>CM060983.1:164648514-165848514 GCA_030765065.1 Deroplatys truncata
GTTCACGACTTCGCGAATCTGCAGCATAAATGACATTTTAATGACATTTGCAGGTATTACACAAAAAATCCTCTCTGCTGCATGCATGTAAGTTAGCACTGAAAATACCGCTTATAAGAAAACTAAAAAATTGGTGGAATCTTTAAATTACTATAAAGTGGAAACTTTCTCTAGCTTAACTTGGCTGGTAAAGTATTTTAAAGAGATTTCCGAATATTTTGTGTTTGACTGTAAAACTTTCTTTCCTTCTGGAATGTTTATGACAGGTTCGTTTTATTATCAATGTGATTTTATAAACTCTGAAATAATATCCTAGGTAATATTTTACAATACGTTGCAGTTACTTTTACTTGCTCCACTACGTAGGTATAGTAAGTAGGGGAAGTATTGTATTCCACCCAAAGAATCCGATACCGAGATTTCACCGGAAATTTAAGTTTTGAGGCCCCCTAAATCCAAAAACATTTCTGGAAACATGTTCGTGTATGTGTCTGTGAAAACGGCATAACTCAGAAACGAACAGTCGGATAAACACCAAACTTGGTATTTAGGTTCAGTATCTTCCAGAGATGCGACACGAAGGTTTTCAAGAAAATCCCCCCCACTCCAGATTATCCTTTACATGCACAATTTTTCGAAAATTTTAGTTTTCTCAAAAATGGCTCTAACGATTTTGATTAAAATATCATATGTTTAAGATATTTTCATGACAAATGAAATGTATATCTCAAATTTTCAGGGAATGTTTCCAAAAGTATTCATTGTGAGCGACTTTTGCATAACTGGTAAACCATAAGAGAGAGACAAAATTTTACTGCATAAAAAATGTAGGTCGCGTTAAAATACACAATTTATGTCATATATATATTTTTTTTTGTTGAGTGAACCATTTTCGAGATATTGCTTGTTATTCCCTTAAATTTTCTAATACTTATACTTTTTCTCAAATTCGTTATTCATTCTTTTTATGTCCTGGATATGCAAAGAGAATGGAATGCGCCACATAGCAACCAGCGCTTAACATATTTGACTATGACTTAAATACTACCATATTCCCCTTTCATCTACAAGAAAATTAGCAATAAGATTAACATCTCGATTAACATGAAGCATGTGGAGAATAACCGTTTGTAAAATAGTTTGTATAAGAGTAGAGAAAGTCATGTGTGTGTAACACATCAAAAAAAAAATTTAATTCTGACATTTTGCTGGGCAGAAGCATACTTCCCACCCACCAATACTAGACCGGCAGGAAGGAGAATCAAAGAGACAGTGAGTTATAGAAAAATAAAGATGGATAAAACCAGTGATGAAGGAGCACTTCTTGGACGTGGGCGGGTGCAATGCCAGGCAGGATGCACACCTTTCCACTTGGTCAGGAAATGCCTGCGCACTGAGTATTCTAATCATCCGGCACTCGCTTCTTTGTCCGGTATGTGCCTGCCTGGTATGAGGCCGTGGGAACGAGAGTGTCGGAGGGGGCTGGCGGCCTTCCCAGTCGGGGGGCGGGGTCAGTCGGCAGGCGGACTGGATTGGATTGTCGGGCCCGCGTATATTGCGCCGCCTCACTGCCTAATCCAACATGGACTTCATTTGCATAGAGTGTGCATTGTTTTCATTATCCCAGAGCGGAAGCTGTTTGATGTATTATCGCTGAATGACGAGCAGTTAGCGTAATCTAGAGTGTCATGTGTTATATTAGCATGTTGTCCTTTCTTGCCCCCTATTGGAGCATTGCGGCCAAGTAATTTCGGTTACAAAGATAAGCTCTGCATTATCGTTTAGTGTTTAGTATGAACTGAAAGGCATGTCAAAAAAAATAGGCAAAAGTGATTTACACATTTCGATTTAGTATCTGGCTCGCGATCGCAAGCATTATAATACCTTTGTTTTTGACAGATTCCCTGTAAAAGTTGATCCAAAGAAGGAGGCATATTTTCAAGCCAATTTTATCCCGTCTCTTATTTTCAACTACAGGAACTAAGCGGTCATCGAGAGACAGAAGATTATAATGTTCATTTGGAGCAGGCGAGTAAGAAAAATTTGAGGGGTGTAGGTACTAATATGCGGAAAACCATAGAAGGTGCCTATTGAACCAGGTTATACACCCAGTTGAGCAAAACCAGTCGATATGTTGTAAATTCATACATTTTGTATTGCACTTGACTAACCAAAGATATTATGTAGGTAAGAATGACTGCTATGCATGGCAGCGTGCGTACAATAATTGGCATTGAGGGTATTAAACAGTCCTCTTTTACATGTTCACCACGCGCCCCCCCCATTACTCTTTCAGTCAGCCGAAGCTGCTAAGCTGGATTTATCAACCCTAAGTCCAAAGTCAACCAGTAACGATCTGCAGTGCCAGGGCAGAGTACATGAGAAAAACAGCGAAAATTCTCCCCGTATGGCCGTGTGCACCATTCTCGATCAAGATTTTACCGTGGTAAAATATGAATTTTACCGCGGTAAACGGTCATTTGTGGTGCATCGACGCCGGTAAAAGTTTATCGAGGGTTTTTACCGCGGTTAAATCTGAACGGCCGGTTTTCGCCGATTATTTCCAACTCTTGTGCTGAAATGTTAAAATGGCGGAACGATATAGGTTAGAATTCGCAACAAATAGATACACTCCATTTTCGCCAATGAATTCCATCCTGATAAAGTTAGTTTAATGTACTTTGTCATTTTTAATGCTTAAGACCTTTTTTCCTGCGACAGATGCATTAAACATCCTGACCCAAGACGTAACGAAAATCCACAGAATCACGGCGTTACATAACACAATTATATCAGTTGAAGCATAGTTCCAAGAACAAGGCAGAAATAAGAGAAGTAATGAATGGATTTAGTGCAATTAATACATTTTCAAGAATATTATGTACTTTAATTGCACAGATATAGGAATTCGAAAACCTAAAGAGATCAGTGCTGCAGTCTATAATCTGAGGTAGTCATCGTGCTGTCGGGGTAGCGTGTGCGCTTCCTGTTCAAGGGGTTTCGGGTTCAAATCTTGTTTGGGAGTATATTTTTTAAGAAAGAAAAGCGTCTATAAAGTTCAGCATATTTTTCTAATCAGTTGTAAGGCCAACTTTTCCTACGTGTCCATGTTAAAGTTATTGCTTCTATCTCTACACTTTCTACCTTTTCTTAAGAATTTCACGTTAAATTTAATAAACAGTAGATAATCTTTGGTCTGCTTTTGCTTTCCTCCATTGCACGCTGAACTACAGGCATACGCTTCAGCAAAGAGGTAGAACCAGTGAAAAACAGATGACATGATGTACACCCGGGTGCGTTCAATAGAGTTTACCTGCAATGAACGGTGCGCTCAACCAAGGCGAGCGCCTGCCAGGTAACCACGGTCACCTAAACAGCGGTGAACTTTGGTGCACCGCTGTTTGATGATTATTCCGGTCAAATTATTACCGCGGTAAGCTGAAGGCCCCTGAAGGGTTTGTTTAACAAGAATGGTGCACACGGCCACCAGTCTTTCAGGGTACCCATAAACCTTTAAGTCGCGTGTATGTTTATAGTTAGGTAGCAAGGAAAAGGAAAATTAACTGAAGGAGTAGATATTGTTTCACACGTAAAGTGCTTAGCTTTTTATCTCTGCTGTTGACACAAGCGTATATGCATGCTTAAACATTGCAATTATATGAACATGTTTCAGTTTTTATATGCACGGAGTGATAATACTGCGTCCTCGGTTTAGAGACGGCAGAGGGTGTTAGTACAAATTACCTTCAGTTAATGCATGTGATCATTCCAACATTTACTTGAGCTACTCATTACAGAAAATAATCAACTCATCATCCAACAGCTTCAATGCCAGGGGTTTATTTACTATCGGACTCAATCGATTATGGGTTTGAATGTAGTTACATCGTAACTAGCTGACAAATATTGTTACAGAGGCATTCGGTAGCGGGTAGGAGAGAATCCATATTTTTTGTTGATTGAGGCGCTGTTCGTTCATGCGCCACAAGCCACGTGCGTCTCTTATAATAAACTGGACCCATAACCCTTTACAGTAATTCGTCACTAGAGGAGTAATGTCTCTGATCGATGCTACAAATCATTTATGTTCCTATGTTTTAAAAATTAGAAAATTACGGAAGTAAATGGAAGGCATGTAGAACAGTTATTTTTAGTAAAGCTAAAGCTTTCTCTCAGCAGCTCCTTTCTTTCTTTCTTTCTTTCTTTCTTGCTTTCTTTCATATGAAGCCTTATTTATTAAATTTTGCTAATGAGTGTTTACATATGTTTATTTTAAACGTTTCCGAAAACATGTTCATAATAACGAGAAGTAGTTTAACCAAGGCAGCCCGGTAGAAAACCTTGTCCTAACCTTACCTCACCCATCTAACCACGGAATGAACAGGTACCTTTGTGGTGAATATTTCGTGCCATCTCGCTTTTTCCTCGTCTTGGAGTGCCTCCTTCGCTAAAGCCAAAAATGACAACGGTGTGTATTGTAGGATCGGCTTGGTCCTCCGTCGTTGGTTTCTTACCTAAATGAGGTCGCGGGCCAGTTAGATTTATATACTCTTCATTGGCAGGATTTTCTACTTGAGGAACAGACACAGGGCACAAGACCTGCAAATCGTTCATAAATCTAGCAAGGTTTTTCATAAATCTGGAGGGGACCGAGATTTAACCCATTCCTCTGTTTTGTTCTTCGGTTTGCCTACCGTCCAAAGAGCTTATATTGTATTAGAGTCGAGAGCACACACGAAGGCGGATAGTGCAAGATGCGCAGTAGTATTGCTCTGAGTCATGTGACCGCATAGCTAGCGAGAATGTGCAGTAGCTCCTCTCACTCGCCTTCGTGTGTGCTCCAGACTATAGCACTGTGTCACCGTAAAGTCCGACCACCCCCACACACCAAGTTGCAGTGGGAAAGGAGTGACACTGAGTATCACAAAATGGCATGACTATAGCTGTTCGGCACTAGGCTTCCAAAATGCCAAGATCTGTGAAACTCGCTTTCTGGCGATAATGTCTTTACACTCAAACTCACACCCGCGGAAATTAGAAAATAAATGAACACTTAGTATATGCATTATGTGTAATCGTGTCATGATTCTGCGTGCGTATGTTGCAGATGTAATAAGCTTTTTCTTCTTTGTAATTACGAGAGAATTTCTCAATCATAATTATGCATGCCTATCATATTGTTACATGCTGGGGTGAAGGTCAAAAAGGTTACCAGAAAATGATCAATTTAGGTCACCACAACACGCACATGGGGGGGGCCGCAACTTGCTGGCAGCAAAAAGTTCAGGACCTTGTGTAGATTTAGGGAAGGCGTGGGTTTTATATTACACTAAAAGATTACATAACACACATTACCTTCACATACCTGGAATTTATTCACAAACGTTTGCCAACTCTACATAATGAACAAAAGAAACAGGATGAAGAGAGATGCCACGAAACCGTAGACCGGCCACACACGCGTCTGGCTCCAACGACCACTTCCACTCGAGTGACGCTATCTGACCTCCACCAACCGTGTCTAGCCGAAGCCAGACAGAGCTGACGTCATACCAGACGATTTCAAACAGATATTTCCCTTTGGCGTGATCCTCATCTAAAGGAAATACCGTTAAGCCGAAATATAACTAAGGAGACACAATAATGCTGCGTCTGATAGCAACAATACAACACAACAATGCGTCTGGTAAAGACAATAAGATTATTAATACGCCACAGAATATATATATATATATATATATATATATATATATATATGGGTGGAATACAATACTTCCTTTACCTTTTACAGTTACTGTAGAGAAAGTAAAGATGTGTAATTCTTATTTTATTTCTTCGGCGAAAGGTAATCATAAAGCTAAACATTTCAAATAAAAATAGGTATGGGTAATAAGTTCGACATCTGCTATTCAATAAAAAAAATGTACGTATTTAAATAAAGCACAGATGTTACTGATAAATTAGATTCGCATTTATATTTTCTTAAAACGATAAATAATGGTAATTTCTACGTGCTGCCTCTAGGCCTGGCTGGTTTGGCACATTCTCGCTTCTTAGAACTGTCTCATCCAGAAACGGGATTTTTTACACTCTGTTGCACCCCTCATATTTCACTCGTCTCCTTAGATCTCGGTTACTGTCATCTTTTGCAAATGAGGGAATAGTGAATTCTTACACGCGGTTGCTGGGGTGAGAAAGCCCTCCAGTTTCTTGCCTTTATGAAAGATCTTGAGATATAGCAGCCAGAACTCCATTTATCATAGGAGCAGCTATTGGCAAAAGGATGCAAAAAGTCCTCAAACCTGGAATAAGGGTTGGCTAGAAGGCTGTATACTACATTCCACAAGAAATATTTAGCAATATTAAACTATCGTGTAGAAGCCTACATCCTTATATTCAAAAGGTTCCAAGTTCAAATCTCGGTTAAGTTGTATATCCGAGGATGCAAATCTTCTAAATTACGCGATGTACCTAAGAAATACAGCATTCAACACCACTAAGATTTCTTCTTGTTATAAATTAATAAGCAAGGTTCCATACGTTTGTTGTAAATATTTATACAGATTGCGACCTTATACAATTCGATGTACACTGTTTGTGTGCATTCTATTAAGAGGAAGTTATAAAAATAGTAATGATATGGTGCAGAAACAGAACTACAAAAAATAGTTTAATCAATGCAGATTGTTTTTTAAAAACCACATGACGCCAAACAGCTGATTGCTAGCCTTCTTAATGCTCTATTTGCGTCACAGTAAAACCAAACTTATTTTTGTATTTTCCGAAATATTAACTTTTTACGCTTTTCAGTCTTCACTAGAATAACTTGGACATTATGCGATACAGTTGCATGAAATTTACAGCGCAGGTTTTTATCTGTAGTTACGAATAATCAAACGAGTAACTTTTGATATTTATATAACTTTACGAAATATTATTTTCAACTAAACATGTAAGTATTAACTGTTTAATGAAAATAAGCATCTTAATTTTTAAAATTTAGAAACTACTTACTTCAAAACTTACTCTAGTTCATTTTAGGGTATTTGTAAGCTTCTATTTAAATATAAGACCAAGTCTGTGTGTGAAATGATACTGAGGTTATTTCATCTTCTATCTGCACCCCTATTTCTGGTGTTTTCTTAATATAGATAATGAATGGTTCGTCTTGAAAATGAAGTCGATTTATGATTACGAATTTATGTGCGATTTGAACATACTAAAATATTTCCTAGGTAAAATATACCTATATTTACGAAAATAGGTAATTTTCATAGGTCGCCACCTCGTTAAGTCACCACAAATAAAAGAGAATGCATCTATTGTCTTTTGGACTACGATAAACTGAAAAATCTAATATTTTACGATCGCATGACTTTCACTAATCGTATAAAAGCTTATTTTACTATTTACTTCATGTTGATTGAGATTAACATGTGCAGAATTGCGTTAGTTACACATTTAATTGCAGGTACAAAAGGGCGATACAAGAGGCTGAAGCGGTAGCCAAATCTTTAAAAAGTGGGTCGCTATATACTAGCTTTGAAATCGTACGATAAAATATTGGGAAATTTAAACCAATAGTAACAAATATCTCGAAAAAGTTTATACAAAAGGTGTGTTATAATGAGATTTACACGTTTCGTGTAGTAACTTTTTGTCTATCTCTTATGGTTTACCAGTTATACAAAATTATAGACTTGGACAATGACAAATAGAGATAAAGCAGATTACAGGCAGCGGAAATGAGGTTTTAAGAACAGTATTAGGAGTCACTAGAAGAGACGGAATAAAGAATGACGACATAAGAAAACAATCAAGGATCTTTAACCTAAATGAAAAAATAGAGCACAAGAGACAAAAGTGGTAGAACACGTAGAATGAATGAGGAACGCTACCCAAGGAAAATACTCTGTTACACACCTAAATGAAAACGAAATGTCGAAAGACCCAGGAAACGATGGATAAAGCAATAAATTAAACATTTGGAGCACGCAATAAGCCTTGGAAAGGTTTAATGCTTGGTGGAGAAGGAGGAGACAAAATTATAGAAAATTCATTTAGAAAGAACAGAGCGTAACAGGTATTCAAGAAAATTCATGTAGGTAATTTATTAGTCACTTATATACCTTAAACATGTGGCTTTTAATCAGAATCTTTAACCCATGTTTGGGAAAATAGTTTTCCCTGTTGTGGGTAGTTTGAACTGGGGGTATGGCATTCGTGGAAGTTTGATATTTAACTAATATTTCGCTTTTGAATTATACTGCTCATGTACACACACACACACACACACACACACACACACACACACACACACACACACACACACACAATATTTCCTCTGCCTACCATAGAGAAAGTAAAACTCCATGACATATTTTTTTGGCCTCATAAAATTACCCCCAAAAGCGCTCAGATATAACATTTGAGGATTAAAATCTGTTTGGTTTCACTTTCTGAAAGGATCCAGTGGTAAACAAAGAACAGCTGTCGGAATTTGGGGAAGGGAACAACCACATCGAGTGCACCTTCTTCTCATTAATGTCATAGACGTGTGGCAAGTCATGTTTGTTGTTAAACTACGTCAAAAAGAAAAAGAGTTATCAGAACATTCTTGACAAACAAACTGGACCACCAATGCTGTTAGCAAGTATAGAAAGAAGTGATATAACGCGTACCACGGAGCTATAAAGTACTAGAGGTAGCACAAAAAACAATAGGGCAGGACGAATTATCTTGGAGGCTGACGGCGGAAACCCATAAACATTTGAAGGCGCCTCAGCGGCACGTACCGTATGTAGTACTTGCTCCAGAAGAGCAGACACCTGCCCGTGGCTCTGGGCCATAAATTGCTGCGTTCACAAGAGCACGTGCTAAGCTCACCTGCCGGCTGTTGTTAATTTCCTAGCCGCTGTCACTACCCATTCGATATTCATGCAGCTGGAGCACATATTTTGTAACGGAATGAACAGCAAACTCTGCTGCTGGTCTTTTTCCTGCCAAGTTGAGATGTATTATTACCAATTCGTTTTCTTTCGCACAAACATCTTCTATTGGAGCATAGTGTTTATCAGCCAGTTAGTTTTTCAATCCACTATTATTTTTTGTCGAGATTTTTCTAGATCATTCATATAAAAGCCTGTTTTCGACTGACTTTAATTTGAACAGGATTTTTAGCCCCTTAATTTGTTTATTTTTGTTCTTCAACTGGGTGGTTAATTTCGAAAAGTGAAAAAACGAAACTGATGAAATGATGCTCAAATGAACCGTAGGTCTCTAGTGTTTAGAGTTACCTGACATTCGCATTCTGAGGATGTGGTAAAACCTCGGGGAAGGAAGGGGAGAAAAAAAATCAAAAGCTTCTCCGGGTAATTCGCACTAACCAAATTCGAACTCGGGACTCCATAATATGAGCAGAAACGCTATTCCTTACCACGGAGTTGTGGGACTTTTAATTTGGTGGTTATGTACCTTCTTGTACCATGTAGTTTGTATGACGTCACTTTTCTAGCCTCTGAGCCTAGAATTCAATCTCATTAGTACTTCCGCAGAGGCATATGACTCGTTTGTCGAAGAAGTTGCCTAGCAAGCACAGCGTTCAGCCTGCACTCGAGAACCTCTCACATCGTAGTAGCACATGGCGGCCTGTGTCCTCCAAAACCTCCTTCGCAGTGTTTTATTTGATCGATATTGAAGATCCATGAAAGTTATAAATGGGTGCTATACTTATTATCATTGAATTTGTCAACAGAAAATGTTGCGGTTCCCTTCCGCGAAAGTAAACAAAAACATTATCTGTGCTAAATGACTGGAGATTGGTAGGGTTATGCAAGAAAGATTAACATGTTTGACTATTTTATTTTACACTAATGCTTGTGACATTGCAAGGCACGTCATCTGGTCTACATTTTATGATTAATGTGAACTATTCTGCCTAAATAAGGGAAAAGGGATGACAATACTGATACATATTTTGTGTACAACAAAATTCAGAATTTAACTATTGGAATACAGACAGATACGTCTGACAGGTTGGACACTCGAACCTAAAATAAGTACTTACTTTTACAAAAGAAAACGAAACGCTGATAATTTACAATATATTCAGACTCTGTTAGGGAGTTTGGTTCCAGTGTGTACCATTCACTTTCGAACACTTTCTCGACCGTTCAATCATGCCATACTACGTCACATGCAGCATGTGAGTGTCACAGTTGCCATTCCTCAAGTATGAATTGCCTCAGTTCATCTATGCCCTTGGAGCGTCTAGCAAAGACACGATCTTTGAGATATCCCCAGAAAATATCTAGGGGCGTTAAGTCCAGAGAACTTCCTGTGATTCTGGATACTTCGCAAGGAAATCATTCACACAGGTTCCGACATTGATACTGTCCTTGCAGCACGACCCCATTTCGGAAGTAGCGTTTCATAATGAAAGTTAAATGTTCATGTAAAGGGATGTAAACAACTAATCGTCTTAACCCTCTCCCTGTTATCCTCGTGCCTGCTAGGCAACTTCTCCGCCACATGTGTACTACGCTACGTCCTTCCCCTTAGAGCAAACACTCGCTTAAAAACAATGACTCAAACACCGACGTCGTGGCACACGTTGAAATGAACACTCAGTATATATACAACATATGTATAAATGGTGTGTGTGTGTGTGAGAGAGAGAGAGAGAGAGAGAGAGACAGGATACACCTGCTCAGAAAACAGCATAATTCATATTCGAAAGGGAAAAGAAAGTTTGCTATCGTGCTAATTTCACATTTTATTCCTGAAATAGTATACTTTTTTGAGAACACTACAAATAACGCCCATACACTGCGAAAAAGAGATACAGTAGTAAGCTGTTTTGAAACAATTCGATACAAATGCTAGCCATAAGCTCACGAGAAATTAAAAAACAATGGATACATAATTGCAAATTTTAAAATAATACTTGCTCAACTTCTAAAAATTTTAAGCGTAGAACATAAAATGGAAAGCTTAATGTTTAAAAAAAAACTTGTTTTGCTAAAAAAAGTAAAGCGTTTCTATCAGTCTTTAATAACCAGGTATTTGAAAGCCAACATTTCCCCCTGCATAACTGATGTCTTTATCCGTAGCAAATACCAAGCTTTATATTTAAGATTGTATACAACTTTTTGAGCGGTGCTATACTCACACGGGCTCTCCAAAGTCTAAGCACACATTTCTGATGCATGGACCGTGCAAATAGTTGGTGATAAATCTGATAATGACGGAAGTAAACAAATATTCCTACCTGTAGGTTAAAATATTTACAAATGAATACTCAGGATATATAGACCTACACTGCATGTCACCCTCATGTTATTCTTACCATGTAGTATGCGTGCGTGTTGGAAAAAATTCTAATTTATTGCTTTTAAACAATAAAACGGTTACCAAGACCGAAATCAGTAATAATTTTAGTCTATAGGATAGTCGAAAAGTCTGTATAGCTCAGTCTCCAGCATCCGTCTCTTAATGGATCCAAAACATTGGGATTGTAACAAATGAGAACACAAGTTGCTGCTAAACACACTTTATCACTTAGGTACTCAAGTAGCACAAACTTACACTTGAGACACTGTTGACAGATTTTCAGAGCAGAACACGTCGAATCTAATCACAATTGTGCACTGTCCACTTTTCTCTTCGTGACTTCTAACTGAACTCCCTCCCCTTACATATGCCCTACATACACAGCGAAATGTTCTAGATGGGGAAGCTATCGGAAACCGCCGAAAGGAATCTTCTGGCACAGTAAAGATTGCGCGAAAGTGGCACATAATGGGTACGTTGTGCGCCTATTGTTCTGAAGGCCGATCGAGGGCCCCATCCATGCGCTTACCGGCGGCCCGCAGGTGGTTTCGCGCGCGTGTTCACAGTAGGCATTTTCCATGATGTTTGCATAGACGGTGCGCTGTCTCATTTTCAGTAACATTTGTGCCGTCAAAATCATTGCGCACAGCATCCTTCATCAGCTCATCGTTTGCTACGAAGTGCCTTTTGCAGACATTCTGCTTTATGAGTAGGTAAGATCTGGGCTTAGTGGTGGCCAAGTAAGGTTCTCGGATTCTCGACCAATGCACCTTTTAAGGAAAACGCATCGACGAGTCTGACCCTCCTTTATGGATCCCGTCGTAAAAGACTTCCATTTCCAGGTCAATTGTGCTCACTTGGCGATGCCTTCCCATAACGCAGCTTGAAGTTGGCCGTAATTTTTGTAATGGTTTTACCCAGTATGCAGTCGTTCATGAATCCGCATTGTAATCACTAAACCGTTCTTCAGTCGTGAAAATTTTATTGATGGTCGCTTATCGTCAAATGTACCAGTGGATCGATCTCTCGACACACAATACAAAAAAAAATCTTTTTGCATTCGATTTCTCATTGCAAATTATTCTGAAAATAACCTGGCGTTTGCTGCCATCCACAGCTAAACGAGTCCTGCATATTCACGTACCTACATTTGAAGCTAAACGTGAGGGTCGCATAGTATAGGAGAATAACCAGTGCCATGATGTACATAGACAATACAGGTATAGGGGTTTTTCGCCTACCCGTAGAGGTCACCGATACTTAGTATTCACGTTTGCAGAAGATTAATACGCGCAGCAAATACAGCAGTTGGGAATGCAGTGGAGCGTTAAGCAAATTCCGGATATACTGGAAGCGCTTCTACAAATGGACACTTGTTTGTGGCAGGTGGTGAATGGGAGGAAAATGTGTACTAAAAAGTCTTTGCTATGTGAACTTCAAATAGCCTGACTAGTGTCGTACTTTTACTACGAAGCAAATGCAGGTGTTCGTATTCGCGTCATTTGAAGTAAATATAAGTGTTGCTTTCCTGACTGAAACACACTTTTCAGACTCCTTGGGGGTTAAAGAATAACTCTAATTAAAGAAAGCTCACTTGTGTTAAATACAAACCGGGACTACCAGATCGGAGAAGTTGGTGTAGCTGTCTTTCTCCTTTAACAAACCGTAATAGGCGCACATACTCATAGTATTAAATAATTCCGTAAATATATACATATTTGCAGATTTATTTTCCGCACAGTTAAAACTTCACGGTAACAGTGGCATATTACGGATTTAAAAACGCTGCTAAGTAATTTTACTGCTCTAGTGAAATGTTACTATTTCCTTTACTTTTAAACATGGGTTGGTGCGGATTACAGTATTCTTAGTGGTGTTTAATTTGCATTGTAAGGCTCTGGTAGTATACTTTCTTCAGATTATTATAATTTTTATTACTATTATTATTATTATTATTATTATTATTATTATTTCTGGACTGTCTGCGGTATTTTGGTGCTCTTTTCTCGTTTGCTTTTAAAAGTAGTCACGAAAAGGAAGTAAAAGAAAGGCCATGAATTGAAAACTTTCTTTCACATCCCGGTAAAGTTATTTTTCGTGAAAAAGTTTCTACTCCGCATATCAACATTTTACCAGTGTTTCAGTAGATGAGAAAGAACTATATTTATCTTGATTTTTGAAATGTAATAAAGATAGTCCACGTGTTATTGGTATTATAAAACCCTGCTTTTCGTTAAGAGTTTCAACTGTGATCTTTTCTCTCTCTCTCTTTCTCTCTCTCTCTCTTTCTCTCTCTCTCTCTCTCTCTCTCTCTTCCTTCTGCACATTTAGTAAAATGTAGATGTACGGTTTAGCAAATTCACCGACGAATTATATGAAGGTTACGAAGTAGTTTTACTAATCAAAACTGAGTCTGGTTGCTTGAATAAGACCAGTCACAAAACAAACATAAACTCCAGTGATATGCAAATAATGGTATATAATTAATTTCTAAAGCTTTCAGGGTGCTGCCACCTCAAATGTTTAACCTAATTAAGTTTTAATATTCGACGCAGCAACATTAGGAAAACTTTGACCATAATTGAGGTCGGCCGGGGGAGTCTTAGAAATCGTTTAACATTTTGTAATGCTGAGTGATAAAGAGGAAATTCTAAGAACAAACTACTTTTTCAGTACATTTCAACTTTACTTATTATAGTTGTCAAAAACTTTAGCAGACTCTATTGTTCAAAAATTAAATAAGCACCAAAAGAATCCGATCCCGTTTTTCTCCCTCTGCTCTGAAAATAAAAGGAAAAATAAAGTTTTCTTCCTCAATCTGGTCTTCTATTTCTATGGTTCTTTCATCACGCTTTCAAATATCCTATATTTGTTCTCGTTTTCTGAGTGGAAAAATAAATATAGTTATTATTTGTTGACGCTATAAGGTCTAACCCGACTTGTTAAACATGGCACGTAAAAGCTGTTTTAATTATACAGAAAATATTAAAGTGCCTGTATAATTGCGAACAGTACTCTCGGATTTAAGAGTGAAACGCACAATTTCAGCAGAAGAGAGAGGCCCCTGAGAAGTTGGCACTTATTTATCTCCAGTACGCAGCGGAAGTGACACCCGCGATAATAGCTTGCCACAAAATTCATTTGCTGAAGACAATTGTTCTAAAGAGTACATTATCTCTGCGATACTCTAATTGTATAGTGGGAAAGCGAAATGAGCAGAAACTTGAGGATTGCAAATTTAGCACTTTGCGGGACTTTTTACTTTCTCTACCACGCACCTACATACCTAGTAGATAGAAAAGCTATTGCATTTCACCCAAAAATTCGATACTAAGATTCCACCGGAAATTAAAGTTTTGAGGTCCCCTGAATCAAAAAAAATATTTATAGAAAAATGTCTCTGTGTGTGACTGTGAACAACATAACTCAAAAACAAAAAATCGGATAAATACTAAAGTTGGTATTTAAGTTCATTATCTTCATAGATGCGACATGGAGATTTTCAAGAAAATCCCCCACCCCAACTACCCTTTACATGGAACATTTTTAGAAAGTTTTTAATTTCTCATAAAAGGCTCTAACGATTTTTATTAAAATACCCTATATTAAAGACATTTACATAACAAATAACATGTATATCTTGAATTTTCTGGAAATAGTCTGTAAAATCCTCTTCATTCGTAAGGAATTTTGTATAATCTTGTGTAGGTGGTAAACGTTAAGGGATAAACGAAAATGTGCAGCACAAAAAAAAAAATGTAGGTCTTTTTAAAACACAGTTTATTTCAAATAACATCAGCCATTTCTAAGATATCCGTTATTAATGGTTTGAATTATTAATTCTTTGTCATTCTTTTAAAATCCTGTCTACATTCAGTTGTTTTTCGCGATTGCATGGAAGGAGTATGGAATTTTAAGGCAGGTATATAGCGACCAGTTCTTAAACATTTAACTACCGCTCTTCTCTGCATTTATAAGAAATGTGCAATGTAGCTATTTCTGCAAGAGTTTATCTGACAGAAAAATAAGTTTTTGTAACAACAGCTTTTAAACCTTTTATTAAATGATAAGAGGATAGAGAAGTCAAATGAATGTAACACATTCAGAATTTTTTTAAATGGAACATGTCCTGCACAAGTTTTAAGCTCAAGTAGACAAACGTATATCTAAACCGCGAAATATAGGCGGGCTTACACTACAATTTTTTTTAGTGCACAATGCAGGAAGCAAAAATAAAACATGACCTGTTTTTGTTTACATAATACAGCCATGGTGAAAATACCTTCCATCCCCTACTCCACGAGATATGCAGCGTGCAGACTTGAGAGTGAGAAGGAAATAAAAGATTCAACGTTAGTTCTCCTCTCTTAAAGTCCTTGTTTATAGATCTGAGAAACAGTCAATATAAACCTTTATTTCCACTTGAATGCTGCATCCTTCAAGGAACTCGAGTTAAGCTCAGAGATCATATCAACTGAGTATACCTTAATGACATTTCCTATACCAATGGAAATGCTAGGTACATTACATTTTTCTTTATTTAAGTATAGATAGATTTATAGAAATAAATAAGGAAATGTTTCCTTACTAGTATTGCTTAAAATACGTTTGATATTGAACCCGATTTAAACCCATGCTAATCACAAAATATAGGTCAGAATCGCATTGCAGCGGAGAGTTTAAAAAAAATTCATAAGGAAATGCGCTTCAGTGTTGTGACAAAAGTGCCCAAAGCGTTGCCCATGAATTGGTTTCAAATATACTCTTTTTTGGGGGGGGGAGGGTCTTATTCGAAGAACGTTTTTATATTAGACTTTAATGTTAATCCTATCCTAAATAATATTGTATTAAAATATGTGAACGAACACTTTTTGCATCCTCAATTAGTATATATATACTAATATATATAATTAGTATATATATATATATTATAACTCTTATTTATTTTACGTCGCTTTAACTACATGGTCATATCGCGACGGATCTGTTAGTGGGCAACTCTTAGATCGATGTGTGGCAGACAGCCTTCTAGGTCTCATCCCTGTAGCCATTCGCTTCGTCACGTGTCCACAGAGACCTTAGTACATAGCAGCCGGATCTTCTGCTTCGTGCCGTGCAGATGGCATTAGGGTGCCGTCCAGTCTAACGGCTTTCACATAGAAAGGCAGTTAGCCTTCTAGGTCTCATCCCTATAGCCACTCGCTTCGTCACGTGTCCACAGAGACCTTAGTGCATAGCAGCCGGATCTTCTGCTTCGTGCCGTCCAGTCTAACTGCTTTCACATAGAAAGGCAGTTAGCCTTCTAGGTCTCATCCCTGTAACCATGCCATCATGCTACGCCACATGTCCACAGAGACCCTAGTGCATAGCAACTGGATCTTCTGCTTTGTGCCTGTGCATTAGGGTGCCGTCCAGTCTACCTGATTTCATTGTCTGTGAATAAATGGCACAGCATTCGCTATTACCATCTATTTTTCATGTTTACTACTGTTTTAGACTTAAGGTGGAACTTTGGGTCGTGGTATTAAATGTCCAGTCCGATATTTACCTTAGCGGCTAAGGGAAACCAGAATAAACCTAAGCTTGATTGGTCGGCCCACTGGTGAACCCAGACGTTACCGCCTGAGCCATTCCGCTCGGCTTTCCCACCCTTTCTTTTATTTTATCTACACTCATGTAGGAGCACTTCATGATTGATGAATATTTTGTTAGTGATAATAAGAGTGACAACTGCTTTAGATGTATTATTTTTCCGGGTATACTTAAAATTGCATTTGGAAACACATTTACCAAAAAAGTTACACTTTTAAAGAAAAAAGCAAGATTACAACATAGTTAAATTTAAAAATTGTGCTGTGTGATATCACCAGTTGTAGAGTTAATATTGAAGATATCCAGCTGCAGTTTAAATGGACAGTGTGTTTGTTGACACAATCTACAAAGAAAAATTCCTCATTAAAAACATAGATAACATTTTGTTTATTTTGTGTGAGAAGTTTTACATTACGTTAATTTGGGAAGACATGCTTAGCTTCCTGTTGCGTACTTATGTCGCAGTCTATTTCTTTATTTCCAAAATATTGAAGAGACTTAAAACACAGTAGAAATAAAACTAATGCTGCGCTTGTTATACTTTCAACATATTTGATGGAGTGTGTTCCTTAATGGGACCTTGGTGTACTGCAACCAAAGTTTTGCATCATGTTTATTAAATCTAGAAATAATACGAGGGCTGATCAACAAAGACTGAGACTGACGTTTTTCTGTAGCTTCCTTGATAAGTTTCTTGTCTATACCACCAACATTTGAAAAGAGATGGGTTTTATGTATAATGTCCATAGGCGAGATCACTCTCGGTTGGTAGTACTGCTCTGTTTTGTAGACCCTGCTTTCATTTTGCATACCACAGTGACTGTAATGGAATGATTTACCAGCCTGCAGTTCCCGCTCTCACTACTGTTACAGCAGCGTACTACACGTCAGTAATAGCTAAACTGAGGGAGCACATTGCAAGGAAACAACAGAACTTCATTGGACTGGGTGGTGACTTCATAATGACAATCGCGACCTCACGTCGCAAATCAAGTCATGAAGATTTTGGCTAAATGGAACATTACCTGATTACTGCATCTGCCTTATAGGCCGATCTTGCACACACTGATTTTTTTATTCCCATTATTAAAGGCAAAGCTCCTGGGCAGAACTGGCAGAGACGCTATAAAAAGGTTCAATGAAGTAGGAGATTACTTTGAAAAATATAATGTAAACATTGAAATGTAGTAATAAAAATCTGTGAAAAAAAATCAGTCTGTATTTGTTGATCAGCCGTCGTACATTGTCATAACCTCGACTGATCCTTTTTTTTAAAATATACTAAACAATTATTTTAAAACCAGCTTTTACTTATTATTCTCTTAAACCATTGGTTGCTCTAAAGTTTTTTGCAACTTCTTATGTTAGCCATATTTTCAAAGTATAGTGTAACAGTTTTATACATCCAGTTGCTGAAAGGTGTTACTTGTTTTACATGCACTTTTAAATTTGGAATTTCTGGATTATAGTCCGAAAAGAAGAAATATAGCTAAAAAATTGCACAGAATGCAATGGCTACATGCTATAAAAATATCACTGAAAATGGTTAATGTTTAGCAGTAAAATTTGATATTGAAGTGAGTAAAACAGACTTACGGAAAAATGAATTTTTCAGTACGCAATGTACTCTTGCAGTTCATATTCTAATATGTTTTATATGCATTTGTAATTGTATATAATAAAATTCCATTTTGCGGTCTGAAAATAAACATTTAAAAGCAACTGCTTTTGAGCGGTGTCTCCTTATCTAGGCGAGTACAATAACCATGGTAACTGTTTTTGTTTATTTTGTTTTTTGTTTTTAGAAATAACGCAGATGTGAAAATGTTATATCGTTAAAAGTTTGTTTGGCAGAGTGGAAAAATATGCGAGTCGAATAATTGTTCACTTGAACTAAGTTTTTGTGTGTATAAACACACAGTTTATGGTCCTCATCCGCTCGTAAATTTCAACAAGGTGATGGGAAGATTAGAAAAACATCATGGGCGGAGATAGCACGTGTTTTTCTGGAACGTGATACTTTGTTTGCTGGGTTTTCTCTCACCGGAAACTGAGAGAAAGAGCGGAAGGAAACTGCGGGATCGATCGATACTAGGATTTACGAACAAAAACATGCGGGCGGGCGAGCGAGCGAGTGAGGGATTGAGCAGTGCAGGTGTATGGAGGAGGCATGGTCACTGGCCGTGTGGACTGCGCCAAGGCCAGCCACCGGCCTCCACCACCACCACCAGCAGCAGCAGCAGGTTGCCGGCCTGGCCTTGCACCGCACTCATTGTTTCTTCTCCACGCGTGCGTGCTGCTACATCCTCCGAGACACACACAACTGATGTCATCGAGCAGTTGGCCTAATTAATTACGTTTCCGCTGTCTTCTGGATCGCGGAATTAAATGGCTTCGCACCAGCTGATAGCCTGAGCTTTATTATTATTATTATTATTATTATTATTATTATTATTATTATTATTATTATTATTATTATTATTATTATTATTATTATTATTATTATTATTATTATTATTATTATAAGTATTATTAATATTATTATTAGTATTAGTATTATTATTACCTATTATTATTATTACCTATTATTATTATTACCTATTATTATTATTACCTATTATTATTTTATTGTTATTATCATCACCATCATGATCCCACCTCAACTAAATTTCACAATTAAAGTGTAATGAATGAAATTAACTTCATCAAGTATTCACACGGATTGATGGTAATGATACAGCATTGTTAACTGTACTTAACCATAATAGCAACTATGAATTTAACTGCCTCTGCGGTCCAGTGGTCAGTGCTCTGCCTTCTCAACTCAAGGTCCTGGGTTCGATTTCCGCCTGGGCGGAGACATTTTCTGAAAACCAGAATCATCCTCCACAGAGTCTGAAAGGAATATAAGAATGAATGTATGTTTAATATAAGAAACTGCTAAAACTAACGTTAAGAAAACCCACAGTTAAGGATTAATTATACTATCATTGTTTCTCAAGTCAAAGCCCTCGATATGACCAAAAGGTTAAACGAGGTTATAGGTACAAATTGAAAAAACAAAATAAAAAAAAAAAACGTGTCACATTCAGAAGGGAGGGCCATAAAAGTGTACTGTGACGTAACTAGCTACCCCTCTATCGAAGCAGTGGCGTAATGCTTTTCTTAGATTTGAAAAGCTAGAAATGCCTATTTGTTAAACTGCAAGGTATGCATTACATGACAATACAAAATTAAGTGCTTTATTCATTGTTATTCATACAATAAAAGTTTGGAACTCAAAATATCTCTTACTATTTATCAAATTGAAAAACTAAATATAACATCGCTTATAAACTTGCAGGAAAAATGAACAAACAATACTCAATACTTGGCTTTTATAGTAAATATCACCGTGTTTTAATTGATATTGGCTTAGTAATAGGACCCAGGAGTACTATCCCATGCTATTTTGTATCGTTTTGCAGAAAATATAAACTAGACAATTCATTTATTAAACTAATGGCCCTCAGTCACCAGCCATATTTAAAGAAATAATTTGTATGGTACGCAACTAATTTATTCTTATCTACATGCAGATTTATTTCTTTTAGATAAGGACTATTTCCATATGTATATTTGAGGATTGTAATTATTTTCAGCTAGGGTTTTGTATCGTTGCAGCTTATTTGTATTCTTTACAATTTCAATTATTTATTTTAGCCCTTTGGTTGCTTAATGTGCTTTATTTATGGCAGTCTCCAATCGGGGGAAGCTGAATTTGCTAATAAATTCTGTAAATGCTATAAAATATGAAAGAGTCCATCCTTCCTCAAAGGCTCGACCAACTCTTGTGGAATGCATCTCGAAATTACGTACAACAGTGTTCCACCACTGGGTTAGAAAGCTCTGTGTGTTGCAAACAGCAAACTAGAAAGGGAGGGGTTGAGGTCGCTTGACACACGATGGCACGCGGGATAAGAATGCCCATACCTCCTTTAGAGCCTGTAGTAATCATAAGGTTATCGCTGTTACGGTTATAAATTCTCAAATTCTAAATATTACTTACACATTTCGGATATACCTATTGTGCTTCTAAAAGGTAGTTTAATTTTGTAATTTATAGCTCACTTCCACAATTGCATCGTTATTGTTTTTGTTTTCGAAACAAGTTTTCAACATTTTAGGTATGATATACTTTTATTTTACCACACCAGAAATATTAATGAAACATTTATAGCATCCTTTTCAGCCCGTAAACTATATTACTTAGCATTGAGCGTAAGTTATTAAAACTATAGCACAAGTGTATTATCACAAGAGAGAAAGCAGGTGCATTAATTTTCTAGAATGGTCTAACAGCATTTTATGCAAACCTAACAATTTACGGCATTAACAAAATTTTTTAATAATGCTTATAATGTGAACGTTTCTTAAAATGTTAAGTGTTTGTTGGACGTACATTACTTAATATTTTGTGCATAATTTGTAAAATTTACATCTTCAGAAACGCCGCGTTTCTTTAAGGTTAACGTATATCTATTTTCAGATTTTTAGACTGTACTCTCAATTCTTGCAACGTGAGTTTGTTGTTTAGACAACCTTAAGCTGTTATCTCCTTCCGGTTGCTTTTGAATTAATGACAATACACAAAATGAACAGCATTTACTATCAATGTCTGATCTTATTGTAATTTTTTTTCAGCAATTGCGTAATCTCGCTATGCTATTTAAATTAGTTCTGTAAATAAGGTCGGAGAAAATTAAAGCAGCAAAATAAAATGTTAACTAATAAATGCATTTACCAGAACTGAGAGTGGTTCGGGGATACAAAACTAAGTATATAACCAGTATACTGGATATATTCCTTGTTAAGCCTGGTATTGGAAATTAAATTGCGAATAAATTGCACAATTTATTTGCATGATTGTGTTGTTTCATAGTGCATAATTATTTTATAACAACTATTTCCAAAACATTGCTTATTTATTAGTTGCCATAGTAAATAAATATGAATTATGTATCCTATTGTTCCTAGGCTACCTTTATGGCATGAATAACACAAAAGCTGTGATGTAGTACGGTCACACGATGTTCGCTACCCATTACAAATTTGTATAGACACCTCATAATTATTATGGCATTCATTAAACGTGATGCTTCTCTTCCGATACATTGCTGCATAGATGTTATTTCAATTTAAACAATAAAGCACTTAATTACAACTTTGGAAACAACGTTAACATATTTATCGAAAGCAAGGAGGAATAAGCAGTCATGCCGGCATAAATTATACCTGTATGGTCTTGAGAAGGAAAAGAAAAAAAAATCTCATGTGTTACACTCACATGACTTTCTCTACTCTTGTACAAACTAGTTTTACAAACTCTTATTCTCCATCTATTTCATATTAATCGAGATAAACATTTGCAGAAACGATCTTTTGACATGCAAAGAGAATTACATTTTACACATAGCGAACAGTTCTAAAAATATTTGACTATCGCTTAAGGCGTACTATGTTCCCCGTGTTTTGTAATTGCAAGGGCAATATAGAAATGCAGTAGCCTTTAAGCATCGACATATATCTTAATAGCTGGTTGCTAGGTGCAGCACCATTCTCTTTGCCATTGATTAATACTCTTTGCATATCCAAGACAAACAAAATGAATAACGAATTCCCATTTGAGAAAATAAGTATTGAAAAATTTAAGGGAATAACAAGCAATATCTCGAAAATGGTTGCCTCAAAAAAAATGTATATGACATAAATTGTGCATTTTAACGCGATCTATATTTTGTGTAGTAAAATTTTGTCTATCTCTTATGCAAAAGTCGTTCACAGTGAAGAATACTTTTGGAGACATTCCCAGAAAATTCGAGATATACATTTCATTTGTCATGAAAATATCTTAAACATATGATATTTTAATCAAAATCGTCAGAGCCATTTTTGGGAAAATTAAAATTTTCCCAAAATGTTTCATGTAAAGGGTAATCTGGCGTGGGGGGATTTTCTTGAAAACCTTCGTGTCGCATCTCTGGAAGATACTGAACTTAAATACCAAGTTTGGTGTTTATCCGACTATTCGTTTCTGAGTTATGCTGTTCACACACACACACACACACACACACACACACGTTTCCAAAAATGCTATTTTGGATTCAGGGGACATCAAAACATGTATTTCGGGTGAAATCTCGGTATCGAATTTTTGGATGGAATACAATACTTCCCCTACTTACTATACGTAGTAGAGAAAGTAAAAAGAAGAATCGGAAACATTGAAGCACCTTCTGTTGGATGACGCACATTTGAAAAGATATAGTCATGGAGTACTTGGAAAACGGCTAACGCTGCGAAGAAAATTATTGTTCACAAATTGTATACTTAAACAAGCCAACTTCCTCTGCCCCTCTCTCCCTCTTCCCTGAAGCAAGTTTTTTCTGTCCCTTTATGGTTCCCTAGTGTACAGAATTACAGAATAAATCAGGGAGCTCACGGCCTACGTATCGAAAACCCAAGATATGCATTTTATTCAAGTCAACTTATCAAACATTTAATCCAAATTGTTAGAGCTGTTCTTGAGGGGGGACCGAGAAATTTTCAATGCAAAGTTTGGTTTGGAATGGGGGAGATGTGGTGATCAAACCTCGTGTTGCATTCTTGGGAGAAGCCTTTTGTTTATTTTAGATTCAGGGACTTCAAAATAAGTATTTCAGACGAAATCTCGGTATCATATTTTTGGGAGTGGAACACAATATTTTTCCCACACACTATTTGTGCGTCTTAATGACATGTCTACAGCAAAAATCTGATGTGTTGCACTCACATGACTTTTTCTATTCTTGTACAAACTATTTTTAGAAACGCTTATTCTCCATGTACTTCATGCTAATCGAGATAAACATTTTCAGAAACTATATTATTGTTAATTTTCTTGTAGGTGCAACGGAAATATGGTAGACTTGGCGACAGTCAAATCTTTTAACAGCTGGTAGCTATGTGAAGCATTCCATTCTCTTTATATGACCAAGACATTAAAAAAATCCCCATTTGAGAAAAAATTAAGTATTGGAAAAACAAATAACAAGGAATATATTGGAAATGGTTCACTCGAGAAAAAGAATGTATATGACATAAATTGTGTGTTTTGACGAGATCTACATTTTTTGTGCAGTAGAATTTTGTCTAGCTCTTACGGTTTAACAGTTATGCAAAAGTCATTTAGAATGAAGGGGACGTTTGGGGATATCCCAGAAAATTCATGATATACATTTTAATTGCCATGAGTATCTTAAACATATAATATTTTAATCTAAATCGTTAGAGCCATTTTTGAAAAAAATCAAAATTTTCGAAAACTGTTCCATGCAAAGTGTGGTCTGGGGTCAGGGGATTTTCTTTAAAATCTTCGTGTCGCATCTTTGAAAAATACTGAACCTAAATACCAAGTTTGATATTTATCCGACTTTTCGTTTTTGAGTTATGCTGCTCACAGACGCACATACGGGCGTTTTTCTAAAAAGGCTTTTTGGGGGGGGATTGAGGAGGCCTCAAAACATGTATTTCCGGTGAAATCTCGGTATCGAATTTTTGGGTGGAATGCAATACTTCCCCTACTTACTACGTAGTTGAGAAAGTAACAATTAATAACTTTCTAATTGTGAAAAGCATTAGATGGAGAGCATAAAGCAGCTCATATTTTCACTTTCATTGAACAAGATCGCATTTTTCTTGTTTTAATAAAACTGTATCCGAGTATTTCCAAAAGGAGTAGTTTTGAAAATGCTAATCTCATTTTTATAAATAGTGTATTAACACTGAATGTGTTTATTAGTGAACGCGAAATGACCAGTCACAATTGCCTTTCGAGCACCCAGTGTCCTTTTAACACTTTTAAATGCCATCACTCTAGTCCAAAATCAAACCCACAACCTTGGGCAACGCGTTCAGCCACCTGGGCCACCCAGGCAGACACAGCGACTCCGACCTTATTAGAGAATTACTGTGAGGGGGTTTACGACATAACAGACGCTGCAATCTCTCATCCACTGTGCTCGGCTCTACCAGAATCTAGCGTTCAAAGCCTTTAATTACCTACTGTTCGCCGGATAATCATACTTCTATTATCACCATTCAGTTTGAAAATAGTTGATCGTAACGTGAATATTTAATAGGAATGTTCGTCTTCTGTCGCTGAAGTCGACTAATGATAGAAAATCACTAAACAGACGAAGTTTTCAATAATTATAATATTACTGTATTTCAAAACAAGCAAGAAAACGCGTTTAATAGTGTGCAGTGGAAAGCAGATACTGGCATTTGTTAGTCAAATGAAATTTTTAAATTGTGCATTGTCTCTCTAGAAGAGATAAATGCCTAATGAGAAGCACTAAAGCCGATACAAATAGAACTTGATATTAATAATATATTTATATATAAATTTACAAATGTAATCAATTATCTATTTGGGAGAAACCAGGCATTGTTGGTTCTGTTTGGTGTAAAAAAATAAATATTTAGTTTGTTAACGATGCTGTCAATTGCAAGGATATCAGCGCCGCCGGTGTGCCGGAATTTCGTCCCGCAGGAGTTCTTTTACATGCTAGTAAATCTATTGACATGGAGCTTTAAGCACACTTAAAAACCATCGGCCTGAGCCGGGTTTGAGCATGCGACCTTGGGGGAACAGAAGGTCAGCGCCTAACCAACTAAGCCACCAAGACCGTTCTGTTTGTGTTCTGAGTTGTACAGTCCGGATACCTACATATGCATTCATAGATCTAGAATTCTAGAGAGTAGATTGCTATTTATTTATGTTTACTGTAACATCCGCAGGATTCGTATCAAAATTCAGAGTTCGTTCTGTACTATCGGTAGTTGCTTAAACAAAACCTTGTTGAAAGACAGTTTATTTGTTCCTATTGGTATTAGGCAGGTGTTTTGTCATTGTGTGTCGCGACATCTGTGCCGAGTAGTACACTCGCTTCCCTTTATGCCGTCCCCGCAGCTTTCCGAGGCATTCTACTGGCCTTTACAGGTGGTGTATCTATAGCAACGAGGAGGTGTGTCTGTTTACCTTTACGCAGTGGCGTCCTGTTTTAGGTGCACAGTTCTAGATTATTCGCATATGAATATATGCAAAGCTTTGCTCTTCATTAGGTACTTACAGTAACCATGTTAAAATAATATATAACTAAATAAAGCCATGTTTTGTGCAATATCTCCACGAAAAATAGTTTTAGTGGCAATACAGTGTAATATTATGCTTTTTTTTTTATTCTTTTTACTCTAAAAAAGAGGACATTATTGGAATCATCTGTCCAATATAAATGGAACAACTAAATAAAACACTGTTTTGCACAATTTCTTCATGAAAACGTATTTTTAATGACAATATAATGTGAAATTGAAGTAAATTATACCTACTCCTTACTCCCAAAAAGAGGACACATTTACTAGACATTAGAGGAGTCATCTGTCCAATCTAAGTAGTACAACTAAATAAACGGTGTTTTGCACAATTTATCCACGAAAAATATACTTTTAATGACAATATAATGTGAAATTGAAGTAAGATATACTTTTTACTCTCAAAGAGCAGTCTTTATTTTAATAATCTGTCCCATCTCCATTCTTGTCCATAACCTGATTTAGCCGCTTAGGCACTGAGATGGTGTTTGCAAAATTATCTTTCACACATTGGGTAGAACATTTTTTTTTCATATATCCACACACTTTCATCGACATCTGACTTAAACTGTTGGAGAGGTAAATTTGTGAAATCGTAAAAAGTGAGCCGAAAATGAGGAATTAAGGCAAAGGCATTTAAAATTCACAACTTTTGACATTTTATTCGTCGTCAAATAACATCCTATTTTCACCGCAAAATCAAGTAATACATAAAAAAATTGACCAACTCAGTGCATGTAATATAATTTTGAAAACTCCACATACAAAAGGGTTGCAATTTTGGCATATTTTCCAAAACTTTATACGAGAATACGTATACTGTATTACCATTTGACCTTTATTTAAAAAAAAAAAAAAAGAAACAGATTTTACCCTCCATTAATTTGGCTGATGAAATACTTTCTTGAGAGTGTGCATGCAGGTATTTAGCCGGAATTTGCTTTTAAATACATTCGTATACAAATGTGCTCGCTTCAAAGGTCCATTGCTAGTGATAGCTGCACGCTTCCGCGACCCCTGGCGTCTGTTCAGATAAAACTTTGCAAATAAAGCTCATTAGGAAAATGTGCCGCTCTGTGCTTTAGAGGTTCTTGATTACAGACATTAGTTTGAATTGTTTTCTCTTCCTTTCCTTTGGTCAAGAGTCCTTGGACTCCTTCTCCTTAGGCTTCTGTTTCTTATTTTCTTTTCGATTTTCCCTCTTCTTAATGCGCGTCATTTAGAAAATGAAGCAAATAAAGGTCTTCGAAGCAATTCTCTTCTCCAATGAGTGCATCGACAGCACAGCTGGCCGCCAAGAATGGTATTCGCGTCAGTTGTCTCGCCTCATTGGTCGCGTCTTGTGATCGAAGAGCAGTTTCGTATACCATGGCCAATAGCAACACTCGCCGGGTTCGATTCCCGACGGAGAATCTTTAACTAGAATCATTCCCTATCCCCCACAACTTCTGGAAGTTTGAATGTGGGAGTACGTCTTGATAAAACTATCAAGAAATCCTACAGTTCAGTGAACAATAACAGTATCAGTTGTTTCTCAAGTCAAGGCCCCCTTTAACCAAAGAACTTAAAGGGGGCCCTACAAATGAAACAAAAAAAAACCTTCGATGGTACCTTTTGAACTTTCTCGCATGTGAGTTCAAAGTTTATAGATTCCATGTTGATATACGAGGGCTGTCCCAGAAGTATCCGACCTAACAAAGACAACACAAATTTTGGGAAAAAACATCTTTATTTCTCTACTTAGTCTCCTTTCAGCTCGATATACTTTTCCTAGTGATGTTCAATAGCTTCGATACCCTGTTTATACTGAGAACCGTCGAGTTCTGCAAAATAGCCATCAACTGCAAACTTCACCTCTTCATTGTTGGCAAATCCTTTATCACCAAGCCATTTCTTCAACTTTGGAAACAAAATAATCAAGGGGTCTAAGTCTGGCGAATAGTGTGCATGAGGAAGCAATTCGAAGTTTAACTGATTGATTTTGGCCATGGCGATAATGGATGTGTGAACTGGTGCATTGTCTTTATGAAACAGAACTTGCGACCGTTTTTGCATATTTCATTATTCAAACGCTGCAATAAGTTTGCATAATGCTCGCTATTGATTGCTTTTCCTTTTTGAAGATAATCAATGAAAATTATCCCACGCGCATCCCAAAAAGACTGACGCCATAACCTTGCCTGCAGATGGAACTGTCTTCGTGTTTTTTGGAGCCGATTCTCCCCTTTCAATCCCCTGTTTTGACTGTTCCTTCGTCTCAGGTGTTAAGTGATGGACCCATGTTTCATCCATGGTTATGATTCGACGCAAAAACTCAGCTTTAATGCAGCGAAACATCGGTAAACATTCGACTGAAACATCCTCACGATGCTGTTTTTGTTCCATTGTGAGTAAACGCGGCAGCCATCTTGCGCACAGCTTTCTCATGTCTAAATTTTCACTTAGTGTGCGATGTACAGCACTTTTTGAAATGCCTACGATGTCTGCTAGGTCGCGCACTTTCAGTCGACGGTCATCCGATACCATTTTGTGGATTTTCTTCACAATTTCTGGCGTGGTCACTTCATTTGATAGACCACTGTGATGTTCGTCTTGACAGCTCGTACTGCCTCGCTTAAACTCTGCCACCCAATATTTTACTGTTGTAAACGGAGCAGACTCTCCCAGAGTAGAATCTAGCTGAGCTTTACTATTAGTTCGACTAAGAGCTTTAAAATAAGAGTACTGTATCACATAACGAGGGCCAGTTTTATCCATGCTTACAAATTCGCTGAGAGAGTTCATTATTACTGGCTGCCAAACAATTACTAAACAACGTAGCATCGTCAAACTTCAAACTTAAGCTTTATACGGGTGGTACTTTCTATTACAGTCATTTGTTTGAAACAACAACTGCTATATATACGTCAGGCCGGGTGCTTCTGGGACTGCCCTCGTATTATGATGCTCTTATATGCGCGTTGCACTGTAGCGCTGTTTGAAACAAAGCTAGAATTTGGGAACCTGTGGTGTTGCGTCAAGGTCGTTCTTTCTCGCCAGACGTGCAGTCAGAAGGAAATGAAAGGAACAGTTCATATTAAAGCGCAACGTTCTAAATCAAAACTGACTATCCCGGCAAGCGAACGATTGCAAATGTTTTTAATACCTCTTTTACGATCTGCCAAGCTGCATATATGTAGCATTTTTATGCGGCGCGTTTTTTCCGACGACTTTTTTTATGGAAGGGACATAATAGTTAAGGATTCAGTAATGTAGCTTAGGTTTATGGTGTCTGCATAATAGAGTTTGTCCTTAACCCACGACCTCCAGATACGTCATCACAGAGCTTCTCCAAAGCGACCTGCACAAGATCATCGTGTCGCCGCAGCATCTTTCAGCCGACCACATCAAAGTCTTCCTATACCAGATTCTTAGAGGTAAGTGATCAGAATGTTTATGTCAATAATAAAACTGTAATGGCAATTTGTGCCACACTATGCCGAAATGTATACCTGCTTCCAAACTGAAACATGTTTACCAACGTACGTACAAATGCAGGAATCCAATTAATATTGGAATATTTTAATTTACAGCTTGATAATACCTCACAGCAACATAAATATACAAATTACATAAATATATTATTTCACTCTATGTCGCACTTGAGTTTTTGAGTTTCTTTACTACATATCTACCAGTGATGGAACGATGCCACTATTGGAATTAATTGTTCTTCAACACAAGCCGTGTGTTGGACAAGCTTGGAAAGGTAGAATCAGATGACTGAAAAATCAAATGTCAGCCGGGATTTGAACCACGGATCTCCCGATCTCCGGTTGCTCTAACCACTGAGCTACCATGGCAACAGGTTGTTACGACATTAAATTTCTCAACTGATTCGCATATTTCCCGGTAAACCACAAGAAGATCTCAAATTGTACTGAGTTGGCATACCCCTATACCGACTTAAAATATCGTAAGTACTTCAAGTCCCAGGCTCCATTAGTTTAACCAACTATTAAGTCAACTAACGGTATTAATTGTTCTTTCACAGAAATTGGAGAGTCAATGCGAGTCAGTTGGACAATTTAATGGCGTACTGGCATAATGCCATGGTAGCTCAGCGATCCGTGGTTCAAATCCTACCTATAGCGTTGAATTTTTCGTCGTCACATTCATCTTTTCCAAAGATATGGTTTGTATTTTCGCTTTTTGTTTGACATTGCTTATGAATGAATGCTTCTCACCAATATAATGAACTGCCTTCTATACCCACTAAACTCTTAGCTTTATGCATTTCTTCGGTGTGAATCGAATTACCTGCTCGAAAAACGCAAGCTGTAGAGAGTGTCTCAAAACACTATTTGTTAGCAACGAAATGAGACAGAAATACAATTTTTGTTGCGTTATATCCCTTAAACTCAATGTTCAAAATGTCCCCTTCTGCCACAGCCAACAATTACATGTTTCATGCCCTTTCAACATATCTTACACCGTTACATAGACTTCAAACTTGTCTCAGATTCCTGTGAGTGTGGTGGTGGTGGCGGCGGCTGCGATGCAGATTCAATCCTCAGTCACCGAACCTCAACATTCTCCACTTTCCAATAACATTTCAGTACCCACTTGCGTTCATCCAACGATAAATTGCTTATGAACAAATCAACATGTTTCTATGCTTTCCATTGCCGTGAATCATAAACAACAAAACTTGTATTTCTGTCTGATTTCGTTACTCAAAAATAGTGTTTCAAAGAGTGTCTATTGAGACACACTGTATAATGTTGTGCCATATTTACGCAAAATGAGAGCGCATTAGTTCTGCAAGGGTTCCCTCCTTGAGCAGAATGGGAGGTTGTAATTTTGTGATGGAATAATGTGTAACACGCAACCAGGTACGCAACGTCAATATTTGAAGAGGGGAACAATTATCTGCAGGAGATAAATGCTTTTGTGCACGTGTCGTGCTATGCATCAGGTCCCACCAACGCGAAGATGCCAAAAATTCCACCCACATATTACAAAGGGCGTACCTGCTCTCCCTGTACACAACTTTTTAATGAGTAGGACGATCTATCAGAGCCTTCCCGTTCAAACAAAAAAGGCATCCCTCTTTTTCCTTGCATTCATGTAAATGATCAATTGATACGAGGGTTACTGGGAAGCTTTCACCCTCTTGTTCGAGGGGTGTTTTTAAAGCAAGATAGTTTGTTTTTTTTAAATAACAGAACATCATTTTCCAAATGCTTCATTATTGTTCATTACCTTACACCTTACACTACTTCTTTAATTAAGTTATCGCCGTTATTCAGGCACTTGACGTAAACGGAAATCAGTTTTTTATGTCTTCGTCAAAGAATGATGCTGCCTGTAATAAAAGCCAAGTCTGCACTCTTGTTTCACAGCATCATCATTGAAATGTTTTCCACCAAGGAATTTCTTCAGATGAAAATCGCCTGGTGCCAAATCCGGACTGTAGAAAGGGTGGTCGAATTGTTTCCACCCAAATGATGCGATCAGATCTTGAGTTTGTTTGGCTGTGTGTGGCCGGCATTGGCATGGACCAAAAAGATTCCACGCGAAAACATTCCTCGCCTTTTGTTCTGTATTGCACGACGGAGCTTTCGTAGTGTGTCGCAGTAAACGCCTGTGTTGATTGAGCATTGTTGGGCAGGAAAATACCCTGCAAAGCACCTTGTCCGTCCCACAAAACCGTGTATATGATCTCGAGTGGATATTGTCTGTTTAAATTTCTTCTTCACGGGGATGTTGTGTGCCTCCACTTCGTGGATTGTTGCTTTGATTCAGGAGTGATGTGAGACACCCATGTTTCATCGCTTGTAACGATGTATCTTAGCAGATCATCGCCTTTCTCAGCATATTGCGTGAGAAAAGTCAGTGCAGCGGCAGATCGCTTGTTCTTATGCTCATCAGTAAGAATTTTTGGGACCCATCTTGAGCACAATTTTCCAAATCCTAAGCATTCTGTCACAATGTTGTAGAGGAGTGACCTTTAAATTTGTGGAAAATGCTAAGACAACACTGGTACGGTGAAAGTCTGTCCTCACGAATGTTTTCTTCGACAGCTTGCACCAAATCCTCTGTAATCACAGGCGGTCGGTCGCTCCGCGCCTCATCATGCACATCTTCACGATCTTCGTTAAACTGTCTAACCCACTTCCTCACCACTCCATCACTCATTATTTCTTTCCAAAAGCATTACACAATTGGCAATGACTGTTTGCTAGCGTAACATTTCAGGCATTCAAAGAACGAATCACTGATCTGTCTTCACAGTCGGCGGGTCGATAGATTATTTTGAACATTTCGAAACGCTCTAACAACAGGAAGATACAAAGTGACGATCGCTCACAGCTGCGTCTGGTTTGCTAATGAATGAAGGAAGTGATAGCGCATGTTCAAAATCGTGACTGCGGTAACAAAATAGTAAAATATTACTTTAAAACGCCTCGTAGTTCATCGCAAGAGGTTTCTATCAGTGCGAATTCCCCTCTCAGGCTCTGGTAACGCGGTGAAACAAAACTGTCTACCTCTCGCTTGCTTGAGAGTGCAATAGTCATATATAGAGAAGGTTGTCATGACCGTCATCATAATTGTCGTTTCCTTCCTTAGTAGTGAATTTATTAGCATTATATTTTATTGATTTTTAAGCAGCGTACATGGTAATGTGGCTTTCTTGCCGTTGTTGTTGTTACTGCTGCTACTATATTTCCTACAATCCAGTGTGAAAAAAATGCTTAATTTTTCTAGATGTACTAACAAAGAAATTGCAAATAAAAGCCGTAATTACATAAAAGCATAATGTGTATTTTTCTGTCTCTGTGGACAGTTTCAATCTTTGGCAGAGAATGGCGTCCCATCATAGCTTATAGTTTTACTTTCTCTACCACGTACATAGTAGGTAGAGAAGGTATTGTATTCCACTAAAAAATTCTATACTGAGATTTCACCGGAAATGCAAGTTTTGAGGCCGCCTGAATAATTTTTTTTGGGAAAAAGGTCCGGGTGTGTGTAAACAGCATAACTCAGAAACGAAAAGTCGGATAAATACCAAACTTGGTATTTAGGTTCAGTACTTTCCAAAGATGCGAAACAATATTTTTCAAGAGAATTCCTCACCCCAAACTACCCTTTAGATGGAATATTTTTCGAAATGTTTGATTTTCTAAAAAAATGGCTAACGAATTTGATTAAAGCACCATATGTTAAAGATATTTCCATGACAAATAAAATGTATATCTTGAATTTTCTGGAAATAGCCTGTGAAGTCCTCATTCGGAAGCAATTTTGTATAGTCTTGTATAACTGGTAAACGTTAAGCTATAGACGAAAACGTACTACACAAAAAAATACAGATCCCTTTAAAACACTATTTCTTTCAAATACGTTTTTATGTGGCATCAGCCCTTTCCGAGATATCCGTTATTAATGGTTCGATTTGTTCAATACCTTGTCATTCTTTTTAAGTCCCGTCGGCTTCCAATTGTTTCTCGCAATTGCATGGAAACAATATGGAATTTTAAGGCCAGAATATAGCATCCAGTTCTTAAGCTTTTGACTATCACTGTTCTCATTGTATCCTAGCGGAATGTGTAATAGATAGAAATGAGTAATCGATGTGTCGTATATAGAAACCATCCCAGCATTTGCCTATGACCAGGGAAATCCAAGGTCGGAGTGGACGGTCGAGGGAATCAAACCCGGGAGCTACTGAATGCGAAGTTCGCGTGTTACCTCGGAGCCCGTTATCTACAAAAGTAAAACTACAATGGAATTAAAGTTACTTTGGGACAGCACGTGGTGCAGCAAGGTGGACATAATAATAAGAATAGTCTACGAGGTTCGGGTATGCTTCTTACAATAACAATTCTGAAAAAAGGAAATAGAGATAGAGTAATATAACGAGGCTAGGGCAAGGGAAAGGCTTGGATGCATTTGTGTTGTGTTCTGTGGTCAATATAGCCGTTGCCAATAAAAATCTTTCTCCCTTCTTCTAGTACATGTGGCAGTAACTGTCAGGACTCCAAAGGAATTTAAATTCTACTGTATGCGATTGTATTATTAGTAACCTTTTATCCGAAACGGGTATTTAAATAGTGCTCACTGCCACCTATTTGACACAAATGAGAATATAAATAAAATACTAGACTTAATCTACAACCGTATTCAACGGAATTTTATTAACGTGTTTACAAATGACAAGCTGGCCTGCTGAACCCATTCCTATAGAAAGTGGTCCTTTGGCCCGTCAGGGAATGGATTGTGTGCTTCTCTCTTTCTCCCTCTCAACAGGCTACTCCCAGAAAATTTAAGATTTACATTTTCTCATGTAAATGTCTTGACTATATGGCACTTTAATAAAACCATAAATTATTTTAGGATATCAAAAATATCTAAAAATCTTCCATGTAAAGCGGGTATTAGACGTTGCAGCATTCCCTCAATCTTGGCGTATGCTCGTATTTCTCAAAGAGGTACTTTTTTTTCACCGTTTCTCTATTAGCTTCCGGGTCTATATCCTTAATTTTGTTAACAAGCTGTCCATAAGACTTCTTCCTTGCTAGTCTAACGCTATATCCTTTGGCATAGCCGGGATTTGAACCACGGATCTCCCGGTCTCCGTCCGGTTGCTCTAACCACTGAGCTACCATGGCAACATGCCGACACGACATTAAATTCTCCAGCTGATTCGCATTTTTCCCGGTAAACCACAAGGAGATCTCAAATTGTATTGAGATGCCATACCCCAATGGCGACTTACATTTATTGTAAGTACTTTAAGTTCCGGGCTTTATAGTTGCAACCACTATTAGGTCAATTAATGGATTTAATTGTTCTTTCACACAAGCCGTGTGTTGGACAGGGTTGGAAAGGTAGAATCAGATGACTGAAAAATTCAATGCCATAGCCGGGATGTGAACCACGGATCTCCCGGCCTCCGTCCGGTTGCTCTAACCACTGAGCTACCATGGCAACATGTCGGCATGTCGGCATGTTGCCATGGTAGCTCAGTGGTTAGAGCAACCGGACGGAGACCGGGAGATCCGTGGTTCAAATCCCGGCTATGGCATTGAATTTTTCAGTCATCTGATTCTACCTTGTCGGCATGTTGCCATGGTAGCTCAGTGGTTAGAGCAACCGGACGGAGACCGGGAGATCCGTGGTTCAAATCCCGGCTATGGCATTGAATTTTTCAGTCATCTGATTCTACCTTGTCGGCATGTTGCCATGGTAGCTCAGTGGTTAGAGCAACCGGACGGAGACCGGGAGATCCGTGGTTCAAATCCCGGCTATGGCATTGAATTTTTCAGTCATCTGATTCTACCTTGTCGGCATGTTGCCATGGTAGCTCAGTGGTTAGAGCAACCGGACGGAGACCGGGAGATCCGTGGTTCAAATCCCGGCTATGGCATTGAATTTTTCAGTCATCTGATTCTACCTTGTCGGCATGTTGCCATGGTAGCTCAGTGGTTAGAGCAACCGGACGGAGACCGGGAGATCCGTATTTCAAATCCCGGCTATGGCATTGAATTTTTCAGTCATCTGATTCTACCTTGTCGGCATGTTGCCATGGTAGCTCAGTGGTTAGAGCAACCGGACGGAGACCGGGAGATCCGTGGTTCAAATCCCGGCTATGGCATTGAATTTTTCAGTCATCTGATTCTACCTTCTCGGCATGTTGCCATGGTAGCTCAGTGGTTAGAGCAACCGGACGGAGACCGGGAGATCCGTGGTTCAAATCCCGGCTATGGCATTGAATTTTTCAGTCATCTGATTCTACCTTGTCGGCATGTTGCCATGGTAGCTCAGTGGTTAGAGCAACCGGACGGAGACCGGGAGATCCGTGGTTCAAATCCCGGCTATGGCATTGAATTTTTCAGTCATCTGATTCTACCTTGTCGGCATGTTGCCATGGTAGCTCAGTGGTTAGAGCAACCGGACGGAGACCGGGAGATCCGTGGTTCAAATCCCGGCTATGGCATTGAATTTTTCAGTCATCTGATTCTACCCTGTCGGCATGTTGCCATGGTAGCTCAGTGGTTAGAGCAACCGGACGGAGACCGGGAGATCCGTGGTTCAAATCCCGGCTATGGCATTGAATTTTTCAATCATCTGATTCTACCTTTGTCGGCATGTTGCCATGGTAGCTCAGTGGTTAGAGCAACCGGACGGAGACCGGGAGATCCGTGGTTCAAATCCCGGCTATGGCATTGAATTTTTCAGTCATCTGATTCTACCTTGTCGGCATGTTGCCATGGTAGCTCAGTGGTTAGAGCAACCGGACGGAGACCGGGAGATCCGTGGTTCAAATCCCGGCTATGGCATTGAATTTTTCAGTCATCTGATTCTACCTTGTCGGCATGTTGCCATGGTAGCTCAGTGGTTAGAGCAACCGGACGGAGACCGGGAGATCCGTGGTTCAAATCCCGGCTATGGCATTGAATTTTTCAGTCATCTGATTCTACCTTGTCGGCATGTTGCCATGGTAGCTCAGTGGTTAGAGCAACCGGACGGAGACCGGGAGATCCGTGGTTCAAATCCCGGCTATGGCATTGAATTTTTCAGTCATCTGATTCTACCTTGTCGGCATGTTGCCATGGTAGCTCAGTGGTTAGAGCAACCGGACGGAGACCGGGAGATCCGTGGTTCAAATCCCGGCTATGGCATTGAATTTTTCAGTCATCTGATTCTACCTCTTTCGGCATGTTGCCATGGTAGCTCAGTGGTTAGAGCAACCGGACGGAGACCGGGAGATCCGTGGTTCAAATCCCGGCTATGGCATTGAATTTTTCAGTCATCTGATTCTACCTTGTCGGCATGTTGCCATGGTAGCTCAGTGGTTAGAGCAACCGGACGGAGACCGGGAGATCCGTGGTTCAAATCCCGGCTATGGCATTGAATTTTTCAGTCATCTGATTCTACCTTTTTCGGCATGTTGCCATGGTAGCTCAGTGGTTAGAGCAACCGGACGGAGACCGGGAGATCCGTGGTTCAAATCCCGGCTATGGCATTGAATTTTTCAGTCATCTGATTCTACCTTGTCGGCATGTTGCCATGGTAGCTCAGTGGTTAGAGCAACCGGACGGAGACCGGGAGATCCGTGGTTCAAATCCCGGCTATGGCATTGAATTTTTCAGTCATCTGATTCTACCTTGTCGGCATGTTGCCATGGTAGCTCAGTGGTTAGAGCAACCGGACGGAGACCGGGAGATCCGTGGTTCAAATCCCGGCTATGGCATTGAATTTTTCAGTCATCTGATTCTACCCTGTCGGCATGTTGCCATGGTAGCTCAGTGGTTAGAGCAACCGGACGGAGACCGGGAGATCCGTGGTTCAAATCCCGGCTATGGCATTGAATTTTTCAGTCATCTGATTCTACCTTTGTCGGCATGTTGCCATGGTAGCTCAGTGGTTAGAGCAACCGGACGGAGACCGGGAGATCCGTGGTTCAAATCCCGGCTATGGCATTGAATTTTTCAGTCATCTGATTCTACCTTTCCAACCCTGTCCAACACACGGCTTGTGTGAAAGAACAATTAAATCCGCTATATCCTTTGGATTTGCGGTAGAATTGTGGTGTGAGAGCATAACTCGCAGTATGTACACATGTCCGATGTATTAATATATATGAATTATTATAATAACTATGGTGATTATCTTGTGTTTTGGCTTGTTACTATTAAAGTGTTACTTATGCTATTTTTATTTCTTGCCACGGCTGCTACTGTTTGGGTTTTTGGTACAGCATGTTTAACTTTTCAGGGTCTGGTACGGGAAGGAAGCTAAGTAGTAACAACACTAACATAAGATTAAGTCAATGGAAGAACACAATGCTTTAATGACACGCAGAAAGAACTGAGTTAGTTGGAGCTGTAGAACGATCGCTTAGCAATCAAGTATTTTATAAGTGCTCTAGTAATAATGGTAGTATTTATCACACGTTCCTAAACTATACTTTGTTTCCCTTATCATAACTTGAACTTTTAAACTGATATCATTGCAACGTTTCCACTACTTTATGAGAGGTAATTAATAACGCCTGCTTCGGAGAGCTTACACGCATGTTCTTCACATCGCCGCACTTTATACACAACTGGCTTTGCTGATGGGGACGCCATAACTAACTTCCCTAAACTTAAACATTTTAAACATATTCTTTCTTAAAATCTCATTGGCTGTCTTCGTTCAGCTTGGAACATTCTAGAAGACTTACCAGGCTATTATTCGTTGTTTCCAATTATGTGACCTCTCTTCAAAAATATGTTGTGTTAGCTTGTCGCATATTCTCTTACACAATGACTCAAGGTCTTGCTTTTGTGACTCTGGCCCCTAATTCTAACAAAAACATGTTTGTCTGCTTTTAACAAAGGTTCCACAGCTCCAGCTAAACTCTTACACATACATAAAACTTATGCTTTAACATATTTATTTATACAAGTATTTTGCTTATTAATATTATTTTACATTATAATTTACAATATTATATGCATGGTATACATGACCATAGTTACTGTCTCAGATTTTACCTTCCAAAAACAATTAAGTTCCCTCAACATGCCAATAAACTCCTCCAAAAACTGCTTGGAACATGTTCTTAAATCGCTCATTTTGGTGCATGGACACACAAAACCAAGCACTGACACACTATTAGCGATAAATTGCATTTATTTACATTGCGCTTGGTCAACAGGAGGCCAGGAGCGCATGCGCAGTGTGCTAATACGTTGTATAAAGCCTTGGAGTTATTGCATGGGTCACATGCTTTCCCAGCGTATAAAGAGGGTTATTCAAAAAGAAGGAATAGATTTTAAATATTTATTTCTAATGAACGACAATAGATAGCGACACATACGACACATCATTGAATAGAGGGAAGTTCAAAGTTTTAAGCCCCACCTATTAGTTCCATTCGGTGCCTACAGCGGCGCTGTGTTTGTTTACGACAAAATGGCGACGACACACGAATTCATTGAGACAGAGTGAATCCATTATTTCATTGCAGCGTGCATTTCGTTGTAAGTTCAACAACGAACCGCCTCGTCATAAAAAAAATGTACAATTGATACAATAAATTTGTAGAAGATGGTTGCGTATGCAAACGGAAAAGCACTGGCCGTCCTTGCATAATAAATGGTGCTCATTTTCAACACACAAAATACAACTTTGAACTTTTCTCTATTCAGTAATATATCGCATGTGTCGCCATCTATTGTCGTTCATTAGAAATAAATATTTAAAGCCTGTTCCTTCTTTTGCATAACCCTGTACTTACGGAGTTTTTCCTTATTAGAGGGGCACGCATTGCTTGCTTTTTTGGAAGACACTGAACTTAAATACCAAGTTTGGTATGTATCGAACATTTCGTTTTAGAGTAGTGTGAGATGGCTCCGGGGTAAGTGTAACGCTCGCATTCAGGAGGTCCCGGTTTCGATTCCCGTCAACCACCCGCTCTAACCTTGGGTTTTTTCGTGGTTTTCCCTGGTCGCTAGGCGAATGCTGGGGTGGTTTCTCATTTACCACGATTTCGTCTCCTTTTCGTTCCATTTCCTTATCTTTCAGCTGTTCTTCTAGGTTTCGTGACGTATGGCGGCGCCGGACAGATGGCGCGGATGTTTGCTCACAGGAAAGAGTACTCCCCCTTGGGATCAGAGGGCTGCTTGGTCGACGGGTCGTCCATCGCCCTCTCTAGACAGCTCCAGCAGTGCGACGGTCTTCGAACCTGGAACTGTTAGTGAATTCCGCGCGTCTTTGTGGGTTGTCTGCCTGTGGCCTCCTGTGGTTCCTTGACTTCATTCTTTACTCCTGGAGGGTGTTGGCAATAGATCCATGTAGGTTGCAGTGCGTGGGGTGTCCCTCTCCGTTTTATAACCTATACTATACTTATAGCTGTTCATATAGACAGGAATATTTTTCCAAAAATGCTATTTTATTTAGGGGCCCTCAAAACACGTATTTGCACAAAGATCTCGATATCGAATTTTTGGGTGGAATACTTGCAGGTAGACGACAGAGCACGTAAAAAGCAGTAGATACATGTGTAATGATTTTCAACTATATTAAATCAGCACGATTTTACGATTTTCTTGTAAAGAGTTGTTTCGGTAGAAAGGGATACGTTTCTAAAAGCTTTTGGATGTATGACCTCTTAACCGACGATAAACAGTAAGCGTTCTATACGCAACACAGCAGTTACTGTTCCCCTGACAATTAATACAGAACTGCATCAACTTGCACGGAATGAATAGTTGAATGATTAGCTCAGACATGGTTACGGTGTGTTCATATTCAAATGGGTAGTTGGCAGACGTCCATTTCATTTGTGTTGGCATATTGCATAAACGCTGCTTCAGATATTACTTTGCAAGGTCGGTTTCGCAACCTAAATGATTACAGAGGTGTTCATGAAGACTTCGGAATTTGTCCACCAATAAGAGCAACCTGATTTATGAGGTTTCCGATTACACACATAACATGTCGAAATTATGGGCTATTGAAGTAATTTTAGTTTGGCATACAGAAAAGCAAATAAGGTATGAGAAATAATTGTACCACGAAATGCGCCTTATTTATTTATTTTTCAATATTTAACGTACGCTGAATCAGATGAACAAAGCCCAGTAACTCAATTACTTGCAAAAATGTTATGAGAGATAAAAAAAATGAAACGTAAGTAGCAATTTGTATTTTTAGATGAAATTATTGTCCCCTTTAATAGAACACGTGACTGTAACTTAATGAAATAATAGGTTATGGAGTTTTTCTTATTTCCAGCTACGCGCCTATGGTTTACATTTTTATACGCTGAAAATAGGCATTTTTGAGTAAATGTTAGCAATAATTCTCTTCCCTTTTTCATATTTAGTAACATGATTAAAACCTTATTTAACAAAAGTAAACCTTATCAATAACCTTCATAAAAACACAGAACATATTATATTATGTTTTCCGTTTGTAGGTATTTAACAGCGCAGTAGATAACTACAAGCATATCCAAATTATTTGGCGTGAACGATTTCCTATTATCACTTTGTTTTTTATTTTAGTAAGATTTATTTAAAGGTATACATTTCACAAGCGTTTACCTATTAGAACTACTTACAAAAGAACATAAACAATAGATTTTACTGTTTCTCTTGCTTTAGGTAACTACCTAGATGCCCAAATTTTCTGGCATGAACGATTTCATATTATCACGTAGTACATTATTGTATGTAGAAAAGGTTCTCTCCACAGAACAAATCTCACTGGAGCAGGGGTCATAGATGCTAATGCTGCAGGTTCCATGGATTCCTGTATATTTTTCTCTCTACAATACTGTACAAATTAGCGTCATGTGCTCAAAACCAGGATTGCCTTTAATAATTCTTTAAAAGAGCAATAAAGAAAAATAAATGACAGAATACAAATGTTGCATTGAATTTCTGATGAATACATGATGAAAAATCTGATGTGTTACACTCACATGACTTTCTCTACTCTTGTACAAACTATTCATACAAACGCTTATTCTCCATCTACTTCATGTTAATTGAGATAAACATTTGCAGAGTCTATCTTATTGCTAATTTTCTTGTAGATGTAAGCGGAATGTATATTTACAAGGGCAATTTGGAAATACAGTAGCCTTTAAGCACATACATATCTCTTAATAGCTGGTTGCTGTATGCAGCACCATTCCCTTTGGCACAGATTAATACTCTTTGCATATCCAAGACAAAAATATGAATAAGGAATTCCCATTTGAGAAAATAAGTATTGAAAAATTTAAGGGAATAACAAGTAATATCTCGAAAATGGTTCACTCAACAAAAAAATGTATTAGACATAAATTGTGTATTTTAACGCGATCTACATTGTTTGTGTAGTAAACTTTTGTCTATCTCTTATGGTTTACGAGTTATGCAAAAGTCGTTCACAATGAAGAATACTTTTGGAGACATTCCCAGGAAATTCAAGATATCCATTTTATTTGTCATAAAAATATCTTAAACATATGATATTTTAATCAAAATCCTTACAGCCATTTTTGAGAAAATTAAAATTTTCGAAAAATCTTCCATGTAAAGGGTAATCTGGGGTGGGGGGATTTTCTTGAAAATCTTCGTGTCGCATCTCTGGAAGATACTGAACCTAAATACCAAGTTTGGTGTTTATCCGACTGTTCGTTTCTGAGTTATGCTGTTCACAGACACACAGACACACACACACACACACACACGGACTTTTTTCAAAAAATGCTTTTTTTGGATTCAGGGGGTCTCAAAACATGTACTTCCGGTGAAATCTCGGTATCGAATTTTTGGTTGGAATACAATACTTCCCCTACTTACTATACGTAGTGGAGAAAGTAAAAAGTAGGCCACACGGTGGAAAGAAAGTTCTCAAAGTAAAAAGTAATAGCTGTTTATGATTTAACTACAAATACTAGTAAATTTTTATTTAAATCGTGTCTGGGAAGCGATTTGAGTTATTCTTTGCTCCGCTTGGTTTTTAATTAAGGACCTACATTTTTTAATCTTAATGCAAATATTTATAATGGTTTCAAATCAGAAATTTGGTTTCATTTGTGTGTTTCTGGCTGTTATTATGATAAGAGATCTAAATGCACATTTCTAAAACACTTGAAGATGCGAGGAAACGTTTTATTATCATATGCTTTAAGTTAAAAGCTTCAAGAGAGATTAAAGCTTTTTTACCTAACTCGAACATTCTTTCAAGTATATTAAGCTTAAAATTCTACAAGAAAATGTCTTTGAACTTAAAACGGCACATTCAAAGTATACAGATCAGTTCTCCCAAAAAAATGTACATATGAATAAATAGGTATAATTTTCGTAAGCTTTGTGTATGATTGATTCGCTATGACAATTATGCTGGTCACATTGGAATTGTCCTAGACAAAATACAATTGATGGGGCAAGTCGATGAAAGTGTTATGTGACATTCTCACAAAAATTAAATTAGATGGCTAGATAAAGGTGTTATGTCCCATTCTACGTATTAAAGGCAGTTTTATTGTTGAGTGTCAATAAATGAGGAATATACCAGCTGATGAAGGCAATAAAATTGTATTTAATAGATAGAATGGGACATAACATCTTTATCCAGCCATCTAACTCAATTTTTGTGAAAAGTCGCATAACACCTCAATCCACTTGTCCCTTCAATTGGAAAAATTTGTATTTGGAATTGTTACAAGTTAAGTTTCAAACATAACTCGTGTCCTTTTTCTGTGTCCTTAGTTGAAAAGTGAATTATTCTCTCACCAAATCTGCGAGATTGTTGTTGAAAACGAACGCCTTAGCTATCAATGATCATTACACACTTTATTACATGCTGCTAATTGTCATAGATGCAGAAAACATAATTTGCCATGTTTTAAATGGTATTTGTAGAAGAAAGAAAGAAAGAAAGAAAGAAAGAAAAGCAGCCAAGAAAAAGGATGCACGACCTGCGTGTTGCGGAGCAGAATTAGGTCACTGGACCTAACCAACATTAATTATGATGGATACACGAGTCTTCCTTCCGGATGAATAATAATTGACTGTTGCTGTTGCATCCTTCACTTGTCGGTGGGGGAGATGATTTCACTCTCTGTCATGTACGTACAAGAGATTCCATCAGCTCCTTATGTAGCGGCACGTGGCAGCCATGTCTTCTTCTTCAGGTAGCGTAACAAAGCGTTTCCTCCCGTCAATTGTTTCGTGTGATGCAACAGCGCAAGGATTGGGGCTACTGGCCATCGTTAATAATTTGGAAGAAGCAACTTTCACGTTCGCGTCACAGAGTTCTGAAAGTGGAAAGCTCGCCGGAAATTAATACTAATTGCTTTCCTAAACAGAACAAGCAAACATTATGAATCATCGTGCGCTTAAACAGAGATTAAAAACCTGTACCTTTAGGTGACAAATTTGCCTTTCAGTTAACAGTTATCTTAGGAACTATTTAAGATATCATGTAAAAGATTAGAGCACACAAAAGTAATACCATAAAGTGTACAGTTGTAATAATAATAATAATAATAATAATAATAATAATAATAATAATCTAACAGGTATTTAAAGATGTATTTTTTACGATTGAATATTGAAGGAGTTGTTGCCCCGTATGGAAGCTAATTTGGAGGAGGAGTTGTATAGTAGTTCCACTGTTGGGGAGCCAAACTTGATGAAGTAACTGCCCCACGTATGGTACAAAGTTTGCGTGGCCTTCGCCCCAAAGTTTAGAAATCAACTTTGTATTATTATGTTTCTTTAAATATTATATATATATATATATTTGTTTGCCTCGGCTGCGTCAGTACTAATTTGTAGAAACATGTATCTCTTAACAGAGGGTGATGCGGCTAAAGAATGTAGGCTTACACAAATTATAATTTTTACTTCACTTCTTTTATTAATCCTTCACACAATTAAATAACACTTCACTGATATAGAGAGCTGTGAGATTATTTATTAATTACTTCCACCTTTTAACACGTAAACTTTATAATATTCTCGCCGTAATGAATTTTATGTCTCACACTGAATATGTACCGAGCGAACCAACTGCTCAGGAACGTTACCTTCTAGCGACTGGCGTTTACCGCTTAAATTTGTAAATTTCTCTATTTCAAGTCTCTGATTGGCTAACTTTACTCCAATAGAACATTTTTATTTAACTATCAGCGTTCCTAGTTTTTGATTGGCTATTTATTAATTGTTTTAAACATTACATTATTGTTTCCAAGAATTACTAGTAGCATTATTACACTTTCCAATTCATTATTGCCTCAAGGTTACCTCATTGTTAGCAACTTTTGGCCTCTATTCTCACAGCTCCTACATTGTTAAATTATTTAATACATTCACATAACATTATTATACATGTACACAATAGTATAAACATGATACATACATTTTATATATTATATTATACACATATTGCTTTAAGGCGGGCTGGTATTTTTTTATATTATATAATTAGACTGAAATCGTTTAAGTGTTAAAAATACTGCCTCAATGTGGCCACGATTCTATGATTATCTACCTCGCAGAAGGTAACTACAGAAGGTTTTGCATTCCACCCAAAATTGATACCGAAATTTCACCGGAAATACATGTTTTGAGGGCCCCAATCCAAATAAAAGATTTTTGGAAATATGCTCGTGTGTATGTCTGTGAGCTCGATAATTAAAACGAAAAGTCGGATAAATACTAAACTTGGTATCTAGATTCAATATCTTCCAAAGATGCGACATGAAGGTTTTCAAGAAAATTCCCCATTCCAAACTACCTTTTACATGGAAATTTTTCGAAAATTTTCGATTTTCTCAAAAATGACCCTAACAATTTTGATTAAAACTACATATGTTTAAAATATTTTTATGCCGAATAAGATGTACATCTTGAATTATCTGGGAAGTTAGAATCTTCATTCTGAATGACTTTTGGATTATGTTTATTGTTGTTGTTGTTGTTGGTCGAGTGAACCATTTCCGAGATACTCGTTGTTTGTTTGAATTTTCCAATACTTTTTCTCAAATGTGAATTCGTTATTCGTTTTTTGATGTCCTGGACATGAAAAGAGGATGGAATGCTTCACAGAGCAACCAGCTCTTAAAAGATTTGACTACCGCTTAAAGCCTCCTGTATTTCCATATTCCCCTTGCATCTACAAGAAGATTAGCAATAAGATAATTTCTGCAAACGTTTATCTTGATTAACATGAAGTAGATGGAGAACAAGCGTTTGAAAAATAGTTTGCACAAGAGTAGAGAAAGTCATGCGAGTGCAGCACAACAGATTTTTAGAAAAAGATTCGTGTATGTGTGTGTCTGTGAACTCAAAAAAGAAACGTCGGATAAATACCAAACTTGGTATTTACCTTCCAAAAATGCTACACGGAGATTTTCAAGAAATTCCCTCCACCCAAAACTACCCTTTACATGGAACATTTTTCGAAAGCTTTGATTTTCTAAAAAATGGCTCCAACGATTTTGATTAAAATACCATATATTAAAGATACTGACATGACAAATAAAAGTTGTTTTTTTTAATTTTCTGTTAATAGTCTGTGAAGTCCTCTTTATTCGGAAGGAATTTTGTATAATCTTGTATATCTGGTAAACGTTAAGCGATAGACGAAAAGCTACTACACAAAAAATGTAAATCTCTTTAATAACATAGAATTTATCTCAAACAACTTTTTATGGCATTAGCCATTTCCGAGATATCCGTAATTAATCGTTCGATTTGTTCAATACTTTGTCATTCTTTTAAAGTCCCATCGATTTTCAGTTGTTTCTCGCGATTGCATGGAAACAGCATGGAATTTTAAGACCAGTATATAGCGTTCAGTTCTTAAACATTTCACTGTCGCTGTTCTCCTAAGAAATGTATAATGTAGCGATTTCTGCAACACGTCAGATTTTTTACTTGAGATTTACACATTCATTTGAAATTTGACAATTAACTGCAAAATTCACTGTCACTATATATTTTGAAAGCACTTGACCAATTAAGTATGTAATCTCGTTCTTCAATTTAACATACTAATCTGCTCTAGTTATTCTTCAAAGTCCTCAGATGTTCTTGTACTTTATTTTTAAAGCAAATACGCGTTTAGCCTAAGGCAACCTCGGATTGCAATTGAACAAAATGTGTGCTAAAATATTCTTTTCAAGCCAATTTTACATCTAAAACAGACGATCAGGCATCGTAGAAATCGATCGGTTATGTCTTAAGATAACGTTGTCTTCGCGTAAGCCATTACTTTTCTATCTTTAATAGTTCCTGAGAAAATGGGGCATTTTACCAAAAATATAACTTTCTAAAAATGGCATCTGAAAGACACTTTTAAGAAGACAGGCATAACAAAGTATTTAAAATACTTATAATAATCTGCATGCATTATATATGACTGCAATTGATGCTATAGTCGATGAATAAGTTAAGAGATTTTTACGTGAAAAATCAGCATTCGATGCTCAGTTATTCGGAAGACGACAAACTCACGCATAAAGTATGTTGTGACGTTGAGTTTTTCTTGCTGATATAGATGCTCTTACAGCACATTAGTTTTTTCCCTCTATATCAGATTTAATTTCTTCTAACTCCTCTCGCCTTTCAATCTTTCACCGTAGCATTTATTTCACAGAATCGATGTCACAACCGAGTTCGGAATCCAGTTTCTCCATTTCGGTCTTTCTGTTAGCATTTTCATTCCGGAATTCACCCTCCTTTCACTTCATATCTTATCCATTCCGAAATTTACACATTCATTTCACTCTCCATTTTTTCCATCCTGGATTCCAATTTCGTCTTCATTTCCTCCATTCCGGATTTTATGGTCTTCATTTCACTTAATAATTGTTGAAGTATTTCCTCCAACGTGCCGTTCAAATCCCACTCCTAACACCAGTGTGACTTTGTCCAGTTTTCACTGTCACTTCACTAATGTGATTTAGTTCACAATGTCATTTCACTTTTCCTCGCGACGTAGCAACGTACGCTAGCAACCTGTTCTTACTTCCGCTTCACTCGCAGGCTCGTCGAACACAAGACATATCTGATCTCTTGCAAGTAGCAGTACTCACTGTACGTCACAACTTTCGTTACGTCACTCGTAGAACCAGCACACGTCGCATCAAGAACAACCACACTATCTCATCAGTAACTCACTCACACACTCGTGAGCATGCTGGTTTATATACAAGAGCGGTAGTTTCCGGAGTGTTCGCGGGCGACGAAGGGGAGAAGCTTGCAGAAGAATCTGGTTGTCTCTCGATAGCGTTTTTGGTGTTAATCTGGGCGAGAATGTTACTTCAACTTATCTCTTCAACCGGCCAATCAGTCGGCGATACTATGCGATAACCCGTGTTAATGCATTAGCCATGTTCAGCAAATACGACCAAAGATGCTTCATTAAAATTTAGGTTGGTAGAGGAAGGTATTTCGAAGAATTTTGTACATGAAGTTCTGTGAGAGAGAACACCCTCCCCATTAAACAAAATAGGAACTGCCCGTGCACATTCTGAAAGTGATACTGTGGACATGGACGTTTAGAGCACTACTGCAAGGGCACCATTGTGTGTTATCAATGCTGTGATATCTTTTCAGTCCCAGCGATGTATTTCATACAGGTTATCTGATGCACCAATGAAATTGAAGTTTTATCTTGCAGTGTCACTTTCGGTTTTAGCACTCATAGATACAGTTAACATTGCATTTTCACGAACATAATTACACAAGGGCAAGTGAAAACTAAATACTTGCTATTTTGCTTCTTATATTAGTTTTTCGGGACTTCTTTATGGTACATTCCCCATTCTCTCGCTTGAAATGTATTAATATTTTTAAAACAATGTTTGCAAATTCTCATCTGCTAATTGCCACAGGCAGTTATTTGCGATACCTTAGAAATAGAACAGAATATAGCAGAAATATTGTTTACGTTAATGTTGCAGCTCGGTTAATACCAAAATTTTGCAGTTCAATGTAAAAACTGAGTGCTCTAAAGAGATTATGGTATGCCTAACACAGATCAAGCATGTTTCATGCAACCACACTGTTTCTTTTACCTGAAAGTTAAATACACGATAAAATAATGTGTGCTCTGAGAGGATAATGCAGATTCACAAGCATATTAATGATCGCGAAGCGCACAGTGTTCCTGCGAATGTTAGAAATTGAGAGTACCGGTAAGAAAGGAATTGCATCGAAACAGTTACCAGGAAACCCATTGATTGCAAGTTTGGCCTGAATGACAATTGAAGTGGTTACGTAGAATACATGCTAGGGCTTCCCTCCTTGAACCCATAGACCTCGAGTTTATTGGCTGTCTGCGTGCTTCGCTATGCATAAACCTGAATATATACAACTGCTGTAGAACTGTGAGCGAAAATTTCTCTGACTGGAAGTGCCTAACTCCTTTAGGAGAAGTTTCTCTAGTCTTTTTACTTTCTCTACCACGTACATAGTAGACAGAGGAGGTATCACATTCCACCCAAAACTTCGATACCGAGATTTCACCGGAAATACATGTTTTGAGGATCCCTGACCAATAGAAAAGGTCTATGTGTGTGTCTGTGAACAGCTAACTTAAAAAGAGAAGTTGGATAAATAGTAAAGTTTAGTATCTTCCTAAGATGCGACACGAAGATTTTGAAGAGAATCCTCCCCCCCAAACTGCCCTTATATGAAAAATGTTTCAAATTTTATTTTCTCAAAAATGGCTTTAATGATTTTGATTAAAACACCATATATTAAATATATTTACATGACAAATAAAATACATAATTTGAATCTTCTGGAATATCCTCTGAAGTCTTTATTTGGAAGGAATCTTATATAATCTAGTGTAACTGGTAAACGTTAAGCGATAGACGAAAGCGCTACACAACAAATGTAATCTCTTTAAAACAATTTATTTCAAATATTTTTTGTGGCCTCAGCCATTTCCGAGATATTCGTTATTAATGATTCGATTGGTTCAATACTTTGTCATTCTTTTGAAGTCCTTTCGACAATTAGTTAGACCAACACATATAGCATGCAGTTCTTAAGCATTTGACTATCACTGTACCCTTTGTATCTATAACGAAATGTGTAGTGTAGCTATTTCTGCAAAGTTTATCTCGATTAAAATGAATTAGATAGAAAACAAAACTTTCGTAATAATAATTTGTATACGTACAAATAAACCATAGAGGGTAAAGGAAGTCATGCGAGTGTAACACATCAGACCTTTCTTTTTAAAAATTTACCTTTGCAAATTCTAATTTTATATAACATGTAGCCGTCGTTAAAACGTCTAATATCTGGTAAAGTCTTGTAGAATATACGACAATAGTATCTAGGTGATGTGAAAATACAAACATACTGAAAATATTTGCAACGCGTCAGATGACGATCGCTGCAGATAGAGGAATGAAGATAATGAATGAGTGCTCAAGTCCTAGAAGCTGAAATTGAGTTTCATTATGAAACGCAGGAGGTATACTTATGGAAATCAGTGATGAGCTTGAAGTGAACAAGGGGCAATATCAGATCGACATGACAAAGATTCAGATGCGTCTTATACTGGGAATTTTGTACCAATCTAGCAGGAGAAAGCTAATGATAAAGCCATTCCGAATGTTCTGCTCAAACCTAGGAGGTCTCTGTAAGATTACAATGACCGAGCGGGATGGCTCAGGCGGTAACGTCTGTGATCCGCATTCGGGAGGTCCCAGGTTTGATCCCCGGCTCCGCACATTCTAATCGGTTTTTTTTTTAGTTTTCCCAGTTCGTCAGGCGAATGCTGGAGTGGTTTCTTTCATCCCCCGAGTTTCCTGTCGCTCCATTTCGTTCCATTAATCATTTCATTTTTCCTTCACCCCGTTTGGTCTGTTTCGGGGTTGGAAGTGTCGGCGATGGTGTTTCGGTGCAGCGTGGCAGGGAAAACGGATGCTGTCTGTGCACTTTCTCCGTCCCTGAGGCTCCCCTGGTAGTCGGGGTATAAGGACCACCCCCTGGGGGCGTTGGACCCTATGTGAGGCTGGGTATCTGCAAAGTCGGGACATGTTATTGCTGTGCCCTCACTCCTGGTTCCGGCCGCTCGGTGTCTCCTTTCACCTCATCCCTCTCTCGTACTGCGTGGTGTAGTGGTTACCATGCTAGCCTCTAGTTCCCGAGGTCGCGGGTTCGAACCCGGCGGAGGGCGATGGATTTGTTTTCGAGCTTTTCTTTAGCATGGCTTCCCTCGGAAGGGAAGTAAAGCCGGTGGTCCCGTGTCGTAGACTTACGGCACGTAAAACAACCTCAAGCCTGATAAAGAGGCCTCTGAGCAAAATTAGCGGTCTTACACGCCCAATATAGAATGGGACGCCAAGGACCATAGTAGTTAAAGAGCGTCCATTAATTTAAAAAAAACTCTACCTAACCTCAACCCTCCTCCCGCCCTTCCCTTGTGCGGCGTCGGCACAATATCCGGATTCAGTAGATCCGTGCCGAATCCCCTCCGCTTCACAATCCACTCTTATTCAATCCAAATTTACTATGTCAATGACAATATCCTGAAGGGAAATGACTATTCAGATATGACTGGTACAGTTCTGCCCCTAAGATAGCAAGCGAGTTTGTCTTTGGACATAACAATACCTGCGGGAGTCAATGGAAGACAAAACACTGTTCCATGTATTCTGAACCGTCACGTGCACTAGTCGCTTCTCATTGGCAGCTATCGATAATAGGTTGTGATGCGATGCAAACTAGTTACTTATTTAACATGATAATTTATCTTAAAATATTAGAAGAGAATTGTCAAATATACATTTTCATAACAACATGAATCAAATATATTAGATAATAGAGTTAATGTATCGGAATGCATATTAGATTCTTTCCGCAAATAGGTAGGAGGATCCTCTGTTTAAACCTGCTTCTCAGGAATGACGAAAGCATGTGCATCTATCGTGACAGAGTGCTTTTATAGCCTCACCTGCATTGCACAGTGCTTATACATTCATTCAAAGGTGTACACTAGCCAGTCGGGAAAGAGGAAGGAAAGGGAGCAGGAAAGAATGCATAGTCGTCCTCCGTGGCCTAGAGGTACTGTGCTATGCTCTTAGTTCCCGAGATCACGGATTCAAACCCGGCGGAGGACGATTAATTTTTTTTTTCGGGTGTAAAAATCCTTAATATGGCTTCCTTCAGAAGGAAGTAAAGCCGGTGGTCTCGTGTCGTAGATTTACGGCATGTAGAACAACCTCAAGCATGATAAATAGGCCTGTGAGCAAAATGTCCGGCCTTTCATGCCCAATATAGAATGGGACGCTAAGGACCGCAGCAGTTAAAGAGCACCCATAAATAAAATTCAATTGCAATTTTTTGGAAGCATACATCAGCGGGGCAGTGTTATAAGAAACAGGATTTTACTTTATTTGCCTTAATCTTGAATGCGTTACTGTTTTGCGGCGAACCTGACCTCCACTGAGAGAAGATACAGAAGCAAAATTAGATTACCTATAAAGACGCAGAATGTAGAGCTTATTTTGTCTTCCAAGTTTCCGCTTTTCTCCCTGTCTCTCTGGTTCCTCTTATTCTTGGTACTTTTGAGAATGAATATTGCTGGCACCCTTAAAACCATGGATTAAGCTTTATTACATCGGGAATCAATAAACTGTGAATGATAGGTTGCCCTGATTAGAAAGCTTCTCTGTGCGTGTTCTTCTTCGGCTCGCCAAATATTTGCGACGCTTTTTAGGTCAATGTGCAGGATCTGCCACGCGCTGGGCTGATGCTGGGAGTCAGGGTCGCTATCACAGAGGTTCGGGTATCAATCGGGGACATGACAAATGACGTCAAAGAAACCGAGAACGCCATCGGAGAACAAAAAAGAATAATCGCGGCGAGCGCAGAAGGAAATTTGAACACACCGTCTCGAGAGTGACTGCACTTTTCCATCGGTCCCGGTGGTTTATAGTCCATCATATTGACGCAGTGTTGGCATATTATTTTGTATTGCTATCGTAATAAATTATTTCTCTTAAAATACTTCGGAGTGTTTGAAAATGTACCAGACCAATGACGTTATTTCTTTGCATTTCGAAATCTTACTGTGAATCTTCGAGATTTTAGGCGTTATTGGCTTAAAGTTGTATTTAAAAAACTGCACAGCAAAACGTACGAAATTTTAATTTAAAACCTTTATATTACGTTAAGCAAGCCTAGGATTATAATAGGTTACTACTGTTTTCAATATCGTGCATAATTGGCTCATTATGACAACTTGCCAATATTGGCAATGGCATATTTCTTATAGCAATGACGTAATACCGGTATTCCAAGTTGCTGCCGTTTATACAAAGAATATGAAATCATTTTGTGATATTCTTTTCTCTGAGCAAAAAAAGACGCAAAAACCCCTCTACGTTATTAAAAATAGAATAATTAAGATCTGAACTTATAATTGCTTACCATGCTGTGCTGATAATAGTCTACAATACAGTCCGTAACACCTGCTCACATCTCTCCCAGGGAGGGAATGCATGCAAATGGTAAACGTCTGTTTAACACGCCAGGTAAATAGAGAAAGAAGCTAATGCCTTAAGAACGTATAAAAACGCTTTCGCTTATGTCAGCTATGGATGCCGAATTGTTTCCTACAATTTATAATGCTAAGATTACATAAAATGTATCCAATTCGTAGATAATCTAAATATGACACTCGTGAGAATTGTCGCACGAATGAGGGCAAAAAACATACACTGGTGCCATAATCTTCAATATTGTCTACTTTCCGCATAAATAACTATTAAAGTACTACAACAGCACAGGTCTATTAAAACTAGAGTTAGAGAGGAAAGGTAATTTCGCAATGTATTTAAAGCAATGCCTTTGAATGTTAAATGGTCGTTATTTTGTTTGTAATGAACTCGTGCAAAGAGAATATACACTCGGGGAGCAAAAGTTGCTTTAATAGGAACGAGGGGATATATTGTATGACACTTTTAGCTCCTTCCTCTCCAACCACCTTTCTTCCGCGCCTCTTGCGTAATTCTAGCCACTTGATTGACAAGATATTTAAAACATCCCAAAACATGGGCGGAGCGTAACACTACCAATGAATGAACTGTCTACATTCTTGCTAGTTAAATACCCTAATACTATATTAATGAGACTGACGATAACCGTTCATTTATTTAACTTCGCTTTTGACTATTAAGGTTATGTAAGTGTCCTACGTAATAATAATAATAATAATAATAATAATAATAATAATAATAATAATAATAATAATAGTTTCCAGACTACTAACGGTTCTACTTTTTTACCAGTCAAGAGTATACAGGAACAAAGGAAGATCTTATTCAGATGACAGGACCAGTTTTAACATCTTGAAGTTAGAACATGGTTGAGTAATGATAAAAATGTTAATTATAATAATAAAATTATATTAATATTATATTATTACGTTATCTAAATGGTTATTGACCAAAGTAATTATAGAAATTTACAAATACATTGAAATAATATTCTGGCGACAATAATTCTCTACAACGTCGAGTCGCTAATCATGTTACATTGGGCTGACCATTTCTACTTATTTACACGAGTCAGAGCAGAATTCATTAAAAATTATTCCTTCATTTCACAGGAAACTCCCTTATTGGTTCATATTTGTTTCAGGCCAGTACAGAGAGACGTGATAAGGACTTGGTGGACTATAGGTGTTGTTTAGATATATGGGGAGATCTCACGGAAGAAAAAGCTATTGCGGTCTACGAGAATGGACCAGGAAAAATAAGCCTTTGTATGAATAATTATTTGCATAATATATATGAAATAAAAAGATAATGGTTATATTACCTCCGTGATCAAGTGGTGGGCGTTCTGCCTTTTCAACCCAGAACTCCTGCTGTGGCGGGGATTTTTGCTTTAACTAAAATCATTCTCTGTTCTCCAGAGTCTGAAAGTATGAATGCGAGTGTGTTTCACGGCAAAAATGATGGAAATCTGACGTTAAAACACAGTTCAAAGAATTACTAACACCATTTTTTACTTTCTCTACTATGTATAGTAAGTAGGGGAAGTATTGTATTCCACCCAAAAATTCGATACCGAGATTTCACCGGAAATATATGTTTTGAGACCCCCTGAATCCAAAAAAAGCCTGATGTGTTACACTCACATGACTTTCTCTACTCTTGTACAAACTATTTTTACAAACGCTTATTCTCCATATGCTTCATGTTAATCGAGATATCGAGATGTTATCTTATTGGTAATTTTTCTTGTCGATGCAAGGGGAATTGGTAAGCTTTAAGCGACAGTCAAATATTTTAAGAGCTGGTTGCTATGTGGAGTATTGCATTCTCTTTGCATTACCAGAACATAAAAGAAATCTGATGTGTTACACTCACATGATTTTCTCTACTCTTACAAGGTATTTAGGTTCAGTATCTCTCGAAGATGCGACACGAAGATTTTCAAGAAAATCCCCCCGCTCCAGACTATCCTTTACAAGAAACATTTTTCGAAAATTTTGATATTCTCAAAAATGGCTCTAACGATTTTCATTAAAATATCATGTGTTTAAGATATTTTGATGACAAATATACCTTGAATTTTCTGGGAATGTCTCTAAAGTCCTATTCATTGTGAATGGCTTTTGCATAACTGGTAAACCGTAAGATATAGATAAATTATTTGCACACTCAAAATATAGATCTCGTTAAAGCACACAATTTGTCCTACACATTTTTTGGGCAATGAAATCATTTCCGAGATATTCCTTGTTATTTGTTTTAATTTCCCAATACCTATACCTTTTCTCAAATGGGAATTCGTTATTCGTTTGTGTATGTGCTGAATATGCAAACAGAATGGAATGCTCCACACAGCAACCAGCTGTTAAAGATTTGGCTATTGCTTAAAACCTACCATATTCCCCTTGCACCTACAAGAAAATTAGCAATAAAATTAATATCTCGATAAACATGTATATGGAGAATAAGCGTTTGTAAAATTAGTTTGTGCAAGAGTAGAGAAAGTCATGTGAGTGCAACACATCGGATTTTTTTTTCATTCCTATGACAGCTGGGGAATTCGCGAGCATCTGTCGGTTTGTGAATTGTTCATGTCTTTATATTAAAACTGTATACTTAAAAAAATATATCTTATGTGTTACATTCACATGCGTTTGTCTATCCTCTGTCGTTTATTAGTGAGTAAACAAGCGATTCTTGCAAAAGGTTATTTTTCTATTTACTTAATTTTATTCGAGATAAACCTTTGCAGAAATAGTTACATTACACATTTCGTTATAGATACAAAGGGAATAGCGATAGTCAAATGTTTAAGAACTGGACGCTATATACACTGATCTTAAAATAAAACTCTTTCCACGACACCGCGAGAAACAACTGAAAATCTTCAGGGCTTTAAAAGTCAAAGTATTGAACAATTCGAACCATTAATAACGGATATCTCGGAAATGGCTTATGCCACAAAAAAGTTATTTGAAATGAATAGTGTTTTAAAGAGAGTTACAAATTTTTGTAGCACGTTTTCGCCTATGGTATACTAGTTACACAATATTACCTATACAAAATTCCTTCCGAATGAAGAGGACGCCATAAACTATTCCCAGAAAATTTAAGGTATACATTTTATTTTTCATGCGAATATATTTAATATGTAGAATTTTAATAAAAACCGTTAAAGCCATTTTTGTGAAAATAAAAGATTTCAAAAATGTTCCATGTAAAGGGTACTTGGAAGCTGGGGAGATTTTATTGAAAACCTTCATGTTGTATCTTTGGAAGATTACTGAACTTATATTCTCACCTAGTTTGATATTTATCCGACTTTTGGTTTTCGATTTATGCTGTTCACAGGCAAATTGACACACACGCGGATCTTTTTCTAAAAATGTTTTTTCTTTTTTTTACTCAGAAGTTCTCAAAACGTATATTTACCGTGAAATTTGGATATCGACATTTTGGGTGGAATGCAATACCTTCTCTACCTACTAGGTAGGTGGTAGAGTTAGTAAGAAAATAAATATACCTCACAACTTGTTTGTGTACTTAAAACATTTGGGGTGGATTTTAATAGAAGTGCGTGTAAACTCGCATAATTTCACCATCCGGAAAATAATGTCATTGTTTAACATTGGAGAACGTGAGCAGTAACAGTTTTTTTTAAATCCATTACGTATCACGAGAATTAAAAAAAACAAAACGAAGTCATTATGCAATTACGCCGCAACCTTCAGTAGTGGGTCTGTCAGTATGTACACTGCCTACGTAACCAAATACGTCAATTCAAAATAGCGAAATATTGATGAGGATGATCAGACACAGAGATAGCGAGCCCTATTTGTTTTACTTTATCTGACCACCATCTAGAAGAGGAAGTAGCAGTTGCATTAAACACGACTATTCATGCCTATCATGATTTCGCCGGAAATACGTAGATGCGTACTTTGAGAGCTAATAAATGCAATTAAAAACATTTTCGGAAAAGGATGCGTGTGCGCATGTGCACCTGCTTCCCTCTCTGAAGAGTGACGCTTAAAAGCGAAAGGTCGTTTATTAAGCATAAAATATCAGGTTCTTCAGAGAAATTTCTCTCATTGTAGCAATTTATTCGAAAAAAAAAACAACATTATTTTTGTATGTTCATGGCATGATGTCTATCTTGAATGTGTCTGTGAAACGTTTATCAGAAACCTTTTGTTCCTTGGGCACCAAAAAAGTCGCATACATAGAGCTGTTGAATTATAAGTTTCTCAAATAATTTCTTGACATTAACGATTCCCGAAATACTCTGCTGTAGGTTTGGATTTGTATTTGTCTGGAATAAATATATGAGGTTCGCATTCTTGTTTCCATAAGATCGTTACTGACCTATAGGCTTGGAAAAGGTGGAATCTGACAGAAAAATTCAATGTCATTGCTGGAATTTGAGCCACGAATCTTCGGCTTATCTCAAAATGAATTTGAGAACTCCGTATGGTTTAGCGGGAAAAATGTGAGTCGGTTGGGAAATTTAATGTCTTGGCAACATGTTGGTGTGGTAGCTCAGTTGGTTAGAGTAAGCCGAAGATCCGTGGTTCAAATCCCGACTATGGCACTGAATTGTCATTGAATTAACATTGATTAACTAATAAGTATTGTTATACACCGGGTGAGCCAAAAGGTTTGCAGATCAAATTTAATAAATTTAGTTACCCCGGCATAAACATTGGGGGACGTAGACTCGGAGGCAAACAAGAGATACCAGGAACTTGCTGCACAAAGCTAAAGCGGGCGTGGGATATTTATAAATAATACATAAGAATTCACATTTAGCTCCGGTTTATTATAGTTACTTGGTGCGGCTACATGGTTCCCAGAAGGTTACAGACAAACACTGGGGGAGATTCTCCACGCACACAGTCCACGCACGCTACATACAAACCACACACTCTCAAGATACATATACTCGACTCACTCTACTGGCGACGCCACGCTCTCAGACAAAGAGGTTCTTCCCTCAACTTGCCCTTACCCCCCCTTGACTAGGAATTGGAGAGGTTTCGTGGCGTATGGCGGTACCGGACAGATGGCGCGGTTGCTTGCTCAAAGGAAAGAGTACTCTCTTGGGCACTAGAGGGCCGCCCTTTCTAGGCAGCTCCAGTACTGGGACAGGTCTTCCAGCCCTGGAATTATAAGGGACTTCCACGCGTCCTGCGGCCTGTTGCCTCCCGTGATTCTCTCACTTCATCCCTCCCTCCTGGAAGGTTGTAGCTACAATAGATCTATGTAGGTCTAAGTGACGAGGTGTCCCCTTCTGTTGTAAACCCTAACCCTAAAGATAATGGGAGACTTGTTACTCCTAGACATAAGTTAAACATGTTTTGTACCATCTAGCTTGCAACATACTCCTTTATATAAACGCTGAAAAGGAAGTAATTTTAATCCATTATCCAAATCACATTGTTGTTGCTATAATCCCAGAATACGATTTTAGTTTTATTGTTAAAAGACCAAAATGTTTTTTGTTTTGTGTTGCACTTTGTCTCGAAAATTATTCTATATTTTTACGAGCTTTTTCTTCCATTCACTCCTTTAACATTGCACCACTTCATATCAGCGGTGCGCGGGCCAGGTTTAGTCGCTTTGTGTTATATAATCTCAATAAATTAACGTTAAGAGGAAGAAACGTAGGCCATAAGCAGCGCATAGAAGGGAAATGTTCTCTTAAGACATTACCCTTACCTGCCAGTAATTTGACTAAAGCAAAAACAGAAAAAAAATGACAGAAGAAAACCTGAACTCAATCTTCTATATATATATAAATGAATGTTTGTCTGTATGTCCTTTATAGAATCGCAAACTATGCATTTGATCATTTGATGATCTTCAGCAAAGTGTTGTGCATGAGCTCACGAAGATTTCTGAGTTGGTACGACCAATCTTCGACAGATGGCGCCACTATCATTCCAATGAATTTCATGTATTGCCGTGACAGTTAATGCTCATTTGAATTGAAACGAATGATGACGTTTCGAGTTGTGAATTTATGTAAATTGTGAAATTCATGTTCGGCTCACATTGAACAGACAATATTTCACGAAGATCATCGAATGTGTATGTAAAGGATCTGACTGCTGATTGACGTTCCGAACGCATTTGCTGTACAGTTTTATTTCGGATATAACCGTGAGTGGAATTAAAATCGATTTCAACAATTCTCGAATGCTGATTTTGTTCACTTCAAATTTTCCTCAGCGAATTGGTGATCACCGTGTGTGAACAGCCGGTTCAATTGGATTGGATACATTGTGAGATTCGGATTGCTGATTGACATCTAATAAATTCAAGCACATTTTTCACGTCGTTTAGGTACAATTATGCCTCCAAAGCGACAAGCAATTGGCCGATCTACACCTCAAGCACGGAAGAAAAGAGCATTACGAGGCTTAGAATCAGACGAGCAACGAGTATTAAGTGGAAAATCTTCGAGTGCATGCCGCTGAGACCCGTTCGTCTGAATCATATGAACAACGAGAAGTGAGGTTAGAAACTAATCGAATACGTACTACTCAGGCACGTTCGTCTGAGACAACTGAACAACGGGAAACAAGGCTGCAAAATGTTCGAATAAGCACCACTCGATCAAGACGAACACTGCACGCTGATTTAAATCTTGGTGCATTCCATTATGACAGTAATAATGATTACAGTCTTCATCCAAGTGTCGTCATTGGAAAAATGGTTAAAATTGTTTTGGGGTAAAATTCGTAAATTCAATTCTTGCTTCCAAATGACATCATTTGGAGCAACAAAAATCGTTGAGAATGAGGATGGCCGTAATTTTAATTCAACATTTAAGATTCAGGGCCAAGTGTATCATCGAATTGGTTCTCTGCTCTCAATACCTGATACCGATCCTAAATTTTTGCAGATCTACTTCATGGGGAAATGCAGAACAACAAATTAACACACGATGCCAATATAGTCACACCGAGAAACAGGAACAAATTATGACAAAACAGAACGTCTGTCGGGTCCGCTAGTAATGTATAAATAATGCTTAGAAACTTAGACACCTTTACTTGTTTTGCTGTAAAGTACAGGATATTGCCGGCATAGTGGAGAAAGGCAGAAAATAGCCGCTGCTTCTTCGCATTTTTGAAATTGTATAATCGCAGAAACAACATTTCTGGACGAGATAACGTGATGACGGTTATACTTTATGTACAACCACCTGCAAAAAATATTGTTGGCCATTCGAAATCACAGCAGTGGTTTTTCCTTGAAGTTTTGTCATAGCTGTTTCATCACAGAAGTAAGGAGGAGCGTGTGTTTTTTAAAGGTGGGAGAGAAAGGTCTATTCTGCTTGTCTAATAAAAACGGTTACGCTTACTTCAGTAGCTGGATTGCTCGCAGGGAGAGAAAATTGGCATTAAAAAGTAACTGTACACCAGCGTTGTCGACAAAGTAATTTAAGGTAAACAATGTTTTGCTTTGTGAATATGGCTGTTATATCGTGCTATGGACAGAGTTGTTGTGCTATTTGTAAATACTTGTAATTAAAATTAGCGGTATTCATGTATCATACATATTAATGTAGTGTGTGTAATTTTAGCCACTGTATATATTGGGAATATATGCCAAGCTAGCGCTGAGAATGGTTTCTTGTCCCACAATTCTACAGCTTTTATGCACTTTTATAGAAGCAAATAAACCTTTTGCTACATACCCTAGCATTGCCATTAAACGGTGCAAATGAAATGAGCGAGATCAAAGCTCCTTATTACGACAGTTGAAAATGGTAAAATCAACAATTTGGAATTTGATGCTGATATCTCAGAAACAGTTATTTAACTGCACATTTTATTATTCCAGTTACTTACACACCACTGGAATTAATCCTTTATAGTTTAACGACTGCTTCCTAATGTTATGATATCTGCTGGATACTATCTAGTACTCCTGGAAAGCTTAACCTTCGCATGCCTCAGTTCTTAGCTGTATTTAGGTGATTTATAACTGTAAAATACTGAGCCCGAAGTGCCTGTTCAGTATGGCGTAAAGGTCAATACCAAGTGCATTAATGTTCGGTTTTTAGACTGGGTGAGGGAGTTTTTCTTAATTGTAATCGTTTAATATATAACACTTAAACAGAAATTCTGCCGTGGTCTCCCATAGTCACCTGCTTGTGGGCAGGACCGGGTGACAGCGGCGGAAACTCTAGGGACCCCGTCCATGCTTGCGACGTCGTCATCCGGATCTGGCCGCCTTTCGAGTCTCTCCCCTCATCCCTCCTTCTCAGGAGTCACGGTAGAAGCAAAAAGGGCCGTTATGGCTCACTTAAGGTACTCTACTCAGGTTTCGGGGGCCCCTCCCTGATATGTACTTTACCTTTACCTAGTTACCACACAGTTGTTGTAGTAGTTCATACATATGTGTCCAAATACAACTGTGTAAAGTTTCGGCTGTAGCGAAAGAATCTTAATCTGAGAAGCTAACAAGTTCCCAGTGATTTTTATCGTTCACTAACATACCTTGTAGTGAACGTTTTTTTAATCATTTTAATTAAACTTGCAGGAACTTATTCAGAATTACATGTGCACAACAGATAATAATGATCGCACATCTCTATAGAGACGGTAGCGCCTGCGCAGTGTGCATTACTTCTTGGATCACCCACGTAGAAGACAGTATTACTGCCGATCTCTGTTGGACAGCTCTCTGGTGGCACTCTGCCGTCAGTAGAAATGAAATCCTGGGGTGTTGCAGAAGCTAATAAGAGACAACCACTACTTTTATGGGTGAACGAGCAGTGTAGGCAGCTACAGCTGATGTAACTCGGGAAACTAGGTCTTGTGTTTGATGTGTTACAAGGTGATGCGGGCAGAAAACAATAGCTACTATTTAAATTCATCCATGCATATGACTGCAACTATTATGCTGAATAAATATGGAGAGCGAGAAGGTAAACCGCATCTTGCTAGCATGGTTTGTAACATGAAGCGCCCCCGTCATCGTGCCATTCAAGTATTCAACACAAGGTTAAGCGAAACGAACATATATTTTCTACAACTAAAATTTTGTGCAGAAAATGTTATATAACTTTGCTCATTTGTTGCGGCCAGATTAATAAAAATCATTTCCGAAGCAATAACTTCTGGCGATTTCCTAAATAATTCTCAGCATATACAGGGTTATTCAAAAAGAAGGAACAGGCTTTACACATTTATGTCTAATGAACGACAATAGATGGCGACACAAGCAAGACATCACTGAATAAAGAAAAGATCAAAGTTTTATTTTATGTGTTCAAAATGAGCACCATTTGTTATATGAGGACGACCAGTACTTTTCCGTTTACATACGCAACCATCTTCTACGAATTTATTGTATCAATTGTAATTTTTTTATGACGAGGTGGCTCGTTGTTGAACTTACAACGAAATGCACGCTACAATGAAACAATGGATTCACACTTTGCATACTGCAGCGCATAAAACGACTTTTCCTGTGGCGTCGCCATTTTCTCGTAAACAAACACAGCGCCGTTGTAGGCACTGAATGGAACTAATAGGTGGGGCTTAAAACTTTGAACTTTCCTCTATTCAATGATGTGTCGTAGATGTCGCTATCTATTGTCGTTCATTAGAAATAAATATGTAAAGTCTGTTCTTTCTTTTTGAATAATTCTGTATGTAATGACTAGGTACCCTGAAACAATAAAATCTGATGTAATGAATTTCTTTACCTTCTATAGTTTATTATAGGTATATACATAAGTCTCACTAAATCTTATTTATATATATATATATATATATATATATATATTTCATTTTAATCCAAATAAACTTTGCACGTATAGCTACATTACATATTTCGTTATAGATACAAAAGGAACAGCGATAGCCAAATGTTTAAGAACTGGATGCTATATCTGGTCTTAAAATTCCATACTGTTTCCATGGAACCGCGAGATGTAACTGAAGGTTGGCAGAACTTTAAAAGTATGGCTAAATATTGAACATTAATAACGGATATCTTGGAAATGGTTGATGCCACAAAAACGTTTTTTGAAATAAATTGTGTGTTTTAAAGAGATCTATGTTTCTTGTGTGGTACGTTTTTATCTATCACTTAACGTTTACTAGTTATACAAGATTACAAAATTCCTTCCGAATGAAGAGGGCTTTAAAGGCTATTGCGGTAAAATTCAATGAATGCATTTTATTTTTCATGTAAATATTTTTAATATATAGTATTTCGATCAAAATCTTTAGAGCGATTTTTTAGAAAATCAAAAATTTCAAAAATGTTCCATGTAAAGCGTAGTTTGGGGTAGGGAAATATTCTTGAAAACTTTCATGTCACATCCTTGGAAGGTACTGAACTTATATACCAAATTTGGCGTTGATCCGAATTTTCGTTTTTGAGTTATGCTGTTCACAGACAGACACACACACGACCTTTTTCTAAAAATCGGATGTGTTACACTCTCATGCCTTTCTCTACTCTTGTACAAACTATTTTTACAAACGCTTATTCTCCATATGCTTCATGTTAATTAAAATGTTAATCTTATTGCTAATTTTCTTGTAGATGCAAGGGGAATTGGTAGGCTTTAAGGCATAGTCAAATATTTTAAGAGTTGATTGCTATGTCGAGTATTCCATTCTCTTTGCATTACCAGGACAAAAAAAAAACAAAAAAAAACCCGAATAGCGAATTCCTATTCGAGAAAAAGTATAAGTATTGGAAAATTTAAAGGGAATAACAAGCAATATCTCGAAAATGGTTCACTCAACAAAAAAATATATGAGACATAAATTGTGTATTTTAATGCGATCTACATTTTTTGTGTAGTAAAATTTTGTCTATCTCTTATGCTTTACCAGTTATGCAAAATTCGTTCACAATGAAGAATACTTTTGGAGACATTCCTAGAAAATTCGAGATATACACTTCATTTGTCATGAAAATATCTTAAACATATGATATTTTAATCAAAATCGTTAGAGCCATTTTTGAGAAAATTAAAATTTTCGAAAAATGTTCGATGTAAAGGGTAATCTGGGGTGGGGGGATTTTCTTGAAAACCCTCGTGTCGCATCTCTAGAAGATACTGAACCTAAATACCAAGTTTGGTGTTTATCCGAATGTTTGTTTCCGAGTTATGCTGTTCACAGACACACACACACACACACACACACACACACACACACGGACATGTTTCCAAAAACGCTTTTTTTGTATTCAGGGGGTCTCAAAACATGTATTTCCGGTGAAATCTCGGTATCGAATTTTTGGGTGGTACATTATAGAAAATGTAAAAATCGCATTTTGAAATGTTTGTGTTTATATTACATTTTCACTAAAGAATGATTGAAGATATTGATTTGTAATAAATTTCTGGGAACAAACAGCCTGTGAAGTGCTCTTCATTCCGAATGACTTTTGTGTAATTAATTAAACCGTCAGAGATAGACAATATCTTGCTTCACAAAAGATGCAGATCTCGTTAAAGCACCCAAATTATGACAAATAAAATTTTTGTGCCGTTAACTATTTCCGAGATACTGTTTGTTATTGGTTTGAATTTTGAAATACTTATACTTTTCTCAAATAGAAAGTCGCTGTTCGTTTTCTCTCGCGGTGATGCAAAGAGTATGGAATTTCAGAGCCATAACATAGCGATTTGCTTTTTAAAAATCTGTCTGTCGCTTTAGTCTCCTGTATTCTTCTTATATCTTCAACGAAATGCGTAATAAATTCTATCTCGATGAACTAGAAGTAGGTGCTTAGATAGAAGAATAGTTTGTAGACGACATCTTTAAGTGGCTTACATGTAGTTCACATCAGGCTCTCTGTAGCGTTTGCTTCTGGGGTCTCGCATTCATATATTCTTAAAAATGTTGCAAATCGAGTTCGTAAAAGCGAGCACCACATCCGGTCATAATTTTATTGCATATGCCAACCACGTTAAAAGTTATCTCCAGGCTAGCAACACGGCTGTCCCACATGTGTCGTAAACTTGGTCATAGGGGAAGAAAAAGAGGAAGAGAGTAACTGGAGGTTCTGGAAATTTCATGTAGTTAGCTCTAAGCTCATTAAGAGTGTCAGTCGCGTCGTTTTGCTGAAAACGATTTTTGCGGATTATAGCTCGGACTCGTGTTTCTCAGTTAGAGAAAATGTAATGTTGGACTTGGGAGGTTCCTGCTGTAGTGCGGCAAACGCTCGACAGGTCATAGGACTAGTATCGAGAGGGTAATAATTAAGTCTCTTACCCACCCTTCTAGCTGTAGGAAGTAGAGGCGTGCATCATCGATCAACCGTTTCCCCCAGTCGGCTCTTTTACGGTTACGTCTGTTCTAGGACGGCCGTGCCGTAGCGTATTAAGCAGTATCGTAAATACGAAGTAACTGATGTAAGTATATCACTACTTTCCCTACCACCCAAAATTCGATATCAAGATTTCGTCGAAAATAACATTTTGAGATTCTCTGAATTCAGAAAAGCGATTTTAGAAAAAGATCTGTGATCAGTTTAAGTAACCCAAAGGCAAAATATTGGATAAATGTCAAATTTCGTATTTAAGTTCAGCATCTTCCAAAAATACGGCATGAAGATTTTCAAATAAATCTCTTACCCTAAATTATCCTTTGTTTGAGAAAGTTTTCGGTATTTTTTGCTCGAAAATGACTATTGATACGGAAATTATTGACAGGAAGATATAAATAATCAAACAAAGAAATGATATAAGATAGAGAAATAATTCTAATAAATAACTTATCTATATTAAATCAATGTATAATATGATAAGCTTGAGTTAAAAGATTTGTCCGAGAAAAAGGTATTAGCCAGCAAGTCATTAGTGGGTAATATCTGAGGAGGGAATACATTAGTATAAAGATTCTGGAATGCAGTTAAGGTACGAGTTCAGTGCATTTGCAGAGTCACGCAGACAGAAATTCTGTAAAAGAGAAAGGGAATAAATTCTGAGATTCGGGGAGGTACCCCATAGTATCAGTGTCAGATACGCATACTAATAAGTTTAAGATTGGCCCCGCGCGAGAAGGAACCTTAGTGGGATAGTACCAAGGTAGACGGAGCTTAAGTAAAAATTAAGGTCTTGGCTTGCTTTTTTTTTTTCGTGTACAGCCTTAGGGCCTTATAGTCTTTTACGGTGATCGTTCGCAGTGCTTAAGAACGCTTGGGTTATCAGTTACTTATCGGTAGCCGCGAGGAGTTTTGCCGGTAATCATTTTAGCGACTTGCGAGAAGTTACGTTTCTAGTTTCTTTTACTGCGAAAGCAATTATTTCAAACCGTAAAATTGATACTGCAGAAGTTAGGTATAATAATTCAGCTGTTACAGTTTCGAGTGCTACGATTCATAATCAGTATCATTCTTTATCTTCTAATGGTCGGCAACTTGCTTCATTGTATCAAGTAAGAGATCATACCCTATTAGATCACATTAAATTTCTAAATCAATTTAAACTGGTGTTGTCAATTCACACTACACCCACGCATACCCCGAGTGAAAGATCTCGTAGCCAACCACTGTAGCAGCCGGTAGCAGAATAAACAGCAGACAATGAAGCAAAGGATACGGTTTCAAACTTGGCGACCATTGCGAGGTATCAGTCGTCACTATTTTGATTAAAATACCACATATTTAAAATATTTACCGAACTAATAAACTGTACATCTTGAATTTCCTGGGAATAGCCTGCAAAATCCTCTTCATTATGAATGAACTGCGTGCAACTGGTAAACCATAAGGGTTACGGCACAAAACTGTAGATCCCGTTAAAACAAACTATTATGTTGCATCAACAATTTCCAAGGTATTTATTGTTGCTGATTTCAATTTTTAAGTAGTACTTCATTTTTATTTAACATACCACGTGCAGAGTAGGTAGAGAAAGCATTGCATTCCACCCAAAAATGCAATAGCTAGATTGGAACGGAAATACATGTTATGAGGCCCCCCGAATCAAAAAATAATAATTTTTAAAATGCCCGTGTTTGTGACTATGTCTGTGAACACCATAACTCAAAAAGCAAATCTCGGAAAAATACCAAATTTGCTATTTAAGTTCACACCTTCCAAAGATGTCACACGAGGATTTTCGAGAACGTTCCCCACACCAAACTACCCTTTACATGGAACATTTATGGAATTTTTTAAGTTTCTGAAAAATGACTCAAACGATTTTGATTAAAATACCATTTGTTAAAGATATTTACATGACAGATAAAATGTATGTCTTTAATTTTCTGGGAATAGATTGTGGCTCTTTATTCGGAATGAAATTTATATAATCTCATAACTGGTAAACTTACGCATTAGACAAAAGCGTACTGCTCAATATATATATTTTTAAACACAATTTATTTCAGCTAACTTTTATTGCGTCTTCAGCCATTTCTTAGATATCCATCATTAATGTGCGAATTGCTCAATACTTTGTCATTCTTTTCAAGTCCTGTCGATTTTCAGTTGTTTCTCGTGATGTCAAGGAAAGAGTAGGGAATTTTAAGGCCAGCATATAGCGTTCAGCTCTAATACTGCCGCTATTCCTTATGTGTAATGGAGGTATTTCTAGAAAGGTTTATCTCGATTAAAGTGATGTAGAGAGGAAAATAAACGTTCGTAAGAATACCACTAATAAGCGATAGAGGGAACAGAAAGTCATGTGAATGTAAACACATAAGATATTTTTACGTGTAGTCACCATTAAGTCATTTCCCGCGATGTCATGGTAAAATTTCAAACACGTTTTAAAAATTTGGCTGTCACTTCAGCTTCCTACATTCCCTTTTCATCTACAACGAAATGTGTAATGGAGCAATTTCTGTAACGGTTTTTTTTTCAGTTAAGAAGTTAGAAAGATAGACTTTTGCAAGAGTAATTTGTCGAAACTATTAAAAAATAAACGATAGTAGCTAAGTCATGTGAATATAACGCATATATTGTTCTTTCCTTTATAATACGAGACCCAATGAAACTATGAAGAAAGCCACGGTAACCAAACTTTACTAAACCCAGTACTTGGAGTTCGCAGGTGAAATGTGTAATCCTTCCACATGGCCCAAAAGTCTGCATACAAAAGGAACACGAGATAGATCATGTTTCTCTCTGAATACAGCTTGCTTGGAGGGTGATCTCGTTGCTTTTGTCGCGAACCAAATATATTTCGGAGTCCTTGCCAAACAAAGAAAAGTCTTCCTCTCGTATGCAGCTTCAGACCAGGTAAAATAAAAACTGGTTTGAGGATGCCTAAATGCCCTGATTGTCCCTGATCATCTCGGAACAGCCTCGAAATGCGGTGGGTGCCGGGGCACCAGGGCATCTATGGAAATGAAAAAGCTGCTCAACTGGCTAAAAACGTTACTTTCACCTATCCTGGTGAAATACAAACCAGGTAAGTTGCCTCGGGTCCACACAACACTCTTTGCTAATCTTCTGAAATTGGATAGAACAGGAATAAGGAAAGCAGTTGCATTAATTTCTGAACAGAGTTACTTCAAGAAACATCTACGTAAAGTAGGGCTCTATAAGGATTAACCCATCTGTAGGATGTGCAAAGAGGAAGAGGAAACTGCCTGACATCCTCTTTGACTGCCCACTCCTAGCAAGAAAGAGACTTACTCTTTCCATAACCAGAGAAGATCTAGAAAAGGATGCTGACATTGGAACCAAGATACTGCAACACGTTCAGGAAACAGATTTTGGGAAACAGTGAAAGCATCCTTTCCAAGGGGTTGCACAATAAGCCTTTTTAGTCTGAAGTGCGGTAGGTCGATAAAACTCCAATAATAACCCCCCCCGGTCATTTAATCTAATCTAAACTACATATGCAGATTTTTTAGGCATCCTGCATTGTCTAGTATTAAAGTTACATGAGAGGAGGTGTGCAGTGGAACAGAAAAATTAGGGTATTTATTCCTAATGCTGTTAAATTTATGTCATTCAGGAAAAAGTTAAACACATTTAGGTATTTTTCTCAGTAGTGTGCCCTAGGATATACATTCACAGTGTAAAGCAACGACTTCTAAGTTGCTTAACCAGAAGTTTCGCCTTAAAAACTATCGGTAACAACAGTTTATTCAAATAGAATTGCGTACATTTGTGAATTAAAATGTTTAATTACAGCGCATTTCAGTGAACAATTAGGGGGTACGTATCAGTCGATAGGATAACTTTAGCATACTCGAAAGCTGTTTGACCAGACGTGGGAGTAAAACTTCAATCTGTGTGCTTCGCTGGCGTTGTTGACCTGTTTTGTGCCAAGCCTGTGTTTAGAGTATTGGTATTACGAAGTCAATATGGAGTCTAATGAGCATGTTATATATCTAATTCCATATTGAATTCCAAATGTGCAATAGACTGTGTACAAAAGCGGCAACACAGATTGAAGTTTACTCTCATATCTGGTCAGACTGAACTATCGAATGTGAAGAAGTTAGTCCCATCGACAGACACGCACCCCGTAGTTGTCCATTGAGATGCACTGCACGGAACATATAAATAATACTCCAAACAGACCGCTGCATGGTTTAAATGTTTTCCTTATTAGCCTGTAGGCAAAAAAGCGGTAGAGGCTAGCAAATGCGTTTAGTTTAATTGTTCTCAATACTCATTTGCCATCAGGATACTCCAACCAGCGATATGCTGGATGACAAGTATATTTTTTTTTCAGTTTCATATGTTGGCCATAGCGCAAGATGGCTGTAATTTCGTTGTTCAACTGTTATTTACTATTAGGGATTTTCTTTGTACTCCATTTATTGCAGCGTTTGTAGCTGAAAGGTTTGTGACAATAGGAAATTCGTTTGGTTTCGAGTTGGTTATCGAAAATTGCCTTTCATACTGATGTTATTAAGAACAGCTCTACAGCGGTGCATGGACTTCGTTAAACATGTGCTCTCCCAGAAATAAAAGCCACCCTCTTGCTTTTATTACCCCCTAGTCCTCGGAGATGGGCTGGGGAGGGTGGAGTCTGTGCTTTCTCATGGCAATAAAGTGTATAGCTAATGCAGCTGCTGACGCTATGCTCCTTGAATTACCTTATTTTGTCATAAGTTGAGAACACATGCAACACATTAAAATAAAACCATAGATATGCTGAACAACATCACGAAGATTTCGGTGACTTGATTTTTTTTAAACAAAAATTAGTGTGTGCTAACAGTTTTTGAAATATAGCAATTTTTTTTGCAATAAGTCAGTCAATATTAAAGGCACTGGCATTATTAATTGGCATTCACCATGCATGGTAGTAACAAAAAATGCAATAGGATTTTGTAAGAAAAAGACACTTTATTTCGATTTATATTATATACATATACCTACCGCGTGAGTCTTCTCATCCATATATATATAGGTAGTAAGTCACAAAAAGTGTAATAGGATTGTGCAAAAAAAAACAACAAAAAAAACCACTTCATTTGGATACATGTTCTTTGCAAATAGACCAGCTTTTGCTGATGCATATGGATTTTTCTGTATTTCATATCAGTAATGAACATGAATATCTCGCTTGTGTATTCTTTGTTTTGGAAAAACTTGGTATTTCCATTTATTTCGAGGGGAGTGTTGGTTTTAATTTTACTCCGTAAAGAAGTAGAACACTTTGTTTCTTTTTTATGCAGGGAACACTGTGACCTTTCATTTATGACGAGAAGACCATCAATTATATTTTGACCTTGTAAGCTATAATAACATTTCATTTTCGTATGCTTTATTTAGGACCCTGCAGCCTTTCAAAAATGGCCTTTGTTAAAACAAGTTATTTAATTTCTATTCCTTAATGACTTAAACAAGTCCATCTGTAGCATTCACGCCTGCTATAGATATCAATATTTTATTTTGACTTAACCAAGCGACCCGCATTGCAAACCATGCTTATCTACGACTAGCTTCCGAACACAAGCCAGCCAGCCAGCCAGCCATCCCGTACACGGCATAGACCACCAACACGTGTAGCTCGCTGCGTTGCTGTTTACGTTGGCGGAAACAAATCTTGTTGCTAAACGTAAGTCTATAGAAACTTAACATAGTAGGATCTGTTACCCATTCTATTTGGACAGAGACCTTCTACTCTGTATTATTGCCAAAGTTTTTAATTTTATTGAAAATATATAATATTATAAATATGTAAAGAATTATATTTAAGTATGACATCTTCGGAGTATTGCCTCTTTCAATAATTGTGATAAAAAATTGATTTTCACGGGATATTCTATTTTAGCTGAAGAAAAGCTTAAAAGCAAAGAAAGAGGAAGGAGTACCGATATACATCTTAAAAATCAATTTTTTTCACCTAGAGTAACTTTAAAGTTTGCTTGGTTGCTGCATACCTACATCTCATTGAAACAATATGATGAAGTTGGTAAATAGGTAACATTTTTACTTTCTCTACTACGTATAGTAAGTAGGGGAAGTATTGCATTCCATCCAAAAATTCATACCGAGATTTCACCGGAAATACATGTTTTGAGGTCCCCTGAATCCCAAAAAAATTTTTAGAAAAAGGTATGTGTTAATATATGTCTGTATCTGTGAACAGCATAACTCAAAAACGAAAAGTTGGATAAATACCAAACTTGGTGTTTAGGTTCAGCATCTCTTAAAGTTGCGACAAGAAGATTTTCAAGAAAATCCCCCTCCCCAGACTACCCTTTATATGGAAATTTTTCGAAAAGTTAGATTTTCTCAAACATGGCTCTAACGATCTTAATTAAAATATCATATATTCAAGATATTTTCATAACAAATAAAATGCACATCTTGAATTTCCTGGGAATGTCCCCAAAAGTCCTCTTCTTTCTGAATGGCTTTTCCATAACTGGTAAAGCGTAAGAGAAAGACAACATTTTTCTACACAGAAAATGTAGATCTCGTTAAAACACACATTTTATGTTGTATACTTTTATGTCCTGGGCATGCAAAGAGAATGGAATGCTCCACATAGCAACCAGCTCTTACAAGATTTGACTATCGCTTAAAACCTACCATATTCCCCTTGCACCTACAAGAACATTAGCATTAAGATTAACATCTCGATATCTGGATTAACATGAAGTAGATGGAGAGTAAGTGTTTGTAAAAGAGTAGAAAAAAGTCATGCGAGTGTAACACATCAGATTTTTCATTTATTTTTTTTATGTGTAAGTTGGAAGCTTTTTGTAGATAGAATTCTATGCCCTCAAAATGTTGCTCTCAGTGTCAGAACCGCCGAGTTCTTTGAGATTTTGTTTACGAAAGTTGTGTGCAAGGGGAACTTGTTGCTTATAAGACAAAGTCTCATAATAATGTTTCTGTGTTTGCAGGTTTGAAGTACCTGCATTCGGCACGCATACTCCATAGAGACATCAAACCAGGCAACCTGCTCGTCAATAGCAACTGCGTTCTCAAGGTAAGAACTTGCACACTAAACTAAAACTTGGATGTATGTTTTCTAACCATTTGTGCCAAATTTTTCGTTCTGGGCTCTTAATTCAGTTTCTAGATTTTTACTTTCTCTACTGCTTATCTATAGTAAGTAGAGAAAGTGTTGTGTTCCACCAAAAAATTCGATACCGAGATTTCACCGGAAATACGCGTTTTGAGATTCCCTGACCCCTCCCCCAAATAGAAGAATCTGTGTATGTGAGAACAGCATAACGAAAAATCATTTAAATACCAAACGTGCTATTTAAGTTCAATATCTTCTAAAGTTGCAATACGAAGGGAGTCAAGAAAATCCCCCCTCTCTAAACTATCCTTTACCTGGAAAGGTTTTCGTTATTTTTCATTTTCTCAAAAATAACTTTAATCGTTTTAATTACAATTCTACATATTTATGATAATTTGCCTGATTAATAAGGTGTATATCTTGAGCTTTCCGTGAAATAGGCTGTGAAGTACTCTTCATTCTGCATGAATTTTGTATAAGTTTGTTTAAATGGTAAACCAAAAGAGAAAGACAAAAATGTACACCTCGTTAAAACACACAATTATGTCTAACAAATGTTTAGTGACACTAACCATTTGCGAGATATTCGTTGTTCTTGGTTTAAATTTCCCATTTACATCCACATCCCTCTTCATAGATTAGGCTATTAAACCGAAATTACATGAACTTAACGTAACGTGACAACGCGAAAGTCTAATGCATTCTACTAAATAGAGGTATTTAGGGTTGACTTTAACGCGACGTAACTTAAAAGTTTGGCAATGCCAATCTTTATTTCCCATTACATTAACTTTGATGTTACGTGATAATTAGAACCAATTGACATGAAGTACAGCATGAAGTAATTAAAAAAAGCTACCAATCAGCAGTCGCTCGTTTACGTTAAGTGCATCCTAATTAGACCTTCAGTTTATCACTATTCCTTAACTTCACCTTATGTCCCGTCACTTTAAATTTTATCGTAATCCTTTAGCCTGTACCGACCTCAGACCTCATACGATCTCTTCATGGGTCGATCAATATTTCTTCTTCCATATACTCCACCCAGAAATTCGTTACCGAATTTCACAGGAAATACATGTTTTGAGGTCCCCTGAATCCAAATAAAGCCTTTTTGGAAACATGTCCGTGTGTGTGTGTGTGTGTGTGTGTGTGTGTGAACAGCATAACTCAAAATCGAAAAGTCTGATAAATACCAAAGTTGGTATTTAAGTTCAATATCTTCTAAAGATGTGGCACGAAGATCCTCTCCACCCCTAACTACCCTTTACATGGACAAGTTTTCGAAAATTTCGAAATAGCTTTAACGATTTTGATTAAAATACCATAGGTATATTAAAGATATTTATATGACAAATAAAATGTATATCTTGAATTTTCTGGGAATAACGTGTGAAGTCCTCTTCATTCAGAAAGAATTTTGTATACTCTTTTGTTACTGGTAAATGTTAAGCGATAGACGAAAACGTAGCACACAAAAAATGAAGATATCTTTAAAACAAACATTTATTTCAAATAAGTTTTTTGTGGCATAAGCCGTTTCTGAAATATCCGTTATTAAAGGTTCGAACTGTTCATTTTGTGGTCATTTTTTGCGATTGCAAGGAAACAGTATGTAATTTTAAGGCCAGCATATAGCGTCCAGCTCTTAAACATTTGACTATCGTTGTTTCCTTTGTATCTATAACGAAATGTGTAATATAGCTATTTTCGAAGAGGTTTATCTGTATTAAAATGAAGTAGTAGAAAAACAAACTTTAGTAAGCATAATTTTTGTACTAACGAATAAGCAATAGAGGGTAGAGAAAGCCATGTAATGTAACACATCAGATTTTTTAAGTTGTAGATCACTTGTCATTTGTTTCTCGCAATGTCATCCACAAGTATGGAGTTTCAAAGCCAATATATAGGACCGACTTTTGATTTGACTATCGCTGTATCCTCTTGTAAGTACAACGAAATGTATAATAAAACAATTTCTCCAAATGTTTGTCTTGATTACAGAAAAGTAATGCTTTATAAAAGAGTGCGGATATAACACCTAAGATTGAAGAGGGAGAAGAAGTTTATTTTATTGTTTGTTTACATTTAAAGAGCAGTCAGCAATTCTGACTTTCTTAGCTAGGTAATACGAAAGAGTATTTTTGGAAATAACAATTAATGACAGAATCACGAAGATAAAGTATTGGGAATAACTATTTAATTTTTTTTTTGTTGGTCATCTCAATAATTATCTACTGTAATTGAAGTAGGATTGCTTTGAAGGTTAGTGTTAAAACTGCTGCGACTAAGCCGATAATACACGTACAGCAGCATGCATATTATAACATAGATGCTAATTGCCAGTCGTATAAATGAAAGCATATGTCAAAGCAAATTGATTTCGCGTGTTAACATCTGACTTTGCCAAATCGCCTCGCTTAAATTTGCTTTTATCCTGTCAAACAAAAGCTGTAGGGAGTGGGAAAAATCCATACATAGCCCCTCTGCTGGTTGTTACAGAGAGGCGATTGTCACATCCTTTCTATTACTGCCCCTGCAGAGCTACCGAAATTTCTTTCGCGTTTCTTCAGATAATTAGCAAGTAGTGGCAAATGCCAGTTTAAATGCAGTTTTGGATTCATTATTTCCTCTCTGTAAAATAAATTGTATATTAAGTAAAGGAAATTTAATATGGCGCATATTAAATGCAGTTGCATTATCTCTAAAATCGCATGTTTTAAACTATCGGATGTGTTACAATCACACAATTTTCTCCACCCGTTGTAGGTAATTTATTTTCACACCTATTCCTCAAATTATTCGCAAAAATGCTTCTTTTCGTGTCTACTTCTTATTCCATTTGCACTTCATCATCAGGGGCGTGTTTTATTGGTGATAATTTTAAATAATTCGCGTTTCATTTTTAGATGTTCGCATTTTCGTGTTAATAATACAAGATTTCGCGAATATGCGTGGTTGTATAATAACCGACTTCGAAATTCATATGGACAAAAAAGATAAACTTATATTACACAATACAAATATTGGATTATCCGTAAAATTGAGCTATTAATACAATCGGTAGATCACGGGAGATTTAACAGAGATGCAAATTATTTTTGAAAGGATATTAATGTTTGGTAATGTTTAATCCAGCTGTTTATTCCATGACACCAAATTGCAACATACAAGTTACTATGTGATCAGGTCATTGAAGATCTCGTCAGTAGCTACTGACTTATAGTGCGTAAAGAATCTTTCACTGTGCGCAGTTGATGGTATTTATAAGGCTTGAACAAAAGGATCTCACAAAACCTATGACATTGGCTTTAAATCTCAATAGAGTATGCAGTGCATCAGTTTATTACTAACATAATACAAATTTCGGACATAGTTGCAGTATTCAACATAACAATCTACACATTATTTTCAATTTAAAATTCAGATAGTTGCTTAAACATAATCTTTACCAAATCGAGATGAATATCAGATTTTGCAATTCATTTTGATGACGGCTCAAAGAAAATCTAGTGTTTCGATTACCTTTATATCATCAACATATACTTTTTGTAATTAATTTCTTAAATATGCCAATTTTCATGTTTATGGCGCAAATAAAGACTTTCGTGAGAAAACGAGAAATTCGTGAAAATTCGCGAAAAAATTACGGGTTTAAATCATCTGCATTTATCGTGAAACATATAGATACTTCTAGTATAAGTTGTAAAACATTTTTCGGTTTATCAATAATAATAATAATAATAATAATAAAAAAACACGGCTCTTTTGGTTACATGTGCGTTTTTTGTAATGTTTCCAACACATTAGATAACTATTCAAAGAGAAGAGAACAGCAACAGCTCTCCATGTTGAGGGATCTATATAAATGAAATTGCCGCTAGTTCAGAGAAAATCAATAAAGCATTCTCATTACGTCGTTAAATTCGGCGACTGTTTAGTATGGCCTGCACGGTGAAAATCTAATTCGACAGCTGCCAGCGTAGATGTGCCACCTGGTATGCCTGCCTTCAACTACTTGTTTATATCGGCGGCTTTGCCTTTAGGAGCAATTCCATGGTGGTGTGAACTACTTCATTTTGGATTTTTATCATAGGTTTTTAATTGGTTATAATTATTATGACCTCGCATCCACACTTGTAGACTCTGCGAGGGGTATGACGCGATTCTATTTAAGGAAAAGTATCTACCCCTAGTAAGAAATGGAACCCGGGTCCTATGGGATAAGAAGTCAGCACGCTGACCATAGGACCACAGAGACAGTCAACACACATTGTCGTAGCTACAAAGAAGTGTACAGAACGCTAAGACGCTCTGCTGAACTTGACATTGCGTACTGCTTGCATGGGATGTTGAGAAAACAGACATTTCAAAATGCACAGCCAAAAATACTGGAAAATTCAAACCAAAACCAGAAAAATATTGTTAAAAAGGGCCATAACAAGTTTTTTTTTCCTTAACAGAAATTGCATAGTTCAATAAGTTCTATGCGTTTATTATACTACATATCTGTTTATCTCTTGTAGTTTTCTAGTTATATAAAAATTCTCTAAAATTCATAAACAAACGAACACTTTTCAAGCTAATCGCAATAATTCAATTTTATAATCACCTCAAGAATTGAATCATAAGTGAATCATAATTGTTAGAGCCGTTTCGTACACTCTTCTCAATTTGTCGTTTTCGAGGTTATCGCAATTCACCTTTAAAGTACAGGAAGTTTTATGTCGGAGAGAGTTATGCATTTCTTAAATAGGTTCGGGTCTAATACGGTGTGTTTCAATATATCCTACGTTAGATAAATATTTTAAATAATAACTTTTGGAAAAGTAGCTTAATGTAGTAGAATAGTCAAAGAGCTACTCAAAACGGACCACACTTAAAAAAAATAATGTGCGTTAACCCTTGACTTTTATGCTATAGCAGCTATTTTGGAAAAGTTCTCTAGAGGAAACGGTTCTTCATATGCAAGAATGCCTCTGTAATGGAGATCCCTGCAAAGTCATTCTAGCTCTCATATAAGACAAGCACGTCATTAAAAAAATATTGTTACATTCACATGACTTTCTCTACCCCTACCTGACGTTTATTAGTGGGTATACAAATTATTGTTACGAAAGCTCATTTTTCTATCTACTTCATTTTAATCGAGATAAACCTTTGCAGAAACAGCTACATTACACATTTCGTTATAGAAACCAAGGCAACAGCGATAGTCAAATGTTTTAAGAACAGGACGCTATACACTGGTCTTAAAATTCCGTACTGTTTTCATGTAGTCGCGAAAAATAACTGAATGTTGACAGAACTTTAAAAGAATGACAAAGTATTGAACAATGCGAATAATTAATAATAGGCCTTTGAAATGGTTTATGTAAAAAAAAAAGTTATTTGAAATAAATTGTGTGTTTTAAAGAGATCTACATTTTTTGTGTAGTGCGTTTTCGTCTATCGCTCAATGTTTACTAGTTATACTAGATTAAATACAATTTCCGGAAAATTCAAGATATTTTATTTTTCAGGAAATCAACATTTTCGGAAAATCTTTCATGCAAAGGGTAATTTGGGGTGAGAAATTTTCTGGAAAACCTTCGTGTCGCACCTTTGGAAGATACTGAACTCATGGGCGTTTTTCTAAAAATTCTTTTTTATTCAGGGGTCCTCAAAACAGGTATTTCTGGTGAAATCTAGATATCGGCTTTTTGGGTGGAAGGCAATACCTTCTCTACTTACTATGTACGTGGTAGAGAGAGTGAAAATATAAAATGTACGCTATTCCATTACACACGCATGGACTCTGAGGGAAGGATGTAGTTTATGTTGGATTATGTAGCTCTGTAGAATTAGATCCGGCAAAAGTCACACAACACCTTTCAGATTAGCCTAGATCTCCCGCTGGTTGAATGTATTTAAGAGCCGTTGAGATGAATCGAAACTTTTTCTAAGCGATCTCCATTATGAACTTTGTCGGAAACGACATTGCCGTTGTTAAGGCCACGCATGCCTTCTTTACATGCGCTAATTGAATGAAGTATGGCTTATACGAACGGCTATGTTAGCGTCGTCACGGCTTGGACACACTCTGTCCAACTTCGACCGACTTCTTTCTTTCTTTCTCTTTTTTTTCTCTCTCTTTCTATCTCTTTCTGTCTCTTTCTCCCTCTCTCTTTCTTTCTCTTTCTCTCTTTTCTCTTTCTCTCTCTCTCTTTCTTTCTCTCTGTCTTTCTTTCTCTTTCTCTCTCTCCCTTTCTCTCTCTTCCTCTATTTCTCTCTTCCTTCCTCCCTTTCTTTCTTTCTGTCTTTCTTTCTTTCTTTCCTTCTTAGGCATGAAGAGTGCTGGTTGAACAAACCACTGGGGTCACATTGTTACCTACCAGACTAGCATTATCGACTCACTGACGGTGATACGAAATCACAAGTTTAATTCGATTTGAAAATTGCCATTTATTGCCAGTTCATTCCTGTACCTCTGAGAACCTCGATGAAGATTGGTTTGGATTGTGAAGCGGAGGGGATTCGGCACCGATCTAGGAATGACGATATTGTACCAACGCCCTACGAGAGGAAGTGATGAGGTGGGGGGAAGCACCGGGCCGCAGGAACCAGGACTGATGGGCACCGCAATGACAGGGTCTCTACAGTTTCCAGATTGAGACGCCCCGGCAGTCGGTCAGACAGCCCGGGGAACCTGCCCCAGGATCCAACGCCCCCCCAGGGGGGCAGTCCTTATACGCGGCAACCAGCCGAAGGCCGATGGACGGACGAAGCTCACAGAGAGCATCCTTTTCCCTGCCACCTACACCGAAACACCATTGTCGATCCTGAAATAGACCAAACGAGGTGAAGGATGAATGAAAGGGTTAATGGAACGAAATTGAGGGACACGAAATTAGGGGGATGACCGGGAAAACACCAGAAAAAATCGATTGGTCAGAGTGGGTGGTCAACAGGGATCGAATCTGGGACCTCCCGACGGCTCATTGGAGATTCGTCGGCATATATGAATCACATGAGAGTTCAGTTTGCTTTCGGCGGGAATGGATATCGCCCAAGAAGCTCAGCTGTAGTGTAGCAGCACAGAAAGCCGAAAAACCGCTGTTGGAGTTACGGTTGTGACAGAAATTTTCATATGGATTCAACTCTCCAAAGTAAGCTAACACGGCGGTATGTAAGAAGAGTAACACCTACTTTTTTTTCCTGTCTACCTGAGTGCATACGTCGTTCTTAATGAGTCCAGGTGAGTTATACATAAGCAGTGATAAAAATGTTAAAGATGTTTCCTTAAGTTCTTGAAAGGCAAATATCGAAATAAAATGTGTTATTGTACATTGAATGGAACTATAATCAAACACTGAGTGTTAATATGTATAGTGAATAGTGGCATCTTAAATATTTTTACTTTCTCTACCCGTACATAGTAGTTAAGAAGGTTTTGCATTCCACCCAAAAATCCGGTACCGAGATTTCAGCGGAAATACATGTTTTGAGGCGCCCTAAATCCAAATAAAGCATTTTTGGAAACATGTCCTTGTGTGTGTCTGTGAACAGCATAACTCAAAAGTCGAATAAATACCAAACTTGGTATTTTAGTTCAGTATTTTCCATGGATGCGACACGAAAGTTTTCAAGAAAATTCCCCCCATCCCAACTACCCTTTACATGGAACATTTTTCGAACATTTTGTTTTCCAATAATGGCTCTAACAATTTTTATTAAAATGTCATACATGAAATATATCTAAATGACAAATAAAATGTATATTTTGAATTTTCTATGAATAGCCTAGAAATTCCTCTTCATTCGGAAATAATTTTGTATAATCTTGTATAGCCAGTAAACGTTAAGTGATAGACGAAAATTGACTACAGCAAAAATGTAGATCTCTTTAAAATACACAATTCATTTCAAATAAGCTTTTTGTGGCATAAGCTGTCTCTGAGATATCCAGTATTAAAGGCTCCAATTTTTCAATACTTATTCTTTTAAATTCCCATCGATTTTCAGTTGTTTCTCGCGATTGCATGGAAACTATAATTTTAAAGCCAGCATATAGCGTCCAGTTGACTATCGCTGTTCCCTTTGTATCTATAACGAAATGTGTAGTCTAGCTTTTTCTGCAAATGTTTATTTGGATTAAAAGTTGTAGTATGTATACTCACTAATAAACAAAAGAGGGTAGAGAAAGTCATGTTAATGTGTCACTTCAGAGTTTTTTGTTTTTATGTAAAAATGGAGAGTAAGAAGGTGGGCTGAATTATTTTATACAGGTCACTGATACACCTCTCCTAAAATAAACCAGCAAAGAACAACCTTGTGCTTAAAGATGACCACACAAGGCTACACTTTGTTGAACAAATTTGCTATAACAAGACATTTGCATAAAACTATAATCTCAGTAGCTGTTGTAAGAAACCTTTATGGTGATGTTCCATCTCTTCATTTATTATTCATTCATCACTCATGTAGTACGTAGTAGTAGAGAACATATTGCAAGTATATATTCGAGATTTCATAGGAAATACATGTTTTGAGACCCCTGAATAAAAAAGAAAAAGATCCATGGATATGTTTGTGAACAGCATAACTCAAAAACGAAATGTCAGATAAATAACTAAACTTGGTATTTAAGTTCAGTATCTCCCAAAAATGCGACATGAAGATTTTCAAGAAAATCCCCCACCCCAAACTACCCTTTATGTGGAAATTTTTTCAAAATTTTGATTTTCTAAAAAATGGCTTTAACGACTTTTATTAAAATACCATAATATATAACACCGTATTAATATAATACCATAATAGTTTAATATATTACATTAAAGATATTTGCATGAGAAGTGAAATTTGCTGTTACGTACGACCTACAGCAGGCAGTAAACATCTATTAATGTTGTTACTGTAAACCGTATCAGTTCTGGGTAAGTGCAACGCATATTCTTATTAGTTCTAAAGGAATCAGTTTGTGTTTTGATAAGTTTGTGAAATGCTTTTACTTGTATAAGTTTAATGTTGAAATCTTTTGGTGTATGCAACCCGCATTAACGATCTACAAACAGTACAGGAAGGCGTCATCAATGCCTGCCTGCCGGAGCATCCGTGACCAACGTGGAGTGATGAGAGCGCTTGATTCCCTAAGACGTCGGACAGAAGCATGCCTTACTATGAATGCACACCATATTGAGTACCTACTTAGCGATGGTTCACAAGTGCAGGTCATCTGCAATTGTAAGCAGATTACATTAGAGGCTATGCTGTTTCACTGCCCTCATTTGTTTATTGCATTCTGTAGGTCATACATAACAGCCTCGCTTGCAGTAGAAGAGAAGTCTCACATTAGCGAAGATGAACAAGTGTTATAGCTCTTAAGGTGTGCATTTTAGAGCCCATGTTTACTGGACATTTGTTTCTTGTTTTGGTCCATACTGCCATCTCTAAAAATATAAAATACTTTTTCTTTAACATTCTACACATTTTGAGTTTTCTGGGAATAGCTTGTTAAAGTCCTCTTTATTGGGAAGGACATTACTATAATCTTGCATAACTGGTAAACGTTAAGCGATAGAGAAAATGTACCACACAAAAAATGTAGAAACTCAAAATTTATTCCAAATAACTTTTTTTGTAGCATCAGTCGTTTCCGGGATATCCGTTATTAAGGTTCGAATCGTTCAATACTTATTCTTTTCAAGTCCTGTCTCGCATGTCGTGAGTATGGAATTTTAAGGCCAGCATATACATCCAGTTCCGAAACATTTGACTATCGCTATTCTCTTTGTATCTATAACGAAATGTGTATTGGAGCTATTTCCGGAAAGACTTACCTCGATTAAAATGAAGGGAAATAAACTTTCATAAGAATAATTTGTATACCCACTAATACGATAGAGGGTAAAGAAAGTCATGTGTTGTCTTGATTTGTTGTATGAATACATCAAATGGAATGCCGAAGAACTGCTGTGTCAAAAAGTTGGACAATCGAGCAATACCTTATGTTATAGCAAAGTCCTCTGGTGGAGTGCAGTAAGAATGACCAAGAAGTAAAGCAGTAGTTACGTTGTAAGCGTTAGATCAGTAACGGAGACGTAGTAGCTGGTTACTCAGATTCAATATTTACATTCGTCGCGCATGAGTAGGCGTTTTAGGAGCTAGTCCCTGTTATAGCTGGAACTCGTCAAACCCCATTAGGTATACACTGCCTCTCGAGACAGCTTGGCGCTCTCTTCTACGAGGGCAGTCCCAGAAATACCCAACCTGGTGACGTATAGATAGCGGTTGTTGTTTCAAACAAATGACTATGTTAGAAAGTACCAACCTTACAAAGCGTAATTTTGAAGTTTGACGATGCTATATTGTTTAGTAATTGTTTGGCAGCCATTAATAGTGAACTATCTCAGCGAATGCGTAAACATGGATAACTCTGGGGGAGTCTGCTCCTTAGTTTACAACAGTAAAATATTGGATGGCAGAGTTTAAGCGAGGCCCTACGAGCTGCCAAGACGAACATCGCAGTGGTCGACCAAATGAGGTGACTAAGCCACAAATTGTGAAGAAAATCCACAGAATGGTATTGGTTGACCGTCGGCTGTAAGTGCGCGAGCTGGCAGACATCGTAGGCATTTCAAAAAGTACTGTACATCGTATACTGACTGAAAATTTAGACATGAGAAAGCTGTGCGCAAGGTGGGTGCCGCCTTTACTCATAATGGAACAAAGCAGCTTCGTGAGGATGTTTCAGTCGAGTGTTTGGCTATGTTTCGCTGCAATAAAGCTGAGTTTTTTTTCGTCGATTCATAACCATGGATGAAACATGGGTTCATCACTTCACACCTGAGACGAAGGAACAGTCAAAACAGTGGATTGAAAGGGGAGAATCGGTTCTAAAGAAGGTGAAGACAGTTCCACCTGTAGGCAAGGTCATGGCGTCAGTTTTTTGGGATGCATGTGGGATAATTTTCGTTGATTATCTTCAAAAAAGGAAAAGCAATCAATGGCGAGTATTATGCAAACTTATTGCAGCGTTTGAATGATTAAATCAAGCAAAAACGGCCGCATTTAGCGAAAAAGAAGGTTCTGTTTCATCAAGACAATGCACCAGTTCATACATGCATTATTGTCATGGCCAAAATCAATGAGTTAAAGTTCGAATTGCTTCCTCATTCGCCAGAATTAGCCCCCTCTGATTACTTTCTGTTTCCAAAGTTGAAGAAATGGCTTGGTGATAAAAGATTTGCCAACAATAAGGAGGTGGAGTTTGCAGTTGATGGCTATTTTGCAGAACTCGACGGTTCTCACTATAAACAGGGTATCGAAGCTATTGAACATCGCTGGGAAAAGTGCATCGAGCTGAAAGGAGACTATGTACAGAAATAAAGATGTTTTTTCCCCAAAATGTTTGTGTTTTCTTTGTTAGGTCGGGTACTTCTGGGACAGCCCTCGTATTATTTCATCTAGTGACAGAAATATGGATGCATTCCGTCTTGCAGCCAACATTATGCGATTACACTGTATCTTTTATATTATACTAATATATACTATACATTTTTTCGTTAACTGTTTCTCTGCTAGTTGTATCATCACCCTTTACAATATTAAAATGTCGCCTTTTTCCTGATTATTGGAGGGTACTTGATATTGCTCCAGTGAGGATATGGTACCTATGCCCCACAAGGGTGGAGATGAGAAGAGACACCGGGAGGCCGGAGCAAGAAGTGACGGCACAGCAATGGCAGGTCCCTACAATTTCCAGATTATGGCGCCCGACAGTTGGACAGGCAGACCGGGGACCCCTGTTCCACACAGAGGGCCCAACACCCCGCTCCGAAGGGGCGGTGCGAAGTGTCGCCATTTATTTAACGCTTTGCAATCTCGTCAGTTCCTATTTTGTTGAGAAGACAATAGTGTCCCATTTCTCTTTGGATCTCCTTGTGTGCTTTACAGTGCATCGTGTAAATGTTTAGAATTGATCTTCCGCCTCCCAGTCAAGCCGATTCGGGTTATCATAAACACTAAATGTAAGAAAAGTAATTACATTTGCAGTTATTTCATATTAGATAATAATAACGCAAAGTTTGATTTGTGCCGAAATAAAATATGTTTTAATAATATGTCCCAATAAAAATAATTACGATAATATTGAATGGGTAAAACTTCTACTCTGAAATATAATTATTTTGATTGTTAAGGTACAATACTTGTGCGTAATTTATCTTACAATTATGAGCAACCGCGTTAATCCGGTTTGCAACTTATACTTCCTTGCGAAAGAAAGTAAGATAGAATCACATTATCCCCACAGCACGGGAGCTCACATAAATTGCTGCTCTAGTGTACATTATTGGCACGTTTGTTTCTTCACGCTCGTCTAAGATATGGAAAGTAGATGAGTTGATGCAGTACTTCCGAATTTGAAGAAGACATCGAAAATGCGTTTGTAGCTCTTATCATTCAGGAAACGAAACGCAGGAAGTGGGCACATGATAAACTTGATTGGTGAATTTCATACTGGTTTAAATGACTGGGTCAAAACCCACAACGCTTTCATATGTACTTCAGAATTAATAAAGATTGCATTTATTCGTAATCTAATAAAGGATAAAAAATGTATTTCGAAACTGAGTGTTTAGAAATGCAATTAAGAGAAAATATAAGCTTTTACGAGTTTCATTCGCTAGTGTAATTACAATTGGAGAAAGTGTCATCTTTCTTCATAGTTACCATATGATTATCATGGGAGTGAATTATTTTATTTTTCTTAGCAAATCAGACACGCTTTTAAGAATGTTTACTCCAAAGAACTACATTAAATAATACAAAAAGCTTTCTGCCTTACGTTTACAATGATTAGTTCTTCCTATATGACCTGCACGTGCACTAAGGCAAGTCGCAAATGTCCGGTGCAACAGAAAATCTAAATGTGACTGCACGGGTGCTACGAGGGAAATCACGTCCTTGGCGTGTTGATAGCATGATTGTAACCAATAAAGAATACATGGAAAAACCGGCACCTCATTTTGACTATGAAACGTGACAATAGAACTCGCATTCTGTGCCATGCTGTGGCGATGTGATTCTACCTACCAGTAGCAGCTCGTGGGTATAAATTTTGGTTGTTCACAAACTTTTAGTCAGATAGCCCTGAAAACGTGAAATAGGATCTGCTGATACTAATTATAATTATGAATGAATTGATGTTCCACAATAACGATAATGATAAATAATATAATACGAAGGTTGTCCAGAAAGTAACCTCCGTTCATACATAGCACGAGAAGTACTCCGCCATTTCGACAGTGTGCGCAGTGGCACAGTACGCTTCTAGCTGTGCAAGGTGGAGCATCCTACTGTCGCGTGTTTGCTAGTTAAAACCTAACAATATAAGCGCCGAAATAACAAATCCTGCCAAGTGTGAAGTGTGAAAAGGCTAAGAAGAGCAATCCAAAACAAGCGTCATGGTCTTTTGACATCTGGTTTTGTGTTTTTACATGACAACGCTCGCCCTCACACAGCAAACAACGCAAACGAACGTTTGGCCAAGTTCAAATGGGACGTTTTTGACCATCCCCCATACAGCCCGGACTTGGTCCCTAGCGACTTCTATCTGTTCCTGTACATGAAAAAGTGGCTTCCAGCTCAGCGCTTTGGCAATGACGAAGAGCTTCAAAACGCCGTGACAGGTTGGTTTAGTTCACAGGCTGCAGAATTTTATACAGAGGGTATTTCAAAGACTGTGAAAAGGTATGACAATGCTTGAATGTGTTTGGAGACTATGTAGAAAAATATAGAAAAGCTGTAGTTTTCAGATGTATATAATAAAACTTTTATATGTATACCGGTTTCGTGTTTATTTCAAAAAGGAGGTTACTTTCTGGACAGCCCTCGTATAATAATTATATGTTCGACCAAGGAAAGGATTGTTTTGTTGTGTACATAATTAAGCAAAGCATTTTAGGGCAAGAACGAAGTAATGTGTAAATTAAATTCTAGTTGAGAATACGGATGGTCTGGAATAACCGGGAGAAGCTTCCGCGCTCGTGCACGTTACCTACTTCTGCCGTATTGCTACCATCTAGTGGCATTAACGTAAAATTGTAGTGATAGTGTGGAAAAAGGGCGCGGGAGAAGCAGCTTCAAGTGTGCACGACTCTTATGTATTTGACCCATAAGGTAATTGCATCATACCAGTTACGCATGCGTAAAAGCTCCTTAAAACGTGCACATGCCAGGATGTGCTACTGACCCTGTTGCCACATTTAATTGAGTTTACAGGATTAGCGCGATATATTTAAATGGTGTAGATTTTAAATCACCGCGTATATCTACGTTAAGTTTAAAGGTGGGTGTTCAGGTGCTCTTATACAGTTACCTACCTATACAATAACAGTATAGGTAGGTGACAGGTTAAGTACAAACTAAGATGTTAATATATTAATCATTATTTGTTACAGTTGGTGTATAACAACCTTTAAAACAAAGTAACCACAATTATAATTTTATCACTACATAAAAATAGCCCTGTTTCATATAACCTCACCCCGCTTACATGTATTCTTCCGCGCTCCCTTTCCTTCCCCTTTTCCGATTGGCTGATGTACACCTTTGAATGACGATGTGAAGCCCTGGGCAATGCAAAGTCAGGCGATTAAAACGCAGTCGGATGCACGCGCTTTCGTCATCCTGAGAGGCCGTTTAAACCGAAGGATCCTCATATCTATTTGGTGATAGCAATTTACATGCATTCCAGATGCATTAACTCTCTTACTAATATATTTAATTCATACGGTTATGCAAATAATAAAAATATCAAAATCAAAAATAAATCTTGATAACTCTTACCGAATATATTAAGATAAATAATAATGTTAAATAAGAAACTAGTTTGTATTGCATAACAACCTATTCCACGGCAGCAGCCAATAAGAGGAGACTACTGCACGTGACAGTTAAGAGGTACGGGGCGAAGTTATAAGGGGCATGGTTTAGAACGTACTGATTATTCTTATATGTAAAATAAGAACGAAAAGGAATTTTGTCAATGTTTATGTTTACTTCTAAAGGGTTATTAAGAGGCAGAGGGATTTTAGTAACTGAACAGAGAAATCGTGTTACCGCACGGAGTGTAGGTAACGTCAGGTACTGTGATGACGGACACACTTCCGCCCATCCCTTCACAACACCCGTTTCGTTGCGACTGTTCCATATATTCGCTGCATACAAACAGTGGAGAACTGTGGCAATATGCCTAAAGTAAAGAAGAATCACACACCAAAACATTGCTTGTGGCGGAATTGGACAGGGAAACTTAAGCACACATGGCGAAACCATCAGATGTAACGCATGCGACATAGAGCTCAAAGGACGCGTAAAATATTATGTTAAACATTATGCCACATGATTACATTAAACATGTCTAGCACATGGTCGTTGCCGGTTGTGGATACTTTTATAGCCAACGTGAAAAATATAGGTACTTTGCAACGCACCCTCAAGAATAAAAATATTTAAGGGGACGAAACCTGGAATTCCCTTGGCTCCACAACAATTGTAACTCGGTGGAGGACATGTTATAGGCTGCAGTATACTAAGCTCAATATTCGACAAGGTTGTTAATGTAATTAATGTCTTTGACGAGAGAAAAATGCATTCAATGAAGGAAATAATTTCACCAGCTTTATTTTAAGATTTTTCATATATTCAGAATCATTTCAATAATACTGTAACTGCAGTAACCTTGTGTTTGCAAGACACTAAAAGTACCAGAAGTCCTTGATGCAATAGAACAGGTTTCAGAAAAAAACTGACTAAAGTATAAAGTTGGGATTTTAAATAAAGGCTGACAAAGAAACTTAAAAGTATTCTAGAGAAGAATTCGGGTTATACAGAATTTGTAAAATGAGGGACGCGTTACTGAGACAGGGAATCTCAAGCAATTCTAATATTTCGTTTTTACTTTCTCTACTACGTATAGTAAGTAGGGGAAGTATTGCATTCCACCCAAAAATTCGATACCGAGATTTCACCGGAAATACATGTTTTGAGAATCACTGAATCCAAAAAAAGCATTTTTGGAAACATGTCCGTGTGTGTGTCTGTCTGTGTGTCTGTCTGTCTGTGTGTCTGTGAACAGCATAACTCAAAAACGAACAGTCGGATAAACACCAAACTTGGTATTTAGGTTCAGTATCTTCCAGAGATGCGACACGAAGGTTTTCAAGAAAATCCCCCCACCCCAGACTACCCTTTACATGGAACATTTTTCGAAAATTTTAATTTTCTCAAAAACGGCTCTAACGATTTTGATTAAAATATCATATGTTTAAGATATTGTCATGACAAATAAAATGTATATCTCGAATTTTCTGGGAATGTCTCCAAAAATATTCTTCATTGTGAACGACTTTTGCATAACTGGTAAACCATAAGAGATAGACAAAATTTTACTACACAAAAAATGTAGATCGCGTTAAAATACACAACTTATGTCATATACGTTTCTTTTGTTGAGTGAACCGTTTTCGAGATATTGCTTGTTATTTCCTTAAATTTTCCAATACTTATACTTTTTCTCAAATTCGTTATTCATTTTTTTTATGTCCTGAACATGCAAAGAGAATGGAATTCGCCACATAGCAACCAGCGTTAAAATATTTGACTATCGCTTAAAAGCTACCATATTCCCCTTGCATCTACAAGAAAATTACCAATAAGATTGACATCTCGATATCTCGATTAACATGAAGCATATGGAGAATAGGCGTTTGTAAAATTAGATTGTACAAGAGTAGAGAAAGTCATGTGAGTGTAACACATCAGATTTTTTTATTTGCTCCTACTATCAGGTGTTTTTCAAAATATAAAAACTGTCTACGTGCTAATCGATGCCATTTATATTCAGTGTATTTCGAAATTTCATTATTCTATATTGCAAAACTCACGATGTAACGAAAAGCCAATGTAACTCAGATTTCTGTACATTATTAACTTAATTAAATAATAAAGTAACTTTATTGCACACTACCAATAGCTAGACATATCTTCATTGTTTTCTTCTGATACTGCATAATCCTGATCAACCCGCTTTCGAAACAGGGTGTAGTGCCTTCAACTGTTCATATTTGTTTACACAGAACACTGTAAGGTCGCACTCCCTTCCACATTCCCTCGCCAGCAACCCTCGGTGCGTTCCCAAAGTGATGGTTTACTTACTGGAATCCCTCTGTCTGCTTGACATAGTGTCAATTCATAGTAAGGCATGCTTCTGTCCAATCACGTCTTAGGGAATCGCGCACTCTCACCACTCCAGGTTGGTCGATAATCAGAATCGTTAGCCATTTTTTAGAAAATAAATAATTTCCAAAAATGCTCCATTAAAAGAGTAGTCTGGGGTGGGGGAATTTTCTTGAAAATTTTCGTGTCGCATTTTTGGAAGGTACTGAACCTAAATACCAAGTTTGGTATTTATCCGTATTTCCGGTGAAATCTCTATTTTTAGTGCAATGCAATACCTTCTCTACCTACTAGGTACGTGGCAGAGAAAGTAAAAGGTATTGTATTTCAAATGCATGCAATAATGTTTAATAAAATCTACTACTATATGCGGTATTAAAATATGCATTACGGTATTTACAAAGCATATTTCATAAAATCAGTATGTTCTTCCGAACTTCTCGCAACGCTTGCAAGCAGCTATATCATGCCACCACTTGATAAGCATATTTCTGTTTCAATTTTTTGTTCCACAAAATGCAACGCAGCCTTAAAACAAAGTTTTGCGTCATTGATGGTGCCATAATATTTTCCGTTAAGATCTGAATACGAATTTGTAGTGTTAAGTTTTTTAATCCCTCGTCCGCTGTCATACCGCCACTGCTTCCAGTTTCTGTTCAGTGCTTACTACAACACGTTTACTTTTCACATCTTAAACAAAAATAAAGCAAAATGACCAACACCAACAGTAAAATAGCAATGTATGTGCGACCAGTTAACACGTGGTAATCAATTGCTCTTCCACACAAGCCGTATGTAGGACAAGGTTGGAATGGTAGAATCAGACTGAAAAATTCAATGCCGTAGCCGGGATTTGAACCATGCATCTTCCGGTTTCTCTCCGGATGCTCTAACCAACTCAGCTACCATGGCATCAACTGACTCCATTTTCCCGTTAAATCACAAGGAGATCTCATCATTATTTTGTTATTTCATACCCCAATGGCGACCTTGTCGTAAGTACTTTTAAGTTCGGGCTTCATAGTTTAACTTGTCAATCAATGGTAATTAATTGTTCTTCCACACTGCGAGTCCGTTGAGGAATTTGTCACACGGCATGCTGCCATGGTAGCTCAGTTGGTTAGAGCAAACTGGAAGATCCGTGGTTCAAATCCGGCTATGGCATTGAATTTTTCAGCCGTCTGATTCTATCATTCCAATTAACACTTTTTATAACGGAATTTGGGATAGGGGTGAAGATTAAATGCATGCAATACCAAATACCTGTATAAGAATTTAGGCTTGGGGCAAAAGAACATTGCCAAATGTTGCCAGCGCGAATTTGATCATCTTGTATGTTGTCTTTATTCTTTCTTAATTTCTTCTTTTTCTCTTTCTTTCGTTTTTCTTCCTCGTTTCGTTTAAGGGGGTTTTACTGTACCATTATTATTATTATTATTATTATTATTATTATTATTATTGGCTTATGTAAATATCGTTATGCTTCCAACGAAATTATAGGTAATGAGTGAAAATAAGGATTGCAACTGTCTCTGTGCTCGAGCAGTCGGCGTTCGAACTTCTTAACCCAGAGGTCTTGGGTTGAATTCTGGGCTGGGGCAGGGGATATTTTTTGTTATTAATAAATGTTTCCCTACCCTCCGTAAAGTCTGAAAGCATACATGTGGGAGTACGTGTGAGTGTATTTCTTGTTAAAAAAATATTAAAAACAAACTTAAAGAACTTACAGTCGAGTTGTTTTTCAAATCAAAGCCCCCGATATGACCATAGACGTTAAAGGGGCTATACAAATGCAAAAGAAGGATGGCGGCGAGTCTGCAGAACAGGGGGAAGGGTGTGATCGTCACTACCGAGTTTCTCGATGGCGACGGTGTGCTGCTACCCTATCATATCTGTCCACAGAATGAGTTTTCTTGAGAATGATCCCTATTTCTTAATCAGTTTAGAGGTGCAAGCTGTGGATCGAAAGAAGGGATTACATACCACAGATATGAGAAATTGTCTTTTGTAGGTGCTAAATACACTACTATACAAGTCTTTCTTTTATTAAATTATACTGGATCTAGAAACAGTTATGAGGGAGCAATAGAAAATTTATAACTGTACTTCATGCAATGAACATGATATCCTGATATCAAAACACACATATTATACTTGTCGGCACTTTAATCACAACTCCGCGCCAGACTGTTCATGAGGTGTTAGGGCGGACTGACTGCATGACAGTGAAACACACAGGACATGGACACTATTAACAGGCTTTCGCCGAATTCCAGCGAGCTGCACTTGATAACAAGGGAGTTTCAGGCAAAAACAGTATGGTGGTTGTTTTAAAATTTAATATAAAACCAGAAAGCAATACTTTGTAGTGTGTAGTATAAGTGTAAATGCTTATTGAGTCATACGATATAGATACTAAAATACGGGACACATTGGCGTTTTTCCGTTTTCGAATCCAGAAAAGGGGGAGCATAGACTCGATGATTGAACTGTTCTGGAAAACATAGGATGATCACCTTATGCAGTATCTTTGTATGGAAGAGAATCACTCATACCAGGGCCGTATTTAGAGGGGGGGTTAGGGTTCAAATCCCCCCCCCGAAACTTCTGACAATTTTATTTATTTAAATTCATAGCAAACCAATATTGGAAAATGTTAGATAACAGTAGGTCTATTGCTAGTAGCATATTTACAAGAAAAAGGGAAACTTAATATCATCGCCTTACATAGGTAAGATGACCATACTTCCTGGTTTTCGAAGCAGTCTCTATCTTTTGTGCTGTAAGCTGTAATATCCTCATTCTGGTGAGTTTTTCTTGTCTACATAATGTCTCCAAGCAATTTTCTTATCCATGTAACGTCTATATACTTCGGAGTAGGTGCATGGTAACTGTGGGGTACTGTTAAGTTTAGACCTATTTGTGGAAAACCCTCCCTGAAATTTTTTTCTCGGTACGGGCATGACTCATACCTAATTCACATGTTATTAATAAGTAAAATTGAACTCATTGGGGAACAGCTTTAGGGTTAACGAAGAGTCACAGTGTTACGTGTATATGAAAATGACATTAGACGCTTACAGAAATAACATGTGTAAATATGCAAGAGTTGCAACAATAGCACTATCTGGATAGTTTTTGCATTCATTTATAATGCGATGATTTAACAAAGGCATGCTTGCATATATTCACTGCCAGAGGCATCCAAGCGATGTTCATAAGAAAACAAATGCAACCTTAAGAATAAAAAATAATATACCCCACTAGTGTTCTTAACGCGAAATTTTACGAGGTTGTTAAATAATAATTAAACGTATTTTGTTTGAAAACGATATTCACAAATGTTGAATGTTGACTATATTTTTGATGCGTCTTGAACAGCATCGGATTTGCTGGTATTCAGCGATGCCAGTAGGTAGAACGATAAGACGCAATACTTCGGCCGGATACGATAGCGGTCGTTGCTCTCTGCTAGTCAACGGCCAACGCTTTAGCTCTCAAGCCTCGCGCCTCATTGTTGCAATTGTGGGTGTACTGTATAAATAAATAACTGTACGAGTGAAATTAGAAATTCAGTTTTATTTATGGACGCTCTTTAACTACTCTGTGGTTCTTAACGCCGCGTTCTATATTGGGCGTGAAAGACCGGAGATTTTGCTTAGAGGTCTCTTTATCAGGCTTAAGGTTCTTTTACGTGCCGTAGATCTACGACACGGGACCACCAGTTTTACTTTCTTACCGAAGGAAGGCATGCTAAGAATTTTTAGCATGGCTAAAATCCATCGCCCTCCGCTGAGTTTGAAACCCGTGACCTCGGGAATGTACGAGTGGTTTACTGTTACCTTTTAGTGGCTTTTACAGTATTTCGGTGATGTCTTCAAGAGTGGGAACGTTGTTATCATCTGAAAATGGTTATAATTGTGTGCTGAAAGAGCTGTTAATGGTAAAATCGTTTCGTGCAAGAAATTACGCAGACAAACTGAACATCATTTCAAAGGATCGGCAACTCCATTAATCCTTAATCGTTTTACCGTGATGGCCAAACAATACAGTCACTATTTAAATAAGCAAAACTAAGGCGATCCTTTGGCTGTGCTCAGAATTACTGTATTGGCTATGTCTCCTCTCTTCAATATTTGGACTAAAATAGGAGTCAGTGACTTAAATAATCTTCAGCAGAGGCGTGATCTGTCTAATGTCTATTTGGTTTCCCAAATTAACTACTGGACACAACTACGACTCGTACTGAAGTCACAAATAATTACTCCCAAGTCTTACTGTTGTGCTACGTTAAGAAAGAATTTCACTTCAGGAAATATTTTGGTAATTAACGGCCTCGTGGTGATCGAAAAGCAACTTTTTTGGCCCGTCATGTCTTCCAGATCGAGAAGGAGTACAAATGTGATGATAGGGTTCGATAACATAGATCTATGATAGAATAGCCTCAATGTCAGGGGAGCATCCTGATGTACAAGTACAGGCGAAACAAGATATGTTCACTATTTAGTTTTCAGAAAGAGTTACGTAGATAACGTCATACAAGCGTGCAAAATCTTTTTCTTTGTTTTAATAGAACTCTTACCTACTTTTTTTACTTTCCATTGTATTCCACCCAAAAATTCGATACCAATATTTCACCGGAAATACATGTTTTGAAACTCCCTGAATCCAAAAAAAGCATTTTTGGAAACATGTCCGTGCGTGTGTCTGTGTGTCTCTCTGTGTGTCTGTGAACAGCATAACTCAGAAACGAACAGTCGGATAAACACCAAACTTGGTATTTAGGTCCAGTATCTTCCAGAGATGCGACACGAAGGTTTTCAAGAAAATCCCCCCACCCCAGATTACCCTTTACATGGAACATTTTTCGAAAATTTTAATTTTCTCAGAAATGGCTCTAACGATTTTGATTAAAATATCATATATTTAAGATACTTTCATGACAAATAAAATGTATATCTCGAATTTTCTGGTAATGTCTCCAAAAGTATTCTTCATTGTGAACGACTTTTGCATAACTGGTGAACCATAAGGGATAGACAAAATTTTACTACACAAAAAATGTAGATCGCATTAAAATACACAATTTATGTCTTACACATTTGTTTTGTTGAGTGAACCATTTTCGAGATATTGCTAGTTATTCCCTTAAATTTTCCAATACTTATACTTTTTCTCAAATGGAAATTCGTTATTCATTTTTCTTATGTCCTGGACATACAAAGAGAATGGAATGCGCCACATAGCAACCAGCTCTTAAAATATTTGACTGTCGCTTAAAACCTACCATATTCTCCTTGCATCTACAAGAAAATTAGCATTAAGATTAACATCTCGATTAACATGAAGCATATGGACAATAAGCATTTGTAAAACTAGTTTGTACAAGAGTAGAGAAAGTCATGTGAGTGTAACACATCAGATTTTTTTTAATTTTTATTCCTTTATTGTCGCTTCTACTATAGTCATATCGCAACTACTTTAGAATACAGAACATGATTACAAAGAAAAATACAATATTTTAAAGCAGTAATAGTACATACAACATTAAATTCTCTAGATAAGTGTGGTATACATCATTATACAATTTTGTCATTTTCATGAAGTTTAAAGTTCTTTGTTGTGCTGAATTTAGGTCATCTGGTACGCCATTGGGCATTTCACATCTTTCTCTGTGTTGTACATAGCAACGGTAGGCTGGAACGAAATGATGAACTGTGAGGTTGGATCTGGAGAGGTTGCATATAGGTAAACGTACATTTGCACTGGATCAGAAAATCCACAAAAGATTCCCTCTGTTGTACCATCAAGGTGGGACTACAATAGCAGATTAGTTTCTACAGTTGTAGAATATAAGAATGGAGTCTTGAACTTTTCAAACAGATGATTAATTTTAGAGATCAATGGGATGCTGAAAGCTATAATGGTGCAAATCTTTCTCTCTACTCTCCAGGAGTTCAATTTCATTTTTTTTCTTCAGCTTTTATGATTATTTCAGCTGAAAAGTTCAGCTTTTATGATTAATTATTTTGGAATTGGTAGTGATTGTTGAGTTGCTGACTGGTTTATTGCTAGGTTTGCTTGCAGTTTAGAGAATGTTGTCACTTACTACAACTAGCAAGGCACTTCAGGTTCACAGTATGAAGTATAAAGCTCAAATGCTTTTACTGGTTGCTGAGCATACATACAAGGGGCTTTTGATATTACCTAATTGACTTAAGTGATATGGTGTGCTTGGAAACATGGGATATTATAAGAAAATATAAAAAATGGTTATTCTTTTACTTTTCATAAATAGGATTTCAGACATCCCAACTTCCCATTGAGGTAAAAAGGTGGGTATAAACTTCTACAATCTTAAATACAGAAACTCCTTCACAATAAGGGACACCTGGTAACCCTAGCTTATGAAAATTCAATTCATCATTTGTTGTTTGGAGACAGTGGGGAGGCACAGATAAAATAAAAACTGAAAATTGTATAGAAAACCTTTGAATGTGTTGAGACTCCCGTTACGCTGAGCATGAAAAAGATCTAATTTCCTAATTATTCTCATCATAGGCACATTACATTCACCTTACATCTCTAGGTAATTTTAATTTTTTAATATTACATCAAATTTTCAATGCCTTGCATACAAAAATTAAATATGAATTTGTCAGTTAAAATGCTCTTTCATTTCAGTATACATTAGATTGATTGCAGTTATTAAATAGTTTGTACCCAAGAAAAAAAATCCGCTGTGATACATTCAAATTATTTTCTCTACCCTCTACTGTTTATTAGTGGGTACATAAATTATTCTTACTAAAGCTTATTTTTCTATCTATTACATTTTAATCCACATAAATCTTTGCAGAAATAGTTACATTACACATTTCGTTATCGATACAAAGGGTTTAGCGACAGTCAAACGTTTAAGAATTGGACGCTGTATGCTGGCCTTAAAATTCCATACTGTTTCTATAACACCACAAAAAACAACTGAATGTTGAAAGGACCTCAAGAGGATAACCAAGAAATGAACATTTTGAACCTTTGATAATGGATATCAAAGAAACGGCTTGTGCCACGAAAAAACTTATTTTAAATAAATTGTGTATTTTAAAGAGGTTTACATTTTTTGTGTAATGCGTTTTCGGCTATCACTTAACACTTACCAGTTAGACAAGATTATACAAAATTACTTCCGAATGAAGAGCACTTCATAGGCTATTCGCTGAATATTAAATATATACATTTTATTTGCAATGTAAATATCTTTAATATATGGTATTTTAATCGAGATCGTTAAAGCCATTTTTAAAAAATAAAAAAATTCGAAAAATGTTCCATGTAAAGGCTAGTTTGGGGTGGGGGATTTTTTTGAAAATCTTCATGTCGCATCTTTGGAAGATGCAAGTTTGGTATTTAGCTGACTTTTCGTTTTTGAGGTATGTTGTTCATAGACGGACACACATGGACATGTTTCCAAAAATGCTTTCTTTGCATTCAGAGGGTTTCAAAACATGTATTTCTGGTGAAATCTCGTTATAGACTTTTTGGGTGGAATGCAATACGTCTCCTACTTAATATGCATAGTATATTTTATTGTGAATTCTTGCTTCACACCGGTCATGTGTAGGCTAAAGTTGGAAAGTTGAATCCAATTTGATAAAATGCAATCAGTGCCATAGCTGGCATCCAGATCATGGAACTTCAGCTTTCCATTACCAATGCTCTACCACTGAGCTACCATGAAAAGCTGCACATACTCTGAATTTCTCTCATTCAGAATTTGGCCACATTGTAGTCAGGCATGAACAGTATGCGGTTAATTTTAGCCATATGCATTCTCAGAAAGTAAATAACTGATATATTCTGATATCTGTTTGCAGATCTGTGACTTTGGACTTGCGCGTGTGGAAGAACCAGACCAGAGCAAACACATGACACAAGAAGTGGTGACGCAGTACTATCGCGCACCTGAAATATTAATGGGAGCTCGTCATTACTCAGCAGCAGTAGATGTCTGGAGTGTTGGCTGCATATTTGGAGAGCTCTTGGGCAGACGCATACTTTTCCAGGCACAGAGCCCAGTGCAACAGGTTTGTATTTGTCCTTCTCTTTGTTGTTTCCAAGTCTTACCTCACCGTCTGCAGGAACATAATTTGAACCAGACCTTCCAAATTTTCATTAAGAACAACTAATTGTAACCTTGCATAACTTATTTTATTTTCTTCCTAAGTGAGTCTTTTAAAAAGATTGCTTACTCCAAATGCAGATGTGTGTTATGTACATCAGTATAAAAAGTGCTAATATTGATAAATACATAAGCGGATTAAATGTGAAAAATCAGCATTTGGTGTGTGTTTTCGTAAGTTATAAATTACCTCTAGTGAATTTAATTATTGGTATTTTGGTGCCCTAAAAATATATTTAGCAAATACGTCAAAGATGTTTTAGTAAAATTCAATTTGCTTAAGAATATCATGCAGCACTACAGGAAGCTTCAGTAGAAAACCATGCCTTATTGTAGAGGTTTATTGTTATAGTAAATTAGAAGACAATGATCTTATAAATAAGATATAATTATATGGCGAGTTATAGACTTGTTACTTGTAGTGCCCTAAAGTCATGCTTATCAAATATGAGCAAAAATGCTTCATTAGAATTCAGGAATACTCAAGAATACCATACAACATAGACAAAAAATAAATAAATAAAATCTAAATATACTATACTGGCACCTTGTTTACTACACCGGGACATACTTTCAAACTTTACATTTATTCTCACAAACACATTTTCATTTTAGATTACACCATTTTTTTTCAGATAAAATAACTAAAAACTAGACAATGTCTACAAAATAATAATGTAATAATAAAAAGAAAAATAGAAATGATTAGCTTGGAGTAAAGGCGTAAAAAAAAAACTTAATTACAATTCTAAATTCTATATTTATCTACACTTGCTGCAAACCAGCAAACTTAGCAACTGGTAATCAGCTACTATCTACTCCAATTTAACTATATTCACTGGAAACCAACAAAAATGTAGTGGTAACCAGCACAAAACCTTCTACTAAACTACTAATCATTTTAATAAGTTTATTTATATTTTATTTAAAATTTTCCGTAATTAAAGAATTTTTATAAAGTTAAAGTTATTATTTATAACATTCCATTATACAACATAAGACATAGACAGTGAAAACAGGACATGAGCCATTTGGAGACTCTCAGAATGGCAGTTCCATCTATTTCCATTTGTTTAGTACTGTTGCTAGGTAGTGTCATACAGATTGTTTATTCCTGGACTTCAGAAAAGAATACATTTTTACCACTCATGCCATACAGTATCATTACAGGAAGATTGTAGATAGGCGAGTACATTTCACATGGTGAAGGAAGATTTTATTTAAAAACATGGAGCTGGCAACTACAATTTGAATTGCAGTGTGAATGCGTATGCTATTAGTGCACTATTAGAAGAACATCGTTTAAAAACGGATGAAAAATAAAATTAATTAAATGCAGAATAATTAGAAAATGAAATCTAGTTCAAAATAGAACTAGAACTAGAACCCGAATAGGTTCTTTTAAATAACACGTGCTTGAAAAAAACCAAAACATGTTAAAATATGTAGTAACTGTAACAATCTCAGTCTGCCTTTTGCATCATTTTGTGGCATTCCCATCTTTTCTCCCTCCAACTTCAAGATTTACTGCAGTTAAACTCTGTGGCAACACTATACTAATAGAATAGGAACTTTTTGGACAATAGGCAAACCAAAGAACAAAACTGGGGAGAGGTAAAACATTTTATAATGTTGCTCCCAAATGTCCAAGGACATGCGACAGCATTTCAGGCAACATATACTAACTTAATATAGCAGAATCATGGCGTAAGCATAATTGCGCATGATAAATTAAGTTGGCATGAGATATGCATTGCTTCTGTAGGGGTGAGGAAGGCGGAAAATGCCATTATCCTCAAAAGCATGAATTGGAATAAGTATTAATTCATAATGTCTGCAATGAGTAGGCTACCTTAAAATGTGAATATATTTCGTAATATACGTTTATTTAACAAATAACTATTACAAAATTTTCCCCCTCCAATGCCACCCCTGGCTATACAGAAATTTAATATGCTTCAACACTTCAAGACATAAAGAGCACAAATATCTGGAAAATTTCATACTTATTTATCACAACATATGTAAATGAGAAAAATGCCTTAAAAAATATAGTATTTTGGGAATTTCCTGATTCCACATTACCATTATGCACATCAGGGATGTCCCTTAGCATGATGTACTCCTGAACTGTTTAATGTATTCCACGAGTTTCCCCTCTTTTTCAGCTTTTTTAAGTTGGACAGATTTGTTGCAAATGTTATACTAAGGTATCTTAAATCTCCTTGACTCAAAAAGCATTTATATTATCAGTATTTTGGATTTTATATGATGTAAAAGGAATTTTAATAGATAGTGGAGAAGTGATTCCAGTTCCCAGCAATGGAATACACATGGGTTCAAGCCCATTCATAGGGTGCAGATTTTTCAGCCCGTGTGTAGGACCAGTGCCCATTCAGCATCATGATGAACTATGATAGGTAGTTGAAGAACATGAAAACTGATATTCTGGCTGACTACATCATCGGCTGGATGATAGTCCACTTCTGACATGCACATGTGGTGTGATGTTGGCAGCTGGATTGACAGGCCTAGACCCACAAGAGCTGTCATGCCCTAGATTATTATTTAATGGTGGCAGTGAAGCATGGATAAACTGAACAAGTGAACATTTATAGTTGCAGAAGAATTATTTGTATAATATGCAAAATTATTTTATGTATTCTGGTTTATACGCATTTAGTGTCATCCATAGGCATTCAAATGAATTCTGAGCTCCCGGACAAATCCTCCCTTCACGAATTGCTGTAAAATCTCCCTATAATTTATGTAACAACTGGAAGTAAGGACCTAAAGATAGGAGAATGTATAAAATATATGCTATTATCATGCCATCTGAGGTCTAAGTTCCCCAGCATGCATCTCTACACATCATCCCTCCCCCACCACCTTTGGATAGCCATGATAGTATGGCCCCAAATCCACGATAATGCTGAAAAAATTATGTTTGTTATCCATAAAAGCATCCCTATATCAGAAACAACTTTTTTAATGTATGTATTTATTGTGCTAAGAGTTTTACAATTTGATTGTCTACTGCACTTTGACCCTGGACACTCATTCTGCAGACAATCACTACAGATTATTTACATTTTACAATTTCTCGTCAATAAATTATCTTGTTTTTTCAGTTTTTATCATGTCCCATTTCCACTTGTTTTTCACTTTTCACTTATTGATTATTTAACCATCACACATTCACTATAGTTTCCATTCAAAGTACGCTACCTCTTACTTTTCTCTATCCACTGTCCAAAGCCATTTATTTTTTACTTTACACAAAAACTGTCCAATGCTTCTAGTGTCCTTGCACATCATTTCGATCATAAGCATATCTCTATCCCCCTTCAACCACTTCTTATTAAAAAATTCTTTTCTCCAATTTTCTGTTCCTTGGCACTTAAATACTATGTGTTCAATGTCTTCATTACCACCACATATCGGACATTGGTTCTGAGGAATACCCTGTCCTCTTAGCCTCCATGCTCCGGTTCTTACCCATGCAATAGATTCTCTCTCTACTTTATTTACTATGTTCTATATATTTTTCCCTACCCCATGTATTTTTCATTGGCCTATAACAAACTGATGAGCTCTTTTCGGCAATCTCACTGAACATGATTTGTATTTCTATATCTTCCAGTCTTTTCCTTGCCTTTTTCCAAAAAATTTTCACGTTATTTTCTCTCCTTCTCCACATGTCTCCTAACCCATTTTTCTCCAAAATGTTCCATAAATTACTTACCCATCCATCATTCATTAAGCTATTCTCTTGGTTTCTATACATTGTCTTAACACATTACTTTTTCCTAGATTTAAAGTTCTGAACCAAAATTTCAAAGCTCTTTCCATTATCTTCCCCTTAGTTGCCACCCTCCCCATTTCTAATTATGCTACCTGTTTACAATTGCCTTTGGTAACCCTAGTATTTCTCTACAAAACATCCTGTGCACCTCATCTATACTTTTCCATCCTCTATCTCATCCCCATATTTCTATACCATACATCATTTTTGCCTCCACATGTAATATCATAGTCATGTAAATTTCCTGCAAACATCTCTCTGGTTATCAGTACTTGCTACCAGTCCTGTTATGGAGGCCATGCAGGGGTGTACAGTGAATGGGAGCCTTAACATTGATTGAGAGGGTATATGGGAAAGAGAAAACCGAAGCCCATACTATGATGTAAACTCAGTGTTTTTAACACTCCATGACTCTCAACTTCGCAAGTTTCACATCACTGCAAAAACATAATACATGTGTCCATGTTTGTTGCTGCTTTTGTCATGTGAAATGTTTGGTTAAAACTGAAAGTAGTTAACTATATACCACAAGTAAAGTTCTTACACACAAAAGGGCCCACCTTTGCCTTTCTTTAATGTATGTTCAGAGCCATGCATTGAAGAATGGATGAAAAGACATTGAAGTCCATGGAGACACGTTCCAGGATTCATCAAGACAAAAATGTACACAAAATATCTACTGGGACATTCTATGATCTCAGTTAAATAAATGCTAGACTAGCAAATTATAATTTTATATCCATTAAATAAAATTTTAGCACAACAATATTGTAAGTTACAAAACATTGCAATATGAGATTGATTCATAACAATATCTTTTAAGATCATTAAGTTACTGTGAATAAACTTGAAGCTGTATAACATAAAGATGTTTTGCTGAAGTTTAAATTTCCCATAAAATTTCAATTACCTTGAAGGCATTTTTGAGAATGGTTTTTATTAGGAACATGAGAGTATGGCCAAGAAAATAATTACCATGACAGCACTGCTAACTGCCAATTAAGGCATACATCATAATAGGTGCTTAGCATTCCTGTACTGATTTATATAACATTTCTTTTAGCATTTTTACCTAAAATTAAATAAAAATTGTTTCAAGTTCCTAATATTTAACAGAAACTTAAAAACAGGTCAAAATAACACAATTAGTCCATATAATGCATCTTTCAGTAGTGAACATGAATTTTAAAACCAACACTAACTTAGAACAAGTGTAAGAATGAATGAAACTGATAAGCAGTCATGTTTTTTTGTTATTAACAATAAACACGAAAAATGTATTTACAACTCCAACAGAAATATACATCTTTCACAATAAATGTAGATGATTTAAATCTGTAATTTTTTCACAAATTTATCGTTTTCTCGCAAATGTCTTTATTTGTGTGATAAATGTGAAATTTGACATATTTTAAAAATTAATTACAAAACTTGCATGTTGACAATATAAAGTAATAAAAATACTCCATTAACTATCTGAATTTCAGAGTGAAAATAATATGTACTTTTATGTTATACTGAATTCTACAACTAAATTTGTATCAAAATAATAATGCAACTGCTGACATTTAAAGCTCATAGGTTTTATGAGATATCTGTTTTAAGTCTTTGACAGCCATCAAATGTGGACGGAGAACAATTTTTTTCACACTGTAATTTAGTAGTTACTGACGAGATCTTCAATGGCCTGAAAACATTGCAACTTGCATTTTGCAATTTTGTGTTGTGGAATAAACAGTTGGGCTAAATTATATTTCATTTAATATTCTCTACCAAACAATAGCCTTTCAAAATAACTTACATCTCTGATAAACCTTGCATAAACTACTGATAGTATTAATAATTCAATTTTGGGGAGAATACAATTATTTTCTATTGTGAAAGATAATTTAATATTTTTTTGTCCAGTGTTTTTCAAAGTCCGTTATTACACAAACTAGGCATATATTTTGTTTTTATTTTGTCACAAAATTATCACAAAATTTTGTTTTATTATTGACATGAAAATGTGAAATTTAAAAATGAAACGTGAATTCTTTTAAAAAATTTACACCAATAAAACCTGCCCCTGCTGATAAGTATGAGAGGAAAACAAATGCATTACCTCAGTTATTGAAAGCTAAGGGTTTATTATAAAATTATGTTGACTTACATATAGCATACATATATCACTCTAATATGAAGAGAAGAGTTGCTGTTAGCCCTGTTTGTTAAAATATCAAGTTTTGCTGTCAATACTTTGCAGCTGGAGTTGATCACAGAGTTGCTGGGTACTCCTTCATTGGAAGATATGCGCTATGCCTGTGATGGTGCACGTACACATATGCTACGAAGAGCTCCCAAGCCTCCCTCTCTCACAGCACTCTACACCTTGTCATCACAGGCCACCCATGAAGCTGTGCATCTGCTCTGCCAGATGCTAGTGTTTGACCCGGTAAGTCCATCAAATCTGCACTAAACTCAACATTGTAATTATGCAAAGGCGAAGAAGCAGCAGTAGGTTGTGTAGGATACATGTTGGTCCATAATAGAAGTATTTCTATGGCGTCTTTTGTTTAATTAGTCTGCTGAGTAAACACAAAAGTTCAGTCGCTTCATGGTCACCCCAAAGTGACGGTTTGGAGGTTCTGTAGTGTCAAATGAGACAAAATGCATGTAATGTTTATAATCACCAAAAAAAAAGAAAAAAGGTATGCGAGTTACATGAGAGTTCAGTTTTACTTTCCCTACTACATAATGTAATTAGGCAAAGTATTGCATTCCACCCAAAAATTTGATATTGAGATTTCACCGGAAATACATGTTTTGAGGCCTCTTGAATCCAAAAAAAAAAGCATTTTTAGAAAAAGTTCCGTGTGTTTGTGAACAGCATAACTCAAAAACGAAAAGTCCTGATAAATATCAAAGTTGGTATTTAGGTTCGGTATCTTTCAAAGATACGACATGAAGGTGTTCAAGAAAAGCCCCCCACCATAGACTATCCTTTACATAGAAAATTTTTCGAAAATTTTGATTTTCTCAAAAATGGCAAACGATTTTGATTTAAACTTCATATGTTTAAGATAGTTTCATGGCAAATGAAATGTAATATCTTGAATTTTCTGGGTATGTCCTCAAAAGTCCCCTTCATTCTGAATGAATTTTGCATGACTGGTAAACCATAAGAGATAGACAAAATGTTACTACACAAAAAATGTATATGTCGTTAAAACACAATTTATGTCATATAACTTTTTTTTGTTAAGTGAACCATTTCCGAGATATTCCTTGTTATTTGTTTGAATTTTCCACTACTTATACTAAACGGAAATTCATTATTCTTTTTTATATATATATCCTGGACATGCAAAGAGAACAGAATGCTCCACATAGCAACCAATTCTTAAAAGATTTGACTATCACTTAAAGCCAACCATATTCCCCTTGCACCTATAAGAAAATTAGCAATACAATAGTTTCTGCAAATTTTTATATCAATTAATATGAAGTAGATGGAGAATAAGCATTTGTGAAAGTAGTTTGTACAAGAGTAGAGAAAGTCATGTGAGTGTAACACATCAGATTTTTGAAATAGTTTCCTAACATAAAGGAGGTATTTTAATTACACTTGCAGTAAACTTATAATGCAGTGGTTTATTTGCAAAAGAAGAGGATTAAATAATGATAAACAAAGTGGAATATTATGTATATAAATTTTATTTTGCCCTTTTTAAGTATAATTCACATACTGAAAGTTATTTGTTTTTTATGCATTGTATGTAGAGGATATAACTGCTTATTTAAAGTCTATGTTCCATTCTAGACTCAAATATAATTGCCATCATCAAAGTCAAATTTTTGATAAAAAATGTGTGGCAAATGTTCAATGGTTAATTCTTTAGAAAAAATATGAAATACAGAGAATTGATTTTAGAGCACAATTTTGTCATTAAGGTATTCAAGGTTACTGTAATACATCCTATTAATTAGAGTCTAGTTAACTTGTATTTGCCATGAGAGAGTGTTTCAGAAATGTAGTGGGAGTTTACTGAACAGCTTGCTGCTTATACAGAATGTGTCAGGGCCTCTGCGACAAACTCTGAGGAATGACAGATCTCGCAGAGGGGAAGATTTTTTGTCAAGCAACCACCATCCTCCGACACATTGTTATGGAGTTGTTCACCCCTGTTTGAAGTGTATCTGGTAGGATAGGTTTAAGAGACACTTTGACCATGTGTTTGTTTACGTCTACTGAATCAAGTGACATTGCCTCTTTCTTGTCCCTTATGTCTGGTTAAGTTTGGTAGGTCTGAGATGCACAGCCCAATGTAATTCCTTGTTTGTGAACAAGAGCTTCACGCATACCACCTCTAGAAAGTACAAAGACTGGGGCCGAACGACTTTGCACTTAGTGTTCAGTTTGTCCAGGGGTTTCTGCAACAAAGTATCACAGATCCTACATTTCTCATGCACATCTTGTTTACCAATGAGGCCTGCTTCACATGAGATGGGTAGTTCAACAACAAGAACAGTCACATCGGGATGTTGAGAACCCTCATGCAGTATTCGTTAGACATTACCAACAAAAATATTTCATAAACATCTGCGCTGGAATTGTTGGTGATCATCTGTTGGGACCTTTTGTTTTGCCACCCCATTTAAGTTAAATTGGGCTATGGATCTCTGAGACCTACAAACCTAACCAGACCAAGAGACAAGAAAGAGGCAATGTCACTTGATTCAGCAGTTGTAAACAAAGTGTACTGGCTTGTGTCTCAAACCTATCTTACCAGATGCACCTTAAATAGGGGTTAATAACTCTGTAATGATGCATTGGAGGATGGTGTGTTGCTTGACAAAAAATGATCCCCTCTGCAAGATCTATCGTTCCTCAGAGTTTGTTGCAGAGGTCCTGAAATAGGTTTTATTGCTTTATAAAGTTTCATTCTGTGAAAACTGAGTTATGCATGAACTTCAGCTCCTGTTGTAGTTTTCTTATGATTTGTACAAATCTTGGCTTATTTGCCCTCCAGGAAGCTAAGAAAGTGACTGTTAGTTGTAAAAATCAGTAGTGATGATATGCTTCAAACCGATATACACATTTTACCTATTTTAAGACAGAAAACCAACTAGTATTCAAATTATAAACAGAATCTTTAAATGCAGAAGGTTTTCTCAATTTTTTTACACAACAATGAAGGAAAAATAGTTTTCAATGAAAGATGTTGAAATTGCATTTAAAACACGATGGTCATTTATGCACCTCTGCTGTATGAAAACTTGCCTTTTCCAAAATTAAATTAGTTAGTAGTACCTGATTTTTCAAATTATGTACAGGCTGCTTTATGCTTGTGTCAAGAGTAATACCATTAAAACATGTTATGATGAAAACTACACTGTTAGCTTTATAGAAGTTTTTGCTGATTTCGGAAAGAACTGTTCAGCTGTAGAGTAAAGTTCTTTATTTGGTAACTTCATTTAGTACTTTTGTGTGTGCTATGATAATATTTGTTGTTACAGGACAAAAGAATTACAGTTGTAGATGCACTAGCACATCCGTATCTTGACGAAGGAAGGCTACGATATCATTCTTGTATGTGCAAGTGTTGTTACACTACAACTAGCGGTATGAGGCAGTACACAGCTGACTTTGAACCTGTTGCACCTCATAGTTTTGATGATCTCTGGGAGAAGAAATTGACCTCTGTGCAGCAGGTTAAAGGTGAGTAATATTCTAATAATCTAATCATATGAAGCCATCTAAAAACTTTTGAAATCCAGTAGCTATGGTATAATTATTTGCTTTATTAAGCTCAAATATTAAGAGAATGAGAAAGTTCTTATTAACTTCAAGACAATATTCACTAAAAACAGTGTTACTATGAATGTGCCACTGCAAGCATAAACAGAATTTTTTGAGGAACTTGAAAATTGCACATTGCAAAAGCATGATAAATTTAATTTTATGAAGCTGGTGCAAATAATTTCTGTGATAGCATTTTATCAATCACTTTAATTGACTATGAGGGCTGTCCCAGAAGTACCTGACCTAACAAAGAAAACACAACAATTTGGGGAAAAAACATCTTTATTTCTCTACATAGTCTCCTTTAAGCTTGATATACCTACTTTTCCCAGCGATGTTCAATAGCTTCAATACCTTGTTTATACTGAGAACCATCGAGTTCTGCAAACTAGCCATCAACTGCAGAATCCAGCTCTTCACTGTTGGCAAATCTTTTACCACCAAGCTATTTCTTCAACTTTGGAAATAGAAAATAATCAGAGGGGAATAAATCCGGTGAATAGGATGCATGAGGAAGCAAATCGAACTTTAACTCATTGATTTTGGCCATGGCGATAATGTATGTGTGAACTGGTGCATTGTCTTTATGAAACAAAAGTTTCTCTTCCACTAAATGCGGCCGTTTTTGCTTGATTTCATCATTCAAATGCTTCAATAAGTTTGAATAATACTCGCCATTGATTGCTTTTCCTTTTTGAAGATAATCAATGAAAATTATTCCACACACATTCCAAACAACTGATGCATGACCTTGCCTGCAAATGGAACTGCCTCACCTTCTTTGAACTGATTCTCCCCTTTCAATCCACTGTTTTGACTGTTCCTTCATCTCAAGTGTGAAGTGATAGACCCATGTTTCATCCATGGTTATGAATAGACACAAAAACTCGGCTTTATTGCAGCAAAAAATTGCCAAACACTCGACTGAAACATCTTCATGATGCTGCTTTTGTTCCATTGTGAGAAACGTGGCACCCATCTTGCGCATAGCTTTCTCATGTCAAAATTTTCAGTCATTATGCAATGTACAGCACTTTTTGAAATGCCTATGATGTCTGCTATCTTGCGTACTCAGTCGACGGTCATTCAATACCATTTTGTGGATTTTCCTCTCAATTTCTGGCATAGTCACCTCATTTGGTCGACCACTGCGATGTTCGTCTTGGCAGCTCGTACGGCCTTTTAAACTCTGCCACCCAATATTTTACTGCTGTAAACAAAGGAGCAGACTCCCCCAGAGTAGAATCTAGCTCAGCTTTAATATTAGTTGGACTAAGACCTTTCAAATGAAAGTATTGTATCACATAACGATGGCCAGTTTTGTCCATGAATGAGAGCATTCACTATTGATGGCTGCCAAACTACTACTAAATGACGTAGCATCATCAAACTTCAGACTTAAGCTTTATAAGGGTGGTACTTTCTACCAGAGTCATTTGTTTGAAACAGCAACCACTATCTATACATCAGGTCGGGTACTTCTGGGACTGCCCTCGTACTTCAATGACTTGATGTTTCACTTACGTACTAGTAATGTAACAAATGCACTGTAAAGCATGAAATTGCATTGCAGCAGTGTCTAATACTGCTGAACTCAGCAAGTATCACAGAAATAAAGAAAATATGATCCTTGTATCTCTCTATGTTCTTTCATTGTTCCTTTTCTCAGTTTTGAACATTTTTAACCAAAAAAGATTTTATTATGGTTAATCCAAGATTAGCTTTTAACCTGACCTGTTACACTGAAATTTTACCAATGCAGATGGAATTCTTTGTAAAACACGTACGATTACAATTATACACAGGATGTTTTGATAAGCTATTCCTACATTCTTGTTTGAAACCTACTTGCTCATCTGCCTTGTCTTTTAAAAAGCAGAACACATCTTTTTGCAGCACTTACTTTCTGCTTCCAATCAGCATGTTAACAGACTTGACAGCAAAAGTATAAATTTTCATCTGGATTCAGAGTACCATGTGTTAAACAGGTATTATTAAAGTGGGGTTTTTCTGAGCATGTACTTTAGTAGATAATATTATAATGCTAGGGTTAAACTTCTATTCAATGATTTTATGAACCTGCAACTGTTAATTAATTAATTAAAAAAATTTGGGAAAAATAAAAAAAGCCAATAGCCTGGATAGCAAAATATAAAACTGATATTTTTTCCACGGGCTGCATGAGTTTATGTAGCACAGAGTTCATGATTATCTATGTTTTAAACAAAAGTAGCATAGCAAGATCACATGACTACTAAATAACAATACTAGTATGCATATGATAAATAATTATGTGTAACGCATTGATGACAATGCTAACACTAGCACAAATGCAGTTTCGATCAGCTGTATCATCTGGCACTATTTTAAAAATTTTATGAATAACCACAAAGACCTTGATATACATTGTTAAAATTCTTAAACAGCCATGGATACATTTATTATTTATTGTAAGGTAAATGTTAATATATTAAAAACTCACTGCCTATGTGCCAAGGGGAAGTACAAATTAAATTAAATTGAGTTTTATTTATGGACGCTCTGTAACTACTGTGGTCCTTAGCATCTCATTCTATATTGGGCGTGAAAGACTGGTAATTTTGCTCAGATGCCTCTCTGAGGTTCTTTTATGTGCTGTAAATCTATGACACGGTACCACCGGCTTTACTTCCCTTCCGAAGGAAGCCATGTTAAGGATCTTTATGCCCAAAAAAGTCCATTGCCCTCCACCAGGTTTGAACCCGCGACCTTGGGAACTAGAGGCTAGCATGGTACCACTAGTCTACAGAGAACGACAAGGGGGAAGTACTGAACCAAAAACTATTTATTCCTTTATTTTGCTGTAGCCAGTTCTTTTCATTATAGTATTATCAGCAGGATGCCGGTCCAGCTTACAAGCAGGTGATAATTAGCTTATGTGTTAGGTTAGGCCTCTCAAGCAAAAATGTCTTCTACCATGTCACCTCTTGCAGTAGTGCAGTGAGGTGTTTCTTAGATGCAGTCACTGCTGCAGGATTTGGCCTGCTGAATGTGCCAATTGTCAAATAAGAACTCTCTACATACACATATGTAAGATCTATGAACACAGACTTGCTACTTCTTAAGGCATAGGAGAATGACTCATTTTGGCTTACTAAAGAACACAGTCATAAACATATGGTAGGCAGAATTACAAACATTGTTATGCTATATGAAAATTCAAGAATGTGGACCATTTAAAGAGCTATTATATGTATTAATACATTATTTTGTAGTTTATTGTGTTAATCTGAAATGTTTTTAGGTATACTTCAGTTTTCTTTATTGTATTTATTTTTTATGTGACAGCAAGCACACTGCTCTTTGAGCTGTACAATAAACAGTGTATGCTAGCAACAATTTTAATGAAAGTAGAGCCATACAGAAATAACTCACATAGGTATATGCTATAAGATAACATTGGTGTTACTTGCCATTCTCTAGTTTCTCTGTTTTAAAACAAGGTGTCAAATGTCCCTTGTATGTGCTACTGCAACTAGTGCAGCAATTCCAGTTTGATTCTTGATTCTAAAATATACAAAACATAAATCTTATCCATAAGTTTTGTTACTGGTTGTCTAAAGTATCCACAAGAGGCATTTCACATTGTTGATTATACCTGATATGGACCAAGCAGTAATATAACGTTTGGACTAGTTTTACCATATGGAAGCCATAGAATTAATAGAAAGTATGGGAAATGATAATTCCTGTACTTAAATTTTTGTAAATAAAGGATTTTGTATGTCCTATTTGAGAACAGTAAGAAGCAAGTTTCTGCAAGCTCAAATACGAAACACTTGTACAGCACTGGACACATGACAACCATATCTAGAATCTGTGTGCTTTAAGTTGTCACCCATTATGTAGGAAGTCAACACTTACCCACTCTATCTGTCCCTGATCCTTCAATGTCGGTTGACAAATGTGGCAGAAATCCATTTCAAAAAGCAGCAAGGGTCATGTACAGATTTCTTACCATCATTGTTTTCTGATTTGCATACCTCATCCAGTTCTTCAACATTAGATGTTTCAACATTTTTCTCAGTGTCACTGTCCAAATCTCATAAAGTAATTAAAAAAAATTACCACTAATGTGATCTCTTGACCACTCTTTTCTCAATAAAACTGTTCAATGGTTTACTTAAGTTCACTGCAGTATATTGTATTTTGCAACATCATTTTGGTTTGGCTTGTCAGCAGTATAGCATTAAGTTACAATGACATGGCTGTAGTCATATGTTTATATGGCTATGCATTTGTACTAAATGACTGAAACAGATTTTCGTTTCCTTTCAACATCATCTTAAATATTGCATACACAAACTAAAAAAATATGTGCAGCTTTCTCAGCACAAAACTTTTTGTGAGTTCATTAGATTGCTGACTTTTTACCTATGCTCTTATGGAAACAGAATCCACTTGTACAGCATTCGTACACCTTTATGTATCATTCAGTCAAGTAAATACCTGATTTTGGCAAGAAAGGGAGCTGTAAAGAGATGGTGATTTAAAATCTGATGTTAATAATCCATTTCTTCACCTTCCTCTTGTTGACAACTTAAAAGGATGCTACTGTAGTAATAATAGCAGAGGAGTTAAAAGTATTTCTAGGTATCAGTGAAGTAGAGTTATTTAATTTTTGTAACTTAAACATTACCAGAGCAGGAAACTTATTAAGAATAATGTTAATCACTCATTAACCTTACATTTTGCTGATTACTAGACTTCGGACACAGTTGCTGTTTCGTTGCACTTTGACAGAAAACAGTTACATGCACACAGGGTTTCCCTGAGACCTCCCCCTCTGCAAGCACTGCCAGTCATTCACTCTAAGCAAGTGATCAGTACATGTACAGCCTGTTCTGAAGTTACGAATTCCGGCCGTTGTTAGCTGACAAAACATGCCAAAAACAACCAGTAAGAAGAGCGTCTTGCATGTAAATGAATAGGGATGTGAGTATTTTGATGTAAGAAGGGAAAATATGTTTTGTAAAGTATGCCGCATTGAAATCAAAGGAGAGAGAAGGGTTTTTATTGCAAGACACTGTAAATCTAAAAAACACTCACAAAATATTACGGTGCTTCCTAGAAATGAGGGGATGAGGATATATTATCCACATCAGAAACCATGAATTCATGTAGACAAACTGAAGTTTACAGGGATTTGTGAGACATCATGGTAAGCACAAACATCACATTTAATAAGCTGCAAAATCCTGCTTTGAAATGTTTCTGGAGAAATATACAACTATGAAAGTTCCTTGTGAGTCTACTTCATGCAAATGTTATTTGTCTCCTTGTTATGATGATATTCTGAACAACATCAGATGTTCTATGGGGGTTCATAGAAGTTGGATTTTGATAGATGAAACCACAGAAGCTACTGGGAGATATGTAGCTAATGTGGTCATAGGAATATTATCAACCATTCTTCCATCAACAAGCTATTTGACAGTGCAGTGTTTCTTCTATGGCTAGACAGCATAAAAACTAAGAATATGTTACTATTTGTGATGGATGCAGCCCTTTATATGGTCAAAGTGCTTCCAAAATTAAGGAATGCTATTCCAGATTTATAAATTGGACGTGTTTAACTAATGGTTTTCCCCAGGTGGCAGAACAGATTAGGAAACATTTTTCTGATGTAGATGATTTCATCTCAAATATATAAAAAGATATTTTTAAAGGTGCCTTCTAGGACACTAAAATTTGAAGCACTAGGAATCCCTTTGCCACCTCAACCTATTGCGTCACCATGGGGTTCTTGGTTGATGGCCGCTCTGTACTATTTTGAGCATTACCCAGATTGTTCAAATGATTAGCAAATTTGAAGGAAGTTCAGCTATTAAAATTGCAAAATTGTTGATATCTCCACAGCTGTATAAACATTTGCAGTCAATCAATAATACATTTAAGGATATTCCTTTAACATTAAAACATTTTGAATTGTCACAATGCCAGAGTCCTTGTAAGTCCGTGTAACTTGTTGATAATTTGACACAACACTTTACAAAAGTAGACAAATTTCTGCTGCTGAAATATCAAAGCAAAAACTGAAGGTGTTTTAGATAAAAACGTAGAATATGAATTGTGTGCCTTAGTAGGGACACATTCTGAGTAATGAAAATACATGTTTCTCAGATAGATGTGTGTGACGTGCATCAGTTTCGTTTTGCACCAGTCATGTCATGTGATGTGGAACAAAGTTTTTCAAGATATAAACTTGGAGTATAATACAAGACGTTTTGCTTTTGATACATTCAGAAAATTGCAATTGTTGTTCACGCATGTAAATCACACATGAAACTGGTTATTTCATCTATCACAGATTGGATTCATTATTTTATATTTTTAATTTTATTGTATACTTTGTAATAAACACTTATGTTTACTACAGAACTGTATATTTACTTCTGTGCCCACCTATACCTGTAGCATATACACTACTCGGCACAGCACAAACTCAGTAGCACACGAGACTACTGCCTTTCTCCTCTTGTTTTTAAACAAAGTACCAATATAATAATGCCAGTATTAGCTTAACCTAAAGTCATGTCTGAAGCCTACTGATTACTATAGCAATGTTATTGGTCTTCTGAACCATTACACTGTTGGTCTGGGTGATTCAGTTGGTTAGGTGCTGGTCTTCTGATCCCAAGGTTGCTGATTCAAACTGAAATGTGAACTTTAACCCTAGAGGAGGTGAATTAAATCAGGAATAATGGCAGATTGTTATTTGAAAATATATTCCACAAAATAATTAACAAGCCGAATTTCTTTCTTTTAATGAACTAACACTTCAATAACATAAACCATTACAATTAACCAACCCTTCTTCGTTCACCATTCTTTACATGCTTTTCGGCTTAAATGCTTTACATTTAATTAAAATAGTTACAAATTGCTTCCTCCTCTCACATTTACCGATATGTTTCAATAAGTCTATAGATCTGATCCTCAATCCTTTCCCGTTGAAGTTATTATTAAAAGGAATTTTGAATATGTTTAAGCCGAAAGTGAATTTAGAATTACCATGCTGAATGCTTTCTATCTAACTGTTGTTTTTCTCGCAATCTCGCTTGTCGTCGAAGACAGACTGGCCAGCCTTGCAGACAGCACCCTTGAAGAAAGCTGGGCGTAATCCAGCGCCTGCGCAGACATCGACCACAATCGCCTGACGTACTGCTTGAGTCAAACCAACTTCGCCCATTCTTGTTGTTGTAGTCGACTCGTTGAGAACTACTACCCTAGTCATTTCCCTTCTGTTGCCGTACATGACCGCTTTCCTTTAGTACAGCCCCATCGCCTACTGTATATTTCTGCAGGGAGGGTCAATTTGGCACAAAACCCAGCCCAGATGATGGTTTTTAAGTGTGCTTAAAAGTATGTATATAGTACATAGCAAATTAGATGATCATGGAAATTTATAATAAAATTAACTTATAAAACTATTTAAGGTACCATGTTGTTAGTGCTTAAAAGAGAATATTTGAGCAAGCTCTTAAAGATCCAGATTTCCAACTTTCTCAATAAAGACCTTGTTCAGCTGGTCAAAGTGAAGTTATTTTGAAATGAATACTAGAATTCAGTTCAAAAATTCAAGATTTGGGTTCATATAGCAGCATCTAAAACATTTTCTCTGTGTATCCCAAAGAGCTTTTCTTATATTTCTTACAATATTTTAAGACAACATATATAGAGCAACTCAATCACTCAAAAATTATAAGTACCTTATATCCTAACTTTCTCTTCTATGGTCATTTTCCACAACTTTCATTCCATAAAGCGATCTTATAAAATTTGTCTTGCCCTTTAATCTAACCAGGCTGCAAAATTCAGAAAGAAGAATTTTGGGAAGAGGAGGAAGGCTTAGGTTCTTCTTCCACACTCTCTATGCAAACTCTGATGTCTTTATCCTACATAAACAAATGAATAGCAAATTACAAATTCCATAAATGACGCATCCCTTATTGTAATATTCTGGGAAAGGATAGATTATGTATTAAGCTTCTGATATAAGCACACAGGTGAGTTGCAGGTCTTCATGCTTGAGCTGGGTGATCTAATTTAACAAAAAGGTTTCAAAGTAGAAATATCCTTTAATGTTGTGTTTGCAGCATTCATTAGAAATTGAGAATGGCAACAAGCACCAAATTGTTGAGTGTTTTCTGTAATTAAATTTGTGTTTTATTGTTGCATATCATCATATTTCTAAGACAAGTTTTATTTGTTTTCTTGCAGAGGAAATGCACAAGTTCATAGCAGAACAACTGAACACCAGTAGGGTCCCTCTGTGCATTAACCCTCAGTCTGCAGCTTTCAAGAGCTTTGCCAGGTAAGGCGGCCGGCTCGGCTCAACACGAGGCAAGGCAGCGGCTCAAGACAGACACACCTCACCTCTACTACCCCTCCCTGCTCGCTCGATAACGCTAATGCTCTAAATCTCCGGGAAAGAAAACACTACTGATGAGGGTACAGTCAATGCCTTCCTCTATTCTCCTAGATTTACTCAAGTGCATTCAATTCTCGTCCTTTCTGCAGTTTCATCACTTTCTTCTTTATTCCAAATTTCCGAAAATAATTTTCGTATTTAACCCTTTAAATAATTCTTGGCTTGGCACAGCACCTTCATATGTGCATGTGCGTGTATATAATGCTTTAAGCCTTGAATAGAGCTTTTCAAAGGCCAGCATATCATCTTGGAATTTATGTGCTACTTCTGTGTTACTTTACCACTTTAAATGCGGCATTAATTCTTTTTTAAATGAACAATAAATGTATATATTTTCCCCATTCTTAGAAGGCAGATTTTAACAGTAAATGCATAACGAATAAAAATAATTCCATTGAGTGACAAATTTTTAGTTCAAGAATAGCAAAGATATTTTCTTAGAAGCAATTAAATTAGAAACCCTGTAGTAACAGTGAGGTTGTTTGAGGTGTTTACTGTTTAAAGGGTTAATCCCAAATAAAATAAATTATTTTCAGAGATCCATAGTTCTGTTTCCTTACTCCATTCTAAACAGATCTGAGAGCTGACTGCACTGAAATGCACTGCACACAGTTATAAAAGCATTCTTGCCATTGCACATGATGTAATTGTTAAATTGTTTCAATTTTGCGCTTTTAATATTTTGAGAGGGTGTCATTTTCTTTTCAACACAGCACTGCAATTTATTTATATTTTTATTTTATTTATTTTATATTTTTTAGCTTAAAAATATTCATGACTAAATCAGAGACACATGTTTCCACTAAAAATGTGCAAACTGTTTGCATGGAAACAAAATAAATAACCTTCTTTAACAACAAGTTTTAGAAGTGATTATAAACAGTGAAATCCTTTTTAACATTTTGAAATTCTGAGTGGATTGATGACTCTTTGAAGTTAGTAAGTAAAACTAAAGTGTTATCAATCCACTCACAATTTTGATAAGCCTTCTTTAAGTTGAAGTCGGGGTGCGCCTGGACAAGCGTTCTTCTGTAGTCATATCAATAGTTCAAAAGCATTGCTAGCCAAGTACCAAAAGTTTGCAATTATACTGTAGTATGTGTGAGATCTTGTGTCTCGTGATTGTGTATTGCTACTCATTATCCGCAGGATAATAAAATTCCAAGAAGGATATCATGTTTTGAATGTAAGGACAATGGCAAGCACAGTAATAGTAGTCTGCAAAATCTGGAAAAAACAAACAGTATATTTTTATCTTCAAGTTTCCATGTATGTGGCTTTTAATACATTGTCCCACACACAATGAATTTAAAATCAAAACACCTTGAGGAAAAATCTATGTTGCATTTAGAGAAGTATTAAGATATTGTAGACGTTACTTCACTTAGTGATGTTATCAAATCAAGCAAGGTAGCATTTGATGATGAGAGGTTATGTTTTAGTTCTTATAGTGTTGAAAGTATAGCTATACACTGAATAATTAGGTACCTAAAAACTGTAAATCAGTGATAAATACTTATGGCGGTTCCTAGATGATGTCTGCAGCAAGGAGCCTTCTCTGACAATATTGTGTCCATTTTCAACTCTTTCTGGCTGTTCCTCAAAATGCTAAAAGTTTGATGCAAAACACAGAATAGGGCAGTGGACACCATTACTTACTTATAAATCAGAACCAAAGCATTCATTAAAAAGAATAGAAAATTAATTTACAGCATTGGAAGGAAAGGTGATGAGGGTGCACATTTTTCTACATAAAACTGAGATAACTAAGCAAGATTACATTGTTGCCACTGTATCTACCAGATGGAGAAAACAAGTATGAAATAAACCAATGAGGGAGGATATAAGTAGTAAGTTGATTCAGATTTGAAATGCTCAATGCCACAGCCAGGAGTTAAACCACAAAGATCAGTGGCTTGAACTCCTCCCATGGTATTGAATTTTTCAAGTCTGATTCAGCTTTCCAACTTAGTGCCTACTTTTAGGAAACAATGATGATGGTCCATAGTGTTTTGTGAAAGTGTTGGCATGAATGATAGAAGAAGGCTCTCATTCTTTTTTGAAATCTACAGATTGCAATAGGATACTCACTTCATGGGTATGACATGATACACCACTATTTGGAATTATCGTTAAAACGTTCAACCATTTGTAAAGTATTTCCTGTTGTTGGTCTGAATTTTCCATTATTGTGGACAGTACATTTTTTAAATGTTATGTCTGTTCTTTTGTTCTATTGCGTATCAGCCTATGCAAAAGATATGCAGTATCAAATCCAACAATCTGCTTTTTACTTTACCACTTCCTACAGAGGTAGAGGAGGTATTGCATAAATTGGATGAATACCAAATTTCATATTTGAATCAGGTACCATAAAACATGCCAGGCAAAGATTTTCAAGAAAATTTCCCCACACCAAACTACCTTTACATGGAAGTATTTTTGTTATCTTTTCATTTCTTCAAAAATGGCTCTAAAAGTTTTGATTAAAATACCACGTTTACATGACTAATAAAATGTTTATCCTGAATTGAGAGCCTGTGAATATCTGGTAAACCTTACAAGATAGGCATTGAAATTTAAATATACAATTTGGGTCAAATAACACTTTTGTAGCATTATCTGTTTTCGAAATATTCTTTTTTATATCTATAGGTTTTCCTGTGTTAAGCTGTCTCGTGGCATCTATAAAGAATCTTAACATGATCCTTATCTTGCTTTATGGATTCATTAGTAACAAAAAAAATCTGTTATAAAATGTAAATGGTTCCCCTTTTTTTATTTGATTTTGATTTCTCCATATTGCACATACAAGAAACCCATGTTGCTAAATTTGAGATATTTCTAGTCAAAATTTATTGTAGCATAATGTGAATAGAAGAATAACTTTGTATATGTATAGTATAATGTATATTGGATTATGTGAAGTTGTAATGTATAGAGAATATTGTGCAAGTGTGACACAAAAAAAATTGATTGTGTTCTTAGCCTCTTATATGCCCCTCTGTAGCTACAACACAGCAACCATTTGAGCCAACATTTATCATTTTTAACAGGAAGTAGACAGAAAAAACAAGTTTTTTTTATGATGTGTAGAAAAGCTATGAAAATAAATTGTAATGGATGAGAAAGTCATGTGATTGTAACACATCAGATTTTCACTCTTTTCATGAGTAATACAACAACAGCAGGAAATACAAGAACGTTGAAGAGCTTCTGCTCATAGTATGGTAACTTCAGCTGAATGTGCCACCATTCTTGTAGAAGCATACCACTTCACCAGAAGTTTACCAAATTCATCATATGATGACATTTGTGTAGATATATTTCTGTTTTTATACCATAGACAGATTGTTTTACATTAATTTGATTATCAATCCATTTTTCACCCTAGTGTTCAAAGTAGATCAAGAATCTAAAATGTTTTGTTAATTGAATATGTGTTCCAGAGAATTTTAAATGTATTTTCCTACTTATTTCTCCCATGGAGAATCACAGACCATTGTGAATTAAAATAAGAATCGTATTTGCTGCTACAGATTGTAGTGTTAAATTACTGAGCAGAATTAAAGTGATATTTTATCCCGTGGATGAACCAGAATGGTGAAGATGGAGACAGTATTGCCAAAAGTAGCTCCTTCTATTAATGAAAATAATATTTCTCCAAAAACTGATTTGAACCAGCTGTATGTGTGGGGGAGGGGGGGAAAGCCAGGTTTTTAAGGATGGAAACATACTGTGTAGTAGGTACATGCAGGAAAACCGCAAGACAAATAAACTTTATTAACATAAAAATCTGGTTTTTCTATGTACTAACTAGACACTCGTCAGCAGAAAACATTATTTTTGTTAAATATTGACACAGAGATATATTCAAGTAATGCAAGAAACATATGAAGAAATCTGAGAATGCTTGCTACCTGGAAAACAAAATGAAGAATGAAGTATAATGAAAGCTGACAGTTTTTCTGTTGGATTTCCAAGTTGCAAAATCTAGTTTTGATAAAATTTGTGTATTTCAATTCAGTAATCTGATTTAATAAATGCTAGCATAAGTAGTACTGAGCTAAATAATTGCCTCCTATCATCCTTAGTCTTACCAATTTTGACATGTAATCTCTCTAACTTTGTTCCAAGACAACCAAATTGAGAAAGAAAATTATTCAGTTAATGTTTTCAATTTTAAAGGGTTGTTATTACAACTAATGGCTGGTGGATTGCCCCGCCGAGTGACTGGCAGAATGTGGTAGGTTACGCAAAAAAGAGACCCTGAATCGGCAGGTGTAAAATGTTTACTGAACTCATTAATGAAAACAATAACAACAATAATAATAGTAATAATAATGGAACATTAACCTGTGTTTGTTACAAGCAATGTTCAAAATGTTATCCTCAGCAGCAATACATCGATGACATCTCCGTAGGAAATTCCCATTCATTTCCATTAGTTCCTGAGGCATAATTATAGCAATTTGTTGTGTGATATTTGCTTTTAGATCCTCAATTGTATGGGGGTTGTTCTAATACACCTTGTTCTTTAAGTTTCCCCCATAAATAAAAATAACAAGATGTGAAATCAGGGCTACGAGCTGGCCACAACCCAGTACTGATAATTCTATCCTCAAAAATCTCTGCAACCAAATAAAATATTTCGTAAGTGGTGTGTGCAGTAACTGAGTCGAGCTGAAAGAATGACTGCTGACATTCAATGTCCTGCAGTTGTTCGAAGAAAGCCTGTAAAATGTCTCTTTGATATCTTACACTGTTCAATAGTGCTTTCAAAAAAATTTGACGCATTGTGATTTTTATTTATGGGAAAACTTAAAGACAAGGTTATCAAAATAACACAAATCACATCTTAAAGCAAATATCACACAAGAAATTGCTGCAATTCATCTCAGGAGTTAATGGAAGTGAACAGGAATTTCATACACAGATGTCATCAATGCATTGTTGAAAATATTGTCTCTCAGCTTCACTTATAACACAGGATAGTGTTTCATTATCATTATCATCATTATTGTGGTTGTTGTTTTCAGTAATGCGTTCAGTAAACATTTTACGCCCGATGATTCGGAGTCTCTTACTCGCATTACCGCATAGTGCTCTGCGGGCACTAATTGTATTAACAACCCTGTACATACATATGTCCTTCTGAAGGATTAATTTATGCCTTTGCAATACATCTTTTATTGAAAATGTAAATTTGTTTATGTCCATTTCAAGGTCTATGCACCTCATTTGATATTAAATCCTTAAGAATTTGTATGGTTCTTTAAGCTTTAATGTCTGTGATTTTTGCTCATTTCTCCTCCTATTTAATGCGGAAACCTAATTAAAAGCTAATGGAAAGTATATGATTTTTATCAAATATTTTTTCCACTTATAACTTGTGGTAGTACAATGAAACATGATTTCACAAGGGAGTAAATTATCTGTTTTCACTGTCTTATATAAAAATATGTGCTGTGCTATGAGTTCCTGAAAGAGAACAGATATTCCATATAAACTGAAAGTTTTATTTTTTCTGTGGTATAATGTGACTGACAGCTGTGTTGAAAAGATACTTTTACACCAGAAAAAAAAAATCAATGTATATGAAAAAAGTAATGGAAGTTGAACTATATTAACTGTAGATTTTGGAATTGGTAAAGTAATCTTGCATTTTTTTCTGTTTTTGTTTTTTTAGCTCTACAGTAGCTCACCCATCAGAACTACCTCCCTCACCCCACCAGTGGGAGTGACGCTACCCGAACCCTAGTTTGCAATTGTGAAACTCTGTCCTGTCTCATCCAGCACCGCTTCTCTTAGCTGGCTCGTGGCCTCACGTCAAAACCTGGTTTAACATGAAAAGGATTGTACTCTGGGAATCTTTGTACTAATTAACCACACTAACGAAACTTAAATGTACAAATGATTTCCCAGTGGAGAAGCATGGGGACCATGGATTCTTCAGGATGAATGAAGAGAAAGACTATACAAATTTTCCTCTATTAGTCAGGTTACCACAGAAAGACAAGTTAACTAACTTACATAGGCCTCCTTTCTTTCTTAATATGTACATAGAATTGAGTAACAACAGGTAAAAATGGTGCAGAGTGAATGCTATGGACGTATGTGTGAATGTATTGCATGCCTTTTTACAGCATGTTTAATAGTTGGAAAGAGGGAGACCACTAAGAGAGATATTAAAACAATTTTTTAATGGTGCTGGTGAAAGGTTTAAAAAGGGTAACCAAAATAAGAGTGTCTTTTCTTTAAGGGAACAAAGGGTATATTGCTATTTAAGTACCCTAACGACTTTTAACTACTAGTGAAAGTGAACAAAAGAGCAAACGAGGGGATAAGAACAAGAATAATAGCAAAAGGTGTAAATTAATGTTCGATTTTGTTTTAACCTGTAAACATATAAGTAACTGTGATCATTCAAAAAGACGGTGTGAATTTAGAAGACACAGGACTGTTTGTGTACGAAAAATGAGTTTCAACACACATTTGTGTATAGTGAATGTGTGACCTTAACGAGAGCACCCAGGAATGAACCAAGTGATAGTTAAAGCTGCAGCAACATACCAAAACCCTCCATTCAACAAGCCTTTCAACGTAACCTTCAAACAAGAGGAGGGCAGAATTTGAGAAATTTCTGAGGCGGTGTATCGAACAGAGACTCCTTCGATAAATGGAGATATGCATTTTTTTTTTTTTTAATCAAGAGGATTCAGGTTATAATGATTTACTTAGCCTCTGTTGCTTTTTAATCCCAGGAAATGAAATGCAATTGCAAGTTGAATTATACATTATTTTCAATTTTTTTAATTCCTGTTTTAATGCTATGTTTTTTATTTGTGATAATGAGAATGTAACTTCCTGTTTTATTAATTATCACTTTGTCGCTCAGTAATGAATCAATTTTAAGTCATTTATAAAGGCTTTATGAAACATCTGCATCACTTATAGAAACGTCGTGTTGGAGTTTGTGACTTATGAAAGCACATACTTGTCACATGATGAATACAATTTTTTAACTAATAATTGAAGACCAAGGTAATATTTTTAAGCATATACATACATTGTTAAACAATCTTATATGTAAATGTTTACTTACCTAAAAGTAAAATGATCTTTCATAAAGCTTTGGTATAAAGGTTCCAATATTAGGATTCCACGTGACGCTTAAGTAGCATAACATGATGTCCTTAAGATGATGGACCTTAGCAAGAAATTCTTAAGCTTGCTTAGGGTTTGCAAGTAATACATTGAAAATCACATATCATTTCCAAAGGTATGTTTTGATTTAGTTTGACATTACTTGTGTAACTTTTACTTTTAAAAATAATTGAACTGATTTGCTATTATGTTTGTGAACTTAAATGTTTCTTGTGGAATTGCAGGCTTTTAACTCTCATCCAGTTTGGCTGCAGTGTAATTATAAAATACATAAGTTTTAAAAATGTACTTGTCCAGAAGTACTTACTGTCCATTCCAAACCAGAGTTCCCTCTGATGTAAACGCTTGTCACAAACCCAAGAACACACTCTTACACCAATGTAAATAGTTCCTTAATACATGTATTGTATCATGAAATATTAGGGCAGGAATGGCATAGAACTGCACATTTTATTGTGGTTATCATAAGAACTCATTGCTAAAAGTAATGGATATGTACCAACTGTTAAGAGTTAACAAAATATGATTTTCGTCTGCTATTGCGCTAATGCCAAAAGCACCTGGCTTGTTAATACCAACCATATGCATGACTGCCACTCTCTTACATATACGAGAAATGCAGCAATGAATTTCCAGAGGTGCTATCTGAGTACCAAATAAACATTTTGCGTAACATAGGAAATACGATAAGCGAACAGTCATTCATAATACGCTAGCACACGTATGCTCAGCTCAGGTCAAATCTTATGATTTAATCAGTTGGTATTTGAGTTCACATGGCAGAGGAAGGTGCGTGTAGTGTGAATAAGCTGTTCAAACACAAAAGAGAGAAACAGTTAAAAAGTGGCGAAAAACAAACAATACTTAATATATTCACCCACTATTAGAAAAATACCCAACACTTGCATTAGTACATATTACGAAACTAATATCCGATTTTACAGGCGTATCAGTGAGAAGTGTAACCAAAGTGCATAGGGAATATAAATAGACATAATAGAACTTAGAAGGGGATAAAATCTGGGAACTTGTTTTGTGTGCGACAGTGCTGTGGAATTGTGGATAAGCTTCTCATTATTTTGGAGAGTAGTTCTGATTCCGATATGGCAGCTGAGTCAACTTCGTAGGATTCGGATTTGGGTGTTGCACTTTTGCCCGAGGATTGTGACTAACATAAGTAAAATGTTCATTTCCGCATACTTATAAAATCGATTGTTACCTCAGGTTGCATTTTGAACTAAGATTCTCACGCAGGGCGCCTTTTTATAGATTTAAACAAGTTCAACAAGCACATGAGAGGGGAACAAGCAGCCATTAGGGGCGGGGATTGCGAACTACTTTCGCCTGGATAATACAAAGAGTTTGTTTACAGTGAGAGGCACTCTGGTTTGGAATGGACAGTAGGATTAATGACAATGGTAATTACTTTTGAATTTTTGACATCATTAATAATTTGGATTTTTAACACAAAACCAGAAATAGTGATGCACATGTTATTTTCTGGAAACAAATCTAATTAATTATTTAAAGTTTACTTCAGTTTAAATAAATGCATTAATGATATGTTGTGATTTATGCAAGTTGTAGTTGAACACAGTTCATTGTACTACAGTACTCAGACTGTCCACAGGTTGAGTAATCAAGGATTAAGACAAAAAAGAAAAAGTCATTCAAGTGAAAACAATACATATTAGTATGAGGTGATAGTATTTTTACTGCAAGTTTAATTAACTCTTGTGCTCACCTGGGACATTATTTTATTTATATTTTTGGGTATTGCTACTAGTGATAACATTAAAAACTATTAACATAAGTACTTGTAGTCATTAAGTATAATTTTCTTGCATAAAGCATTATTTACAGCAAAGGTATAACTCTTTGTTATATTGGTCATGTTTTCATCATATTGCAATGCTATTTGATATAGTTTGTCAGTAGTACACTTGAGGTAAACACTTACTGACTCAGTTTGCTGTTTTAAAGTGCCTTAAGGAATTAATTAGCTAAAGGATTTCAAATGAAAAATTCTAGAGTGGACCAATTTATTTATTCTCAACTCACAAATCTTAGTATTGAATTGCTATGTATGAAAGTAGTCAGTCTTTACTTTATTCAATTGTTGGTTTTGTTTCAAAAACAAAATCAAAGCTCATGTATTTGTACTTTATTGTGCTGCAGCCAAAATGTTATTCCCAGTAATTGCAGATCAATTTTTAACTTTAAATATGCTTCTTATAGAAGCTAAAATGCATTAGATTCTTCAGTGAATCTTTTAAGGAACATAATTATTTATTATAGGAGGTATTGAGCTGAAACTATTTACACTTTTTTTTATCTTTTTTTCTTCTATTGTTGCGTCTTGCTAGGGCCATTCATCTTTTAAGTCAACTTGACTTGAGGTTTGTTTACATTATGTATTATGAAGAGCTTGCATCGATCTCATAACAACAACTTAGTCATGTATGTCAAAACATTTTTTAATTAAAATAATAATTTAAGTAAATGTTTCCTATTACATTAGTTCTTGTTTTCTTTTTTTTTTATTGTACATTGACACCAGGGCACTATTCTGGTGTTCTGGTCATATAAATGAAAAATGGGCATTGTTGCAACTGCATTTGTCCCAAAGGATGAAACAGTTTTTCTCCTCTCATATATAAATGAATTGGTGAAATGTTTTCATGGCCTGTATATAGGTTTCGTATGTGTGTAAATGTTTTATTCTGTTCTGTTTGTTCTTTTTTTCTTTTGCTCTGCATGCATAAAGCTATTTATGCACGAAGACATTTCTGGGATGCAAAGGATGTGCATAAATATATTGCATCTTGACTGTGTAAAATCTTCCATGCTGTCAGTGGTGCCCTCAGTAGGTGATAGCTCATGTTGGAAATCATCTAATTATTGAAGTGCAATGCAAAGAACCAAGTCCAAAATTTTATTACCTAAAGCAAATGAAAAGGGAATGCATCATCTTTATTGTACATCTGATACCACACAGTAATGTTCATTACTCTGGCACTTATATGTATTGTTATATTAACAATAGCCGGGTTGAAATTGACAGTTGTGATGGTTAAAAAGAGGCAAAGTTTTCAAGATATTTGAAGAAATGAGGTAACATTTCCTTTACGGCTCTTCATAGAAAACAGTAATATTCCAGAAATTATGTTAAGATTCCAACATAATAGTTGCCTTTTGATTTCCCTAACTAGAGTAGCATTAGGATAAGTAGAGTAGATTAAAATAGAAAAATGTAGATACTGAAATTTGTTTTGTTCATCTCACTTAACGAGGCCTTAACAGACATGTTGTCCGATACATAAAACTTGAGCAAAATAACTTCCTTGTGATGTAATATACATGTGTGTGACTGTGAGTGTTTTTATATTATATGCATACATCATCTTCGTCGTAACTGCAAATACAGGAGAGAGGCATGTCGTGCACTAATGTCTCCATTGTTGCCAAAGGAAAAACTAATTCAGGCTGTTTTCATTCCCTTACTAAAAGAAGTAGAATAGATTTTGAAATATTTCTGTATTTCCTGAACAGCTATATATAGAAGTAACACATAATAGTTGTTTAATTTGCCACCAATCACTGCCATTTTTATCTGGTCTCTGGATCAAAGCTCTCCATTTGAAGGAGAGAAATTGCATTCCTTTTTGTTAAAACATCAGTGTGAAAGTAGAAAAAACATTAAGGCACATTCTGTAAGTGAGGTTTTTGGCAATGACAATAGCAGGAATAAAGTGATAAAATATTAATTTGATATTTTGAGTAGCATAAAATTGAGAAAAAGGGAGAAATTAATACTGTTAGTTGATTGTATTTCAATAGAATTTTGAAACCATTATTTTTCTTATAACAAATTACAGCGTATAACTGAAATAAGGTTCCAACTTTAAATCTGTGAAAAAAAAAAAAAATAAAAGACACAATCTTGAGCATCTATGTTAATAACGGTTTTTATCAATCCTTAAGTTTATAAAATTGCATGTATTCAGATTGAAGCATAGAACATCAAAAAGTGCTGCACTATCAGCAAGTGTCACTGATGTACTATCTTGATTTAAATCATAAATAACAAGCAGAGATCAGCAGACAATCTGTCAACAGATATTTTGTCAATGAAAAGTTTTGCCTTTTGGTGAAATTCATGATCATGATGTATTTGACAATTGAGAAGGGAAATGTCAGCAATAAATGTTTCATCAATGAAATATTTTGACTGTTTTGTGAAATTCATCAATACTGTGGGTATACCAACAGAAAAATTTGATGACAATGAATGGAAATAATGAAGTGTAACACATAAATTTGATTTATACTATTTATTAATGGCCATTTTTTCTGATCCATTCTTCCTAAATTGAATTTCCTAATATGTAACACTTTTTCGAAATTATCACTTTGCCTAAATCATTCTTTCTAATATTATAAGTTATTGTTTGTTTTGGTAATAGAGTAGTGGAGCGGACAAGAATTGGTTGTTAAAATTAGCTGCTAGGGTTGGGAATATTGTGGGTTTTGATGGTAGAGGAAGGGGTATGGGAAATGAGATGTTGCGATATGTAAATACAGTAATACAATTTTGTATACACTATTACTAAATCTAAAGCTAACGTTGGGTTAAATCTAGAAATAACAGAACTCTGTGCTTTACTGCAGCTTGTAATGGCTTGACAGCCTCTGCTCACCTCCTACTCATTTTTGCAAGCACGTGCAAGGTAGAGCTCACATTCACTGTTGTGTGACAAAATATTGTGTTGATGAAAGGTCTATGTGCAAATTTTCCTCTTGACTAAAACAAATGTAGCTGAGAAAACTGTTACAAAATGTCCATAGTCATATTGTTCGTTGACAAAAAAATGTAGATGAATTGTCTGTTGGCATACCTCTTTGATGATATGTCCTGGAAGCCAAGCAGATCCTAGCTTCAGAGACTTTGAGTATATCATAAACAACTCAAAAGGCAGAATTGATCATGTTCTTGGATTCCATGCAGTTAATCAGATTATTTAGTAAAAAACATTATGAACAAATGCACACACATAATTCATAAAAAAGCTGAAAATACTAAACAGTTGGTTAGTTTGTAGAACCCTTCTTCACTACTTTGAATTGCTTTAATCATTTTTGTACAATGGCAATGCCAGAACTTCCAAATTGGGGTGGGAGCTTGGGTGGGCACAGGGAAAATAAGAGAAATGATGCTAGTGGAGGCCAACTTTATTTATAAAAGTAGCCGTTAGCTTGAGTAAGTTTTACTGCACAATGAATTGATTGTGCTATAATACTGGATATATTAATGTATGCTGGTGCAATTTTATGTTTCTCAGTGTTACAGTCCAGGCCTAATTATAAACAATTTCTAATATAGCATTGCCCTGCCTAGTTAATACTTGATCAAACTGTGCTAGAATGATATAATACAGGTCATTAAAAACCGTTATCCTGCTGAATTTAATCTGCCAATTGTTGTGTGAGGAGTTGAAGTTGCTTGTGTTGGCATCACCATCTGTGGTTTTACCTCCCTACTGCAATAACAGCAAAACTGACAAGATGATCATCATTGCCCGTTTTATTTCTCTTGTATGTTTTTACCCACCTAATTCGTAAAAATATTCTTTCACACCCATCATTTTATACAGGAATGGTAACATGTAGCTGCCTGTTGAACAATGGAATACCAAATGAAACTTCCCAAACAATTTAGTAAATTGCAAGATACTTCTCAACAATCTCTTTTGTCCATTTATATTCTTTAGCTAGATTAACTCCATCATGATTATAGTACAAAATTATTCACTTGATATAAATTTTCACTTGGGAGGGGGGGTTTAAAGGTTGGCTCCAATTAGCTTTGGATGGGCTTCAGTCCATCTGCTGATACTCCTGCCTCCCTTCTCCATATAGCAAAGTCAGGTCGGTTTCACTTTGAACCCTTCCCATTCAATAGACCTTTAAAGATTACGCTGCTACGCTACGCTAAAAGAAATATATTTTGTTCTCATTCTTGAAAACTGTGAGACTAGAAGAAAATGTTAAAAACATAATTTAATTACATTTATATCTTCTGCTGCTACAGAAAAGGAGAGGAACCTCATTTCAGTTGCATCCTGCATTTAAATTGATATGTTTCAAGCTATTGTCAGTGACACAGAGCTTTCAGATTATCACACTTCATTTCAAAATGATAAATAGTCATAGATGTATTTTGCAATGATTCAGAAGCATGTTCATATGTTGCTTATATCTCAAAATTATTTATGTAATTTAATAACTTAACCATTCCAAAATAATTTGCTAGCCACATTTTATTAATACCATTCTGATTTTGGAACAGCTATTAGAGCAAGTCATGTTTTGATGTTGTATGACACAGAACATGATAAGAAAGTTGAATGACTATTTTCTGTTGTTTTGTTTCCCCTTCGTATTATGAAGTAAGAGGAGAGGACTTCTAAGATCATATTAAGATTGCTCATTATTGTATTGTCATTTGACATAAAACATAGTTGTGCTACTCATTTGGAAAGAGTATGGTTTTATTAGGCTAGGCTAGCTGTTTGTCATGGTAAAATATGCCATGGAACATACACCATTTTGCTCATCATCTCAGTCATCATAAGAATTTTGTCGTTGTGATTGTCACACGAGTCTGCCCAGTCCCCACCCATCCTCCCAGAAATTGTAAATAATGTATCATAGTGTCAGAAATGTGTGTATACTGTATGGTGAGGGTTTTGTATTTTACCATGTTTCCAAGAACCATCTCAATTAGATAGTAATGTATTCTATTTATTGTGTGTCCTTGAGATGATTCTTGAAACGTTATATTTTTACTATAGTGGAATAATAAAACAAAATGAAAAATGATATTGCTAAGTGCTGTAACTGTTGAGAAAATGAAATTCATGAGAAAGGAACTGAAATCATTAAAGATATTAACAGGGCTAAGACCAATAATGTAATGTGTGTTTTTCAGGGAACAGATATTGAATGTGTCTTTTTGTATGTAAACACTGTTGGCTTAAACTACAGCAAAGAAACATTTTATGAGTGTTGAGATACTGTATGCATCAAAAAGTAATTGTGTTAAGATGAATGACTATATCCTTATGAGCATTTACCATTTAAATCATCTTGTTACAAACTGATTTCTGTAGATCAAGTCATTATCTATTTTCTTATAAAAAACTATCTGAATGTTAGGAAAGAAATAATTTCTTCACGGCAGCAGTTGAAGGGTAGCTTATAGTTGCAACTTAGCTTTGGTTGTGAACCACTTTTATATAGCTATGAAATTAAAATTGTTTTTAATTTATTTTGTAACAAGAAAGGCATTTTCTGTGAAGGCAAGGAAAGGTAACATTTTCAGTTTAGGATGGAAGTTTAAGGGTAACTATTTATTTACAACTGAAGGGATGTTAAAGCATATGTGGCAGACAAAACTTTCATTTGTGTGTAATCTGTGAATGAAAATACTGGATGCATGATGACAAATATTATTTGAATCAGAGATGATCCCAGTGTGGTTATGAATGTTACATTAGTAATGCAGACTTTAAACAAAATGGCAGAAAACCCACTTTTATGTTGCACTTACCTTTTGATGCACTCAGGTAACGATATTATTATTAGAAAGTCAAATGAGTGAGTGATGGAAAAAGTATAACTAGCAGAAAGTCATTTTTAATTCACTGCTTTGACTTTATTGTTCATCTACAGCAGAGAGGATAATAGAAAAATTGCTGTGCATCCAAGTAATAATTATTGTTATGCACTTCTACATTATTCAGTGTGCATGATTGTGTATATAATATTATAATGATATATATTTTTTTCTTTCTTTAACAAATTGGCTGTACAGAGGCATGAACAAACCTGAACTTCGGCATGAGCTGATTATATATTTTTATATATATTCACTCAGTATGAAGCAGTCATTTACCTGTGCATTACTAACAAAAATAAATACATTTGAGGGGATGTGTTGTTCTGCAGATACATGAAATGGTTGTTTAAAACTAGCAAGAATCAAAAATTAAACTATTCAAACCGTCCAGAGCTGGCTATATAATAAAAAATATCCTAAAATGGAAATGCATGGGTTTTAAGATATGGAAATAAAAAAAAATTGCAAACCATTACATGTTTTTATCAATTTGCAAATAAAAGTGCATCAACTTGTGCCTAAGATGAAAGCTTTTGTTCATTGTCTTTGGTTAAATTATTGAGAGAATTTTAGTCCTCCATTTAAAAAATAAAAGATAGTAATTAACAGGAGAAAGAATACCGGTTTAAAGCCAACAATTTTAAACACCAGTTTTATCGTGGATTAGAAAAATGTGGTTGTGGTACCAAACCAGAATAAAAAAAGAACTGTAATATGTACAAGTTAAAGTAGAATTCTTAGCTAATACCTCAGGCGGTGTCTTTTTTCAATACCTCATTAATAATTATCTGTGCACACATCCAAAGTAAGGCACATGAAAAATCTCAGTGTTTTGTAATGCTGGTAGGAAGGAAGCAAATTAATAATTGTAGTATTACATTTTGCTTGGGCATACAATGGTGTTTCTTGAATACTAAACGCAAAACATTTTAACACTTGCGAGTATTTTGTGTACATTTGAATTTGTGTAGGATTGTGAAAAGTGATCAAATGTGTAAAAGAATGCATTTAGTATGCATAGTATAACAGAATTACTGCTGACATTGTGCTGTACTGAATGAAAGAATTATATTTTTTATACAAGGAGGCACGGCACATAAAAATGGAACATCATGCTGATCTATATTATAGCAACTTTTATATTGAATCATCAACATGGGAAGAAACAGTATTTATGAATTTAATTCATTGGGTTTCTATTTTTGCTTTCACTATTTGTATCATTGTTTTGTGTAACTTCATACTGCACCTGTTAGAATGTAAAAAGTAATAAATCTGTGGACAATATAAGTGAGTAAAATATATTAATTAGGTTTCATTATTTGCATTTCTAAGAGAAATTAAGAAATCTCTTTTCTTTGGAGGTTGAAATAAATAAAGCAAAATATTTACCTAATTATAAAAGTAACATTGACAACTGAATGTTTATACAAAACAATTAATTATCATTCAAAGTGGTATATTTAGGTACCTACATATAAAATGAGTACCCTTAGTTAAAAATACTTATATTTAGTAAACTGAATATGTGATACTGCAGGATGCTTGAGTTGAACAAATGCAGCCATGTCTAAAGTGAGTGCTTTTAAAAGTCAGAAGCATCGTAACAATTTTGCAGAATGGCAAATACTAACTTGCAAAATATATTAGCTACAAGGATGCATTATGTCATTTGCATGTACATCTTTGAGTGTTGTTCATTACGGTATGCTATTAGGATTAATGGAGAGACCATCATTTGACACCTATAAGGAGCTTTAACTCAAATATAGCGGTTTGCATGCACATTTTGCTGTTGGTGTATGCAAGCACCAAACAACAAATTAGTGAATTGAAAGCGGAGATCTCATTCCATGATGTCACTCCTGTGGATTTTTCCTTGGGACACAATAGAAATTACGAATTGCTGGTGGGTTAACCATCTGCATTTACTAAAGCAAATGCATTAAAATGTTATTTACGTACAAGGGCTGTCCCAGAAGTACTCGACCTAACAAAGAAAACACATCTTTATTTCTCTACATAGTCTCCTTTCAGCTCGATACACTTTTCCCAGTGATGTTCAATAGCTTCGATATCCTGTTTATAGTGAGAACTGTTGAATTCTGCAAAACAGCCACCATCTGCAAACTCCACCTCTTCATTGTTGGCAAATCTTTTACCACCAAGCCATTTCTTCAACTTTGGAAACAGAAAATAATCAGTGGGGGTTAAATCTGTTGAATAGGGTGCATAAGGAAGCAATTCAAACTTGATTTTGGCCATGGTGATAATGAATGTGTGAACTGGTGCATTGTTTTGATGAAATAGGACTTTCTTTTTCGCTAAATGTTGCCGTTTTTTGCTTGATTTCATCATTCAAATGCTGCAATAAGTTTGCATAATACTCACCATTGATTGCTTTTCCTTTTTGAAGATAATCAATGGAAATTATCTTACGTGCATCCCAAAAAATTGATACCATGATCTTACTTGCAGATGGAACAGTGTTCACCTTCTTTGGAGCTGATTCTCCCCTTTTAATCCACAGTTTTGACTGTTCCTTCATCTCAGGTGTGAAGTGATGGACCCATGTTTCATCCATGGTTATGAATCGACACAAAAACTCTGCTTTATTGCAGCTAAACATCGCCAAACACTCAACTCAAACATCCTCACAACACTGCTTTTCTTCCATTGTGAGTAAATGCGGCACCCATCATGTGCACAGCTTTCTCATGTCTAAATTTTCAGTTAGTATGCGATGTACAGCACTTTTTGAAATGCCTACGATGTCTGCTAACTGCGCACTTTCGGTCGATGGTCATCCAATACCATTGTGGATTTTCTTCAGAATTTCTGGCATGATCACCACTGTGATATTCATCTTGGCAGCTCGTACGGCCTCGCTTAAACTCTGCCACCCAATATTTTACTGTTGTAAACGAAGGAGCAGACTCCCCCAGAGTAGAATCTAGCTCAGCTTTAATATTAGTTGGAGTAAGACCTTTCAAATGAAAGTATTGTATCACATAACGATGGCCAGTTTTATCCATATTTACAAATTCTCTGGGAGAGTTCACTATTAATGGCTGCCAAATAATTATTAAACAACATAGTATTGTCAAACTTCAAACTTAAGCTTTATAAGGGTGGTACTTTCTACCATAGTCATTAGTTTGAAACAACTGCTGCTATATATACATCAGGTCGGGTACTTCTGGGACTACCCTTGTACATAGAGTTATAAAGCTACTGTAGTCTACTGTGTAGACCAGTGTTTCTCAACCTGTCATTTGTGAAAATGGGCAGGTGGTCTGCAGTTAGATTTGAAAATTTAACTTATAATTAATTAAAAAACTTCACAGGACAATCTAAAGGGATGTGCTATTTTCCTGTTGTGCAAAAATGATTCATCTCAACATCCTCGCAAACACAATAAAATGGTAATTTTGCATTGCATTTTTGCATTTATTCAAAAGGACTATTAAATGCCAAGAGAGGATATGCAATGATTTAACATCGGCAGAGCCCATCAGTGCTTTGTTTGGAGAACCTTTATGGTATCAAAAGTGCAGGTTCAAAAACTTTAACAAGAAAATTTCAATCTCATTGGTACGAAAAACATAATGGTTGTATGGTGCCAGTTGTATTGTTGACAGTGTTTGCTAATTGGTGTTAAATAAAGTAAAAGCCTTCAACGTAAGTATGGTTTGTAATGATGGCAAAATAAAAACATCTGCTGGTCCAAAGTCATTATGTTTTGGTTACTTGTCTGGTGTATTGTAACTACATGTTTTCCATAATGGTAATATGTATGCTTCCAGAGGCCCTCAGAAACCAAGAAAAACTCTGGGGACAAATTGTGAAGCAAATGATAGCCTTTCAATCTGATTTCTATTTCTGCACAACCAACATCATTTGATGAAATTTTCAACTGTGTTCAGTTCCTTAGAGGCTTCTACAGCTACAGTTCTTGGTGAAGAAAAACTAAGTTGTTTCTAAAACCTTTTTATCACGTTAGAGTTGAAATGCCTATAAATTGCCTTTAATTCATCCTGCCTGTGAAGCATAACACCAATGAGGCAGAATGTCAATGTTGTGATATAGACGTAGATAGAAATCTGTGGACTCAAAATATTAATGTCCCACTGTCAAGGTACCTGTATCAGCTTAATTATGCCAATGAGATTACACACATTAAAGAAAGTTTTTGTCATCTCTAATAAAGACAGATAACTGATGCAGTTATTTGTAATGCTGCTGAAGATATACATTAGTTTCTCAAATTTTTAAATTTAATTTTTTTAATTTGAAATTATTTTAAAAATGTTATATTCTTGGAACAAACAACTCCATACAATGAACAATAATTTTTAAAATTAAAAGAAAGTTTCTATATATTTTTTGATTAAAAGAGCCCATTTTTATTTGAAGAAAATTTTAAAAATACCTTGCACACCAATTTAGATTAAATAATTCTATATCACTATAAAGCAGTTTTTAAGCAACAAGTGCAATATGAAGTATAAAAAAGTATATGTTATGGAAGACTTTTTAAAACTCGAAGCACTAACCTCATGCTTCTGCTGTGTTAAAAGCTGCTATAGCTGTACTGCGATTTAGGGCTGTAGATATCATGTAAAACAGGTGTATTAAAGGTAGTGTTCACAGTAGAAATAGTCAGTAAAATGTTTTCCAATTTTTTATGATTTTCATTGACACTTCCCTCATGAACAGTGGCAGCTGCTGTATAAGAGCATAAGAACACGTGAACACCTTAACTTTTGACACCTTGCAATTTATTGGTTATGTTTTCTTTGAATGTTATTAAACGTAGTGTATTGCAGTAATTTAAAATCTACAGTGTTTAAATCCACCACACTACTCTTGTAAACTTGATGAAATGTAAGAACAGGGTTGGTACCACATCTTGATTTGTGTATGTTTTAAGGAGTTTTTGTGCATGCACAACTGGTAAGTTGTAATTATTTTATGAATCAAATACAGACAGGTTGTGCACTCTCCTGTGCTGTGTTTCTATACTATTAATAAAAGTTTAGATTAATGCCACTAGATGGTAGCACTATGGCAGAAGCATAGAAACTTCTCCCAGTTATTCCAGATCATGCACAAGCATAGAAACTTCTTCCAATTATTCTAGATCATCCATACTGTCAACTGCAATTCAGTTTACACATTATTTCATTCTTGCCCTGAATAGTACTTAATTATGCACGCAAACAACAAATGTCCACAAAAACAACCCTTTCTTCTTCTTTCAAGGATTGGGTAGTATCACCTGTTCTGGTCTCTAGCCATCTCTTGGTGGTCTTTCTAAACTTCTCCTCCCTGTCGGTTGGTAATTCATTATCTTTGTGGTAATCTATCATCTGCCATTTTATCAACATATTCTTTCCAATTTAACAAACCTTTCTTTTGTCAGATAATTTATGTATTATTATTATTATTATTATTATTATTATTATTATTATTATTATTATTATTATTATTATTATTATTATTGTTATTATTATTACTACTTATGTCAGTATTATTTCTTCAGGATGTTAGGTTGCCAGAAATGGCATTTCTGACTTCTCGTGCCTAATCCTCTTCTCATTTTCCTCGGTGGTCATTAACAGAAAACATGGTGAGGTAGGCTTACTAACTCTGAGCAGTTTCCTTTCTAGTTTTCTATCCGAAATTTATCATCTTATTATGTATATCACCTTTTGCGATACTTCAGTGATTGTCATTAATTATATCGTTTTTTTTCTCCCTGGCATTTTTCATTTATATTTTGGGGCTGTACTATACAATATGTGTTTTAAATTATTGTTCTTCATTTTGGCTAATGTACATGTACAGAAATTTTCTGAATAGAATACTTTGTAGTGTATGCTGGATAGTGCTGCTCCCTTGCAATTATAATGAATTTTATCTTAATTGCTGACTGATTAATGACAAGCATAAATTACTTTAAAAGAACAAAAGGATCCATGGAGTGAAACAAAAAAGCAGTTGCTGCACAGACATATTATGCCTATTTCTGTACGTTTATACAAGAGATTCTAAGTGTTAAAATTAAACAGAAAGACAACATACTTTTCACATAATTATCTTGAGAAATTAATGGAATTTGTTAAAGTTGCAATCTAATGATTTCTGACAAGAAAACAGTTTCTTTCCTTCATATAAGCTTTTAACACACAATCAACTGGTATAATAATTTGAGAGATTGGGTGTCTCTAATGCATGAAATAGCAATGCAGTAAATAAATAATGGCTAGACGGGCAGCTAGTACTTTTCTTTGCAAGTAAGAAAAAGCTCTATGAAAACATTTACCTACTCCATCAGTTTGTCTTCCTTATGACTAAACACAAGCCTGCAGAATAACAGTAGTGCTATAGCATTCATTAAAATTGACTTATAATTATGTGCAAAATTGCTTAAAATATTACCATTTTTGTGTACACAAGGAAATATTGAGATAGAATTTCTATGAGGTTAAGTCAGAGAAAAGTTTTAACCAGATTGGAATGAAATGTAGCCAGATACTAATGGTTGCCTCCTTATTTGTAGAACTTTTATGCAACATAGCACAGTAATTTTAATGTGCATAACCTTTGCTATTACTTATTATCTAAGTGAAGCACCATAACACACATATCATCAAATGGAGCATAGTCTCTAATTAATTACTTATAAAGTCATCAACATATAAATATGTTGTACTAACTTACTAAGATGTTACAAGTTATTACATAAATCATTAAGGCAATCAGGGATTTTGAAAACATGTTTTCACAAACAGACTGAACATCAGCATTAAAATAGACCTAAATACACTCAAATAAATATTTTTGAATATGAACATCACATCTTCAACAGAGTAGTCTCAAATATTTGGCTCAACTAGTGACAGATTCTCCACATTATCAGCAAAAGTCTCATGTTCTGGCCATCAAAAAATACACAAGTGTTCTTGCACATTCATGTCTTTGCTTCTGACTGGCCTGCTGAGAACTGACATTCAAGTTCACAGATCTAGGTTATCTTAAACATATGTATTGTACATTACATTTTATCCTGCACAAAATGGATTATATATAATTATTTTTCACTTCGTTTAGTGGCTGAATTTATTCTTAGAGAAGCCAGAAGCAGTTTTCCAGCTACTGAGAAAACATTAATTCAGTTGGCCACATTTTGTCTCTCCTGCCACTTACAGAAGATAAAGAATGTAATTTCATGAGAAATGCATGTTTTTGAGCTCATTGAACACACAAAACATATTTGCAGAAAGAGATGAATATAAAGTGTATGTTTGTGAGCACGTGGATGGGTGCGAGGGAGAGGAGAGCAACATAAGTTAGAAACAGAAACTCAGATAAATACGAAAATTCAGATTTAGGTTGGGTATTTTGCAAGGATAGGCACTGAAGATTTTCATGAATTCTTCCCATCTTCCTTTATATGGAAAAATCTCTCTAAACAATTTTGAATAAACTTGATTCATTTTAGTAATATTGACAAACACAATGTATGCTTTGAATTTTCTGTAAACAGCTGGTGAAGCCCTCTTCATTCTCACTGAATTTTATTTCACTGAGAAACCATAAAAGTGAGATTTTGTTAAAATGATGGAATTTTTTATGTCACATAAATGTTGTCTGTTGCCTCCAGGTGTTAACATTTATCTGATGCAAACAGCTCTCTTATCTTGTCATGTGCTGTCTCTGAATGTTTGGGATTCTGATAAATACTCTAATACAGCTGTTTTGAACTTTCTCTGAGGAACTATCCTTCAGTAAACTTCTGCCATGAATATCAACATATGGGAATGCTATTACAGATAGCAATTCTGTAATCAACTTGCAGTATTACTACTGATTTAAGCATCCCTGAATCTTTTTCTGACATAAGTTGTTGAGATATTCTTTCCTTGTTGGTGCTATTAAGTCATGTTTGTACAAGATTATAAAATTGCTTGATCTGTTTGGCTTATGTTTTTAATTTTGATTGTCAGCATTTACTATTGCATTTAATGTAAGGCTGTTGCCCACATTCCAATGGTGTGCCTGCACATCACCTCAAACGTATAGGATATTTTGTGTTACATTCTCAGAACTGCTCATAGCTTAACTATGTAAGTACAAGACAAACATACAGAATATTGCAATTACAGAACAACAGCATTATTTCGAAAATTTCTGTTCGAATTATATTAATGTAAAATGTTAAACTCGTGTGTATTTCTGGAAGGACTTAATGAACACTATAGTATCTTGCACTGCAATAGTGCATGGCACAAATGAGTAGCTGTATCTAAGCATTTATGAGCAGATAAATGTCTGTCTTTGCAGTTATGAGGGTGTCATTTACTTGTTCTCTCACTCTTCCCAAGGATTCATTGCATAGTCTTTTTTATTACTTTCTCTACTAATAGTAAGTAGGGGAAGTATTGTATTCCACCCAAAAATTCGATACCAAGATTTCACCGGAAATACATGTTTTGAGACCCCCTGAATCCAAAAAAAGCATTTTTGGAAACATGTCCGTGTGTGTGTGTGTGTGTGTGTGTGTGTGTGTGTGTGTCTGTCTGTGAACAGCATAACTCAAAAACAAACAGTAGGATAAACACCAAACTTGGTATTTAGGTTCAGTATCTTCCAAGGATGCGACACGAAGGTTTTCAAGAAAATCCCCCCACTCCAGAGTACCCTTTACATGGAAGATTTTTCGAAAAGTTTAATTTTCTCAAAAATGGCTCTAACGATTTTGATTAAAATATCATATGTTTTAAGATATTTGTATGACAAATAAAATGTATATCTTGAATTTTCTGGGAATGTCTCCAAAAATATTCTTCATTGTGAACGACTTTTGCATAACTGGTAAACCATAAGAGATAGACAAAATTTTACTACTCAAAAAATGTAGATCGCGTTAAAATACACAATTTATGTCATATACATTTTTGTTGTTGAGTGAACCGTTTTTGAGATATTACTTGTTATTCCCTTAAATTTTTCAATACTTATTTTCTCAAATGGGAATTCGTTATTCATTTTTTTGTCTTGGATATGCAAAGAGTTATAATCTGTGGCAAAGGGAATGGTGCTGCACGTAGCAACCAGGTATTAGGAGATATGTATGTGCTTAAAGGCTACTGTATTTCGATACTGCCCTTGTAAATATATATTCCCCTTACATCTACAAGAAAATTAGCAATAAGATAGAGTCTGCAAATGTTTATCTCGATTAACATGAAGTAGATGGAGAATAAGCGTTTGTAAAAATAGTTTGTACAAGAGTAGAGAAAGTCATGTGAGTGTAACACATCAGATTTTTTTTAAGTAGTGTTTTAACACCCACTCTATCTACATTAGCTCCACAGGCAGACACACTGATGATACATGCAGTGAAATGATACTTGGGGAAAGGAGTTTTAGGAAGCAAGTTTTCTAGGCTTAAGTTTAGGTACCCTGCTGACATTTGCAAGTTATGAGGAGTGAGGAAACTCGGAAAAAACCCTTAATCAGGGAGATGGTCCTGGCAGGGTTTGAGCTGCGGACCTGCCATTCACATGTCCTTTCTTAACAAATTTGGCCACCGCGTTGGTTTACATGGTCAATGTTCTTTCCCAAATTATCATCTCATCTCAGGCTGTCATAATTTATTGCCTTACCCATCTTTAAAACAGGCGTCAAAATTACGTTATCCAAACATGTAATATTAACTACCAATGTCAACTGAAAATAATTTGTGGGATTTCCATATCCTTTCTTAGCAAAGAAGCATTGTATGTTAAAACCTTGCAGTTCTTTTCACTAGATAAAGAATGTCAACTTTTATTGTATGATAAAGAATAAAAAGCAAATGAATGTGCTGGCAAAAATGGATAGGCATAATGCCACCTTAGATCAACCAAGGATTTATAATCTTAAAAGGCTTTCCCATTTGATATGTTTGCTTCAGAGCCAATTTTGCATTAATTTTCTGTTTATTCAGTTTGTGTACACACATACACACGCGTTTTTTACTTAATTTTGTTTTATATGTGTCATTAATTTTTGGAAGATATAACACATCTTTGGCTAATGATCTGTAATCCGCATCAGTATATTTCTTATTATGTGCAGTATGTAAACAAGATGAGATATTTCAGTACAAAAGAGAGAGAAATGCAATTTGAGCTTACTTCTTGAACATCATCTGGATCACTTAGGTATATTACCTTCAGCTTTAGTAGCATTCTGTATAACAAGGTGTTACCCAATTAAATGAACCCAGAAATGGATTAAAGCTTTACATTACAACATGCTAAGTGGTAGAAATGCTCAAACACAAATTTTTTCATAGTAAACTAAAATTTATTTTAATTCCTTTAGTCATTGCAATAATATTGAAACTGAGTGGCTCTGTGGAAATTTTCAACATTTATCTGTTGTTAAAGTCTACAAGAAAAGTTTATCCTAAAATTGTACAGAAAACACTCTGAAAATGAATCATAATCAGAGGTAGAATGAAATGAAAGTAAAGAAGAGCACAAATCATAGAATTACATTTAAATAATGCAACATAATCTGACTACTTCACCTGTACATGAAACTGTGTAAAACATACATCTCATACTAAAGCAAAAGTCCTTATTTAATGTTTTAATCACATCATATAAATGGTTTTAATTCAAACTTATCCTCATTTTCTGTTCATTACAATTACAGTGACAAGAGATTTTGCCATTAAGGAGGAGGTACTACACTACTTAATGTGTTGTTTAAATGACATAACCACCTAAGCTATAAACTGATTACACCTGATTCTTATCAAAATGCATTGAAATAAATAACATTTGAAATTATTAGTGTTGGTTTTTGAGAAATACCATATGTCCAAGTGTGATGTAGTTTAATGTAACACCAAAAAAGAAAAGGCAAAAAAATGAAATAATTTTAAGCTTTGTTCCTACTTCAGCACAGTCTCCTTCTCTGTGGTAAGGTTAGGTTTTTAGATAGCATTGGTTGTGTATGGAGGTCTGTTTTTAAAGTAGAATGAGTGAGTGTAACTCCATTCAAGAATCTGTCATGCTTTCTTAGCAGAAAAAAAAGGCCAGATAAGAAAATATTAACATTCATGTTTTTTGCACATGGTCAGTTGTATTCAGAACATCTTCCCCTCCTGTTTTGTAGGTAATCCAGTGGGAAACAATAAAAAGAGAAAAAATGAAAGAAAAAAGGTGCTTTTATTGTGAAACTGCATGAACTTGAAATGAACCCACCCATTCCTATTCTTTGCATCAAATGCAGGTCATATGCTTCAAACTTGATGGATATTATCATCGCTTATGAATGAATATTGCATAATGGGCAAAATGTAAATACACCAGAATGTGAGTATTTTGTTTCTACTACTTGACCATGATATTACTGCATTTAAATACACACAGAAGCCAGCCCAGTGAGGTGCAATACTATTGTGGTCAAGTAATAGATTTTTTCTGAATCAAGATCTGTTATTTAAAGTACAACTTGCATATTAGTGGGTTACATAGTTCTGTAATGACCATTATTTGCCAAAGTTTTGACCACAACTTTCAGTTATGTGATACCTCTTGGTTCATAAAGAATCTGTGGTATATGGTATTATGCTGTGTACTGATGAGTTTAAAACCAGATAAGGTATAGAGGTGCTGTATATGATGGTGTGCAATTCTGCAGTATAATGGGTTGCATGTCTGTTTAGTAATTTGGAGGTTTAAGTTTGAATCTCACTTAGGATTAGTTGCCTGGATGAGATTCTTACTTTCTCTACTATTTACGTACAGTAAGTAGAGGAATTATTGCATTCCACCCAAAAATTTTATATGAAGCTTTCACTGGAAATACACATCTTGAGATCCCCTCAATCCAAAAAACAAAGCATTTTTAGAAAGCAGCATGCATGTGGAAATAACTCAAAAACAAAATGTCAAGTAAACACCAAATTTGGTATTTAAGTTCAGCGCCTTCTAAGGAACACAATATGAAGGTTTTCAAGAAAATCCCTGGCCCCAAACTACCCTTTGCATGGAAAACGTTTTGTTATGTTTCATTTTCTGAAAGAGGGCTCTTAACAATTTTGATTAAAATATCATATGTTTAAGATATTTACATGACTAATAAAATGTATATTTTGAATAGCCTGTGAAGTCCCCCTTCAGGATCAATGAATTTTGCATAATTTTGTATAACTGGTAAATAATAGAGATAGACAAATACACAGAATATGTAAATATTGTTAAAACCACAATTCATGCCAAATAATTTTTTTATGCCATTAACTATTTACGAAATATTCTTTGTTATTTTCAAATGCAAAGTCTATTTGTTTCTTTTTCTCATGGACAGGGCTGCCCATGGGGGGCGGGAATCATGGCACAAGTTGTACCATCAGCAACATTTTGGGGGTTACAAAAATATTGAAGTAAATCAACATGGGTAATACAAAGACGTTTATTACAATTTTAATCGAGTACTGTAATTGTTATCTTGGTTTGTATCTTTAGGTTTGTTAATCTAATTGTGCTGCCAATTGCGCCCCAAGAAGTAATGCTAAGTACAATTTATACTGTATTGTACAATGTGTTGTAACAAATCATAATTTTTGGAAATGTATAAAAGGAATTAGAACATTATAGGTAGGTGCATAGATGTCGAGAATGTATAGTGCTATTACACTTATTATATTGGTCTATTTAGATAGATACAATAGGATACATTGAAATATTAAGTAATAAAATAGACCCTACAAAATATTTTTATTTCTAATTTTTTTGCTGTAAATATTATGCTTTTTTTATTCATTTTAACTTTCCAATTATTTATATAAGCTTCTATTGTGTATTGATATCACAATAGTACGTATAAGCCAGCCCCTTTAGGAAACTTTCCAGTGGCATAAAAAAGGAACTAAATAGTTGAAATTGAGCTCCCAGAAAAACTAGGGGTGGATGGGCACCCCTGCTCATGGTCATGTAAAGAGAATGGAATTTCAAAGCCATCACATAGAGGCCTGCTTTTAAAGATTTGACTATCGCCCTTGTACCTGCAACAAAATGTATAATAAAAGCATTACTGCAAATGTTTATCTTGATGAACAGAAATGGGCAGAAGAGTAGGTTGAGGAAGTCGCGTGAATGTAACACATCAGTTTTGTTCTTTCTGTTCAAAAAGACTTGAGTGGGTAGAGTTTAGTCCTCTTTGAACCCGGGCCCATTAATCACTTAATTCATTGTCTCTGCAGACTTATCTGTGTTAGGCTGTATTTGGCAGTCACCAAATGTGTTAATAATGCCAAATAACTCTTCCAAGGGAGTACTAGACAAGCCGATGCTATGGTTTGTCAGTGCCTTTTGCAGTACAGGAATGAAGTGACAGCACAGTTTATTTATTTATTTATTTATTTATTTATTTATTTATTTTGTCCATAATAACATACACATGTTGTGGGACACATCAAAATAGTGGGGAAGAAAACAAAATCATAACATTTAATATGCAACTCCCTTAAAAACTATTGATCCAGTGAAGTTGTTTTGTACAAAGTACATTCAATATTGAACAATAAACATTACACTACCTAATATTATTAATACATACATTACAAAAGTGAAGACCAGGTCAAAATTACAATCACAGAGTAAGAAAGGAAATTAATTATAATGTTAGTGTTCATGATTTACACATGCATTGCCAGTCATGCAAGTTTATACATTTTCAGTCAAGTATATAGCTTTCTTTATTATAAATTCTCTTAATTTATTTTTAAATACATTTCCTTTGTACATTTTTAAGCATTTAGGTAATTTATTTTAATAAGGCCCCTGCAACATATGGCTCTTTCATTAATGATTTACTATTGTATGTGGAGATCTTGCTTATATCTGGTGTCGAGATGGTGCATTTTCTCATTACTGATATATGTATCAATTCTTGAGTGGACGAGCAATATCATTCTGTATAGATATAATGAGTAGACCATAAACAACTTCTTATTTTTAAAAATGTCCCTACAACTTTATTTTTTACTTTCTCTACTACAGTATAGTAAGTAAGGGAAGTATTGTATTGCACCCAAAAATTTGATATCGAGATTTCACTGCAAATATATGTTTTGAGGCCCCCTGAATAAAAAAAGCATTTTTAGAGAGAGAGAGAGAGAGAGAGAGAGAGAGAGAGAGAGAGAGAGAGAGAGAGAGGAGGGAAAGAGAGAACAGCATAACTCAAAAATGAAAAGTTGGATCAACACCAAGTCTAGTACACTGCGACAAAGATTTTCACAAAATATTTCATGTAAAGGGGAGTTTTTAAAAAATGGCTCTAACAATTTTGTTTAATTACCATGTATTAAAGATATTTACATGATAAATAAAATGTATTATTTGAATTTTCTGGGAATAACCTGTGTAGTCCACTTCATCTAGAAGAATTTTTGTATAACCTTGCATAACTGGCAAACATTAAGCGACAGGTGAAAATGTACTACACAAAAAATGCACATCTCTTTAAAACACACAACTTATTTAAAATAAGTTTTTTTGTGGTATAAGCCGTTTCTGAGATATCTGTTATTAAAGGTTCAAATTATTCATTTCTTGGACATTCTCTTAAAGTCCTTTCAACATTCAGTGTTTCTTGTGATTGCATGGAAACAGTATGGAATTTTAGGACCAGCATATAGCATCCAGTTCTTAAACATTTGACTATTGCTGTTCTCTTTGTATCTATAACGAAATGTGTAACATATCTATTTCTGCAAAACTTTATTTGGATTAAAATGTACTATATAGAAGAAAAAGCTTGAGTAAGAATAATTTGTATACCCACTAATAAAAGATCAGAGGTTAGAGAAAGTCATGTGAATGTATCACATCAGATTTTTAGCTTATATATTGTTCTTATGCATCTCTTCTGTAATATGAACAAGTTCTTCAGATGAGTGTCTGCACTAGATCCCCATATCTCTATACCACATACAATATGTGGATAGAATAGCCCATAATACTGTATTTAATACATCATTATCAACATATTTAGATAGCTGGCTAATCAAGTATATTCCTTTAGCTACGTGTTTACAGACATCTATATGTTGTTTCCAGTCCAGGTGCTTATCTAAGCATATACCAAGAAATAGATGATTGCTTGTCTCTGAAATTTTACATTTGTCTAATGCTAATTGAAATTGTTGTGTTGTAGTTCAAGCTTCATTACAGCAGTTTTACTTATATTTGTAGCATGATTTAAGCAGTTAAAGCATTCAATGATCTGATCAGCAATAGTGCTGACACAGTCCCTCAGTTCTGAGTTAGATTTGTTCCAACACATGCAGTACTATCATCACCATAGGCGATAATCTTGCTGTTTATCGGATCACTGATACCATTTATATAAACTAGAAACAGGACGTACATATAGTCTTGAGGCTGGATAGGAAGTTTTCCAACATTCAGGACCCTTAGTATGCTAATCAGGAGCTCCAATCACCACAACACAGAAACCTAAAAAAAAAGTTATATAAAAATGCATATACCTACTTGCAGTAGGAATTTAAATTTGGACAAACATGCTGTGGTATTTTAGTAGGTTTGAAATTTTGGAAAGCTTGCAAAATATGATCAGAGGCTATCACACAGAAAAATATGTGTACTCTCATATAATGCATTAAAATTCTCATGGCAGATTCATCATTGTGTTGCAGCTCAGACAATGTGGATAAACATCAATCCTCATCTTGAAACAGTGTCCTTTCAGACACAGTTTCTAACACTTACACCATATGTTGTATCCTATGCATCATCAAAATCAATTTTCAAAAGTTTTCACTCAACTTAACTGAAAATGTAATACGAGGGCTGATCAATAAAGACTGAGACTGATTTTTTTCTGTAGTTTCCTTGATAGTTTTGTCTCTACCATGAATACTTGAAAAGAGCAGGGTTTCATGTATAATGTCCATAAGCGACAGCACTCTCGTAACGGTAAGTTGGTAGTAATGCTGTATATTGTTGACCCTACTTGAATTTCACATACCACAAAATGAAGGTGACACGAGAGGAGCAATACAGCGCAATAAAATTTTATTTTCGTTTAAATCATACAGCCTTGAAACTTTCGAAAAGCTGAAGCAAGCATACGGTGAAGATGCACTACCTCGTGCAATGGTGTTTAGGTGGTTCAAGGACTTCAAAGAAGGGCGAGTCCTCTGTGCTAAGCAAGGTGGGCCTGGTGTTTCGGAATGGAATGATTTACCAGCATGCAGTTCCCCCCCTCACACTACTGTTACAGCAGCTACTACACGTCAGTATTGGCTACACTGAGGAAGCGCATTACAAGGAAATGTCCAGAACATCATTGGAATTGGTGGCGACTTCATCACGACAACGCACGGCCTCATGTCACAAATCAAGTCCAGGAATTTTTGGCTAAATTCAACATTATCTGTGTGCCGCATCCACCTTAAAGCCCTGGTCTTACCCCCTGTGATTTCTTTTTATTCCCATTACTAAAGGCAAAGCTCTGGGGCATTCAATTTGAGAGCACTGAAGCAGTGCTAAAGAAAAATGAGGCGATTCTCAAAGACCTGACAAAGAATGGCCTGCACCATGTGTTCGAGGACTGGCAGAGACGCTTATAAAAAGTGCATTCAGTTAGGAGGGGACTACTTTGAAAAAGATCATGTCAACATTGAAATGGAGTAATAAATATCTGTGAAAAAAAATCAGTCTGTCTTTATTGATCAGCCCTCGTAGTAACGTTTGTCTTGCATACATAACTCAGCAGCTTTAAATTTCATTTCCAACCTGTTTAAGTTTTCAAGTTACTGCATTCCATTTATTGTCATAATCCAAAACTTTTACATGGTCTCATGTCATTTATCTAATCACAGCATGTAAAATAATACCTTTTTGGGGAGCTAGGGGGAGCACCAGCTTTAATTATAAAAAAATGTGAAAACTATTGATGTATTATCCATCTAATATTTTAAGGTATGTTCCTTATACCTTAAAAAATAAATCAATAACTCAAAAACCTTTCCAAGTCAGACTTATGACTTGGAACACACACAAAGCATTGCAAAGGAACTTGTGAAAACTCCATTGTGTGCAAAATTTTTATTTTGAATAAAGAAAGTGCGAGAAAGTAATTGCAATTGCTAAAAGCTCAAAAAATAAGTTGCAGATATTTACTTCATTGCATTTAAAGGTGCCTAAGCATCAGCAATGTCAAAAATGAAAACAGTTTTTAAAATTATAGAAATTGGGTATTTTTGAGCATGCAAACCAAATGTCCATTTCCTGAGACTTGCACCAAATCTCAGCGATTCCCTTAAGCAGGGTCCGCAGGGTCTTAGCTCTGCTTTTGTTGCATTAGTGTTTTTAAGGATTTGTTACTCATTAGCAGATCTAATGCACTGTTATGCTCTGATCTTTGCCTCTCTTATTAAGCCAAATGTCTGTTGAGGATTTCTTAATACCTTTCTTTGCCAGGCTATCAGCTGGGCTTTGCTTTGGATACTGCTGTGTCACAATACCCACATCAAAATAACTAAAAATTAAAGTTTTAAATTTTCACACCTCTTTGTGATATATTTGTGATGCACTATTTGCAATACTGCCAATCTGATACATACATTTGTTGCTTGCTATGTGGACTATGAGACAATTTTAAGAAAAACTGATCATGTGCCCAGATGTGCAAAGCAGTTGTGTTTAATGTTTTAACATGGCATTTGAGATGAACTAGGCAATCATTGCTCAATTATACTCTGTCTATATTTAGCAAGTATTTTAATAAAAAAAGATACCAATAAAGTTACTATCATCTGACCACAAGTCCTTGAATTCACCAATTTGGATCGATGTACTTCAGAATTACATATTATTTTTTTTAAATCTGAGCTAGTCCTTGAACAAGGCATACACTTTTTGCAGAGATTAATTTGAAAATTAAATTCACCTCTTAAGGACATTTCTGACATTTAAATAAAGGGAAATAATTTTTCTTGCAGAAAATATTTTGACGTTTACCATTGTAAGTTATACTTATTGGTTAAAAATGCAATAGTCTGTGTAATTACCCCCTGGAGACACTGTGCATAAGGATGGCAAATTACAATTCTGGATTAATATTAATTGAAATTATTTCGTTATTTAATTTGTGACTGCATATTTATATTTCTAAGTGTTAGAGCACTTTTAGTAGATTAGACTGAGCAAACCACATAGAAAAGATCTGCTAGTAATAAGGCAAAGGAAGGATCAATATGGGGAAAACAGACAGCATAAATAGAATTTGTGCTGGCGGATAAGCAGTTCCTTCCCTTAACTCACATGAGATTGTAACAGTTTAACAGCTGGTGTCAAATACTTTCATAATTACTGATAAAACATTTGGGGTAAATTGTCATACTTTTGCCCGCATTAGGTCTTACGCTTGCTCTAACGTAATGCTGCCAACATATGAATAATGCCACCGAAGCCGGTAAGATACTCGGCCTCAAAGCGTAGTCGAGAGATTGAGGGCCCTCAGCCTCAAAGCGTAGCCGAGGGATGTTTTTTAGGAGAGGAGTGTAGCAAGTTGCGGCCTAACTGCGAAGCGACGACAGAGCGTAGCCGAGGGATCTGCGCGTCTAAAACTCGAATGATTCACGTTCGCAGAAACAACAGCACATCGCATGTTTAGTCGCACTTCTTATTTAGGTTGGCAGTACCCACTTTGCATGTGATTTATCGCAAAAATGGCTACGTTTCTTGTCTTCACGCGATTTGCGTATATAAGTAAAACACTTAAAACGGGATGGGTAGGTGGGCACCATATATTGGAGAGACCACATCATGTTCTAAATTCACTCCTAAGGTAATTTAATTCATTATTTCTCACTTCCTTATACCTAATGTAGGTGGGCAAAAGTATGACAATTTAGCCTCGGCTTCAAACACCATTTACACCATTTGGTCACTTTGTTAGGACGAATTACTGAACAGAATGCATGTGCATAAGTCGCCAATATCTACTGCGCATAGAAAAAAAGTTTTATTGGAGAACATGATCAGTTATGTAACAATATTGTAATGGCAGCTTTTACAACGGATATATGAGTTTAGTAAGAATATATAAATAGCCTTTACATTGGGCTGAAATGCTAGATTGCAGTCTTATTCGTGATTGGATGCAGAACTATCAGCACCATATTTAACAACAACGAATGAGCATCGTCTGAGATAATGAAAACAAAACACAATCGCCGTATCCAGGGAAACAAACAAATTTAACGGATCAGTCTTTTTAATCAGTTATATTTAAAATTGATAAGAATGATACGGACACAGAATTGCGTGCAGCCTCTCCTGGGATAATAGGAATTGTGAGTAATTAATACATTAACTTTATTTATATCTACTTCATATCATTTAGATACAGTAATAGTTATTTACGTAACTTCATAGGTAAGTCAGTTTTTTCAGGATGAGTAAAATATCGAAATGAGTCCTGGAAAAAAAAACTTTCATGCAGTTACGTACAATATTTTGTTTCATACTATGTAGAAATACTTTATATATTGGTTAAGTATTGTACTGCATATTATGTTGGACATGGACTCGGTCATATGTTTCAGTTAAGTTGTTGATTAAACAGTTGAAGGGAATACTAAGAGGTTGGTGTTGGAGTACGGAAAAGTTCAATTTCCCGTACTTGTTTTGGAGACGGAAAAACATGAAATTCCGAATAGTAAGAAACAAAACACATTAAATAACACTATTTTAGTAGAAGAGCCGAAAAAAGAACGTATTTAGTCGTTACAGAAGAGTCTATGGCTTTCTATGTTGCTGCATATTTTTATTCAAGGAAGAATTCTGGTTTTAACCCTCTTTGTATCTCGTAATAATGTAATCTGAAGGAAGGCATTTCTTAGACAAAACTTATTGTAGGTTAAATAGCAAAGTGGGACCATTTAATCTTTGAAGCAGTGGCAGGAATTGGAGATAAAGAAGCATTGTCCCTAAAAATCTGAAATCGCGATAGCCCCTCCTTAGCTCAGAAAATGGTCATTGCACTGTGCGTCTATTTGTCCTCTTTGAATATATCTCGAAGCAGTCAAAACTTTTATAAATGTGATTTTTAAATAAGGCATTTTGCAAGCAAGTAAGGCAAAGGTTTTCAGGGAATCTCCATCGTAGCTTGCTTGAAATTTTTCACATTTTGTTTTCACATTATTGTCCTTGTGATTCATGAAAGCTTGTTTCAGGAGAAATAAAGGTCTTATTAAATTACAGAATAACAATATACGGCAAATCATTGTCAAAATATCCGACATTACAATTTAAATTTCCTCTGCAGACTCTTACAAGTGATATTTTAACTGTCCATTCTTTTGTTTCTCACAGCGCATAAATTTAGTTCTATTAACCAACAAACGAGCGCACCACGCTTCGAGAGCACCCTATTAATGTTTAAGTTCTTCTTCTTTTTCTATAGTGACCTAAGCCTAAAAAGGACTTTACAGCCAGTCGACCTTAATAGCGTACGAAAACACCATTGAGAAAATTAGAACTGTAAGAGGAGGAGAAACAGAAAGAGAGAAACGTTTGACAACTAAACTTCGCAGAATCAAAGGAAATGGCTACAGCGAACTAGATGTCGAAAATTTAATAGCGCTTTGTAAACAGGCACATGATGGAGAGCCAACAAGAAAGGTAAAGTCCGAGGAAATGGAATGTGTAATATAAGTGTTAGTTTAGTTTAGTGAGTATTTTGTGAGTTCGTGAAGTAGTCACAAGAACTTCGTAATATACAATTCTATTTCCCTAAATACAATGGCTTTTTACATTTTTATACATTTATAAGGAACAATAAACGCGTATGTGCAACTTTACATATAAATTAATATCAGTTATGTACAAAGGTTATACCTCAACACGGTGTTCTGTCATTCACATACTCATCTACAGGTAACATACAAGGAACAATAAACTGCTGTATATGAGTTAACGTACAGACATATGAGTTGATAATAAGGAATAATAAACTGTTATATACCAGGTGGCCCACACAAGCCGTCCTTAGTTGAAGTTAGTTTATACCGGATAGAGCGGATGCCAAAAGTTTGCTTAAGCAGAATTGCAAAGGGGTCTCCATACCGACAGAGAGGAGACCGTTAAATGAAAGACCAATGCTTGAAAACAAACACTAACCGCTATTACTGGTCCCAGAGCTCAATCGGTAGAGAAATTGCCTGCTATATTAGGTGTTCTGGGTTCGATTCCCGGCTGGGCTTCAGAAAGTTGTCTTTAAACAAAAACATTTCACAGTATGCCTAGAGTCTGGTGTTTGAATGTGAGAGTACCTTTATGTGTGTGCGTGTGTGGGGGGGTGTTATCGGTTATTTAATAAGCAATTCGCTCAATAACAAGAACTCAGGATTGCCTTAATGCAAACATGAGCACACGTGTTAAGTCATGTTAAGTCCGTGACAGTTAATCTACAATCAGTACAATTAAATGACATCAAATGGTGCCACAAATTTAACAAGATTGAACAAAATTCTATTTTTATTATATTTATGTATCCTTAAAGGTGCATTGGGATTAAATTATTTTCTATTAGTGCATTATTCATAATGAGCATGTGCAAAAACATGTCCGCCTTGGTGAACGAATTGATGCAAGGGCCTCTCAGGCCCACGTTCTACCTGGAATGATCCATCATGTCTTAATAGTATTTCTGTACGTCCAGAAAAACAACAACAAATGCCACGTCTGTAAATGTTCAGAACACAGCCTTCGAGTCTCAGCTGCATTTTGGTGCGTCTCCTCACAGATCTTAACCATATCTGGTGTTCGTTATTGGTGAACGTTCCCTTTTTGTCTGAATGACCTGGCTCGAACTGCATGCAGGCGACCACGCGACGCTTATCAGCATGAAACTACCACATAAACACCTGCAGACAGCAGCACCACCTCAGTGACCTTTCTCTTTGTACCTGCACTGTCTCTTTGAATATCAGTGATGCGACAACTTCTTTTGTACCTATGTATGCGGGAAACAAAACTGCAAAGGACGGCTTATTTGGGCCATTTGGTATATAAGAAATTAATATAAATGATATATAAAAGTTATACATCATGTTGTGCTGTCGTTTATATACTCATCTATAGAACAATAAGCCTTTTTACACAGGCATTTTCTTTGAACATTGTAGAATGAAGCTTTTAGGTTAGGGAAAGAGCATCATATATTAAAAAGCATTCATAATAAACCTGTTCTTGTTGAAGTAAAATGGTCGATATTATGCACAAAATTGGGATAAACTGTACCAAGCCTTCCTTAAGCACAATTAGGTGTATCTCCACTAAATTACAGAAAACTAAGAGCAGAAAAAGAACAATGTGCAGCGATGTAATGGTAATTTCAGAAGCCAAGATTGGATAAGAACGATTAGATGGGAAGGGAGGCAAAGAAAATGTGGGATAAAGTAAGAAAATTATGCGTTTGCCAGAGGTCGAAAACATTGCGACGCGTGGAGAGCAGTAGTTCATGAAGAGGCTAGAGTAAATCGAGAATCCGCGGCGGATGTGGAGCTTCCCTAGTCAGGGAATTCACCTTATTCCCAGTTATATGAGAATAGCCGGGTGTGCCCACACGAAAAATTTATCAGGACCGATTTTCTGTTAAAAGTGTTTTACTAAGAGGGTGTAAGAAAGGTACAGGCCAGGAATGCCATTGGAGGGGACATGAAGTTTAATCCATCCCCTTATTTTGTTCTTTGGTTTGCCTACCGTAAGCTTCTATTTTATTCTTTCGCATACCGAAGATAGGTGAGAAGCCACTGCGCGGACAGACAGCTAGTCAGTACACTGTCTCTCATTTGTTCTCGCTCGCCGTCACGCGCAGGCAGGTCACATGACTTAGTTATGCTACTGCGCACGCTGCACTTACCCGCAGCGCACTGTGCCGGTAAAATCGACCACTCGGTTCCCCAACACACGAAGTTGGGAGAAGTAGGAGAATGGCACCAAGTGTCACAAAATGACATGGATGGTATAGGCGGAACAGGATGATTTCTGTAAGCAGTTAATACGCTAAGAGAATCAGCAAAGGTGATAGCGATATTAAAACGAGAGGAAGATAGAAAAGAAGAACCTGATAGCGTTAAAGAATAATAGTAAATATCAGGAAGGCGGAAAGTAGGAACAGGGATAATTCAGGGCGCTCCTACACACGGAGGATCGTAACAGCGGAAGACAACAGAATACCTAGAACTATAGAAGGTGAGTGAATTGGGAGTATGTAAAGGACGAAAATGGCGAAGTAGAAGACCACAGTGAGGAGAATAATCCATAATACGTACCGTGTTACCAATAAAGGAATTGGACGATAAGGAAACGAATGTTGTGCACTGAAAAGGATGACGAGAGAAATTATAATGGTACCTATAAAGCGAGGTGAGCAGGGGCGTACTCTACTGAAGTATTTTCCGCCTGTGAGGGATGCCAGCTATCTAACCGATGCGGAGTCGCGGGTTCTGAAAGTGTGTATATCGGAATGCATGAATGCAAATCTTTGGCCAATACTGGACACGGTACCTAATCAATTGCACGTGAGAGTAGGAAGGATGCAATGTAACGCCCTCTACCCACGTTCCCCAAGCAAGCAGAACCGGGCTAGTGAGTTCCGCCCCCTCCGCGCGACGCCATGAGTCGCGTAGGTAAAATGGTCACAGTGTTTGTCCTGCTGGCGGGACGACTTGATAGCGCTATGACAGATGACTTCCTATCGGCGAGGGAGTTTCATTCAGCGGCCGGACAGTGACTATAGTGGTGCTTGTTTGCGTGTGCTGCTGCCGTCTGCATCCTTGGACATTATCGCAGGTGAGCTAATGAAATTAACTTCTATTCCTGTCCACAACAGCAAGGAGAGAATGTTTTCAACTTTATTGCATACAGCATTTAGTCACCCAAACTGCCTCCATTAGTATCCAGGCTTTCCACAGTTTTGCAATGTGTTTCCAGGAAATAATAAATACTCTATTTGCCAATTCCTTTCATACTGGCCTTGACCAACATCTACTACATACGCGTAAAATACTCTGACATGGAAACTGTACGCGTTTAAAAATAAAACCACCAACAATGTATTCGTGTTGACATTTACGTCAAAGGAAATACCATTGAGCCGGTTTTCAAGAGACGAAGTCCATACATTTTCAAAACTGGTCCATACTAGCAACGTGCAAATATAAAACTTTTCTAGTAGGTTTTACTTTCCATACTACCTACTTACCTGAAATAATCAGAGGAAATGCTGTATTCTACCCAAAATTCCATATCGAGATTTCACCGAAAATACAACTTTTGAGGTTCCTAGATAAAAAGAAAAATCTGATGTGATACATTTATATGACTTTCTCTACACTCTATCTTTATTAGTGGTTATACAAATTATACTTACTAAGCTTATTTTTCTATCTACTGCATTTTACTCCAAATGAACCTTTGCAGAAACAGCTACATTACACATTTCACTATAAATACAAAGAAAACAGCGATAGTCAAATGTTTAAGAACTGGACGCTATATACTGGCCTTAAACTTCCATACTGTTTCCACGCAATCGCGAGAAACAACTGAAAGTTGAAATGACTTTTAAGAGAATAGCCAAGAAATCGACAATTCCAACTTTTAAAACGGGTATCTCGGAAACGGTTTATGCCACAAAATTGTACAAGGGTTGTACACAAGGTTGTACAAAATTCCTTCTTAATGAAGAGGACTTCACAGGCTATTGTTTGAAAATTCAAGATATACATTTTATTTGTCTTGTAAATATTGTTCATATATGGTATTTTAATAAAAATCGCTAAAGCCATCTTTTAGAAAATAAAAAATTTCGAAAATTTTTCCATGTAAAGGGTAGTTTGGGGTGGGGGATTTTCTTGAAAATCTCGTATCGCATCTTTGGAATATATTGAACCTAAATATCAAGTTTGGTATTTATCCAACGTTTCGTTTTCGAGTTATCGCGTTCAGAGACACACACACACACGGAGTGAAATCTTGGTATCGAATTTTAGGATGGAATGCAATGCTTCCCCTACTTACTATACGTAATATAGAAAGTAAAAATACAGAAAAAGATCATTTCGCGCGAGTGCTGTTTTTATTAACAGTATAACTAAAAAATGACACGTCGTGTATATACTATTGTGGGTATTTAAATTCAGCATCTTCCAAGGAACGCCCGAAGGTTTTCAAGAACACTCCCAACCCAAACTAGCCTCTAATGGAAAATGTTTTGCTATTTTATTATTTTTTTTAAAATGGTTCTAATGATTTTTATTAAAAATACCAAAAGTTTAAGATATTTGCATGATAAATAAAATATATGTACTGAATTTTCTCGGAACAGTTTGCGAATTCCTCTACATTCTGAATGAATTTTGTACAATAATTTTTGTGTAACTGGTAAACCACAAGATTGTATAAAAGCTTACTACACAAAAAGTGGGGATCTTGTAAAACACACACTTTTTATGTTAACTAATTTTTGACATTAACCATTTATTGCATTTTCCTTGTTATTGGTTTGAATTTTCAAATACAGCCTCTCTTTTTATGGTTCTAAGTAGCTGTTCCATGTTTCTCGTGGTCATGCAATGAATGGAATTTCAAAGCTTTATGAAGATTTGACCATTGCTTCAGCCTTATCCCCTTGTATCCACGACGAAATATGCAATGATGTCACTCTCCAAACGTTTATCTCAATATGCATTAGATAGAAGAATAAGCTGTTGTTATTATAGAGTGTAGAAGAGTGGGTAGAGAAAGTAATGTGAATGCGAGTGCATAATATTTTATACTAAATAAATTTATAGTAAACATTTATTGGTAGAACTGCGCTTCATTTTCTTTCTTTGATTAGCCCAACGTGTGTGTTTTCTTCTTTTATTTTTCCTTTCTTTTTCGCAAAAACTTTCCAGAGAAAAACAGTAGGCAACTAATGAAGATTGAAACCTTAATTATATGGGTACATAAAACGAGAAGTTATTTTCCGTTTTAAAGCGACTCTTCTACCCACGTCACGATAAATTGTTGACTATAATTAAATTCAAATTAAGCAGTATGGATTTGGTTGCAGGCAGAATCGGAAAACGATAACAGTTTTTCGCACATCGTAAGTCAGCTTTTTTGTTACTAATAAAGCTTTGTCGAGAAAAAGAAGGCAAGATGCCTTTTAGATGCAAAATTACGTTTCAGTCAGCGAAAAAGATGTAACAACGAATATTTCTAAAAAGGCTAATGCTAAAACGAAGGTTTTATTGAATTAATTATTCATTGTATAATTAAATGTATATCTCAACTAGCTATACATTATTCTGTATAGCTTTTTTTCTATCTCTTACGGTTTACCAGAGATACAAAATTATTCAAAGTTCATTTCGAGTGAAGAAGAGTTCACAGGCAGAAAATTCAAGGCATACATTTTATTATTGACACAAATATTTTTAAAGAAATAGCATTTTAATCAAAATCAATAGAGCCATTTTGGGGAAATAAAAAATAAACTTCAATGTGAAAGATAATTTGGGTTGGGGGTTTCTTGAAAATCCTCGTTTTGCATCCTTGGAAAATGCTGAACTTGAATACCAAGTTTGGTATTTATCTGACTTTTCAGTTTTAGTTATACTCTCTCATACTTTCTCTCCCTCCCTCTCTCTCACACACACACACACACACCGGACCTGGATTTTGATATTTTTTTAGATATATCCGATGAAATCTCGATATCTATTTTCTGGGTGAAATACAATACTTCGCCTACCTACCATATGTAAGTGGTAGAGAAAGCAAAAACATATTACTTTGTGGTAATTTGAAATAGATATACGGTATGCAATATTCTCCAAATGCACCAAAATTAAATTTGCATTAACTACAAAATAAAACACAGAATGTGGAAAAATGCGTTGTTGAAAACTTCCACGAAATCTCTACCCAGTCTTACAATCTTTTGTTCTCTCTATAGTGCAATGTTCCTTTGTTGCAACAGACTGCGCTTGTAGCGTAGGCTGCGCGCGGCGGAGCGAGTGAACGTTCTATGAGCCTACTGACGACTGGTATTAACGCATAAATAGATATGCTCGATATAAAACAAATTTGGATGTCAAAATAAATTAAAGAATCCAGTTAAAACCAACAGTTAACACTTAAACGAGTTAAGTCAACGCCTCCATTTCGACCACAGTTGGTATATGCGGCTATAAACTGAAACAGTAGAAAGAGCAAAGAAAAGGCTTTCAAGTCAAATAAATAAAATGAAGCGAATTCTTGTTTTCGTTGAGGCAGTATTTTAATACCTGAATAATTGCAAATGTAATTTCATTATAATTAAATTCAATAACAGCCCGCCTTGAAACAATACGTATGCAATAATTATTTAAATTGTAACAGTCATTGCAAATGCTTATTTTTATTGTAAACATATTTTATTAATGTTATGCGAATACATTACATATTCTAATAATGCAAGAACTGTGAGAATAATACGTTTTAAGTCGCTAATAATGAATAATAATGAGGTAATTGTAGCAATAATGTGTTTAGAATTTGAAATGTACTGGTCATGATTAGAGCGACGATGACGTAAATTCTGTAACAGTTTTAAAATTAGCCAATCAACAGCAAAGAAAAGTTTTAAGTTAAATGCAGAAATTCTATTGGACTGGAATTAGCCAATCAGAGACTTGCAATACCGAAGCTTACGGATTTTGACCGTTGAGGTTACTCAGTTGCTGGCGAAACTTGGTAGAGTATAGATGGGAAAATGTGTTTCTACGGGTGATTAGTAAAAACAGATATACGCGAATGATATAAGTGAATGTATAAAAGTTTCTCACAGTTCTTTAAAAAGTGTAGTGGTTTATAAGTATGTGCAAGAATTTAATAAAAAAATTAATTTAAAAGTTTAATTCTGTGATGTCTACAATAATTGTCATACCGCGCCGTACCCAAGATACATGACTCTAAAGTAAGACTGACGCAGCCGAGGCAAATTCAAACAGTAATATTACGTAAGCATAAAATTCAAACCGACGCCCAAAGTGTGTTGCAAACTACATAAAGCAACTATTATTACATAAAACAATTCTTCAAGTTTGCGTAAACATATATTACGCAACAACAGCAGCAAATTAACCTCTTCAAGTTAGCTTCCAAGCGTGTGGCTAACAAAAACAACAACAGTATAACTTCAACAGTAGAAGAAAACAACTACTTCAAGTTTGCTTCCAATTTGCGGGGCAGATTAAATAATTTACGTAATTTATTACGCACCAAAATAACTACTTCATCGGTTACTATCAGGCACTAAAATATATGCTGATTAGTAAATGCGATCACTGATTTTGAATAACAGTTTCCTTTTAATCATAAGTCTTTTAAGTATTTACTGAACATAAGAAATCTTCTGCTGTCACTTGGTGAAAAGATTACGAAAGAGATTAATGTGCAGAGTGTGACAATGCGTAGTGCGGAAACATTTGCACTGCAACGAAATGATACAAAACTATTGCAAGCTTTTGAAATGAGAATATAAGAAAAATGTATTGGGCAGATAAAAGTATTTTAGAAAGAGAGGACAAAGGAAGAACAATGATGAAACTAAAGAGGAAGGGAAAACATTGGCTAGAGCAATGGATGGGAAGAAACTGCTTGCTAAGAGATGCATTAGGAGGTATACTGAACAAGAATAAAGCTCAGGACAGGAGAAGATACCAATAGACAATATTAAGATAAACTGTCCATACGCGGAGACAAAGTAAGCATTACAGTAAGTAATACAGGGTGATTCAAAAGTCGGTAGACATTTTAGTGAGAAAAGCATTTAATTGAAAATGTTCCTGTACTTCAGAAACGTACTATACAGAATACTACATTTTGTGCATTTCAATGTGAATGCCCTCCAAGTCTAGGCAGAGCCTCCATGTTTCTTCCCTAGACTGAAACACTTTCTTTAGCATAGCAGGCATGATCTCATCTGCTGCTGCAGTTATTTGCTGTCATAATTGCTGTAGGGTGTGCATCTGTGTTTGATATACCTTAGACTTAATGAACCTCCAGGTACAACATTCTAAGAGTGTCAAGGTCTGGAGAGTGGGGAGCCCAAATTCTCCGTGAGCCACAACCAATCCACCTGTCATTTGGAAGGTAGTCATTCAGGTATTCTTTTACAATAAAGGCGAAGTAGTTGGTAATTGTTCCTTTAAGCACAACGACGACACAAGTAACATGTCTTTAATTGGGTTTAATTGATTTTAATTGGGTTTAATTGGTGTTTCGTGCAAAGCCGACCTAAATAACATGTTCCTTCTAGCACAGGTCACGTGATGTTTGGTATTGGAAGGGTCTTTAATTGTTTCAATTGGTGTTTCGTGCAAAGCCGACCCAGGTAGCATGTTCCTTCTAGCACAGTCACGTGATGTTTGGTATTGGAAGGGTCTTTAATTGGTTCAATTGGTCTTTCAGGCAAAGGGGACCTATAGTGCATGAGTCTTCTGGATATATTAATGGTTACTGCTGGAGTTGGTAATTGCGAGGGTCGCTTACATGTCCACGTGTTGACATTTACTTGAAGCATTTAAAGGCTCGTCCCTCCTCCTCGGCTTTGGGTGAGGGAGGTAATCAAAATAATGTCTGCATTTCCAGTCAGCTATGAGACATGATTCACCCCTATAAAGTACACGGCGTTAATTCTAATCATATACATCAAATAAAAAATACAAGTTTCAATTTTTGTGGCGAACGCTCCTAACAACTGTAGATGTTTAAAAAAATCGAAAGGTTTAATTTTCACCATCCTACCGCGAGTTGTTGCTTTCTACGACATGAATAACATGCTACTTAAAACCGTGTATGTATACAGCGAGGTCTCCCTACACGTCAGTTTAAAAGACAATCGCCTGAGTATTCTGTCGCGACCCCTCTGTCTCCCCTTCTGTATACAATTTAGCGGCTATCGACTCACCCTTCGCATAAGGGGACACCTATTCACGGTATTGATTTTTTCCCTCTCATATAAGGACTCCCACACCATTGTAAAAGTTCGCTTCATCTACGCTAGATGCCATAAGGTTACAGAACTAACATTTCTAATTCATATCTGGCACTATAGAGGCCGACAGAATCCGATCCGCTATTGATTTTTTCATTAAAACTACATGAGATTCAAACACATTAGCTAATTACAGTGTTACAAGCTGTATGTACAGTGAAATAAAAACGAATCGCATTTAAAAAAAATTCTCATATGTTACACTCACATGACTTTCTCTACTCTTGTATAAACTTTTTCTTACAAATGCTTATTCTGCTTGATTTTACTAGCTGCAATAGGAATACGGTAGGCTTTAAGCATTAGTCAAATATTTTAAGAGTGGTTGCCAAGTGATGCATTCCATTCTCTTTACATGCCTAAGACATAAAAAAATGAATAACGAATTCGAGAAAAATATAATTATTGGGGAATTTAAGGGAATAACAAGCAATATCTCGAAAATATTTCTCAATAAAACAGGGGGGCCTCAAAACATAAATATCCGGTGAAATCTCGGTATCGAATTTTCGCGTGGAATACAATACTTCCCTTACTTACTCTACATAGTAGAGAAATTTAAAATACTTAGTTATAACAACGGGAAAGATGTCTTATATCTTTTTTCCCACGAGGTGTATGATTCATACAAGGTAATTGAACAATGTCTTGTTATTTAATTAACAGTACACCAAAAGGCAGACCATCTTTACAGATTAACTTAAGTCATTTCCGGAACACGTGTATACTTTTTAGAAAGAAATATCTAAATGATACCTTCATTCTAATGTAGGTTCAAAGGCATTAGTGGATTGATCATTTCCTGCATTATTTCAACAAGAGCACATAAAAAATATATTACGTAAAGATGATTCAGCGTTCGATTTCATACTGAACTAAAGCTTGAAACAAATATTCAGTTTTCAGAACGCTAAAGTACGATTGAAAAGGAATATATACGTTAAATCAACTTCCATTTCCACGTAACGGATTACGACAAAACTAGAAGAGAAAGACAAAAGTAGACTAGAAAATGAGAAAGCAAGCGCAAATAGTAGTAGTTATTTGGGGACTTTAGCTACTTTCAACTGCAACTTATTTTAACTCAAGCAACCTTAAGACAGGTCTTCTATTAGCTAATTTTATAATTAAATAAAACAATTAATGTTTGAAAATACTTCATTAACATACTAATTAACAAAAATTAACTTAACTCTGAATTTTTCGTTGAAACTCTGTAATCTGCTATAAAATAGCTTGCATAATATATAAAAAATACTCTTACGACATACAAAAAGCTTAACATACTTAAAGCTTAACCTCGAATGTCAACAACTGAAAAAAAAATTGAAAAGCGGTAATATGCCAGAAAATGGAGTATAGAATATAGGGAAATTATCCTTTTTCATTCATCAAGTTTACATGCCTAAATGATTATTTCCAGACAAGACGCCAGTGAAGAAGAAATACCAGTTCAGCGCCTGCGCTGGTATTATTATCTACTTACTGGGAGGTATATCAACGGTCTCCACTTCAACTCCAGACATGGTCAAACTTTAATGTTTAAAACACTTCTGAGCTATGGCACTTAGACATGCTTGACAAGTGCATTAAATTTTACAGCACTAATTGGAATGTTCCGAATAACTAGGCAAGTTCCCTATGATTTGTATCTCGGAATGGTAAAACATAAATGTTTAACTGCTAAACAACTGTGATACTCGCGTGGGATAATAATAATCCTACAGCATTATATGGATATATTGGAGGGGGTTCTCAGGTATACGAGATCCAGATCGAGTTTTATCTTCGTTCTTTCTCTCTTTCTTGATGTACATACATACATACAGGCATATCCACACACATACAGACATACACACAGCCAAACACCTCCCCAAAACACACTGCCAGGTACGAAGACTTACGAATATATCCGAACATACACATACATACCGATTCATTCACGCAGATAAATACTCACAAACAAGCAGACTCAGAGATACTCACACACAAATCAAAACAAGCAGACTCAGAGATATACATACACACACATATACTTCCAAACATCAGGAATGAGCGAAGACCTTCGAGCACACTCGAATACATGTACAGGCAATATACACACAGGAACATACCAAACACCAACAGAGAGAGACGCTCTTACCTATAAGCATGGGGGGGCTCTGTTATAATATAGCTTCATATATGAGAGGCTCTGTCTTTAGATGATTGTATTGATTAATGTAACGTTGAAGATGACGGGAATTGCGGGATTAGGGAGCTATGGTATTAATGGAGTTATGTGGTGGCGGTGGCGAATGTATAGAGTTACGGTGCTGATGGAGGCACGCGATGGTCATGGACGTATAAGTTAATGTACTTGTAAGTGTGAAGGATTATTTGTGATGGTGGTGATAGGAGGCGATGAGGATGGTTATATTGTCGGGAAGGCTTTTGGAAATGATGGCGGTGATGAGAGGTGGTGTTCATTGTTTCGCTGATGCTGATTCTTTTTTTGTGTGTAGAAGGGCACACATTCATTACGAAGAAATACACTAACACTGTAAAACATACCGAATTGTTGCGAGTAGCACAAAACTTTTATCAGTGTATAAAATGGTTTCAATGTCCTTACAACATCTTAGAATACTTATAAAGCTGCAAACGGTATCGAATTCCTTTTAAAGTGTTCAAAGTTCTCGATTTACGAGAACATTTAAGTGATGCGTGGATCCAATGAAGCTAGGACAGGCTCTCCATTCAGCATATAAGAGACTTCACCTAGATTAGGCTAGGAGCGGTAAAGCCAAGATAGCGTATATTGTGTAAAGCCACTTTAGGTTAGACTGGTTGAGGTCATGATAGGGGTCACAGATAATTAGAGGACGGGCTAGTTTATAGCTTTAAGTTATGATCGCTTGAATAGATGATGGGGGGCTACTGACTAAGATTGAGACACGTTAACATGCATGTCATCGAGCTAGGCTAGCTAATAGCAGCCTGGACGTGAATCCTGCTTATACTATCTTAGGATAGGTTAGGATATTCAGTGCTAGCTAAGGACTGGCTTGTTGGACAGATTATAAGAAATGGTATCATATTAGGCTAGATAATTACTGGGCAGAATACATAACGCTAGGATAGTCTGGGAACAGGTAGGGTTAGGCTCGCACGATTGTCCGAGTTTGAAGAACAGGCTAGCATAGAATGTCTTAGGAATGGATTCGTCATGATTGTTATGGTTGGCTGCGTTTCACGGTTAAGTTATTTACGTTAGTGGTTACGTTTACTGGTTACGTTGGTTACGTTTAGTGGTTACGTTGGTTAAGTTTAGTGGTTACACTGGTTACGTTTAGTGGTTACGTTGGTTACGTTTAGTGGTTACGTTGGTTACGTTTAGTGGTTACGTTGGTTACGTTTAGTGGTTACGTTGGTTACGTTTAGTGGTAACGTTTACTGGTTACGTTGGTTACGTTTACTGGTTACGTTGGTTACGTTGGTTACGTTTACTGGTTACGTTGGTTACGTTTACTGGTTACGTTGGTTACGTTTACTGGTTACGTTGGTTACGTTTTGGCTAGGTTGGACGATGCCAAGATAGATAATGAAAGGATCTTTCAGCGCAGGTAAGGCAGGGATAGATTGGCTTAGGTTGGTCGCTTGTGGCTAGGTTAGACTACTCCAAAATACCTAAAACTAACCAATTCAGGGATTGTGCCTATCGGTCTCACATGTTAACTACTTAACATATAGAAGCTTACAAAATTTAGAAAAAAGGACAAAGTATATATATTTATTCTAATAATGGATAAGAAATGCTCATAAAGTATCAAAATCAGTGGAAAATACATTAACTCTTGAAATTAGAATAAATACTTGCTTTAATGCACTGACTTACAAATGAAATTCCACTCTCCATATTACAATAGCATCCTAAAAGCATGTCACAATACCTCATTCACATCTTAAAATACACTGAAAGAGGCTCAAATTCTCTTACCAGAAACTTTGAAAATAGCTGCAGCGCGCCTAAAGAACCCTCAGAATACTGTAAAGATCTGAGGCAATATCATGAACATAACAGCTCCTACTTATAAAACCGTTCATAATCTTCCAAAAACCTGTGTCTAATAGCTCATAAACGCCAGCTAAATGCTCTACAGTTCCTATTCCAGTGGCTAAAATGCAAGCAAACATTTCTAAAAATACACTACAATGACTGTTACAGGATGAAAAATATATTCGAAATACCTACATCAATCCCTCCGTCTGTATTTTGAAAGATACTTTAAAAAAACATCATAAAGCATATTCAAAATGTTCTGAAAATCTTAAAAAAGATACATCAATATCCTGAAAATGAATGCTACTACTTTAAGAAACATCTAAAATTCCCATTCAAGTATATCGGGATGTCCTTAAAGCCTGTACTCATATCTAATTCCATAGACTGGAATACCTTTAAAGAGTCACAAACACTCCTAGCACGAGCTTTGAAAACGTCTTGAAAATTGTCACAATACCTTAAAAGAGCATAAAATGGCTCCACATAATCTAAAAAACCCAGTAATTCTAAAAGCCCTTCAGGACGCTCTAATGACATAAAAATACACGCTACACTTCTAAAAAGCCATTCAGGATCAGAACCATAAACAATACACATAAAAGTGTCAAGAGCATCTAAATACACTGTAAAATACGTCAAAATGCTAAAAAAGACCCTTAACGATAGCATGAAATACATGGCGTAATTTCTAAAACCCTCGCACATAAATAGTTCACTGACAATACCATGAAGATAACTGCACCTCACTGTAAAAGAGTATCCTAGTGACCTATACAATACAGCTAAAATACCTGCCACTATTTATAAAACCCATCAGCATACTCCAAAGACTTGGACTGACCTAATTAAAATACATTCTCTTGTCTATAGAACCATCAGACTAGGCTTAAATGCTCAAAATATATGTATTAAACCTAAAATACACAAAGGATAAAATCTAAACATCAGGCTTTATTATGAATAGGGGCAGAGGCTAGAAAGGCAAATCAAAAGAAACACTTAAGTCAATGGTGAAAATATCTTTATTGAGAATTATTATTATTTGATTTTACATTAAGTAAACACTAGAGCATTGAACAGAAGCAAACAAAATTTTAACACACTCATTCATTCAAATGCGAAAGCTCTTTATTATACAGAGTTCAGTCTCAATCATGCTATAATCCCAGTGCTCTTCAATACTTGGATGATCTTATTAATCTCAATAGAAAAGTCGTTTTTACCAGCTTCATGCGACATCATTAACAGTCTTAGCTGGTGTACTAAGTCATTAGGATCTGTACAGGGATATAAAATCTCGATATTCGCATTGGATACATCACCCACACTGGACGAGTTAACACTAAAATGTTTATTTTCACTCAGGTGATTATTCAGAGTTTCATCATCCAAAGACACTGCTCTTCTCACATCTAACATCCCTGGTCTTGAAGAGATTTCAGTAGCACTCAGGGGTGATCCAAGCGCTTCACAGCTTAACTCTAACATCCCTGGCCTTGAATAGATTTCAGCATCACTTACGGGAGTTCTAAGTATTGCACACTTCAATGATTCATTACTACATCTTTGCCGGTGTTGTTTAAGTCTTGAAATAGATCTGTTTTTTAAAATCCTACTGCACATACGACACTTGACAGAACGACTCTTCTCATGGGTAATATAGGAAAAATGAAGCTTTTCGTAAGCTGGCTGTATTTGAATGTCAATAAGGGAATCCATGCTTGTTCTAGAATATCATATACTGTATATGATTTCGAAGCTGCAGCCGCATATGTCATCAGGAGACTGTAGAATTATTTGCTTATTTCCTAATTTTATCGGTAATCTCACATCATTGATAACCATAAACCTTACAGTCAAGTTATATAAGAAACGGGACTATGACAGAATTCCACATTAATTGCAGCTACTCCATTAATTACGTAAGCTCACCATGCATGAAATGAAGTCTACCCTTACTTGTAATATTGGAGGATATATGACGCAACCTCATTGAATATGTTAGCACTCGAATATGCAATGTTTCAAGGCTAGAAGGTCACCCATACAGATCTTCCTATGAAGAAGCATACTACAGGGAAAGTGAGCAGTACACAAGTTGAATATTTCGAGACATGCTGAGGTCCCTAACGTTTCCAGGCTATAACATCTCACTTTACAAGTCCCCAATGTAACGACTCATTCCACATAGCAAGAGGAGAGGAGAGTCAACGAGGATCAACCGAGCATTTTGTGAAGTCCTTAAATGTAATAAGATAATACCATATACCTACCAAAGTAACCAAAATATTCCCATACCTTGTAAATGTAACCAATATATTTCCATACCTTCTAAATGTAGTCAAAGTATTTCCATACCTTCTAAATGTAGTCAAAGTATTTCCATACCTTCTAAATGTAGTCAAAGTATTTCCATACCTTCTAAATGTAGTCAAAGTATTTCCATACCTTCTAAATGTAGTCAAAGTATTTCCATACCTTCTAAATGTAGTCAAAGTATTTCCATACCTTCTAAATGCTTGGTTGATCCTCGTTGACTCTCCTCTCCTCTTGCTATGTGGAATGAGTCGTTACATTGGGGACTTGTAAAGTGAGATGTTATAGCCTGGAAACGTTAGGGACCTCAGCATGTCTCGAAATATTCAACTTGTGTACTGCTCACTTTCCCTGTAGTATGCTTCTTCATAGGAAGATCTGTATGGGTGACCTTCTAGCCTTGAAACATTGCATATTCGAGTGCTAACATATTCAATGAGGTTGCGTCATATATCCTCCAATATTACAAGTAAGGGTAGACTTCATTTCATGCATGGTGAGCTTACGTAATTAATGGAGTAGCTGCAATTAATGTGGAATTCTGTCATAGTCCCGTTTCTTATATAACTTGACTGTAAGGTTTATGGTTATCAATGATGTGAAATTACCGATAAAATTAGGAAATAAGCAAATAATTCTACAGTCTCCTGATGACATATGCGGCTGCAGCTTCGAAATCATATACAGTATATGATATTCTAGAACAAGCATGGATTCCCTTATTGACATTCAAATACAGCCAGCTTACGAAAAGCTTCATTTTTCCTATATTACCCATGAGAAGAGTCGTTCTGTCAAGTGTCGTATGTGCAGTAGGATTTTAAAAAACAGATCTATTTCAAGACTTAAACAACACCGGCAAAGATGTAGTAATGAATCATTGAAGTGTGCAATACTTAGAACTCCCGTAAGTGATGCTGAAATCTATTCAAGGCCAGGGATGTTAGAGTTAAGCTGTGAAGCGCTTGGATCACCCCTGAGTGCTACTGAAATCTCTTCAAGACCAGGGATGTTAGATGTGAGAAGAGCAGTGTCTTTGGATGATGAAACTCTGAATAATCACCTGAGTGAAAATAAACATTTTAGTGTTAACTCGTCCAGTGTGGGTGATGTATCCAATGCGAATATCGAGATTTTATATCCCTGTACAGATCCTAATGACTTAGTACACCAGCTAAGACTGTTAATGATGTCGCATGAAGCTGGTAAAAACGACTTTTCTATTGAGATTAATAAGATCATCCAAGTATTGAAGAGCACTGGGATTATAGCATGATTGAGACTGAACTCTGTATAATAAAGAGCTTTCGCATTTGAATGAATGTGTTAAAATTTTGTTTGCTTCTGTTCAATGCTCTAGTGTTTACTTAATGTAAAATCAAATAATAATAATTCTCAATAAAGATATTTTCACCATTGACTTAAGTGTTTCTTTTGATTTGCCTTTCTAGCCTCTGCCCCTATTCATAATAAAGCCTGATGTTTAGATTTTATCCTTTGTGTATTTTAGGTTTAATACATATATTTTGAGCATTTAAGCCTAGTCTGATGGTTCTATAGACAAGAGAATGTATTTTAATTAGGTCAATCCAAGTCTTTGGAGTATGCTGATGGGTTTTATAAATAGTGGCAGGTATTTTAGCTGTATTGTATAGGTCACTAGGATACTCTTTTACAGTGAGGTGCAGTTATCTTCATGGTATTGTCAGTGAACTATTTATGTGCGAGGGTTTTAGAAATTACGCCATGTATTTCATGCTATCGTTAAGGGTCTTTTTTAGCATTTTGACGTATTTTACAGTGTATTTAGATGCTCTTGACACTTTTATGTGTATTGTTTATGGTTCTGATCCTGAATGGCTTTTTAGAAGTGTAGCGTGTATTTTTATGTCATTAGAGCGTCCTGAAGGGCTTTTAGAATTACTGGGTTTTTTAGATTATGTGGAGCCATTTTATGCTCTTTTAAGGTATTGTGACAATTTTCAATACGTTTTCAAAGCTCGTGCTAGGAGTGTTTGTGACTCTTTAAAGGTATTCCAGTCTGTGGAATTAGATATGAGTACAGGCTTTAAGGACATCCCGATATACTTGAATGGGAATTTTAGATGTTTCTTAAAGTAGTAGCATTCATTTTCAGGATATTGATGTATCTTTTTTAAGATTTTCAGAACATTTTGAATATGCTTTATGATGTTTTTTTAAAGTATCTTTCAAAATACAGACGGAGGGATTGATGTAGGTATTTCGAATATATTTTTCATCCTGTAACAGTCATTGTAGTGTATTTTTAGAAATGTTTGCTTGCATTTTAGCCACTGGAATAGGAACTGTAGAGCATTTAGCTGGCGTTTATGAGCTATTAGACACAGGTTTTTGGAAGATTATGAACGGTTTTATAAGTAGGAGCTGTTATGTTCATGATATTGCCTCAGATCTTTACAGTATTCTGAGGGTTCTTTAGGCGCGCTGCAGCTATTTTCAAAGTTTCTGGTAAGAGAATTTGAGCCTCTTTCAGTGTATTTTAAGATGTGAATGAGGTATTGTGACATGCTTTTAGGATGCTATTGTAATATGGAGAGTGGAATTTCATTTGTAAGTCAGTGCATTAAAGCAAGTATTTATTCTAATTTCAAGAGTTAATGTATTTTCCACTGATTTTGATACTTTATGAGCATTTCTTATCCATTATTAGAATAAATATATATACTTTGTCCTTTTTTCTAAATTTTGTAAGCTTCTATATGTTAAGTAGTTAACATGTGAGACCGATAGGCACAATCCCTGAATTGGTTAGTTTTAGGTATTTTGGAGTAGTCTAACCTAGCCACAAGCGACCAACCTAAGCCAATCTATCCCTGCCTTACCTGCTCTGAAAGATCCTTTCATTATCTATCTTGGCATCGTCCAACCTAGCCAAAACGTAACCAACGTAACCAGTAAACGTAACCAACGTAACCAACGTAACCAGTAAACGTAACCAACGTAACCAGTAAACGTAACCAACGTAACCAGTAAACGTAACCAACGTAACCAGTAAACGTAACCAACGTAACCAGTAAACGTAACCACTAAACGTAACCAACGTAACCACTAAACGTAACCAACGTAACCACTAAACGTAACCAACGTAACCACTAAACGTAACCAACGTAACCACTAAACGTAACCAGTGTAACCACTAAACTTAACCAACGTAACCACTAAACGTAACCAACGTAACCAGTAAACGTAACCACTAACGTAAATAACTTAACCGTGAAACGCAGCCAACCATAACAATCATGACGAATCCATTCCTAAGACATTCTATGCTAGCCTGTTCTTCAAACTCGGACAATCGTGCGAGCCTAACCCTACCTGTTCCCAGACTATCCTAGCGTTATGTATTCTGCCCAGTAATTATCTAGCCTAATATGATACCATTTCTTATAATCTGTCCAACAAGCCAGTCCTTAGCTAGCACTGAATATCCTAACCTATCCTAAGATAGTATAAGCAGGATTCACGTCCAGGCTGCTATTAGCTAGCCTAGCTCGATGACATGCATGTTAACGTGTCTCAATCTTAGTCAGTAGCCCCCCATCATCTATTCAAGCGATCATAACTTAAAGCTATAAACTAGCCCGTCCTCTAATTATCTGTGACCCCTATCATGACCTCAACCAGTCTAACCTAAAGTGGCTTTACACAATATACGCTATCTTGGCTTTACCGCTCCTAGCCTAATCTAGGTGAAGTCTCTTATATGCTGAATGGAGAGCCTGTCCTAGCTTCATTGGATCCATGCATCACTTAAATGTTCTCGTAAATCGAGAACTTTGAACACTTTAAAAGGAATTCGATACCGTTTGCAGCTTTATAAGTATTCTAAGATGTTGTAAGGACATTGAAACCATTTTATACACTGATAAAAGTTTTGTGCTACTCGCAACAATTCGGTATGTTTTACAGTGTTAGTGTATTTCTTCGTAATGAATGTGTGCCCTTCTACACACAAAAAAAGAATCAGCATCAGCGAAACAATGAACACCACCTCTCATCACCGCCATCATTTCCAAAAGCCTTCCCGACAATATAACCATCCTCATCGCCTCCTATCACCACCATCACAAATAATCCTTCACACTTACAAGTACATTAACTTATACGTCCATGACCATCGCGTGCCTCCATCAGCACCGTAACTCTATACATTCGCCACCGCCACCACATAACTCCATTAATACCATAGCTCCCTAATCCCGCAATTCCCGTCATCTTCAACGCTACATTAATCAATACAATCATCTAAAGACAGAGCCTCTCATATATGAAGCTATATTATAACAGAGCCCCCCCATGCTTATAGGTAAGAGCGTCTCTCTCTGTTGGTGTTTGGTATGTTCCTGTGTGTATATTACTTGTACATGTATTCGAGTGTGCTCGAAGGTCTTCGCTCATTCCTGATGTTTGGAAGTATATGTGTGTGTATGTATATCTCTGAGTCTGCTTGTTTTGATTTGTGTGTGAGTATCTCTGAGTCTGCTTGTTTGTGAGTATTTATCTGCGTGAATGAGTCGGTATGTATGTGTATGTTCGGATATATTCGTAAGTCTTCGTACCTGGCAGTGTGTTTTGGGGAGGTGTTTGGCTGTGTGTATGTCTGCATGTGTGTAGATATGCCTGTATGTATGTATGTACATCAAGAAAGAGAGAAAGAACGAAGATAAAACTCGATCTGGATCTCGTATACCTGAGAACCCCCTCCAATATATCCATATAATGCTGTAGGATTATTATTATCCCACGCGAGTATCACAGTTGTTTAGCAGTTAAACATTTATGTTTTACCATTCCGAGATACAAATCATAGGGAACTTGCCTAGTTATTCGGAACATTCCAATTAGTGCTGTAAAATTTAATGCACTTGTCAAGCATGTCTAAATGCCATAGCTCAGAAGTGTTTTAAACATTAAAGTTTGACCATGTCTGGAGTTGAAGTGGAGACCGTTGATATACCTCCCAGTAAGTAGATAATAATACCAGCGCAGGCGCTGAACTGGTATTTCTTCTTCACTGGCGTCTTGTCTGGAAATAATCATTTAGGCATGTAAACTTGATGAATGAAAAAGGATAATTTCCCTATATTCTATACTCCATTTTCTGGCATATTACCGCTTTTCAATTTTTTTTTCAGTTGTTGACATTCGAGGTTAAGCTTTAAGTATGTTAAGCTTTTTGTATGTCGTAAGAGTATTTTTTATATATTATGCAAGCTATTGTATAGCAGATTACAGAGTTTCAACGAAAAATTCAGAGTTAAGTTAATTTTTGTTAATTAGTATGTTAATGAAGTATTTTCAAACATTAATTGTTTTATTTAATTATAAAATTAGCTAATAGAAGACCTGTCTTAAGGTTGCTTGAGTTAAAATAAGTTGCAGTTGAAAGTAGTTAAAGTCCCCAAATAACTACTACTATTTGCGCTTGCTTTCTCATTTTCTAGTCTACTTTTGTCTTTCTCTTCTAGTTTTGTCGTAATCCGTTACGTGGAAATGGAAGTTGATTTAACGTATATATTCCTTTTCAATCGTACTTTAGCGTTCTGAAAACTGAATATTTGTTTCAAGCTTTAGTTCAGTATGAAATCGAACGCTGAATCATCTTTACGTAATATATTTTTTATGTGCTCTTGTTGAAATAATGCAGGAAATGATCAATCCACTAATGCCTTTGAACCTACATTAGAATGAAGGTATCATTTAGATATTTCTTTCTAAAAAGTATACACGTGTTCCGGAAATGACTTAAGTTATTCTGTAAAAGATGGTCTGCCTTTTGGTGTACTGTTAATTAAATAACAAGACATTGTTCAATTACCTTGTATGAATCATACACCTCGTGGGAAAAAAGATATAAGACATCTTTCCCGTTGTTATAACTAAGTATTTTAAATTTTTCTACTATGTAGAGTAAGTAAGGGAAGTATTGTATTCCACGCGAAAATTCGATACCGAGATTTCACCGGATATTTATGTTTTGAGGCCCCCCTGTTTTATTGAGAAATATTTTCGAGATATTGCTTGTTATTCCCTTAAATTCCCCAATAATTATATTTTTTCTCGAATTCGTTATTCATTTTTTTATGTCTTAGGCATGTAAAGAGAATGGAATGCATCACTTGGCAACCACTCTTAAAATATTTGACTAATGCTTAAAGCCTACCGTATTCCTATTGCAGCTAGTAAAATCAAGCAGAATAAGCATTTGTAAGAAAAAGTTTGTACAAGAGTAGAGAAAGTCATGTGAGTGTAACATATGAGAATTTTTTTTAAATGCGATTCGTTTTTATTTCACTGTACATACAGCTTGTAACACTGTAATTAGCTAATGTGTTTGAATCTCATGTAGTTTTAATGAAAAAATCAATAGCGGATCGGATTCTGTCGGCCTCTATAGTGCCAGATATGAATTAGAAATGTTAGTTCTGTAACCTTATGGCATCTAGCGTAGATGAAGCGAACTTTTACAATGGTGTGGGAGTCCTTATATGAGAGGGAAAAAATCAATACCGTGAATAGGTGTCCCCTTATGCGAAGGGTGAGTCGATAGCCGCTAAATTGTATACAGAAGGGGAGACAGAGGGGTCGCGACAGAATACTCAGGCGATTGTCTTTTAAACTGACGTGTAGGGAGACCTCGCTGTATACATACACGGTTTTAAGTAGCATGTTATTCATGTCGTAGAAAGCAACAACTCGCGGTAGGATGGTGAAAATTAAACCTTTCGATTTTTTTAAACATCTACAGTTGTTAGGAGCGTTCGCCACAAAAATTGAAACTTGTATTTTTTATTTGATGTATATGATTAGAATTAACGCCGTGTACTTTATAGGGGTGAATCATGTCTCATAGCTGACTGGAAATGCAGACATTATTTTGATTACCTCCCTCACCCAAAGCCGAGGAGGAGGGACGAGCCTTTAAATGCTTCAAGTAAATGTCAACACGTGGACATGTAAGCGACCCTCGCAATTACCAACTCCAGCAGTAACCATTAATATATCCAGAAGACTCATGCACTATAGGTCCCCTTTGCCTGAAAGACCAATTGAACCAATTAAAGACCCTTCCAATACCAAACATCACGTGACTGTGCTAGAAGGAACATGCTACCTGGGTCGGCTTTGCACGAAACACCAATTGAAACAATTAAAGACCCTTCCAATACCAAACATCACGTGACCTGTGCTAGAAGGAACATCTTATTTAGGTCGGCTTTGCACGAAACACCAATTAAACCCAATTAAAATCAATTAAACCCAATTAAAGACATGTTACTTGTGTCGTTGTTGTGCTTAAAGGAACAATTACCAACTACTAGGCGAAATGAGGTGGTGTGCCATCTTGCTGGAAAGCAATGGTGTCTTATTCCATCCTCTTGCAGCTGCGGTAGCAAGGATTGTTGTAGCATGTCAAGGTAGATATTCCCTGTAATTGGTCGTTCTGCAAACATAAACGATGTGTAAATTCATCCCCATCCAGACATTTACCTTCTGTGAGTCCCAATGCCACTCTTGGATCACATTTGGCTGTTCTACCTAAATCCTGCAACTGTGCCTGTTCACGTGACCCCATTTATGAAATGTTGCTTCATCACTGAACAGCACATTCTTCATCACGTTTTCATTCTGACTGCATCTAACAAGTCAAAACGCAGTTTGTCAAGCTGCGGAATCCTCAGGTTCAAGTTTGTGCAATACCTGTCCGTTTCTTTAAGGTATAGCGCACAGTGCTTCGTGAAACATCGAGCTCCCTGTAATGGCATCCTGTATGGCTTGCACTGTTTGTGGTGTTGTAACCGGTCTCTCCGAATGCTTCTCATCTGCAACATTGCCATTTCGTGGAATTAATTCATCAGGTCTGTGCTAGCTTGTCTGCTAGGACGCGCTTTCCTGAATTTTCTCTCGAAATTTTGCTGGACCTGTTCATAAGTCATTCCACGCATTTGAGCTGATGAAACGACTGCTATTCTTTCTTCTACGGTGAGCATTCTTTCAAATCACCTATAAAAGAAATCCATTCATTAGCGATATCAGGAAAATGTCAAGAAACTTTTGAATCACCCTGTATACCTAATATGCGTTCAGCACTAAGGAAATAATATAACACATACCAATCGAGGTGACACAGGCGTTAAGCGTCTTGAATCACATTGGGGAGGTCACAGGTTCCAATCCATGTACCGAGGTGTTTCGTGGTTTCCCTCACCTACCAGTTGAATACTGGATTGGATATTCAGTACCGCGACCCAAAGTTCAATCCATAAATTAAAGAAAACAGAAATAAATGGATGGCACAGGAAGACGACTCCACAGCTAAGGTCATCTATCCGACATCGCACTTACTATGTACACGATCACAAGAGTCCATTTTCCGATTGATTCAGTAGAACAAACTCGATAGTACACGAAGATGAATGTGCAACTAAGACCATTCCTCAGCAAGTTACCCAAGCTGAAGGCAATTAAAGCCATCCGTCCCGCACACACTAAAATCGTGTATTTCAAAGAATCTGGAGGTGAGTGTCGCGGTATGATCTGGATGAAAGCGATGACATAATGTCTGCAAAATAATCAGCGATTCTATATTAATTTCATACTTAACGTGACAAGTTATGCGTTTTCATTTGGTTTCTGTTTGTGCTATGACATGAAAAGCACCGCGGGTAGCGCAGTGAATGACGAGCTTGGAAGAGAGATGGCACATTTTTACCTTCCCCTGATTTTCTAACAAATCAAGTAAATTCCTCTCCATATATTGACTATAGTTTTGAGTAGATTAGTAGTTTTGGTTAAAGTTTTAAACCAGCAGAAGCAGCTCTGATCCCGTTATTGCGTTAAATGTTAGGATATCCTCTGTTTTTCTCCCTCTCTCACTTTCTCACTGTCTGTTCCACCCCTCTCCCTTCCTTTTTTCCCTCTCTGTTATTCTAACGCTGCATCTCAACTTTCTTTCCTTCTTCCACTCTCTACCAATCTCTCATTTCCTTCCTAAATGTTCGTTGTTACTGGTTAAAGCTTTCAAATACTACAAAGTGCTAAGTCGCCATTCATTTGTTTCTGGCGGCCATATAAGTAGTAATACTTTGAGCGGTATTCACCTCATATTATGCCCTGCAGTTGGAAGACATTTAATTATGCTGGTGTTAATTTGCTACACAATCGAAGATGATAACGTCATGTGGTCATCGTCTTCTCCTTCGGTGTATCCGTTGATCTTGTCGATTGAGAATGGTTTTAATAAATTAATTTAATGATGATTTATTGGTTCCCTGCCTAGTCATTAAAGATGATATAGATTCTCAGGTCGTGATATCGGCGTTAAAGAATTTTGAATATTACACTGAAGTGAAATTTAACTGTAGACTTTTATTTTTATAACCACAAATTCAAATTATCATTTTACACCATTACACGTTATTGTTATGAATATTGAGAGTTTGCGTTTTAATCATGCGCTTTAATCACTTTGATATTTATGTTCAGTGTTTTGGCACGCATTTATGATGTTAACTACTGAGCGAGATGGCTCAGGCCCGCCATTGGCCCGCATTCGGGAGGTCGTGGGTTCGATTCCCATGGTCGACCTTCCTAACCCATGAGTTTTTTCGGGAGTTTCCCCGGGTCGCCAGGCGAATGCTGGGAAGGATATTACATCCTCCATTCATTTCCTGTCCCTCCATTTCATTCCATTAATCATTTCCTTCATCCTTCACTCCGTTTGGTCTGTTTCGGGGTTGGAAGTGTTGGGGATGGAATTTCGGTGCGGCGTGGCAGGGAAGAAGGATGCTCTCTGTGAATCTTTTCCATCACTCGGCCTTCGACTGGTTGCCGGGGTATAAGGACCGCTCTCGGCGGGGGCGTTGGACCCCATGTGGGGCGGGGTCCCTGGTCTGCCTGTCCTCTAGCGGGGCGTTTATATCTGGAAACTTTAGGGACCTGTCATTGTTATGTCGTCATTCCTGGTTCCGGGCGCCCAGTGTCCTTTCACTTTATCCCTTCTTCCCGGGGACGTTCTTTAACTACTGTGGTCCTTAGTGTCCCATTCTATATTGGGCGTGAAAGACCGGTAATTTTGCTCAGAGGTCTCTTTATCGGGCTTCAAGTTCTTTTGCGTGCCGTAAATCTACGACACGGGACCACCGGCTTTACTTCCCTTCCGAAGGAAGCCATGCCAAGGATTTTTACGCCCTCCGCCGGGTTTGAACCCGCGACCTTGGGAACTAGAGCCTAGCACGGTACCACTAGTCCACGTGTGTCGTCCTCTATCGGGGTGTCGGTACATTGTCTGGACTCCTTAGATCAGTGCCGAATCCTCTCGGTTTCTCATTCCATTCCATATGTTAACTAGTGCAGACGCTTTGTGTATCACTTTTATGATCCATCTAATCACTTCTACATTTATTCAATTACTTTCCTGGGTTATTTTTACGTTGTTATTTGCCCGAGGCTTTGGAAGCCAATTTGAAGTAGGTTGATGCTTCACGTATGGAAAGCCGATTTTGAAGTAGGAATTGTATTGTAGTTCAACTGTTGGGGGGCCTAAATTGAAGTAGTTGCAAATTTAAAAATATTAAATTTTTGTAATTTGACTGTTTCTTTAAATATTATATATTTATGTTTGCCTCGGCTGCGTCAGTATTATTGTTAGAGACATGGATTTCTTTGCAGGGATTAGTCGGCTAAGAATGTCGGCTAAGAATGAATATAATTTTTACCTCACTACATTTATTAATCCTTGACGCAATTTAAATAACACTTCACTGATATAGAGAGCTGTGAGATTCTTTTATTAATTACGTGCACTTTTTAACACGTAAACTATTTTCGTCTCACACGAATACGTATTAAATTTCTCGAGGACGCGTCTCGCGTCCGGTTAGTAACGCTGTCTACAAGCAACCCGTCCGGTTAGGAGCGCTGTCTACAAGCAACTAACTTGATTTCTACCGCCTAAATCTGTAAATTTCTGTTTTTCAAGTCTCTGATTGGCTATTCCTAATCCAATAGAATACTTTTATTTAACTTAAGCTTTTTTTCGGGTTGTTGATTGGCTATTTTATAAACTGTCACAAAAATTACATTATTGTTGCTCCAAGAATGAATAGTAGCATTATTACACTTTCTTACTCATTATTGCATCAAGGTTACCTCATTGTTAGCAACTTTTAACCTATTATTCTCACAACTCCTACATTATTAAATTACGTAATACATTCAGATAACATTATTACATGTATACAATAATATAAACATATACAATGACTGTAATATACACTTTTTATATATTGTTACATACACATATTGCTTTAAGGTGGGCTGTTATATTTTTTATTACATAATTTGACTAAAAACATTTAAGTTTTAAAAATACTGCCTCAAGTTTTCTATCATTTCATTGGCTATCTTCACGCATCTCTCCTACATTCAAATTCAAACGTCCTACCTACTAACTAGGCTAAAAATCAATCATGTGTTTCCTCGCTTGAATGTTTAAATCTAATATCTATTTCCAACCGTCTTCCCTTGTTTACAACACTTTGATCCTTTTTTTAAGTTCTATTTATAGCCCGCCTTAACTGCATTGGTCTTATCGGCGGCCTTTCCTTTGGAATATATTACCATTCGCAATGGTGTTAACTCGTGTAACTTTTGTCGTTGGGTTTCTTGCACTTTGGTTTTAAATCATTGGATCATACACACACCCAAACTTTCTCTTTTTTGTAACAACTGAGAACGTGACTACTTGCAGCTTTGAAAATTTTTATATACAACTCACATCTTCATAACGTTACGAATCTAAAATATATTTACATTTGTCTTATATACCATTAAGGGCACTGGGTAGTTGTAAGGCTGTTTGAGTGCCAACTTTGATTTTAAGTTTCTCAACAACTGTTTAACATAATTAAATGAAACTTTGACCCTGAATACAGCAATGTTTTCCAAACATAATGTGAGCTAACCAACAGCGAGAAAACGAATATCCCGATAACAAACAAGTTACAGAACGCCAAATAGCGGCAAATTTGTTAAGAGTGGTTGTTTAAGCTTACATAGAGCTTACACAAGCTTACACATAAGTTTACACAATCTATAATTGTAGTCGCCTTCTTAAAACGAAGTTACAGAAAGCCCTGATTGTCACTTGTATTAATTAGCCTTGCGTTGTAATTAATTGCTGTTGTGATTTTGTGATTGTAGGACAGTTTTCCTTTCCTAGAGTCTGTCAACTGTAAGGGCAAGAATGCCTGCGTACAGTGCTTACAGTTGTGAAAATAATTCCGGCGTAAAAAGAAATATTAGTTATTACTCATTCTCTGATAGAGATAAGAATCGACATGTGTGCTATGAAATGCAAAAACTTTGTGCCAACCAAAAAGTACTAGAGTATGTGGAATTCATTTCAAAGAAAGTGATTTTAGTGAGGTCATAAAAATATGAGTAATGAAGAACAGAACCAACAATGGAAGACAGGATGGTTTGACTCCACGAGAAGCAAACTCCGTGATATAACATCGAGTTTTCCGACACATCTTCTCAGTATTTCTCTTTCCAGGCAAGATCAGGTTTTAATATCCCGACTGAGAACGGGCCATACCAAGATCACTCACAGTTATCTTCTTTCAAAGGACCAACCACCCATCTGCCACCAGTGTAACATACTGTTAACGACGAAACACATAATCGTGGAATATCCACAATACGATCAATGGAGACAATACTACCAGATACCCATTTATTTACAAACAGCACTCAACTATTCGACGTACCCTAAGATAGTTGAATTTTTCAAAAGCTACAATGTTCAATCAATTTGATTAATTATAGTGTCAACATTTTATACTAGTTCATTGTAATGTTTCAAAACTGTCAGTATGTTAAATAACCTCATTGTTTTATTATTAAATATTCATTTTAAAAGATGTAAAGTCACGATATGATTAATATGTTAAAGCAACTATAAACTTTCAAAATAAAAAAAGAACGAGAGATTCAAAAGCCCGAGATTGAAGCATAATGTGGTGACTTCGAAATTTTTAGAACTACTTTGTTAAGTGAAAACAAGTGCTACAGCTAGTCGATAATTCAGTAAGAAATTCTCAGCAAAGAAGTGAAGCTACACCAGTATTGAGTCTTTACACGTGGAGCTGAAGATTGGTGCTAAAATACTGTCTGAGTTGGGAACTGAAATTGTTAATGCTATAAACGGCGCTGATGTGAACCAAAGTTTGACTAGTGCAAGGAAGGCGAATCTTCATCTGCAAACGATGAAGATTATAAACTGAATGAATATTTGAGATAATTCAGTGAAGATGAAGAAGAAAATTGGTATGTCCAGAAAATATTCTATTGTGTTTGTTCGTGTAAGTGCTCTCCTTGCGCTATTCAGTATTTTCACCCATGTGATGGGCCTTCATTGAAAGAAAATGTAAAACATGAGGGACATTAATGTGAATTATAACTCATTGTGAGTATGGGCACATTATGAGTGGTGCTCTGGGTATGAAAGTGTTCTCATTAAAATCACTTTCTCTAAAATGAAATCCAGAAACTCTAGCATTTTTGGTTGGCACAAAACTTTTGTGTTTCATAGTACACAAGTCGATACTTGAAATTGTTATCAATCAACAGCAAACTTCATGAAGGTCGCTCATGCTGCACACTCTACCTTTTCTGCATTACGTACTCTCGGAAGAAGAGATCAAGTTATCGTCACCGGTCTTAGAATTGGACACTCCAAACTAACGTACTGTTATCTTCTCACTAAGGACCAACCTCCAAACTGTACCAGCTGTAACATTCCTCTAACCATTTTGCATATTCTTATAGATTGTCCACAGTACAGTAGATGCAGACAACAAGCCGGCATTTTCAATCTTCCCAATGCAGTTAACAAACCCAATACGCTCAAGAAGACGCTATAGTTTCTAATGGATACAAAACTCTCTGATTTACTGTAAATGTTTACCTAGTTCCATGTTTATGAAATTGTAAATTAATGTATAGTCTGCATGATATCGGATGACGAAAACTAATTAGTGATTCTCACTCACTTTTTTATGCTGATTTCAGAACTGCTTTTAATTTTTTTTTATCAGGTACAGTTTTTTTTCACAATTTCACTTCAAAACTATAGAGAGATAAAGATATTACTTCCGCCACTACACATAAAATTGAGCTTGATGAAGCAATTTGTAAGGGCTCTACCACAGGATGGACCCTGCTTCAAGTACCTTTCCAAGAAATTTCCCTTCATTACACAAGACAAATTAAAGGCTGGAATTTTTGTTGATCCTCAAATAAGGAAATTGATGAAGGATGAAGATTTTGAGAAGACAATCAATGAGAGAGAAACAGAAGCATGGACCGCCTTCCGATCAGTTACTGAAAACTTCTTAGGCAATAACAAAGATCCTAATAACAAGGCCATTGTCGAAACAATGTTGGAAAATTTCAACAAGATGGGTTGTAACATGAGTGTAAAGGTGAAATTTCTGCATTCACATATCGACTACTTTCCAGAAAATCTGGGACATTATAGTGAAGAGCAGGGTGAAGGTTTTCACCAAGATATTAAGGAACTGGAGAGAAGGTACCAGGGGAGATGGAATGAAACTATGATGACCGACTACTGTTGGATGTTGAGGAGGGACAATCATCTTCAAGAATCTGCAAGGAAGTCAAAGAAGAGAAAGTTTGAAAAAAATCTGATGTATTACACTCACATGACCTTCTCTGCTCTTGTACAAACTATTTTTACAAACGCTTATTCTTCATATGCTTCATGTTAATCGAGATGATAATCTTATTACTAATTTTCTTGTAGGTGCAAGGGGAATATGATAGTATTTAAACGATAGCCAAATGTTTTAAGAGCTGGTTGCTATGTGGCGCATTTCATTCTCTCTGTATGTCCAGGACATAAAAACATGAATAACGAATTCCCATTTGAGAAAAAGTATTGGAAAATTTAAGGGAATAACAAGCAATATTTCGAAAATGGTTCACTCAAAAAAAATGTATATGACATAAATTGTGTATTTTAACGCGATCTACATTTTTTGTGTAGTAAAATTTTGTCTATCTCTTATGGTTTACCAGTTAGCAAAAGTCGTTCACAATGAAGAATGCTTTTGGAGACATTCCCAGAAAATTCGAGATAACATTTCATTTGTCATGAAAATATCTTAAACATATGATATTTTAATCAAAATCGTTAGAGCTATTTTTGGGAAAATTAAAATTTTCGAAAAATGTTCCATGTAAAGGGTAATCTGGGGTGGGGGATTTTCTTGAAAACCTTCGTGTCGCATCTCTAGAAGATACTGAACCTAAATACCAAGTTTGGTGTTTATCCAACTGTTCGTTTCTGAGTTATGCTGTTCACAGACAGACACACACACACAGACACACGCACACACACATGTTTCCAAAAATGCTTTTTTTGGATCCTGGGGGTCTCAAAACATGTATTTCCGGTGAAATCTCGGTATCGAATTTTTGGGTGGAATACAATACTTCCCCTACTTACTATATGTAGTAGAGAAAGTAAAAATGAAATGAAACACTTTGGCTTTTTGGTTTGTTAAAATGTAGTTATGAAATAAATTAGGGGAGTTCTTGAGAGTATTCTTAAAATGTTTCTTGAATAAAAACTTACCTTGTGTGAAATGGTATTTGAATACTTTTCTACGCTCATTAGTAAAATTGTCAAAACATTTTGTGTAAAAACCTGACGTGTTAGAAAAAAAACGGAAGTTATTTCTGGAATCAGCATAAAAACTTGATTCAAAACTACTTTTAAGAAATAATCTGACAAAAAGTTTGAAATTGCAGACTAGTGTTATGTATTATGTATGTACATCACAATGCGTATTTATGATAACAGGTCGTGATAAGACCATGTAGTCAAAACGACCTTAAATAAACCTTTAATAACAAAATTAAAGAAAATAAAATAAGTCGATTCTTATCTCCATCAGGGAATGAGTAAAAACCGGTATTTCTTTTTACGCGCGAATTATTTCCACAACCATAAGCACCGTACGCAGGCATTGTTGACCTTACACCTCACAGGACACTAGGAAAGGAAATTTGTTCTACAGTCACAAAAGCACAACAAGAATTATATGCAACGAACTAATGCAAGTGACAGTAATGTGCCGCGCTCCCAGCCTGGTGATGTCACCGCAAGATGAGCATTAAACATGAAAGTGTTTCCAGAATGAAAACGAGAAGTCGTAGAACGACGCGGTTTTCAACAGTGTGCTCAGATTTATTTATATTTTATTGTTAGAAGTCTTTAAAATTTAGTTCAGCCCTCCTTTAAGCTTGCAATGCAATCAGAAGTATACCTACTCTTTCTCGTGATAATCGGTTTCCATATACAAATAATAGTATCTAAAAACGTTGCAACTTTTTAAATATTCGTGCTATCTAAATGTTCTAAATAACGAAACTCTTCAGATATAGGTATTATGTTTATAAACTTTCTTATGTAAAGTTTTCAAGAAAACTGATTAATGAGCAAGATACGTATAGCGTATTTTCTAAAATGGTTGTATACCTTTATTAGAGTTAGTTTGGCATTATTGATGTACAAGTGTACCACACATACAAACTAAAAGTTCAAAAAATGATATTTTCTGCTTTAGTGCAGTTCACTATACACATTAAAATACGAGGGCAGATCGAAAAGTAACGCACAATAATTTTTTCTGCCTTGATATTGCAGCTGGAATGATGCAATTTCCCGCAGATACAGTTTGAAGTTTTTACTACAGAGGGTAGTTTTTGTTTCATGTGCAGTTCTAGCGAGAGAAGCGTGAACTACGCAACAAAGATGGCGCGCGCAAGTTACTGTCGTCCACGTGTGAAGAGCAGAGAGGTGTGGTTCGATATTTGTGGGCCAAAGGACATTAACCGAGTGATATTCACAGGGACATGCGTGGCGTGTATGGGGATGATTGTATGGACCGTAGCAATGTGTCCAGGTGGTGTGCATTCTTCCTAGACGACCGTGAGAACCTTAGTGATTCGCCACGCTCCGGGAGGCCGGTAACAGCTGCAACCCCGCAGAATGTGAGAGGCATTGAGGCGGCAATTTTGAACGACCGGCATGCGCAACTGCGAACCTTATCGGAACAGTTCAACATTTTCTATGGTGCAGTGTACGATATTGTTCATGACACGTTGGAATTTCGTAAAGTTAGTGCTCGCTGCGTGCCTAAGAACCTGACAGACAACCACAAGGGCCAGAGAATGATGAGCTTGGATCACCTAACGCGGTGAATTTCTGAAAGGAATTGTCACTGGTGATGAGTCGTGGGCATATCACTACACACCCGAAACCAAGCAGGCAAGTATGGAGTGAAAACATGCTGGTTCCCCAGTGAGGAAAAAATTCAAAGTGATTCAGTCTGCTAGGAAAGTGCTTGTGACGGTGTTCTGATATGCATGGTGCTGTATTGGTGGACTTTGTTGAACACGGGACCACTGTGAATGCTACAGCCTACATGAAAATTTTGGTGAAGTTGCGTCGTGCCCTTCGTGACAAATGCCACAACAGGAATGCTGACGATGTCAAAGTTCTTCATGACAATGCTGGCGCCCTTGTTGCTGCTGCTGTTCGTCAGAAAATCACCAAATTTGGTTGGAAGGTGCTCCAGCATCCACCATACAGTACGGACCTTGCACCGTCGGACTTTCATCTGTTTGGTCCCATGAAGAAATTCCTGGCCGCCAACGCTTTGCGACAGATGCGGAAGTGAAATAAGCAGTCCGCAGATGGCTATGCTCCAAGGAAACGGACTTCTACGAACAGGGCATATTGAAACTGGTATCACGATAGGAGAAATGTGTTGCGAAGCTTGGTGACTATGTCCAAAAATAGGTAAAAGGTGTGAGTTAATTTGTGATTTTTGTTGTTGTAACTATTAAACTTTTCTCTAAAAAAATTAGTGTGCGTTACTTTTCGATCCGCCCTCGTATATTCATCCAAAATCATAAATTACTAGAAAGCTTTCGGGTGCAGGTTTGTTATGCGTATAGTTGTGTTATTCTTTTTAACTTTTACCTGCCGGACATACCGCTTATATTACCCAGTGAACCTATGCATACTAAAATAGCACGATGGCTTAAATAACTGTGTAGTAATTATATTTGACAGTGAAAACAGCACGGTAATTTGGTTTGTATATGCAAACAATTTCCGCCCGCGTGGCAGTGAAACAAGTTGTTGTCGCCTTAGGAATACGAAGTATATCTACATACATATCTACATAAAGCTCTAAGCCTGAGAATTTGTTTGATAGTGAATACAGATCCACATATTTGCTCCGATTCCGACCACATTTTGCGTAAGTAACCTTTGACATTATGCGTAAAAGAATAACCTGGAAATTGATATTCCGCTCCGTTCGCACAATTTAGGCCCTTTTAAATATTTGTCTTGTCGATTGCCTACAAAACTGATAGCTGACAAACGAAATAAAGTCATTCTTCTTCTTCTCCTCTCGCTCTCTATATGAGTATATTATACTTTTTCATTATGAATGAGCGAAAGCAGAGCCGTTTCAATTTATATCTTAAAGGGAGGGAGATGGGGCGCAAAATAACAAAAGTCTGAATGTGTTGCACTCACATGACTTTCTCTACTTTTATACAAACTATTTTTACAAACGCTTATTCTCCATGTACTTCATGTTAATCGAGATATCGAGATGTTAATCTTATTGCTAATTTTCTTGTAGGTAGAAGGGGAATATGGTAGGCTTTAAGCGATAGTCAACTCTTTTAAGAGCTAGTTGCTATGTGGCGCATTCCATTTAGCAAATTGTTAGTGTTAAAGAATGTATTTGACATAAATTATGTTTTTACCAGGTATATATTTTGGTGTAGTAAGCTATTGTCTATAGTTTACAGTTATATTAAAGTAGGTATATAAAATTCATTCAGAATGAACAGGATTTCACAGACTATTCGCAGAAAGTTTTTAATATACATTTTATTTGTCGTACAATATGTGAAACATACCTATGATATTTTAAACAAAATACTTGGAGCCATATTTGAAAAAAAAAAGAACATTTTGTCATAAAAAGTGTAGTTAGGGTGGTAGAATTTTCTTGAAAATCTGTAGCATCCTTGGAAGATTCTAATCCCAGATATCACGTTTACTGTTTGTCTGCTCTCTCTCTCCTCTCTCCCTCACTCCCATTCACACAGACACATAAAAGTAAACACACACGCATCTTTTTCTAAAATGTTATTTATTCGTGGACCCCAAAAGTGTATTTTCGGCAAAATTTCTATATCGAATTTTTGGGCGCAATATACTCCCTCCACTTTATAGTCAGGTTAAAGAGAAAGTAAAAGTCTAAATGTCTCAATTATTATTAGCTTTTGAAAAATGGTTCATAAGACAACTTTTTAAGCATATTGCTTTTATCGTTATTTACAAAATTTCGATAGGATAGATATGCAACAAGCCATAACACTTGGGTTACCACTCTGGCAATCTTGGGGACCGATGACACACTGTGTTACGAGGGTAATCCAGGAAGTAACGACCATTTGCGCAGTCCCGCTGCGCAGATTACTGTCGGGTTTCTATCTAAGGTCGAATGGATTCCCCGACATATTTTCTCAGTGCTGTGTGAGTGCTGTTCGAAAAAAAGTTGTTATTGTGCATTCTGTGATTGTTCGAAATGAACTGTATGATACAAAGCCCGCTGACTCATGAGGTGAGAGGCGCCATTCGAGTTTTAAATGCTCGAAAGTTGAAACATGTAGAAATTTACCACCAACTAATAGAAGTATGGTAATACAGTAATGAACGAAAGGAATGTGAGAAAATGGTGTGAAATGTTCTACAATTGACAAAAAAATGCGCGTGACGAAAGCCAATCCGGAAGTCTGTTACTCATCAGGTCATTTCAGATGATTTGAAGAACCGAGTGAATAACAAAATCGTAGACAGACGTATAACTCTAGGTGAGTTATGTATTTCTTTCCCACACCTTGCTGGATGGAATTGTGTCCAAAGTCTTGGTTTAATAGGCAGGCGGTAGCCTACGACAGAGAATTCTGAAGCTCATGGACAGATATAATAAATCCTTAAATAAGGGGGTGATTTTATGGAGAAATAAAGTAGGCTTCAATTTTATCACTTTTTACTTTCTCTACTACGTATAGTAAGTAGGGGAAGTATTGTATACCGAGATTTCACCGGAAATACATGTTTTGAGACCCCCTGAATCCAAAAAAAGCATTTTTGGAAACATGTCCGTGTGTGTGTCTGTGTGTATGTGTGTCTGTCTGTGAACAGCATAACTCAGAAACGAACAGTCGGATAAACACCAAACTTGGTATTTAGGTTCAGTATCTTCCAGAGATGCGACACGAAGGTTTTCAAGAAAATCCCCCCACCCCAGATTACCCTTTACATGGAAGATTTTTCGAAAATTTTAATTTTCTCAAAAATGGCTCTAACGATTTTGATTAAAATATCATATTATTAATATATTTTTATGACAAATAAAATGTATATCTTGAATTTCCTGGGAATGTCTCCAAAAGTATTCTTCATTGTGAACGACTTCTGCATAACTGGTAAACCATAAGCGATAGACAAAATTTTACTACACAAAAAATGTAGATAGCGTCAAAATACACAATTTATGTCATATACATTTTTTTTGTTGAGTGAACCATTTTCGAGATATTACTTGTTATTCTCTTAAATTTTTCAATACTTATTTTCTCAAATGGGAATGCGTTATTCATTTTTACTTTCTCTACTACGTATAGTAAGTAGGGGAAGTATTGCATTCCACCCAAAAATTCGATACCGAGATTTCACCGGAAATACATGTTTTCAGACTCACTGAATCCAAAAAAAGCATTTTTGGAAACATGTCCGTGTGTGTGTCTGTCTGTGTGTCTATGTGTCTGTGTGTCTGTGTGTCCGTGTGTCTGTGTGTCTGTGAACAGCATAACTCAGAAACGAACAGTTGTATAAACACCAAACTTGGTATTTAGGTTCAGTATCTTCCAGAGATGCGACACGAAGGTTTTCAAGAAAATCCCCCCACCCCAGACTACCCTTTACATGGAACATTTTTCGAAAATTTTAATTTTCTCAAAAATGGCTCTAACGATTTTGATTAAAATATCATATGTTTAAGATATTGTCATGAGAAATGAAATGTATATCTCGAATTTTCTGGGAATGTCTCCAAAAGTACTCTTCATTGTGAACGACTTTTGCATAACTGGTTAACCATAAGAGATAGACAAAATTTTACTACACAAAAAATGTAGATCGCGTTAAAATACACAATTTATGTCATACACATTTCTTTTGTTGAGTGAACCGTTTTCGAGATATTGCTTGTTATTCCCTTAAATTTTCCAATACTTATACTTTTTCTCAAATTCGTTATTCGTTTTTTTATGTCCTGGACATGTAAAGAGAATGGAATGCGCCACATAGCAACCAGTGTTAAAATATTTGACTATCGCTTTAAACCTAGCAATTCCCCTTGCATCTACATGAAAATTACCAATTAGATTGACATCTCGATATCTCGAGTAACATGAAGCATATGGAGAATAAACGTTTGTAAAAATAGTTTGTACAAGAGTAGAGAAAGTCATGTGAGTGTAACACATCAGATTTTTTTGTCTTGGATATGCAAAGAGTATTAATCTGTGGGAAAGGGAATGGTGCTGCACCTAGCAACCAGCTATTAAGAGATATGTATGTGCTTAAAGGCTACTGTATTTCCAAATTGCCCTTGTAAATATATATTCCCCTTACATCTACAAGAAAATTAGCAATAAGATAGACTCTGCAAATGTTTATCTCGATTAACATGAAGTAGATGGAGAATAAGCGTTTGTATAAATAGTTTGTACAAGAGTAGAGAAAGTCATGTGAGTGTAACACATAAGATTTTTTAAAATACTTTTTTCAATTTATTAAAGCCAAACAGTCGTTACTTTCCAGATTGCTCTCTTACATAAACCCTTTCGCTTCTGCCCAGAAGAGAGGTTCGGAAGAAGATCAATTCTGAGAGGAAAGCCTGATGCGACTTCTTCGCTAACGAAGTCGGCCAACATGGGGGAAACCCCAAGGCCCCCTCACCACCACCACTACCTCCTGATCACCGACGTCACTGCTAAATAGCGGACTACAGACTCAAACGTATCTCCTTGCAGCCACATCTACGCTTCATCTTCTTCACCGACTGTTAAGATACAGCGCTGTCATTCGTGGGGTCCTCCACCAGGTCTCACTGCCACGCTTTGCTATGAATGTCAGGGGCTATAGACCTCGACAATATCCACAGTCGGGGTCTATTCAAACAAGGGACTCACGAGCCTCATCTGATCTTCACCGAAGAGGGATACCGAAAGGATGTGCTAATGGAGGGCATTCGGCTTGCTGGAAAATATTTCACAGCTCCGAACAGCAGCCAGCGTTTTTCTTTCTGTCGCCGCTGCAGTTGCGTCGTGTGTGATGATGCTGGCTACACGTCTCCGTCGCGTTGTCATTATTTTAGCGCCAATTGCCTGACGCAGCAATGTCCGGAGCACGAACCGTCACTCCGACTCCGTTTTTGTGCTGCTGACCGTTTAATGGGTCAGGCCATCTACCTCAATACTCCCGTGCCGGAGCCTCGGCTGAACCTCAGCCTCTCCAGCAGCCTGCGTGTCGTCGCGGTTCTCACCAGCCTTCGGAAGGCGCTAGAGGCCTTCCAACGGAGTCGCTAGAGATCTTGCACACTGGGCTCCTCAACATCACGGCACGGGTTTCAGCCTTTGAGAAAACCATCTCCAACCTCACCAGCAATAGCAACATTCTTCAGGAACTTCAGCAATGGACAATCTTCAACAGCATTCGAATTGTGTAGCTCAGCCGCACAGGAGGTTATTTCGAACTCAAACTCTCGGACTTGTCCCTAGAGCTGCGGAAGATCTCCCAGAACTGCAACCAGCGGAGGAAGTGGCAGCCTTTCTGAGACACAATGCCTTCCAAAGAACAAAGCTCCCTCGGACGCCACAGAAGCACATTTAAGCAAAAATAAATTAATGATGTCCCCCTAAAACTCCCCTCCACTTCCTCAACCTGAATCCGTCATGGTAACAAGCTGGGCCTTCGTCAAGCTTGTCTCCCAGTTTTCCACGTTCTTCCCTGTCCAGTTCTATCGTTCCGTCATATCCTAACTCTTTCATCTGCGGGTGCAACACCAAGACCTCTGAGCAAAATTTCCTGTCTTTCAGGCCCAATATAGAATGGGACGCTAAGGCCCATAGTAGTTAAAGAGCGTCCATAAATAAAACTCAGTTTAATTTAATTTAACATCATGAACGACCCCATTTTTGTTCGTTTACCCAATTTCCTTTCTACCTTGCTTTCCCCTCCTCTTTGTTAATCCTTGCAACCTTTGTCGTTCTTACTTCCCCCCAAAAAGAACCTTCTAGGCTGCATAATACACAAGTCCGCCAAGCGGGCAGGTAACTTGAAAACACTACATTCCACTCTATTGTTTTCTATGCTTATGTCTAATTATTGTGCACATAAACCGGATACCAAGAGAAACAAAATGGTTCAGATTACATAACAAACATAAGAAGGAGGAACAAGTTTGTGAGCTGCTAACTCTTTAGTTATGCTTTAATTTTGGTTGACACCGTAGAAAAAATAGTTTTATTACTGGTTTTCCGAACTCACATGACATGAAAGGTGCACACAGAGAAGAGAGAGGGGAGAGGGAAGTCGAGGGGGAGAGACTGAGAGAATGAAAAAGGCGTGAGAGCGGAAACCGAGAAGAGGATAGTGAGAGGTAATGCAGAAAGAGGTTGGGAGAGTGGGAGAATAGTTTGGACAGAGACATTTAACGCAATAACTCGTAAAGAGCTTCTAGTTGTTTAAAAGAGAATAGCTAAGAAAAATAACGCGTTAGTAGCAAACGTGGATGTGCACTCTGGTGGAATAAGGAAACACACGAGAGCATGTAATACCGGGAACCTAATTTATTTGGAAACATTTAGTGTCATTTACTAGTAAATTAATTTCCAAGTTCTCTATCCCCTTGTCTAAAGCAGAGGAGGTAATGCATACCAACAAAAACATTTAATATCACGATTTCACCAAAAGTACACATTTTCAGGTTCTCTGTGGGGAAAAATGTTTTATAAAAAGGTACATGAGTGTATTTCTGCCAATCTTGTGATCAGAAAACTTATAAACGAAAAGTGGATTAAATTACAACTATCACTGTTAAGTTCGACACCGTTTTAGAATACTAAGCGAAAATGTTCAATAAAATCCTCCGCCATAAAGGAAGATGTTGTTTGGGGGTTCCTAACCGGCAAATGATCTGCTCAAGATACAGGACAGCGTGTTCGAAAGCGGCTAAAAGAGTAGAACTCTTATGTCAGGAAGCCGGCGGTGGTGTGCATGGCTTTGACGGCTCATCAAAAACTGCCCTTTACGCACGGTGTCAAGAACATGTCGAACATGGAGAGAAACAATAGCGGTGAGTAATATTCTCAGGTGAATCTCGCTTCAGGCGTTTTTCTGATTCGGGGCAGGAGTTTATGTGGTGGCGAGAGCCAGAATTGCGATAAAATCCTAACTTCATCTTTCAGAAACCTTCCCTAGGCAATGTCCCATCGTGCTGTGGGCTGGTATCATGATGGGTGGAAAACAGATCTCCATATTGGAAAGGTAGAATCAGATGACTGAACAATCCCGGCTATGGCATTGCATTTTTCAGTCATCTGATTCTACCTTTCCAACCCTGTCCAACACACGGCTTGTGTGAAAGAACAATTAATTCCATTAATTGACCTAATAGTGGTTGTAACTATAAAGCCCGGGACTTAAGTACTTACAAAGAATGTAAGTCGCCATTGGGGTATGACATCTCAATACAATTTGAGATCTCCTTGTGGTTTACCGGGGAAAATGCGAATCAGTTGGGAATTTAATGTCGTGTCGCATGTTGCCATGGTAGCTCAGTGGTTAGAGCAACCGGACGGAGATCGGGAGATCCGTGGTTCAAATCCCGGCAATGGCATTGAATTTTTCAGTCATCTGATTCTACCTTTCCAACCCTGTCCAACACACGGCTTGTGTGAAATAACAATTAATTCCAGATCTGCATATTGTTGAATAAGGAACTTTGATAGTGATATCGTGACGAAATTCTGTAACAATATGAACGAAATTTCCATGAGGCATATGGTCTGGAGTTCTTATTTATGGAGTAATGCACGATCGTACATATCCATATTGTGACTGATTTTCAGGAAACAGAAGATATTGGCCTTAGCCTGCATGCCCGCCGTACGTCTATCCCATCGAGATGTTTGGGATGCTCTTGGGCAGAGAACTGCGCAGTGTAACCTACTACCTGGAAGCCTTTCGGACTTGAGAAACACCCTTCTATTGGACTGACCCGTATTTCTCAGGCTAGGGAAAGGTTTTGGGGATTGGAACCACCGTCTTGCTAAAAAAAAGTGTAAAAATTAATAGCAAAAAATAGCTTCGTTAAAATAATAGCATATTTCTAGGTTGGTGGAAACGAGATACTTCCTAATCGTGTCACTGGTAGCGCATATCTTAGACAATATTGCCAAAGGTGACAGCAACAGAAACTGTACTTAGATGGCGTGGGTATAACCATGTCAAGAAATCGGGGGCATGTTTTCGGTGTTATATTTGAATGCAATATCTCCCAGTTTAGAATATAACGGAACCCAACTTTATAGTGAAATAAGAGGCCTGAAATATACATAACGGTGGTCATTAATTCTCATTTCACAACACATTTGTTCATTATTGCTGCATGTTCATCTTTTCTTTATTAGCGTTTATAAAATCAGCAGGATCTTTTTACTTTCTCTACTACGTATGTAGGCGAAGTATTGTATTCCACCCAAAAATTGGATACCCAGATTTCACCGGAAATATATGTTTTAAGGCCCCCTGAATCCAAAAAAAGCATTTTTGGAAACATGTCCGTGTGTGTGTCTGTGTGTGTGTGTCTGTGAACAGCATAACTCAGAAACGAGCAGTCGGATAAACGCCAAACTTGGTATTTAGGTTCAGAATCTTTCAGAGATGGGACACGAAGGTTTTCAAGAAAATCCCTCCACCCCAGATTACCCTTTACATGGAACATTTTTCGAAAATTTTAATTTTCTCAAAAACGGCTCTAACGATTTTGATTAAAATATCATATGTTTAAGATATTTTCATGACAAATAAAATGTATATCTGAATTTTCTGGAAATGTCTCCAAAAGTATTTGTTCATTGTGAGCGATTTTTGCATAACTGGTAAACTATAAGAAATAGACAAAATTTTACTGCACAAAAAAGTAGATCGCGTTAAAATACACAATTTATGACATATACATTTTTTTGTTGTTGAGTGAACCATTTTCGAGATATTGCTTGTTATTCCCTTAAATTTTTCAATGCTTATTTTCTCAAATGGGAATTCGTTATTCATTCTTTTGTCTTGGATATGCAAAGAGTATTTATTTGTAGCAAAGAGAATGGTGCTGCACCTAGCAACCAGCTATTAAGAGATATGTCTATGCTTTAAGGCTACTGTATTTCTATATTGCCCTTGCAAATTTCCAAACAAGGGGAACATAGTACGCCTTAAGCGATAGTCAAATATTTTTAGAACTGGTCGCTATGTGTAAAATGTAATTCACTTTGCATGTCAAAAGATCGTTTCTGCAAATGTTTATCCCGATTAATATGAAATAGATGGAGAATAAGAATTTGTAAAAATAGTTTGTACAAGAGTAGGGAAAGTAATGTGAATGCAACACATCAGATTTTTTATTTACTTCTGTTACCACACAGCGATAAACTGATATTGGATTATGGCCGGTATTACCACACACGCGCGCGCGCGCGCGCACACACACACACCCACCCACACACACACACACACACACACACACACACACACACACACACTGCACAACGTTTATTGATTTCAAAACATCACTGCATGTAATAAAGAACAAATAACATAGCGCTTTAGTTCTTTTCATGAATATATGGAATATTTTGTCACTTTTGTTCCATATTACTGACTCTCAGAAGTCGCATCGCATGCATCTCACCCGTGGTATCATGGGAACTTCCGTTCCGTTGCCTTTCCGCTGCTAATATTTGAAATGCCAACATAGCTGAAAATACGATTGAGGGCCCTTATCCTCAAAGCGTAGCCGAGGGATCTGCGCATTTAAAACACGAATGATTCACGTTGGCAGCAATTCTTTCCAAAGCCCGCCAACAAACGACTATATAAGAACGGTGGCATTAAAGGGAGGGTGGATGGACAATATATTACCCCCGGAACAACATATATTACACCAAAACATCTACGTTCCTCATTAACTACTGTGGATAGCAAAAACCCCGATTTCGTAAGTTAAAAGCTTCTATTTTCACCAAAATCCAATATCCCACACAGTGAGTTACCTACTTAAGGTTTTTTTTTTTGAGCAGCGTTTAATGGCTACCTTCATGCTAACAAGTACTTGTAAGAACAGCACAGATCGTTGTAACTCCTCATGGACCTCACTATGAATTATTCAAGTTTGAAATGGTTTGAAAAACATGAGGTTAAGACACTGAAGCTCACATTATATCAGGTTTGCCACTCGTCCAGGTTTGACGCGAATAGTTTGGGATTCAAGGAAACTGGGGACCGGAGTAATGCAGCTCCGGACTCTAATTGTCCCGGAATTCTGAAGTTATTTATACTTAGTTTATTAATGATTGATGTTTCTACATAAACAATCTTCATTAATTTATAACTTCTTTCACTATCAACCGTTTGCAAACTTTCGGCTAACGATTGTTGTTAAACCTAATTATTTCCAGCTCTAGTCGCAATACACAGGTAAGCCAACAATTCTAATTTCGTTCCAGTTTAATTTTTACCAGGGCACACTGCAGCTGTATTACGCAAAGTCATTGTTATTCCTTATGACAACAGTGAATGACAAGCTTACGTCTCATGACGTTTATAATTATATTTAACACGTAAAACAGTACTAGTACAGCCAGTATTTAAATCATGCGGTTTCAAGCGAATCTTCGCGTTTTGAAAATGTGTAAAAAGACCAATCGCACTTTAAAGCTTGTGCCAATACTGATGCAAACACGTATAAAGCAGTTGTTAGATCCAAACTGGGCTAAGCATCCATCGTCTATGTCTCTGCATCTCCGACTGCACTAAATGTTGGAAAAAATACGATCTACCGCTCTAAGATTTCTTGGTGCTTACGTTACTAGCCCAGGAGCGAGCCACCAGATATAAGCAGAAGAACCATCGCTCTCTTGTCGCAGGTGAACTTTGAGTCTGTCGTACGCCATCACGACAACTTCAAACCCACCTTCTGCAATGTTTTGTTACATTTTCCTACTCATACATCATTAAGATCTTCTCAGCAACACCGGATTAAGCCTTTTCATACCAGAATTGTTGAAACTGCAAAGAAATTTATTTTAAAATCATAGAAATTGGCTCACAACGGACATACCTCAATGGCATCTCCGACACCCTACAGTCAACCTTAAGCTTCACCCTGACCCAAAACTCCATATAACTTCTTTCATCTTAAAATAAATGTACAACTTACGAGAAAATTACACAGATGCTGTAGAAATCTTCGCTGATGGATCAATAACGAAAAATGCCTGCGGCTGTGGAGTAATGTATCCCACCCATGCTATGCTTTATTTGTTACCGCAATATTTTTCCATCTTTTTCTGTGAAGCCTTTGCAGTCAAGAAAGCCCTCCAATACATCGTTGATTCTCCTGCGGTTACCAGTTTTATCATCTGCACAGACTCATTAAGTATATTTCATGACAGCCAGAATCCAAAGACCTCACACCCCATCATACAATATATACTCCACCTGCATTACAAAATTCAACAATTCGGAAAACAAGTAACCTTTGCATGGGTCCCATCACATGTGGGCATTAAGAGAAACGAAAAGACGTACCTACTTGGACGTCATTAGTACCAAAGGAAGCTGCACGACATCCTCTCAGTGCCCTAAGAACACTTACACCACACCAAGATATCATTAGCTACACAAAACGACAGTTTATTGAAAAATGGAAGAAGACTTGGTCCAATTCAGAAAGCAAACTACATGATGCCCGCAAAGGTTATGCCAACAGTTGTGAACCTCTCCGAACTCTCAAACGTCGAGAGAAGTAGTATTGACTCGCCGCAGAATTGGTCACTGTAAATTCACCCCTCTTTCATTTTAAATAAGGAACCTCCAACAACATGCGACAGCTGCAACATGCGCCTCAGTGTAGAATGTATTCTAGTGTAGTGCCCCAAGTATACTAAATGGAGAGTACAAACTGATATCAGCGATCTATCAAATGCTCTCAACAATACACATTCAGTGAAAAAGGCTTTAACTTACGAGGGCAGTCCCAGAAGTACCCGACCTGACGTATATATAGGATTGTTGTTTCAAACAAATGACTATGGTAGAAAGTACCACCCTTATAAAACTTAAGTTTGAAGTCTGACGATGCTACTTTGTTTAGTAATTATTTGGCAGCCGTTAATACAGAACTCTCTCAGCGAATTTGTAAACATGGATAAAACTGGCCATCGTTATGTGATACAATACTTTCATTTGAAAGGTCTTAGCCCACCTAATACTAAAGCTGAGCTAGATTCTACTCTGGGGAGTCTGTTCCTTCGTTTAACAGTAAAATATTGGGTGGCAGAGTTTAAGCGAGGCCGTACGAGCTCCCAAACGAACATCGCAGTGGTTGGCCAAATGAGGTGGCCACGCCAGAAATTGTGAAGAAAATCCACAAAATGGTATTGGATGACCGTCGACTGAAGGTATGCGAGCTAGCAGACATCGTAGGCACTTCAAAAAGTGCTGTACATCGCATACTAACTGAAAATTTAGACATGAGAAAGCTGTGCGCAAGATGGTTGCCGCGTTTACTCACAATGGAACAAAGGCAGCGTCGTGAGGATGTTTTAATCAAGTGTTTGGCGATGTTTCGCTGCAATAAAGCAGAGTTTTTGCGTCGATTCATAACCATGGATGAAACATGGGTCCATAACTTCACACCTGAGACGAAGGAACAGTCAAAACAGTGGATTGAAAGAGGAGAATCGGCTCCAAAGAAGGCGAAGACAGTTCCAGCTGCAGGCAAGGTATGGCGTCAGTTTTTTGGGATACGTGTGGGATAATTTTCATTGATTATCTTTAAAAAGGAAAATCAATCAATGGCGAGTATTATGCAAACTTATTGAATGATGAAATCAAGCAAAAACGGCCGCATTTAGCGAAAAAGAAGGTTCTGTTTCATCAAGACAATGCTAGAGTTCACACATCCATTATCGCCATGGCCAAAATCAATGAGTTAAAAGTTCGAATTGCTTCCTCATGCATCCTATTCGCCAGACTTAGCCCCCTCTGATTATTTTCTGTATCCAAAGTTGAAGAAATAGCTAGGTGGTAAAAGATTTGCCAACAATGAAAAGTTGGAGTTTGCAGTTGAAGGCTATTTTGCAGAACTCGACGGTTCTCACTATAAACAGGGTATCAAAGCTATTGAACACCGCTGGGAAAAGTGTATCAAGTTGAAAGGAGACTATGTAGAGAAATAAGGATGCTTTTTCCCAAAATTTTTGTGTTTTCTTTGTTAGTTCTGGTACTTCTGGGACAGCCGTCGTATCTTACAAAACGTAACATTTATAATCTAATTTGAAGTTGTATAAAATGATAAAACATGTAATAAACTGGAATGTTACTTTTCAAATTAAATAGCTTGGGCAAAAGTCGTTCAAATATAAGTTTCCTTGGAAAGTCATGAAATGAAATTTGACGCATTTGTTCCAACCTTTTTATGAAGAACTGTAAGAGGAAACATAAATGCTAAAGTTGCTAGTGCGAGATTGTCATTCTTGCCTGAAACTCAAACAAATTCTGAAGTCATAGTTATTTAGCGAAAAAAAGAAAGAAAAAAACTTTTTTTCTTCGTCCGGGAATTTCAAAGTACAAAAGTGGCAAACCAGTTTATATTCAGATTCTCAGGAAACAAAGCATTTTCCCTTATCTCGGTGCGTGACAACCTTAGTCAGTTCAGTAAATAATAATCTTCGTATCAGACTCACAAACAAGTGTCGTGAGACATCAGAGGAAGATGGCAGCGGTTGCTGAAGACCTGTAAGTATGCATCTCCCTATTAGATATCTATGTTTGCGAATAATTGTCAAATATGTATTAAGTGGGGAAGGTGCTATTAGTTCCATCAAGGTAACGCGATATTTTCCGCTCTCTCAAGGAGCGATTATAAATTATTATTATGATCATCGCTTTCCCAGTCCAATTCATTAGCATAGGGAGTGGCAGTAGTTAGTTGCTCTCAGAGAAAAGGAAGGACAAAAACAGTTCTGTCAGCCTTTAAAACTGTAACTCCACCAAGATGTTTGTAGATAGGGAATGTGTTTCACGCGGGAAACAGCAGGTCTGTCTGCTCTTAATGTAATATGATATGAACTCCCTTAGCCTGGTAGATTTGTTAACGATGACGATTTTTACGAATGTGTCGTGCAATCAAATATATTACACGCAGTGACTCCACTTCAAAAAAATCTTATGTATTATATTCACACGACTTTCACTACCCTCTATCGTTATTGGTGGGTATACAAACTATTCTTAACGAAAGTTATTTTTCCTATCTACTTCATTTTAATAGATATAATAAGCCTTTCTGGAAATAGCTGCATTACACATCTCGTTATAGGTACAAAAAGGAATAACGAGTCAAATGTTTCAGAACTGGACGCTATACGCTGCCTTAAAATTCCATACTCTTTCCATAACATCCCGAGAAGCAACTAAAAATTGACAGAACTTCAAAAGAATGACAAGTATTGAACAATCGGAACCGTTAATAACGGATATCTCAAACATGGCTGATGCCACAAAAAAAGTTATTTGAAATAAACGGTGTGTTTTAAACAGAACTACATTTTTATTTTCTCCACTATGTACAATAAGTAGGCGAAGTATTGCATTCCACCCAAAAATTCGATACGGAGATTTCACCGGAAATACATGTTTTGAAGCCCCCTGAATCCAAAAAAACATTTTTAGAAAAAGGTCTCTGTGTGTGTGCCTGTGAACAGCATAACTCAAAAACGAAAAGTCGGATAAATACCAAGTTTGGTATTTAGGTTCAGTATCTTTAAAAGATGCGGCACAAAGATTATCATGAAAATTTCCTCACCTCAACTACTCTTTACATGGAACATTTTTAGAAAATTTTGATTTTCCCCAAAATGGCTCTAACGATTATGATTAAAATATATGTTTAAGATATTTTCATGACAAATGAAATGCATATCTTGAATTTTCTAGATATGTCCCCAAAAGTCCTCTTCATTCTGAATGGCTTTTGCATAACGGCTAAACCATAAGATTAGACAAAATTTTACTACACAAAAAATAAAGATCTCGTTAAAACACACAATTTATATCCTATACTTTTTTGTGTCGGGTGAACCATTTCCGAGATATTCCTTGTTATTTGTTTGAGTTTTCCAATACTTATATTTTTTTCTCAAATGGAACGCTTCACATAGCAACCAGCTCTTAAAGGATTTGACTATAGCTTAAAGCCTACCATATTCCCCTTGCACCTACAAGAAACTTAGCAATACGATTAACATCTCGATATCTGGATTAACATGAAGTAGATGAACAAGCGTTTGTAAAAATAGTTTGTACAAGAGTAGAAAAAGCCATATGAGTGCAACGTATCAGAATTTTTTTTGTTTGTGTAGTACGTTTTGGTCTACTGCTTAACGTTTATATCAGTTATGCAAAATTTTATAAATTTACTCTCGAATGAAGAATATTTGACAAGCTATTTCCAGAAAATTTAAGATATAAGTTTTAGTTGTCATGTAAATATCTTTAATATATGTCATTTTAATCAAACTCGTTAGAGCCAGTTTCCCAAAATAAAAAAATTCGAAAACTGTTCAATAAGAGGGTGGTTTGGGATGGAGAGATTTTCTTGAAAATCTTCGTGTCGCATCTTTGGAAGGTAACTGAACTTAAATACCAAGTTTGGTGTTAACCCGACATTTGGTTTCTGAGTTATGCTGTATACACACGCGCGCGGGCGGACATTTTTCTAAAAATGGCTTTTTTAATTCAGGGGGCCTCAAAAATGTTTTTCCGGTGAAATCTCGGTATCGAAGTATGCACGTGGTAGAAAAAGTAAGCATTGCATCAGAGAAATTAATGGAAAAAAACTCATAATATGCAGAAGTAACAAACGATATTCCAGGTTACATGTTCTGGTTTTTTCGTTTCATTAGTTTTATAATGTTTTAAAAATTTCAAATGTTTTTCAAACTTTTATGTGTGGTCTTTACAAAATGACCTTATGTGCATTTAGTAGATCGGTTTTTGTATAATGCCTGACAATGTCACCGACATATAATTTGAACTGATGGCGAAATTATGAAGTCGTAAAAAGTGAGGCGTTAAAGAGGAAGTTTAGTAAAAACATTGCTAATTATTCCTGACTTTGACATGCTTTCCTGCATCAAATCAAAATCCATTTTCACTGAAATTTGTAGTATTATAAAACAAAATTTGCTCTATTAAGTGCATGTAAAATAACTTTGTAAATCCAACACATGAAAAGGTTGAAACACCGGTGATTTTTCAAAACCAATAAAATTAAATACGCTGGAAAACGCTAGGACAGCTAAACTGCAATTTCGTTTGTTGTTTCTGCGCATTAAGACTTAGAATTCTCTGAATTAATTTAGTTGCTGGAATTTTTTAAAGTGGAAATGAATACTTTTGAAGCCACTGTATCGTATTCTTACCAATCAAGGGAATGGAAGTTGAAGTGAAAATATGGCTTTTTCGTTTAAGGAAATTAGTTGAATTCTAAATAATCTCTTTTTGAAGTTTAAGATCTACCCTTGGAATTGCTGTTTTGGTAGTTATGTTTACGCTCTTACATCTCCAGGGCCGCCCTCTAAACTCCCAAAATTGAACCACAATAGAAAAATAATCAAACTAGATCACTAATTATGTACTGTTATAATATATTGTATAATGTTGCTAAATTATACCTATAATTATGCCATTAATTTAAGACTAGACATTCAGCTCAAATTTTCATAGGATTAGCTCCTTCAATCATTTTTAGATAAATGCATGAAGAAAATTCTCCAAGACTGCATTGAATAGGAGTTAATGTGAATTTTAACATTAGCCTCAATATAAATTTATTAAAGAATATATATTCTGATGAGAGAGATTTGTAATCTTTGCGAACGATAACATAAGTTGGCTGCAGTACGACATACAGACTATTTAGAACTGCAATTCGAACCCTGGGATAATCCCCAGGACGAAGTCTTTATTGACCTCGAGGAAGCGACCGTGGACTACCACTACGAGGAACCACAGCCGCCCCAAGAGCAGATCCATCTTCCTATAGCCACCCCTAAACATGTGGCAATAAGTAATTGTAAATAAATACACACACATGCACATAAATGCTGATTTGACCTTGTGACAACTCAGAAACAGTGTTGCCAACACTTCCTCGCAAATAATGGCTAGTTGGTATCTTTAAAAAGGCATTATTTAACAAAAAAAGGCTAGATATAAAATGACGTATAAAATTACCCATATTTTCTTTGCAGAAGTTAAACCCCATTAAGACATTCTAAATATCATAACTAATTAGATAATTCCATAATATTTAAATACTGTAAAAGAATAATTTATTTAATATAAAATTGTAATTGAATAAAGTATACTTTTGCTAAGCACCAATACCGTATGTTAAATATTTCTGATATTGAAATATGAAATTTACAGAAATTCTTTAGGTGAAATATGTAAAAACTGACCAATTCTGTGTGTCAAAAATCATACATTTTGAGCGCATACTCCAGAAAGTCGACCTTATGATTAGTACCTACACATTTTGATGACATGTCATGACTCATGATAGGAACATAATACAACCACACAGGTAGGGGGATTCACCCTAACCTTTTGCATAGCTAAAGCGCAGATGAAATTATGCTCTTTAGGCTAGATTTGGGCTAATTGGTTTGTTAAGTAGGCTAGATTTCAGGCTATAATTTATATGGCTAAACGCTACTGTAAAATTTCTAGATTTAGCCATAAAATAGCTAAGTTGGCAACACTGCTCAGCAGTTAGATATGTTTACTCCTGTCTAACGTGGGCTATAGACATGCGCACTCCGTCAAGGGGTACTTCATCAGAATGCCCTGCACTCTGTCGATCAGAGTTTACTTATAAACCCGGCGACCGCCCGCTCTGACCCATGGTTTTTTTTTCGGGGATTTGCCCGCGTCGTCAGCCGAATGCTGGAGTGGTTCCTTTCATCCCCCGAATTACCTGTCCCTTCATTTCGTTCCATTCTTCATTTCATTCATCTTTCATTCCGTTGGTATCTTTGAGGGTCGGAAGTGTCGGTGATGGTGTTTCGGTGCAGCGTGTCAGGAGACAAGGATGCTCTTTTGATTCTCTCCGTCTCTCGGCTTTCGGGTGGCTGCCGGGGTATCCGAACTCCCTTGAGGTGTATTGGATCCCCTCTGAGTTGTCCGTTTGCCGGGATGTCTCTACCTGGAAACCTTGGGATCCTGTCATGGTTGTGCCGTCGCTCTGGTTCCGGACGCCCGGTGATTCCTCTCGCCTCAACCTTCCTATTGGAGACGCCTCCTCATGGGGCGTAGGTACAATATCCACTCCAGATCGTGCCGAGACCCCTCCGTAGCCAATCCAATCCAACACCCATAAAGCTCTACTCTGAGATAAATGTTTTGCTTTTAAGTTTTTACAATAAAGATAAAACTTCGATGTGTTGCGCTCACGCATTTTCTACTCTCTGTTCTGCAAAGTATTCTCACAAAATCCTATTGTTCTGTGTACTTCTTGATAAACCTTCATTACACATTTACTCATGTCGTTGTAGCTATAATAAGAATACAGTAAGCTAAAGCTATAGTCAAATCTTTTCAAATCCGGTCGCTTGCTCTCTTTGTATGAACACGAAAAAAATAAAACAAACAAACAAAAATAAACGAATAGCGATTTGCAGTTGGGAAAAGTATAAGGTATTTGAGACTTCAAACCAATAACAAACAATAACACATTCACCACAATAATAATTGTGGCGAAATGGTTAACGTCATAACAAACTGTATTTGTTTTAATGAGATCTACATTTTCTTATGTAGTAACATTTTGTTTATCTCTTACGGTTTACCAATTATAGCTTCATCGGCTATCCCCAAAAAATTCATCTGTACATTTTATTTGCCATGAAAATTTCTTAAACATACGAGTATAACATTTTAATCAAAATCGCTAGAGTCGTTTTGGTGAAAATAACAAATAATGACACATTTTCCATTAAAAAAATGGGGTGGGGGATTTTCTTGAAAATCTTCGTGTCACATCCTTGGAAGATGCTGAACGACCAAGTCAAATTAAATTCGTTTATTTAAAAAAAAAACTATATTCTTAGAAAACGATTAACGTTCCATTAACAATTTCGTTTGGTATTTAACCGACTTTTCGTTTTTTAGTTCTGGTGTTCTCTCTCTCTCTCTCTCACACACACACACACACACACACACCCACAAGCGCGCGCACACACGCACACGTATACATACAAACACCCGGATCTTTTTCTGAAAATACTTTTTCAGGATTCCGGAAGCTCCAAAACATGTATTTCCGGTGAAATATCGGAATCAAATTTTAGGGTGGAATACAATACTGACTATAGGTAAGTAGTAAGGAAAGTAAAAAAAATCTGATGTGTTGCACTCATATGACTTTCTCTACTCTTGCAAAAACTGTTTTTACAAACGCTTAATCTCCATATACATCCATGTACTCCATATGTCAATCGAGATATCGAGATGTTTTCTTATTGCTTATTTTCTTGTAGGTACAAGGGGAATATGGTAGGCTTTAAGCGATAGTCAAATATTTTAAGAGCTGGTTGCTGTGTGGAGCATTCCATTCTCTTTGCATTTTCAGAACATAAAAATAACAAATTGCCGTTTGAGATAAAGTATAAATATTGATAAATTCAAACAAATAACAAGGAATATCTCGGAAATGGTACACCCGACAAAACAAAAAACAAAACAAAAATGTGTATGACATAAATTGTGTTTTAACGAGCGGCTAGATGTTTTTATATACAAAAATTGTACCTATCTCTTACGGGTTACCAGTTATGCAAAAGCTATTCAGAATGAAGAGGACTTTTGGGGGCATTCCCAGAAAATTCAACATATACATTTCATTTGTCACAAAAATATCTTAAATATGTGATATTTTAATCAAAATCGTTAGAGCCATTTTTGAGAAAATCTAAATTTTCGAAAAATGTTCCATGTAAAGGGTAGTCTGGGGTGGGGGATTTTCTTACCACTGCAATATCCGTCATTCAATTCCGTGTATCACCGTGTCTTCGCTTCCATCTCTTTTCTGACAACATCTTTCATTATGTGCTGCATTCGAGATACTCTCAGACTTTATGTAACCCATTTTTTCGGTGCTCTCCAGCTTTTTCTTTCATCTATCTTTGTATTACTGTCGTAATATCCTGTTCGATCTTGTTCTGGGATTCTTGTTACTAGTTTGTATAGATATGATGTTGACCAGACACGTGTACTTTAAAGTCTGCAGGTCCTATAGTTCAAATTTTCGATATTCACTTGTCCCCGCTTGAGAATAGGTTTATGTTATACTTTAACAAAACTATGTAAATGTAAACTGAGAATCAAATGACACAACGAGACGGCCTTGCACACACTGTACGCACGCTGCTGGCCAATATTCATGAATTAAAGGCCTGTGGGTTCATGAAGTTCACTGCCTTGCTAACAACGGTAGCAGTCGTGAATTGACATCGCGATTAATCGGTCAAAAGCTCAAGCTGAAATCATATCCAAGATAAGATTCGAAATATCAAATACTCACCCTATAGACTGGATTGGATTGTGAAGTGGAGGGGATCCAGGAGGAGGTACCCCGGGAGAGAGGGATGAGATGAAGGGAAAATAGGGCAGCCGGAACCAGTGAGACGGCACAGCAATGACAGGGTCCCTAAAGTTTCCAGAGATAGACGCCCGGCAGGTGGCCGCCCCTTACGGATTCCAACGACCCCCTTTCCAGGGCCGGTCCTTATACCCCGGCAGCCAGCCGAAATCCGAGGGACGGAGAAAGTTCACAAGGAGAATACTTTTCCCCTGCCACGCTGCACCGAAACACCATCGCCTACACTTCCAACTCTGAAACAGACCAAATAGGGTGAAGGAAGAATTAAATATAAATGGAACGAAATGGAGGGACAGGTAATTAGGCGAATGAAAGAAGCTACTCCAGCATTCGCCTGACGACCCGGAAAAACGCCGATAAAACGGGTCAGAGTGGGCGATCGAACCAGGGAGTTCCCGAATGCGGGCCATAGACGTTACCGCTTGAGCCATCCTGCTCGGTCAGCCTATGACAGCAAAGAAAAGAAAAGCATACCTTTATGAAGCTACAATACCAAATTTTTTAAACAAATAAAGCGTCACGTAAAAGTGACTGCTGTTCCTTTCAGAATGCGTGATACCATTTCAATTTTTTTTAGATGGAGAGATCCTACAAAATTAATAAGTGATTATAGAGTGGCACTGTAATCTGCATTTTAAAGCATCTGTTGTTTTCTTCGAAATCATTTATATGCTATTAGAAGTTGTTGAATCTATTCCTATTCATTTAATCTATTTTAATATTTAAATTTTATTCAATTTATAACTTATTTCAAGAAAAAAAAATTATGTGCATTTTATATTCTGCTTTTGAACCTATTTTATCTTTCCTGTTAAGAATTTTTGGGTCAGATTTTTAAGTAAATAAATATCTACGTTTTACACCCTGCCATAAGTTGTTATATTACTAGAATAAATTAGATGTTTTAAATTCCAAGACCTGATTTTCTACAGGTGATATTATTGTCGAGATGAACACGTTCAGACAAACATAAAGATGCTTGTTTTGAGGCAATATTTTATATCATAACATGCTGTGAATGCCAGAGTGATTGTAGTGTAAATTAATATTATTGTATGTACAGGATTTTAGATGTTTGTTAGCCATAAGTATTGTTAGGAAATAAGTTTACACGGCCTCACTGAAACTGACAATAGAAGTGGGTAACAATAAACCGAGGGGGTGAGCTGTTTATCACTAAGAAGAGATAAACAAATGACGTCAGGGTAGCGTGCCTTTTTTAGAAATGGAGGGAATATCTTCCCTAGAGTATATATGTTAGTAGTAGTGATTGGCTGACCAAAACAGACGCTAAAGTGGGCGCGATTTGGTAACCAATAGCAGCTCTATTGTAGTGTTTAGGCAATTCGAGGTGAGGGAGTATATATTCTCGAGCCATAAGCAAGTGTCGCACAGTCTTGAAGAATCTTTCACGAGAGGTGCACATCACGTAGTCCTGAAGAATCTCTCGCGAGGTACACGTCGCAAAGTTTATTACAAAATGTGAAGTAGGTACGCGAAGGGTGCGCGGTAACTAAACGACTGTAGTTACATTCCTAAATATCATAGTTTCAGTCAGGCGTGTATAAAGATTAAATATGTGAATTATTAATTAAGTGTGACGGCAATAAAAGTGTAAAATCAAATCTTTTTATCAGTGTTGTCTTTTAGCAACAGCTCCTTTCCGTTTACACGCCCTGCTTAGAGACACGTGTTCGATTGAGTTATAATAGCTAGCCGGAGGACAAAGAACCCAAAATTTAAAATAATAAAACCAGAGGCGCCCAGTAAATAAGATACCACGAGCCATGAGAACTGCGACAGTTTTATTCTACACATGCATTTAATTTTGCGTATGCATGTTTTAGGAACCGTCTCACCTAGATAGAATAAGCTGCAGTTAATTTACGACTGTTCTGTTTTGCTCTGTATTTTCCTTGTTGTGGCGCAGGTTTGCAAATAATGTTCGGTACCGCAGCCTGGATTCCCTTGAAGTTAAACAGGAACTGCTTGTGCAGCAGACGGATATGTCCTTTACAACGCCTACTCTGTTCTATCACATCATCTGACATATCTTTCTCTGTTGGGTTTATTAGCCTATAGCTATGAAGTGTCCCATTAACACGATGAAAATGCTTCTGCCACAGCGATGTCTTGTCAGGCTAAAAAACTTCTAGCAACACTATCCGTCTGAAATGCATTCCTGTCTGCTCGACCAATCAGACATAAATTTAAGCTGCGGTTTATGTTCACAGAGCTCTCAATTACTAATCTCAGGCAGACAATTTTACAACTCAACTCAGAAGAAACTGCAGAACACATGCACAAAAAATCTGGTGTGTGCTTTCGCTTGGTTTTCTCTAGTCACTATTGTTTTTTACTTTCTCTACTACGTATAGCAAGTAGGGGAAGTATTGTATTCCACCCAAAAACACGATACCGAGATTTCACCGGAAATACATGTTTTGAGACCCCCTGAATCCAAAAAAATCTGATGTGTTACACTCACATGACTTTCTCTACTCTTGTACAATCTATTTTTACAAACGCCTATTCTCCATATGCTTTATGTTAATCGAGATATCGAGATGTCAATCTTATTGCTAATTTTCTTGTAGATGCAAGGGGAATATGGTAGCTTTTAAGCGATGGTCAAATATTTTAACGCTGGTTGCTATGCGGCGCATTCCATTCTCTTTGCAAGTCCAGGACATAAAAAAATGAATAACGAATTTGAGAAAAAGTATAAGTATTGGAAAATTTAAGGGAATAACAAGCAATATCTCGCAAACGGTTCACTCAACAAAAGAAATGTATATGACATAAATTGTGTATTTTAACGCGATCTACATTTTTCGTGTAGTAAAATTTTGTCTATCTCTTATGGTTTACCAGTTATGAAAAAGTCGTTCACAATGAAGAATACTTTTGGAGACATTCCCAGAAAATTCGAGATATACATTTTATTTGTCATGACAATATCTTAAACATATGATATTTTAATCAAAATCGTTAGAGCCGTTTTTGAGAAAATTAAGATTTTCGAAAAATGTTCCATGTAAAGGGTAGTCTGGGGTGGGGGGATTTTTTTGAAAACCTTCGTGTCGCATCTCTGAAAGATACTGAATCTAAATACCAAGTTTGGTGTTTATCCGACTCTTCGTTTTTGAGTTATGCTGTTCACAGACACACAGACACACACACACACAGACACACACACACACACACAGACACACACACACACAGACACACACACGGACATGTTTCCAAAAATGCTTTTTTTGGATTCAGGAGGTCTCAAAACATGTATTTCCGGTGAAATCTCGGTATCGAATTTTTGGGTGGAATGCAATACTTCCCCTACTTACTATACGTAGTAGAGAAAGTAAAAAGCATTTTTGGAAACCTGTCCGTGTGTGTGTCTGTGTGTGTGTCTGTCTGTGTGTGTGTCTGTCTGTGAACAGCATAACTCAGAAACGAACAGTCGGATAAACACCAAACTTGGTATTTAGGTTCAGTATCTTCCAGAGATGCGACACGAAGGTTTTCAAGAAAATCCCCCAACCCCAGATTACCCTTTACATGGAAGATTTTCGAAAATTTTAATTTTCTCAAAAATGGCTCTAACGATTTTGATTAAAATATCATAAGTTTAAGATATTGTCATGAGAAATGAAATGTATATCTCGAATTTTCTGGGAATGTCTCCAAAAGTATTCTTCATTGTGAACGACTTTTGCATAACTGGTAAACCATAGAGATAAACAAAATTTTACTACACAAAAATGTAGATCGCGTTAAAATACACAATTTATGTCATATGCATTTTTTTTTGAGTGAACCATTTTCGAGATATTGCTTGTTATTCCCTTAAATTTTCCAATACTTATAGTTTTTCTCAAATTCGTTATTTATTACTTTCTCTACTACGTATAGTAAGTAGGGGAAGTATTGCATTCCACCCAAAAATTCGATACCGAGATTTTATCGGAAATACATGTTTTGAGACCCCCTGAGTCCAAAAAAAGCATTTTTGGAAACATGTCCGTGTGTGTGTCTGTGTGTGTGTGTGTGTGTCTGTATGTGTGTGTGTTTGTGTGTCTGTGAACAGCATAACTCAGGAACGAACAGTCGGATAAACACCAAACTTGATATTTAGGTTCAGTATCTTCCAGAGATGCGACACGAAGGTTTTCAAAAAAATCCCCCCACCCCAGACTACCCTTTACATGGAACATTTTTCGAAAATTTTGATTTTCTCAAAAATGGCTCTAACGATTTTGATTAAAATATCATATGTTTAAGATATTATCATGAAAAATAAAACCTATATCTCGAATTTTCTGGGAATGTCGCCAAAAGTATTCTTCATTGTGAACGACTTTTGCATAACTGGTAAAGCATAAGAGATAGACAAAAGTTTACTACACAAAAAATGTAGATCGCGTTAAAATACACAATTTATGTGATATACATTTTTTTTGAGTGAACCGTTTTCGAGATATTGCTTGTTATTCCCTTAAATTTTCCAATACTTATGCTTTTTCTCTAAAAGGGAATTCGTTATTAATTTTTTTTGTCGTGGTAATGCAAAGAGAATGGAATACTCCACATAGCAACCAGCTCTTAAAATATTTGACTATCGCTTAAAGCCTACCATATTCCCCTTGCATCTACAAGAAAATTAGCAATAAGATTAACATCTCTATATCTCGATTAACATGAAGTATATGGAGAATAACCATTTGTAAAAATAGTTTGTACAAGAGTAGAGAAAGTCATGTGAGTGTAACACGTCAGATTTTTTTTTTTGTCCTGGACATGCAAAGAGAATGGAATGCGCCACATAGCAACCAGCGTTAAAATATTTGACTATCGCTTAAAACCTACCATATCCCCGTTGCATATACAAGAAAATTAGCAATAAGATTGACATCTCGATATCTCAATTAACATGAAGTATATGGAGAATAAGCGTTTGTAAAAATAGTTTGTACAAGAGTAGAGAAAGTCATGTGAGTGTAACACATCAGATTTTTTAAATACCTTTTACAACTCTTCTTGCAAAAGATTATTTTCTCTAACACGTACATAGTAGGTAGAGAAGATATTGCATTCCACCCAAAATTCGATACGGATATTTCACTGGAAATACATTTTGAGGCCTCCAAAAAGGTTTGCGGGCGTGTCTGTTAACAGCATAACTCAAAAACGTAGTCGGATAAATACCAAACTTGGTATTTAGGTTCAGTATATACCAAGGATGCGAACACGAAGATTTTCAAGAAAATCTCTCCACCCCAAACTACCCTTTACATGGAACATTTTTCTAAATGTTTTATTTTCTAAAAAATTCCTCTGACGATTTTGATAAAATACCATGCATTAAAGGTATTTATATGGCAAATGTATATTTTTAATTTTCTGGAAATAGCCTGTGAATTCCTCTTTATTCGGAAGAAATTTTGTAATTATCTTGTATAAACCTTAACCGTCAAAGGATATACGAAAACGTACCACACAAAAATGTAGATCTCTTTAAAACGACACTTTATTCCAAATAAGTCTTTTTGTATATCAGTCATTGTCATTATATCCATTATTAATGGTTCTAATTGTTCAATACTTTGTCATTCTTTTTAACTCCCATTTATTTTCAGTTGTTTCTCGCTATTTCATGGAAACAGTATAGAATTTTAAGGCTAGCATAGTATAGAGTCTAGTTCTTAAACACTTGACAGTCGCTATTCCCTTTGTATTTATAACGAAGTATGTACTGCAGCTATTTCTGCAGAGGTTTGTCTCGATTAAAATGAAGTAGACATAAAAATAAACTTTCGTAAGAATAATATGTATACCCACTAATAAGTGATAGAGGGTAGAGAAAGTCATGTGAATGTATCACATCAAATTTTTGTTCTGTTTATGTTATGTTAGTTGAAACAAACATTTGCAGAGATGCATTTCGTTGTAGGTGCAGGTGGCTGAAGCGATATGAAATATTTAAAAACCGAGTCGCTATATGCTGACTTTCAATTTTAGTATTACAACTGGATGATGTCTTTCTTCAAAAACTGACATAAGTATTGAAAAGTTCATACCAATAACAACGAATATCTCAGAAATTGGTGGCGCCATAAAAAGCTTTTGAAATAAATTTTGTGTATACAGAAATCCACTTTTTTCTTTTTGAAGTACATTTTGTCTCTCTCTCTCCCTCTCTTACGGTCTGTCTCCTTGCTATTTAGCATTCTTGTTTCTATCTAGTCATCTTTGAAAATAAAAAATATGAACAGTGGTTATTTATGTTACTAGTCAGCCACTGAATGAGTGCGTTCGGTGGGAAGAGGAACTACACAGTTACGGAACAACTGGGCAGGGTATCGGAACGACAATCAGGTAAAGAAACCATCCGCAGTTCCGAGTTGCATTTACTAGGAAGGCTGAGGTATGCAAATGTACATTTTTACTTTCTCTACTACGCATAGTAAGTAGGGGAAGTATTGTATTCCACCCAAAAATTCGATACCGAGATTTCACCGGAAATACATGTTTTGAGACCCAATGAATCCAAAAAAATCATTTTTGGAAACATGTCGATGTGTGTGTCTGAACAGCATAACTCAGAAACGAACAGTCGGATAAACACCAAATTTGGTATTTAGGTTCAGTATCTTCCAGAGATGCGACACGAAGGTTTTCAAGAAACCCCTCCCCCACCTCAGATTACCCTTTACATGGAACATTTTTCGAAAATTTTAATTTTCTCAGAAATGGCTTTAACGATTTTGATTAAAATATCATATGTTTAAGATATTGTCATGAGAAATGAAATGTATGTCTCGAATTTTCTGGGAATGTCTCCAAAAGTATTCTTCATTGTGAACGACTTTTGCATAACTGGTAAACCATAAGAGATAGACAAAATTTTACTAGACAAAAAATGTAGATCGCGTTAAAATACACAATTTATATCATGTACATTTCTTTTGTTGAGTGAACCGTTTTCGAGATATTGCTTGTTATTCCCTTAAATTTTTCAATACTTATTTTCTCAAATGGGAATTCGTTATTCGTTTTTTTGTCTTGGATATGCAAAGAGTATTAATCTGTGGCAAAGAGAATGGTGCTGCAACTAGCAACCAGCTAATAAGAGATATGTCTATGCTTAAAGGCTACTGTATTTCTATATTGCCCTTGCAAATATAAAACAGGGGGAACATAGTAAGCCTTAAGCGAAAGTCCAATATTTTTAGAACTGGTCGCTATGTGTAAAATGTAATTCTGTTTGCATGTCAAAAGATCGGTTCTGCAAATGTTTATCTCGATTAATATGAAATAGATGGAGAATTAGAATTTGTAAAAATAGTTTTGCAAGAGTAGAGAAAGTCATGTGAGTGTAACACATCAGATTTTTCATTGTGCAACTGTACTTCCTGTATCACCTTGCCTCTCACTCCGCTCTGATCCCAAGCCTTGATGACGCTCGCATTGTCAACAAAAACAGTGGTGCCCTCCTGCAAGCTCATCGATATCGTGACCGACTAGTACGAATGTGTGCTTCTTTATTTTCCTTTGGTTGACTTAATTATCTTAAAGTCATGTTATAACGAAGATTCCTGTTAAAGAAGAAAACCAAATGCATTCTGTGATTATGTAAGTTCATCTCAACAAACATGGCGTGGTTACATTATGTAGACAGTTACGACGGGCTAGCTTATGTCGCCAACAGTGTTATCAAATATTATACGACGTAACATGTTGCTTATTAAGGTAAAGTTTGAATAAAGCGAATCTTACCTGGTATAGATACCTGCTTGATACTGTTTACTGACAAAGATTTTTTATAGTAAATTACGACAATCTAATTTACGTTATAACTTAGCCAAACCTTCTCACCTATTTGCTTTTATAAGGTATTGCCTTCTAACGCTAATAACGATGTTGTCAAATTGTGCTCAACTCTCCATTTCATTTGACAAATTTAAAGGTTAATTCGAAATGGACGATTTGAGAAAGGAAACTTCGCTTATTGCTTACAAGAGTCACTTCGTATTACTATTTCAATGCAGAGAATAAATCTCAATAAAGGGTATGGGACACATTTATGTTTATATGTTTATGCAAAGCAAGCCAAATGTATTACAAGCTGGAAAGATTGATATTCGAAATTCATAGCTTCAAAATGTTTCACAAGTTGGCAACGTTATGCGTTCTGTTTTACATATCACGAACTACAGGGTGAGCCAAGAACCTACGAACCGGCTGCGCGGTGTTTTTCCTGTCCGCATCCTCAGCGCTCGCTGCCGTCTGCCGCTACATAGAAAGGCGCGGGTGAAACCATACATGTTTAAAACTACTTTTAAAGGCTTTACTTACCAACTTTATGAGACGAGATGATGAAACTGGCCACCGTCGTTGTCCATACATTTTTTTGCACCTCTTTAGGAAACCATCCGTCACTCGCCGTAGTTCACGTTGAGAAAAGCTGGCAATTTCCTGGCGGATATTTGGTTTTAATTCTTCCAGGGTGTGTGGGTTTGTCTTGTATACTTTGTTTTATGTTACCCCAGAGATAGAAATCGCACGGGGTTAGGTCGGGGGACCGAGGGGGCCACAAATCTCTACTAATAATTCTGTCCTCAAACACACTTTCAATTGTTCTCGTCGAAATATTGGCCGTATAAGCTGTTGCAGAGTCTTGTTGAAAAAAGGCAAAATCACGCTCCCAGTCTGTTAATTCTCTAAAAATAGGGGGGTCAAAATTGTATTCACATATATACATGCTTCAACTGTTGACTCGAAAAAAATTGGCGAATGATTGTAAGTATTGTAAGATTGTAAGTTGGTAAGTAAAGCCTTTAAAAGCAGTTTTAAAAATGTATGTTTTCATCCGCGCCTTTCTATGATAGCGGCAGACGGCAACGAGCGCCGAGGACGCGGACAGGAAAACACCGCGCAGGCGTTTCGTAGTTTTTTGGCTCTCCCTGTAGATGATAGGCCATTCGGTCCCCCCCCCAATTGTAATGTTTTCCTCCATGTAATATATTTCAGTTTATTTTCCGTGGTGGAAAACGGCCCTTATTGTGGGCTACCAATCCTGCCAAACTCATACCCGAATACGCTCGGCAAAGGTAGGCGATCATCCAACGAATAGGTACAAGAGGTGATCTGGCTAGCACCTATGCTTCTCTCAGACGGGAGGGGTCGAAAAATTCGTTCCCCTACGATAAGCTCGAACCCTGCGCACTCCCTTAAAAGGAACGGGAACTCAATGCTCCAACCAATCGACCCACTACGATTTGGCACAAGTCATACATGTATTTCAGCGCACATCCAGCCTGGAAATTTCAAAGGGGTGTGGTGTCAGTTTTATAAAAATTGGGTCAGATGAATAAGTATGAGTATATACTTCACTTTTTCAAGTAAATATGCCGTTTGGTATGAATAAAAGCTTTCGAGTACCTTCTTAAATTTTGAGAAGATGCTCAGTAATGGAAGCATATTAGAACACACTCAAGGGCCCATCTTACAAAGAGTAAGTACATATGTACTCATACTAAGTTTTGCAAGTTCATTCTCTTCTCGTGTTGAGCATGATTACATGCATACTCACCTCTGAGTATATATTGATTTAAAAGTAAATCTGAAGACATTGGCTATAAATTTATCAGTTATATCTTCAGAATCGTCTATTGTTTCACAAAAATATAACCTAAAACTATAATGGAAAATCAGCTTTACTTGCTATGTAAATTGTTAATTTCAAAATCCAGTTACTTATAACTTTATAAGAAAGTTGTTTCATAGCACAGATGGTTATAGAAGTAGTCGGGTTTGAATCTTCATCTAGTATCTCATGCGTTATAATTTTCCAATCCGCGAGTATTATTTTCTTTGTGCCAGATTTATTGATATAATATTTTTGCTTATCACCATTTTATTTATTGTTTTGTGAGGCAGTATTTTTAACACTTTGATTTCAGTCAAATTATATAATATAACATATAATAACAGCCCGCCTTAAAGCAATATGTGTATAATATAAAATGCATGTAACAGTCATTGTATTAATATTTATATTATTATGTACATGTTCAATAATGTTTTTTGAATGTATTAGGTAATTTAATAATGTAGGAGCTGTGAGAATAATAGGTTAAAAGTTGCTAACAATGAGGTAACCCTGAGGCAATAATGAGTAAGAAAGTTTAATAATGCTACTAGTCATTATTGGAGCAAAAATAATGTAAATTTTGAGACAGTTTATTAATAGCCAATCAACAACCAGACAAAAGCATAAGTTAAATGAAAGTATTCTTTTGAGTAGGATTAGCGAATCAGAAACTGAAATAGGGCAAATTGTACAAATTCAGAAGTCAGTTGCTAGTAGACAGCGTTACTAACCGGACGTGAGACGCGTCCTCGAGAAGTTTAATACATATTCAGTGTGAGACGAAAATAGTTTACGAGTTTAAAAAAAGTGCAAGTAATTAATAAATAATCTTACAGCTCTCTATATCAGTGAAGTTTTATTTGGATCGTGTAAAGAATTAATAAGTGGAGTGAAGTACAAATTATAATCTGTGTAAGCCTACATTCTTAGCCGCACTACACCCTGCAAAGAAATCCATGTCTCTAACAATAATCTGACGCAGCCGAGGCAAACATAAATATATAATATTTAAAGAAACAGTCAAATTACAAAGTTAATATTTTTAAACTTGGGGTGAAGGCTATCGGAAACTTTTTACCATACGTGCGGTTGCCACTACTTCAAGTGTTTGGCTCCTCAACAGTCGAAATACAATACAACACCACCATAAAATGAAAATACTTCATTTGCTAACATTGTCATCAGCTTTCTAGGAGCCCCAAAATCCTCTATTGCTTCACAAAATCTTAACCTCAAAATGCAATTACTTAACACTTATAAAAAAAAGTTTTGCAGTAAAAATAGTGTAAATTTCCCAATTATAGAAGCAGTCGGATTTGAATCCGCATCCAGCACCTCATGAGAATGACTTTCCTTTCCGCGAATATGATTTTATTTTTCCTAGGTTTATTGATACTATACCTTTGCCTGTCTCGTTCATTTTATTTATTGTTTTATTAGTTTAATTTACACCTATAACTTCTTGATTCTTCCCAATAAATTGTCGTTTCTTGAAGGGCTGCATATTTGCCTAACGTTACTGCTGAGATTTGTTAAATGGGAGAGAACCAAATGCAACAAAATATCTGCTCCACTAAGGACCAGTTGTACGAACTCGGAATAAACCTCTGTTACACGTTATTCCATGGTTAGGCTCTAAATTGCGTTGCACGACATCGGAATATCGTGAGAATAACAGTGGAATAACTTATTCCGTGGTTCTTTGCGGGGATAAACCGTTATTCCGAGAATAGAGTATAAAAAGGAAAATGGCTTCTTGGGCACTGGACACAGTTTTGTCCGGTATAAATGATGAATTTCTTTATAATATGTTTTCGAGAACCAGAGATCTTAACATAATACGTTGTAGAGACAGTGCGATAGATGAACACAATGGCAAAGAGATTCAAGTTGGGAAAGGATATCGTGACGAGATAGTTTGATGGTTATTTAGACCATATGATAGGCAGATAGAAAAAAATTCTGATGTGTTACATTCACATGACTTTCTCTACTCTTGTACAAACTATTTTTACAAACGTTTATTCTCACTATGCTTTATGTTAATCGAGATGTTAATCTTATTGCTAATTTTCTTGTAGGAGCAAGGGGAATATGGTAGTATTTAAGCGATAGTCAAATCTTTTAAGAGCTGGTTGCTATGTGGCTCATTCCATTCTCTTTGCATCTCCAGGACATAAAAAAATCTGATGTGTTACACTCACATGACTTTCTCTACTCTTCTACAATCTAATTTTACAAACGCCTATTCTCCATATCCTTCATGTTATTCGAGATATCGAGATGTCAATCTTATTGCTAATTTTCTTGTAGATGCAAGGGAAATAGGGTAGCTTTTAAGCGATAGTCAAATATTTTAGCGCTGGTTGCTATGTGGCGCATTCCATTCTCTTTGCATGTCCAGGACATAAAAAAAAATGAATAACGAATTTGAGAAAAAGGATAAGTATTGGAAAATTTAAGGAAATAACAAGCAATATCTCGAAAACGGTTCACTCAACAAAAGAAATGTATATGACATAAGTTGTGTATTTTAACGCGATCTACATTTGTTGTGTAGTAAAATTTTGTCTATCTCTTATGGTTTACCAGTTATGCAAAAGTCGTTCACAATGAAGAATACTTTTGGAGACATTCCCAGAAAATTCGACATATACATTTCATTTCTCATGACTTTATCTTAAACATATGATATTTTCATCAAAATCGTTAGAGCCATTTTTGAGAAAATTAAAATTTTCGAAAAATGTTCCATGTAAAGGGTAGTCTGGGGTGGGGGGATTTTCTTGAAAACCTTTGTGTCGCATCTCTGGAAGATACTGAACCTAAATACCAAGTTTGGTGTTTATACGACTGTTCGTTTCTGAGTTATGCTGTTCACAGACACACAGACAGACACACAGACACACAGACACACAGACAGACACACACACGGACATGTTTCCAAAAATGCTTTTTTTTGGATTCAGTGAGTCTCAAAACATGTATTTCCGGTGAAATCTCGGTATCGAATTTTTGGGTGGAATGCAATACTTCCCCTACTTACTATACGTAGTAGAGAAAGTAAAAATGAAAATTTAAGGGAATAACAAGCAATATCTCGAAAATGGTTCACTCAAAAAAAAATGTATATGACATAAATTGTGTATTTTAACGCGATCTACATTTTTTGTGTAGTAAAATTTTGTCTATCTCTTATGGTTTACCAGTTATGCAAAAGTCGTTCACAATGAAGAATACTTTTGGAGACATTCTCAGAAAATTCGAGATATACATTTCATTTGTCATAAAAATATCTTAAACATATAATATTTTAATCAAAATCGTTAGAGCCATTTTTGAGAAAATCAAAATTTTCGAAAAATGTTCCATGTAAAGGGTAATCTGGGGTGGGAGGATTTTCTTGAAAACCTTCGTGTCGCATCTCTGGAAGATACTGAACCTAAATACCAAGTTTGGTGTTTATCCGACTGTTCATTTCTGAGTTATGCTGTTCACAGACACACACACAGACACACACACGGACATGTTTCCAAAAATGCCTTTTTGAGGGGGGATTCAGGGGGGTCTCAAAACATATATTTCCGGTGAAATCTCGGTACCAAATTTTTGGGTGGAATACAATACTTCCCCTACTTACTATACGTAGTAGAGAAAGTAATAACGTTACTATTTAACACAGTATAAGGTACCTAGAATATTATTTAGCGAAATGGATTTAGGTTTATGGTAACAGTGAAATTAAATACTACCCATAAGCACAAAATACAGGTAGCAATACACTACTACGACACGTAGCGATGTAACGAGTGAGGTTCAGTTATAATCGACGATAACGGACTGTTTACTTCGTAAGGTACAAAAACATCATTCAAATGTAACTTAGCCACAGATGTGGATGTTCTGTACGATATTCAACGTTTGGAGGTTATGTGTAAGTTTAACAACGGTGAATCTAATGACACCACAAACTTCGCGATGTGGGCAGGAGTTGCCGACGATGACCAGATTAGTAGTGGCCTTCAGAGCTCCCGTATCTAATCAAAGATTAACTTTAAATTATTTGAGAACATTCACAATTTATGCGTATTTACAACGTGGGTTTACTCCAAACGAATGCAGAGATGAACTCACTTTTATCGCTGTCACTTGTCTGAGTAGCAGCTGGATGACATTAGAAACAAGTTTTAGTTCAATAGAGAACACGGCCAGTGAAAAATAATGTGCTCGATGTAATTGTCTTGATTGAGCATTTCTAACTGTTGAATATAAGTATTGCAATCAGCAAAATGCGAGCTGTAATGGGAATGTTTTCCCAATATTGTACTTGTACGAAGCATTCTAATATTTTTGTTAGTTAATAATACCTGCTTAGCAAATAGTTTAGCTACTTGATCTCGGTGCAGCGATTTGGTTATATCTTAGGGTTGACATTGGCGGAGGCAATAGTTAAAATGTAGTTTTCCAAGCTCGAATTAAAAATATATTTTAAGGAATACAATGATAGAAGCCAGGTTAAGTGCGTTAGCTGTTTTCAGCAGAGAAAACGAAATATACCGTAAACTGGTATAATATCAGCACAAGTTACAGCTTTGCACAAAATGTCTTACCCCATCGCAACAAGTCACAGCATCTCTGTGCATGTATTTTCTATAATGTAGTTGTAAAATAATTTTGCATTCGAAGTGCAAACAGTTCAAATAAGTTAAAAAACAATGCAAAATGCTATACAAGTTTCAGCAAAACAAAATAGTGATTACGTATCAAGCTGGCCATGAATGACTCGCAATGTAGCCAGCATTAGTTTTAAATCTGCAAACAGTCGAATAGCTATCTAAGGAAACAAACTCCATCGTACAACTCATCGTCACATTTATGCCCTTAATAGGGTATTCCAAGATTTATTGCGAGTTCGTACAACCGGCCCTAAGACAATGCCAAACAGTGGAGCAACAGAACACCATACAATCAGCGAAGCTATATGGTCAAAGAGTGCAGTTAACGCGAGTACATACATTTAAATTAGCAATGTGAGGTAGCAGGTTTCTCTTACGAAAACGAGCATGTTCTCATTGGATTTGGTATATAATCTCAGAAAATGTTCATATTCTTTAGTATGAACTTTCAGAAAGTACTTGATATTGATTCGTATGACCCATTTAGGTTCTTTTGTCTAAGGTACAATCCCTCATAAAAGAATCTGGGGCCACGATTCGAAAGAATTAATCGCGTACGCGTTGTTTGTTCAGCCCTAGCCAGTGGAGGGCGGCGCCACAGATTTGTGCTGGGTCAGGGCGCTTAATCTAACAAAGCAGCATGCGACCGACCGGTTTTTGTCTTCTACGTTCTATATTCTATTTAACGCCATTGCTCTATAGGATAGTAGTGTGCACCGATAGAAACTTAGTTTAAATAACGATGTTCTTCTATAACCAATCACTCCTTTTTTATAATTTGAAGGGGTATCAAGGAAGAAAGAACTGTGCACTTTTAGCACAGGCATTTATGTAATTGAAATATGTCAGACGATATGTTTGCTAATTTAATTAAGGATAATAATTGCTACTAGGGTGACTTTTTTAGCAATTGTTACAACTAAATTGCGTTTAAATACGTATTAAATTAAATTATATAATGGCCATATTGACTTTTCGTTCCTGACAAACAAATGTTATCAATAACACTTAATGATAGTGATGGCGGTAATAATGGAACTAATTTAAGCTCCAGCACCCAAACATTTTAATAACATCACTTTTTACTTTCTAAGTTTCCATCAGTGGAAGTAATGTGAAGTATACGACAGATGATTAATTCTATCGTATGCTTTTCTAATATTGCAAAACACTGAAGATCGGAAACAAGCTTCTTCGTTCATTATCTGTTTACCCTCCTCTTATGTAGGACTTAACCCCCCCCCCAGGACTTACAGGCGGGTGCCTGGAGTCAGAGGCCCGTCGAGGAGCAGACACTCATGAGGCAGACAGAATAGCCAGGATGGGTGATCAGCCCGATGCCTGGAATGGGATGAAGGAAGTAGATGAAACGAAATGGATGAAAGGAAAGGTGATGATGGAGCAGTCGGTGGAATGAATGGCGGGGGAACCAGGAGAACCCGGAGAAAACCCGCCCCGACGCCGCTTTGTCCACCACAAATCCCACATGCGGGTCCCTGGGATTCAACCCGGGCCGCCTCGGTGAGAGGCGAGCGGTCTAACCACTCGGCCACGGCGCCTATTTTTCAGAACTAAATTCATCTACAAGGAAGACCAGGGATTTACGAATCGAATATCTGGGATGTTCCCAAATCTCCCTTACTTTACTTCTTTTGAGTAGAAGTTTAGAAACAATATCACAAATTATGCTCTATAGTGCTTGTTCTCAGTCAAATTATGGAAACAACATACTTTACTCTTTCGTTCAACCAAAAAAGAGTTATACTTGCTTGCCTTTAAATCTTCCTTACTCTTCGGAGAATATGAAATAAACATAATTAAACATCTTAAAAAAAGTTCTCATCCAGGCAAAAAGTGAACCCGAAATGCTAATTTCATAAACTAACGCTCTATCCTTTACTTCAAAGAATCAACCACACTAACGCTGGTGAAGTAGAGGGCTTGTTGAGTCTCCTCTAACATTGAATCCCAGGGATATGTTGTAGTCCTGGAAATATTGTTATATGCCTAAAGGTTCAAATGAAGAATTAAATAAAATTTTGGTACCCAGCACGTACATTAAGGGGACGTATACTGACTTGGCTGCGGAGGACCGAAACGTGGTGTGGAGGTTAAGAGGAAGGCGTGGGTTTCTCACTGTACACAATTCATAATACAAATCCTCTTACACATTCCTAGATTTGTTTCCCAACCGTTTGGGGTTCCTACATTATTAAATATGAAAGGTGAGGGGAGATGTCCACCGATCCAAACGCCGGCTTGCACGCGCGATCTGCTTCTCTCGGAATCCTCAGCAAGACAGAGGCTATATCCCCCACCACTACCAGTCGGGAGTGACGTAAACAACAATATATATGACAATGACATGTAATCCCCCAAATTATTAATACTTCACATCATGCATGCTCCCAACGGTGCGATCTGTCTACAGCAACAAAGGTGTCTACACATCCCGGACCACAGAGGCTTGGCTTCAGCAGCACCCAGACATTTCGGTTTTGGGATGGCCTGTGAAGTCTCCGGACCTTAATCCGATTGAGAACATTTGGGAATTAACGTGTTCGGGACTGGAAAGTCAAGAATGCACCAAAGATGCACTGAAAGAACGTCTGGGAGAGTAGGAGGAGACGAGCTCAAATCTGCAGGTCTTTAGTTTCCTCAATGCTTCGGAGAGTAAATAAGGTCATCGAAAGTCACCCAAAAAGTTTTGCAGCATTATTATTGCATTTATTGTAAACACATTGCTGTTGCATTTCACATTTGGTGGGTTTGTGTTAAGGAAAATATATTTAATCTCTATAAATATATACAATTTTATTTTTGTGCTACTACTGCTATTAAAGTGATATTTACGATGTTAATCCTTGCATTTGACACAGTTTACGGTATCTGTAAGCTAGTGTAGTGAAAAGAAACGTTAAAGGCTATAAACAGATAGAAAGAGTTTAATTTTTATGAATTCACCATTATTATGGTATTAATAACTTTATTATATTATTATGGAAAACATCCAAGACAGTGACGGGATTCGAACCACAGATCTTTGGCTTTCCATGCCGATGCTTTGCCATTGAGCTCTCGTGCTAATCTGCCCCCACCGCAACCGATTCTAATGCATCTGACTCTACCTTTAATCGTTGTCTACACACCAATGAATTCTTTCCACTTTTTCGAGAAGAGACTACCAAATGTGACAAAGCATTATAAACAAACTGTATTTAAGTCTAACACACAGTGTAAACGAGAAAATATTATAATAATTTGTGACAAAACGGTAAAGTGAAGGTGGCAAAAATAAAACGAAATGATGATAAATAATGGAAGTAAAATATAAACATTACAACTATAACTATTATATAGGTGTATACAAATAGTTGAAAATTGCAATTGAACCTCTGGCAGCAGCAAATGCTATGCTATAAATTATCAGTATTCCCTTGAAACGTTTGCAGAATTTTAAAAAAAGGGCGTGGTACCGTGTCGTATATTTACGGCACGTAAAAGAACCTCAAGCTTGATAAAGAGGCCTCTGAGCAAAATTACCGGTCTTTCACGCCCGGTATAAAATGGGACGGTAAGGTCCTTTTTTCTCTCCCCCTTACATCACAGCGGACAGTACCAGAACTGCGCTTATTTTTGCATTTGATGTCTCTGACACTCTTCTTTCCCCTCTCCCACACTTCCGTCGAAAGGGTGAACAAAGTACATGGAACAGCTGTGCGTTGCTGCCTCCATATACATTTGAGAGACAGTGTACTATGTATCAGGGTCAACTCTTTACTTAAGGTTCAAACTCCAAACATGTTGCTGTTTTAAGTGTCTGCTTATGGCTGCTTGGCTCCATCTTCAAAACGATAAGAATATCCGCAAGACCGCAAACAATTAAATGAAACACTACGACTTACGAATTATTTCAAGTTACTAAATGCATGACTCAAATGTTTATTCAATCAAATAAATGACCCCTTCCATGATAATGTTAAGTAAGCTTTTAAAATAAGCTTAGTAGGCAATATTAATTGAAAGAGGTATGAAGAAATGTTAATAAAATTTTCTTTCCATCTATTAGATCTTTTACACTTCGAAATGCAGACATTTGGGCTATTCCCGGATATTAATATAAAATGCAAATTTCGTAGTAATCCTAACTCTAGTAATGGCAAAGTATGTGGTAGCTATTCATTATGCGGTTATCGATTGAGAACATAAAAAAAAGCACAGTAAAATACGAGTTATTACTGTGTATTTTTGTGTAACTTTTAAAGACCTAAAGGGGTAGAAATTTTGTATCCTCACTGATACTGCATAATAAACAAGTCCTTAGCAACAGCTAATATATATAAAACGCTGTTTATAACAGAGGAAGAGCTGAAGGTGTTTTTACTTTCTCCAGTACCAATCTTTGTAGACAGGGGAAGTATTCTCACCCAAAATTTCGATACTGAGTTTTCACCGAACATGTATGTTTTGAGATCCCCTGAATAAAAAAAATAAAATGTTTAGAAAAGCTTCCGCTGGTGCGTGCGTCTGTCTCATTCTGTGTATATGTCTGTGAAAAGCGTAGAGAAAAAAGTGTATACGACAAATCGTATAAATATCGTAGGGTATAAGCTATGCAAGGGACACCTCGCACACTGCGACCTACTGGAGATCTTTTGCGGCTTTCATCTCCCAGGAGAAGGGATGAAGTGAAGGAACCACAGGAGGCTACAGGCCGCAGGTATACAGACTACAGAGACGTTCGGAAGTTTCTAATAGTTTTAGGCCCGAACACTGCTGGACCTGCCCAAAGAGGGCGATGAACAACCCGTCCAGTGCTTCCTGCCAAAAATCATTGAATCTCCCTACAGGTCGAACAAAATTCCGCTACATTCCACTACAAAAATACTATACTATATCATTGACGTAAATCATAGCATCATCTCTGTTGGTAATTTAGGCCTGTTTTAATAGCGGTAGTTTATCTTTTGATTAGGTGAATAATTAAGTTAAAATAAATTTAGTCATTGGACATTTCTTAGTAAAACGTAGGTAAATTAATTTACTTACGAAATGCTTGTGCTGTCAGTAACTTTCAGATTCTTCATGTGTTTCTGGCTTTCACATTGTTTCAAAATATCACTCTTTTTTATTCTAAAACAACATTACATACCCTGCACTTCGCTATTCCTCTGTTTTCCAAACCGAATGTGACCATTTAAAAATATCTTCTTTCAATCACTTATCCGAAAACAAGGTTTTCTCCCTTTCTTCTTATGTTTCGACAATTCTCCACAGTATTCCGTGTTTTTTTCCTTAGGGTGGAGTACCCTTATCGCTCATGATTATATAACTGGTAATACTTAACAGCACTAAATTAATTTGTAGAATATAATTGAAACTTTTTGCAAGTTCATTTTAGTAATAATCATAAATTTATTTTTTTAAATTAAAATTGACGAAAGCCGCTACGTTTTCCCACTTTTTGTTTTTTGCTACAATGTCTCCGAAGGTTCAAATTTCGCTACACTGGTAACACTGAACCCGTCCAGCCAAGCAGCCCTCTGCTGTCTACGGGGAGTACTGTTTCCTTGCAACAAGCATCCGCAACAGCACCACCACACACTACGAAGTCTAGAAGCACACCTGAAAGATGAGAAGGGAACGGATTGAAAGGGAAATTATGAAAAGGAAATCGTGGTAGATCAGAAACCACCTCAACATTTAGCTACCGACCAGGGAAAACCAAAAACCCAAAGTCAGAGTGGACGGTCGACGGGAATCGGAACCGGAACCTCCCGAATTCGATTCTCACGCGTTACCGCGAACCCACCAAGTCGCTCAGTCGGATAAATGCCATATTCGGGCATTTTCCAAGAATGCCACACTAAGATTTTTAACGAAGTCCCTCTCGTGCAAAATGCTTCGTTGTTTTGGATTTTCTCAAAAGTCGCTCTAAAGATTTTGATGAAAACATCCTATGTTTAAGGCATTTAGATGAAAAATAAAATTCAGATCTTGAGTTTCTAAGCATAACCAAATATAAATTCCCTATGCTTAAACTACATATGCATAAATATATCTATATAGCTACAAATGCCTGTATCTACATCTCAAGGTCTCATGCTTTACGATTTTGGGAACAATATTTTGTCTGTTCTTAGGTAACGGGTTCTCCACTACATTCAAAATATAATCTACATTGAACACTGGAATTGTTAAAACCTAAAGAATTGATTTAAAAAAAAGTGTAACGGTTTTTTTTTCAACCAGAAATATGCTGTTTGAGCAATTTTTGTTTTTACTTAATTGCAACTAGAAAACTTATTTTTAACCCAGTTTAAATACTTGCATCTAATGAATTATGAATTGCATTAAAAATGCATACAACTACATTTTACGGGTATTTTCCGATTTCTGTTTACATGCGGTAAAACGTTTAAATCGCCTTTTTAAAACTTGAACAAAATGAGAGAGGGTTAAATGTGAGAAAATCATATTTAAGTCCATAAATAGCTAAGTGTCCTTGCCAGTGGACGTGCAAATTGCTATATCGTGCAGTAATAGACGTTCGAGAGAGAGAGAGAGAGAGAGAGAGAGAGAGAGAAATAATCAGATTATGTAATAATAAAGTTCCAAGTTGTATAAGCATAACAAAGGCATTTTTTAAACTCTAATTCCATTATATCTCCCTCTTACTATCTTAATAATTTCTAATAGTTGGAACGCTTTGCTGGTACTTATCATTATTCTTTGTCCTATGATCACGATCTAATTTCTCCTACTAATTTAATTATTGTTATTTATTACCTTTAACATCCTTTATAGTACAGTCTTTCCATCGCAAAATGTTACAGCTTTCGCAATAACTAATAAACAGTGTCATTTTCGGACTCTTAATTGGAAAGTAGAACAAAAAAATCCTTATATTCACAGCTATCATTATAAAAGCTTATTTTTCTTCTTCAGAAATGGTGTCATCACAGATTTCGTTGCAGGTACAAGCGGTAAAATATCGCTGAATTCATAACCGAATACTTAAAGGCGGTTCATTATATGCTGGCTTTGAAATTCCACACTACTCTTTAATGGCATCGTGAGAAACCAATAAATATATAAAATACTGGAAAATTCAAACCAAGGACAACGATTGTCTCGTAATTGGTCAATGCCACAAAAAATAAACAAAAATCAAACATAAATGAATACATTAAATGACTTAAATTGTGTCTTTTAAGAACATCTACATCTTTATGTGTAGTAACGTTTTCTGCTTTACCAGTTGTAGAAAATTACATAAAGTTCATTCAGAATGAAGAAAACTTTCCTATTACGCGGAACATTCAGGACATAGTTACATTACATTTTATGAAAAATGCGCATGTAAGCAATATTATATTCTAATCAAAATCATTGGCCATTTTTAAGAAAACCAAAAAATAACGAAACATTCTGCATGTAAAATATAGTTTTGAGTGGGGGATTTTCTTGCAAAATCTTCGTCTCGGAACTTTGAAAAATGATGAACTGAGATACCAGGTTTGGTACTTATCGGAATTTTCATTTTTGAATGTTTTTTGGGGGGGTAGAGATTCTGTGTTCCCTAAAATGTGAATTTCCAGTGAAATGTTGATTTATTTTTCGGTGGAATACACTATTTGCTCTACTTTACTATAGGTAAGTGGTGCAGAAATTATAGTGACAGTTAAGTATTTAAAACTTCTCTTGATGTTTTTAAATGTTTTAAGCGAATGCAGTCGAAGCCAACGTCACGTTATTAATAGTTATGCAAGCCACTTGACGAATGACAGAAATAGCTTCCAACAAAAAAAAAAGTTTACCCCTGGTGGGACTCGAACCCACAATCCCCGGTTTAGGAGACCGATGCCTTATCCATTAGGCCACAGGGGCAGATGGCACTTGCGCGGCATTGTACTGCTAGTCAACATGTGTAAAGCTTGTACTAGCAATCGCTTGTAGTAAGTTTTGTTGATTTTCACTACTTTAAGTGTACACATAACTTCGCTCGGGAACATTCTATTGCGTGCTGCTTCATTAGCTTCCACTTGTGGCTACTTTACGTGTTCAGAGCCTAGCTTTCCAAGCGATGTTTGCAGTCCTGAGAGCTGTAAAATGCGTACCGTTATTCTGATGCACAAACTGTTAGGTACTTCGTGTCTTTTCAATTCTTGGTTATAATCTCAGGTCTTTATTTATTTTGTTATACTGCAACTCTAGTATTATGTGACTTCTGATGACCTGTTTTGTAGCATGCATTATTTCCTTCAAACCCGTATTTTTTCCTCTCCCTCTCTCTCTCTCTCTCTCTCTCTCTCTCTCTCTCTCTCTCTCTACTTACAAATTAAACCCGTCGTGACAGCAACGTGTAAAAATATCCATACTTTAAGATCCTGTGCTTCTTAACACGAACCAAAGTCACATTATAAACCTCAGCTGACTTTCCCCTAATAGCTCTTAGCACAAAAATGTTTTCACCCAAATATGTTTCTTTGTAAATTTGTGTTGCTATATTCCGTAAGTAACACTTAATTACAGAATGTACTGAAAGCTGGCCTCTATGATCAGGATTTAAGGTGATACGAATATACATAATGCATGACTATAAAAGATTCGAGTATATTGCTCATTGTTTCCACATTGCTTGTATGAGGAGCACCTCTCTCTCTCTCTCTCTCTCTCTCTCTCTCTCTCTCTCTCTCTATGTAGGTCAATTTGTGACCGATATCATCTAATGCAGTGTCCCCCCCCCAAATAAAAAAACTCACGACTTTTGTAAAAGCTAGAATGAACCAAGAAACATGCATATTGTGCTCTATTATTATTATTATTGTTATTATTATTATTATTATTATTATTATTATCTATTCCTCTTCAGGATCATGACTGAAAAGCTAAAGGTGTCACGGAAGTGCCTCAAATGGTTATTCACAGTATCCGGATTTTGATTTCCTAAAAATGTTTGAAAAATTGCTTATAAAATGGCTAAAGTTTTTAAAAATCACATAATAATTATAAAAATAATCCAAATTGAAATTTACTTAAATTATTAAAAATTGGTGCACAGAAAGTTATACGTCCTAGATCATATCGGACGGGGAATGAACGGAATTGTTGTAAAGGTGCTTAAATGGGCTCGGGGGCCTAGAGCCCTAGAGTATAGAGTTACCGGACAATGGTCTGCTCAAGATCAAGAAAACCCCGAAAAAAAATATCCAGTTAACTCACCCCAACCGATATTCGAACTCGGGATCTCTTGAATATGAGGCAGAGGAAGTGCACTTAAATTAATTTTTATGTGGGCATAACTGCTATACAAGTAGAAATAGTAGTTTTAAGAATAATGATTTAATAGAAAAATAATTAACACATTATATTTGTTCGATGTTCTCGTTTGAAGAATCTGAAAATAAAATTAAGAAGAATTGTTTTTGAAGCAGATAAGGGTATAGAGTATATCCTACTTCCAGGTCGAAACTGATTACAGTTGATTTGCTTCTTACTCATTTTAATATTTTAATTTAAAACATAATATTAGCATGTCATACTTCAGGGAGAGCCAAAAGACTACGAACCGGCTGCGCTGTTTTTTTACTGTCCGCGACCTCGGCGCTCTTTGCTGTCTGCCGCTATCATCGAAAGGCGCGGATGAAACCATACATTTTTAAAACTACTTTTAAAGGCTTTACTTAACAAGTTTATGAAAGTGTGTTTGAGGACAAAATTATTAGTAGAGATTTGTGGCACCCTCGGTCCCCCGACCTAACCCTCTGCGATTTCTATCCCTGGGGTAACTTAAAACAAAGTGTACAAGAGAAACCCACACACCCTGGAAGAATTAAAACAAAATATCCGCCAGGAAATTGCCAGCATTTCTCAACGTGAAGTACGGCGAGTGATGGATAGTTTCCTAAAGAGGTGCCAAAAATGTATGGACAACGACGGTGGCCAGCTTCAGCAGTTGGTAAGTAAATCCTTTAAAAGTAGTTTTAAAAATTTGTATGGTTTCATCCGCACCTTTCCATGATAGCGGCAGACGGCAACGAACGGTGAGGACGCGAACAGGAAGAATACCGCGCAGCCGGTTCTGGGTCTTTTGGCTCACTCTGTAGAATTATTAGAATAATTAGCACCTCTTTATCCCCCAATCTTAAAAAACTATAGCATTAACCCTTTTGAGTTCTCAGAGTATACAAAATTAATTACGAATGAAGAGAACTGCACAGTCTATGACAATAGCAACCCGATTGTACGCATCCATTAATACAAAATTTGGTTAACTGACCTGTCTCCTCCCTAGTTGGAGACCTGAATTCATAAGAGTAACGATACTCATTCCGCTGACAATAGTCTCCAAACAATCAGCCCTTTCTAGAGTAACCATTAAATAGGAATGCGATTTGTCTTCCAAGAATGCGATTAAAGGATGTCCAAAGTTACTCTTATTTCCCAGATGAATAATGAAATTTCTGTAGATATTTGAAAAGTTATCCTTATATAAAGTGTTAATAATATAAAATTATTTTTATACTAAGTGTAAACGCAAGAAAATTACTAAATAAGGACGTAAAGGACAAGCAAATGACAAAATATGACTTAAAATCGAGAAAAAAATTACCTAAAAATAGGAAATGACATAAAATGGCCAAAAAATTCACTAGCAAATATGCATTTTCGTGACCTGTGACGTATGGTAAGGATTTATGTCCACGTTAGCAATGTCCTGGTTATTAATGAGTATTGTGCTAAAATTAGGTAGTGGGGCAGACTTGAAAACAAGTATGGGAATAGTATCTGCCAGTATTTAAAGTTAATGAATATTATAATAGGGTGCACCGGTACACACTGTGGAAAATAATGAATAAAAGAGGTATTCTACTTCATGTGATACAGTACTGTAAAGTGACGAATACATGGTCAACAAATGGAACATTATCAGAAGAGTTTATGATTAATAAAGGTGTTAGACAAGAATGTAGCCTCTCTCCAAGTCTTTATATATATATGTATATATATATATATATATATATATATATATGCACGGCATTCTTAGAGAATGGAAGAAGCATATCTGGGACGGGGTGTTAGTAAACTCACAAAGCGTAATATATATTCTTTTATTTACGGATGACCAGATACTTATCCATGAAACGAAGACAATTCACAGAAAGCCATTCATAAACTAAATATATGTGAAGAATATAAATTAAAGATATCTCTACAGAAGACAAAAGTTATAAATTTCATACGAAAGCATCCAGTCAGAAGCAAAATAATATAAACAATACCGTTTTAGGCTGGCCCCGTAGTTCAGTCGGTAGAGCACCTGCCTGTTGTGCGAGGGGTCCCGGGTTGGATTCCCGGCTGGAGGGGTTGAGAATTTTTCTCTAGCCAAGAGTATTCGCTATCCTCCTGACGCAGATTTTAGCTATGGTGCTCAAATATATTTTCTTTGCCCGTAATTTTGATGTACAGACTGTATATGTAGATAAGTCTGAATCATGTGAAATTATTATTTTAGTACAACATAATATCTAGCCTATGTATAAGGTTCCTGGTCCACGAGTTGGTAGTTGCCTTAAATCCGACAGTTTCGTCGGAAGGGAGCCTGTCTACGAGCGTTGGAATGCGGAAGACATCTATGACACGAGGGGAAAAAGCCACATGATAAATGCAACCAATGAGATGCTAGAGAAAATACAAAATGTTAAACGGACGCTTAGCATCCCGCGAAAAGTGGTCAATAATGTAGCAGAAACTTTATCGAGTGGGGGATAGGATGCATAAATACATATCTCAGGATCACTCCAGAAAAGTCAAGCCATCCTGAACCACCAGTTTGGATTTCGTCCTGGGCATTCGACATCTCAGCAGCTGCTGAGAGTGGTGGTGACAGCCTCCCTGGGTTTCCAGGATGGGTGCTTCACGGCCGCAGTATTGCTGGATGTCGAAAAGGCCTGCTCAACGACGTGGCATGCGGGTCTCCTATACAAACTCATCCAACTGGGATTACCAACACAGATGATCAACATTATACACAGTTATCTCCGACACCGCACGTTTAAGGCTTCAGTCGCGGGGAAAACATCTACACTTAGGCCAGTTAGAGGCGGAGTCCCCGAAGGCTCTGTATTATCCCCCACGCTTTTCAGCGTCTTCATGGCAGATCTCCCAACACAGCAGCAAGTCGAAATGGCCCCGTATGCTGACGACGTGCTGCTGTACTGCTCAAACAAAAACTTACTCAGGGCCTTCAACCCAATACAGACACCTTCGCCTCATCCAGCAGTAGTACCGGCGTTGGCGCATGTCCGTTAACGCGGACAAGAGTCACGCCATATTGCTTACTAAGCCCCACATCCCCGCAGACTGCCCCACATTTCAATTCCGAGGTCGAAGAATTGAATGGAGAAATTCTAATACCTGACTGGGGGTGAAGTTGGACAAGGGTCTAACTTTTCGCGAGTACATCCATGATGTCTCGGCCCGGGCGCAGGGGGCAATTGCCTCCTTGTACCCGATGCTGAGATCTGGGATGCCTGTTCGCTTAAAGCTGCACCTTTTCCGAGCGCTGATAATCCTCCTTATGCTGTATGCCTGCGAGGTCTGGTGCATGGCCGCAGACAGCTGGCTGCTATGTCTACAACGGGCACTCACGAGCAGAATTTGGCGCGCAAATAGGGCCCGGGAAATCGCGGTAGCTTCCCTAACGTACCATCGTCGCGTGAAATTGTAGTACTGCATCGCGGAATAAGTGACGCCCTCGCGCAGCGGACTAACTAAGGGCCATGAGACGCGCGAGAAATTTGTCAGCTCCCAGTGACCAGGAACATTAGTTATTGTTTTTATGGTAGTAATAAATTTCAGTTCTGTGAAACTCCGTGGTGCTTCATATTTCCCCTGGACTTCCTTTATCCCACAACCGGGATCGCCGAAGCTTAACCTTTCCTAATAGGCAGAGTCTACGTGCACATCTCCACTGAGAACCAATCTAGCCGAGGCCAACTACCAACTAAATTATTACAAGCCACCACCCGCCGACGGAGAAGCAGCAGAAGAAGAAGCCCCGACGAGAGGACCTCAAAACAGGTACGGTAACGTCGAGACTCTGGCGTAGGCGTAGGCTTCTGAGCGAGGCGCCAAGGAACCAGCCTCACTCCCCAGAGTCTGGAAACATGAATGAGAGTGTGAATGTGTGTATGATTTAATGATTAAAAACCAAAAGTGCAAGAAACCCAACGGCAAGAGTACACGAGTTAACACCATTGCCAATAGGCAATAAATTCCAAAGGAAAGCTCGCCGATAAGACCAATGTAATTAAAGGTGGGGTATAAATGGAATTTTTAAAAATACCGTTTTAAAACAAGTGAGCCATTATAAATTTTAGGATATGATATTACCTACGAATATGATAAAGATATTAACATTAAAACACGTCGTTTTCTGATATATGTGACATAATTACCAGGGGCCTAAAAAAGAAAACAATAAGAAAAAAGCAGAAATAACATTTTCTAAGACGGTGGCTGTACCAATTTTGCTACGTGGATGCGAAGCATGGACCCTACAAAAAACGATGTTAGGAGATTACAGTCAGCTGAAATGAAATTTCTTGAAGGATAAAAGGATACACAAAATTGGATAGATACAAAAACGAGGATATAAGGAATGAACTAAAGCTACTTCCAGTTATAAAGAAGGTAAAAGAATACAAGACTCGTTGATTAAACCAACTGAGTAGAATGAATAAGAAAGGACTCCCGAAACAGGCACTGCTTTATATACGTATATAAACCACGAGGGAGAAGTGGTCGACCAGGAGCAAAATGGCGAGTTGAGGACCTTACAGGAGATTCTCATACTCCATGAAGAGAAGAAGAATAACAATATTACAATAAGGATTTTCTTTAAACAGCTATGTACTAAATTGATTACCAAAAGAAAATGTATCCTTTTTAAACGGAAAGCTTACTTCTGGAAGAGATATTTTGCAATGTGAAAATCTCGATTTATTACCAGTTTGACACTTAGCTATAATAGTACTATTATAAAAAAACTGGCCAGAAGAAAAGAATGATGTGATCACAAATAAGGCAGTGAGATGTTTTTGCAAAGTAGAGATGGATTCATCGATATTGATCTAGGTCCTTGACTGCAGATCCTATTGGTGAGCCAAGCTGCTGTCTTTGACTCGTGTATCGAAATCAGCACATGCCAAGCAATAAGAGATACTAATTAAACATCGGATTTGTGTACACTATAAGTGTCTAAAATATGCACGCATTTATGCTGTCAAAATCTTTAAAATACGCTCTATAATTATAACTAATATGATTTCCGGGCTGTTATGCCGTGGTCTGCTGAAGAAAGATTTCCCAGACGTTTCGTCCACAACTGCGGTGGACATCTTCAGTGGCGCGGACGAAGTCTTCTCGGTGAAAGTATCGCAGCGTCTGATGCGTTGATTTGATTTTTTGATTGATTGATTGGTTTATTAATAAATGTGGCCTGGTGCCGGTACAAGTGGCCCGGCTTACAGGCAAAAATTTACATTACATACAGTTATCCTAATTTCTATGAGATTAATTTTTAAGTAATAAAAAAAAAAAAAAACCCATACGGCAACCATCCATAAGTTGCCGAGAACAGTTTTTCTCGGTATATAAGTGAGTTTTTTTTTTCTGGTTGGTTTAGAAAGTTTTTTTTTTCACTATTTACAATTAATGATACACACTCACACACACACATACACACACACTCACGCACACCCACACACACACCTGGCCATGCTTTACACGTCCCAGGTCAGCACACGATTTCACTATTCACAAAAACTATACACTGCACTATTTACATATTTACAGCCCGCAGTTTGGCTGTGCGGCAGCGTGAATATTGGCGGTGCTTCTGAGGCGAATGATGGGGCCTCTGCCGTAAGAGGTTTTGCCTGGGGCCTTGTGTGCAGGGCGCGCGCAGGGGCGAGCCGACTGTAATCTAAAATTGTCTTATTCTGGCATGTTTTCGGTGCTTTGGCTCGCCCCTGCCAATACCGGAGATGAGGTTGTTTGAGTGTATTCTAATGCGCGCCCATGCAGAGGATGCTCGTTTTGTTATTGAATCAGGGATGGTGGGAATGTTTGCCTCTCTGTGAAGGGTTCGGGTGCTGGTAAGGATGGGAGTTCGCAGGATTTTTCTGAGGGAAAGGTTTTGGAGGGTTTGAAGTTGTTTTTGAGCGGTGTTGGAGGCGTTGGCCCAGGCTACGCAGGCGTAGAGAACCACCGACAAAATAAAAGATTTATACAAAACTAATTTAGACTTAAGTGCTAGTTGTTTGCTGCGAAAGATGGGGGCGCATAACTTTAGTCGCTGCCGCCCTTTGTTGGCGGTATCTTTCAAGTGGGTGGACCACCGCAGCGTGCGGTCCATTGTGACGCCAAGGTACTTGATATGCTGACGGCAGTGCAACCTTTGACCACCGACCGTCAGGTCCATGGCCGGGAGGCGCAGCTTTCGAGTAAAATAGATCAGCTGGCACTTGTTAGAATTAATTTCTATTTTCCAATCATGAAGCCATGAGAGGAAGCGGTCAATGTACCGCTGCATTTCCAGAAGGCCGAAACGTGGATTTTTGTGGTGATTGTAGATGGCAGTGTCGTCAGCATACATGGCCACTTTGCATTTGGCGTCCACCGGGAAGTCGTTGGTGTAGAGTATATACAAGAAGGGGGACATGGTTGCCCCTTGGGGGACGCCAGCCTGCATAACACGCTCCCGAGATGAGGAGCGGCCCACTTGGACGTAGAAGCGCCGGTTTTCTAAATAATTTTGAAGCAAAAACATGTAATTTCGAAGGCCGGGAAAGTTGTGGTGCAGTTTATAAAGAAGGCCATTGTGCCAGCACCGGTCGAATGCGGCTTCTACGTCCAAAAATAACGCCAACGTTGAAGCCCCATTGTTGAATTGCTCGGTTATGTCATCTGTGAGGCGTAATAATTGTAATTCAGTAGAATGACCTTTTCTAAAACCAAACTGAGATTTTGACAAATCATGAGTTTCCGAAACTTGTTTTTTGAGTCGACAAAGTATAATTTTCTCGAGCAATTTTCCAATAGTAGACAGGAGACTAATGGGGCGGTAGTTTTGAGGTTGCCTGGTGCTTTTCCCTTGCTTCGGTAGCATAATTACCTTGGCTCGTTTCCAAGTGTCGGGGAAATGGTTATGCCGCAAACAGGCGTTGAAAATCTTGGTGAGTTGCACCAGGGCTTTTCTCGGGAGATGCTTGAGTTCCTCATTAGTCACCCTGTCCGGGCCGGCGGCTTTCCCATTAGGCAATTGCCTAATGAGCTTGTACACTTCCTGCGGCGTGATATGGGTCAGCTGTTGCTCTTGCTTCTGCGCCACCCAGTTTTGTACCCATGATAGTACTTCCCGTTCTTTCTCGGGGTTCGTAGTTGGGTTTTCACAAAATCTGTCTTGGAGACAGTCGGCGAACACCTCGGCTTTCTCCTCACCGGAGAAGTGCAGGCCGAGGGGAGTGTGAAGCGCCTCAGTGATTGAGTTGACGCTAGAGGAGACCTTAAATGCCCTTAGTAATTTCCATAAAGAATTGTCCGAATGTGTGGTACTTAACAATTTATTTTCCCACTGTTCAATTTTGTTCAGTTGAATTTGTTGCCGAATAGTGTTGCGTAGCCATTTTGCTGCAACTTTGTATTCGGGCTGGCGGGTAAGCCGTCAAAGTCTCGTCAGGCGCCGCCTCCTAGCAATGAGCTGCTCCACCTCCGGGTACGTGCAGAAACTGGGTGGACTTGTGGTGTACGTGGTAGCGTTTCTTTTGGCCGTGCGTAGCGAGGCAGTAAAGTTTTCAATGGCGGCATCAATGTCTGCCTCGCTGTAGTATGACAGCTTAGGCTGAGCCATCCTGTGCATTTCTAACGTAAATCGCTGCCAATCTGTCTCTGCTCTCTGCGGCGGGCCGCTCCAACCGGCCGTGACTGCGCCGCAGATCTCAAAATGCACAGGTAAATGGTCAGAGTCTAAGCTGTGATACACTGTGATATTTTGTGAAAGAGCCGCATTTTTTGTCAGCACGAAGTCCAAAATTTCAGGATCAAAGTGTCCTGTTTTATGCCAAAAGGTGGGTTCTGGGGGGAAGTGAACCTCAATGTCGTCATTTTCAGTTATAAGTTCCACCAGGAGATTTCCAGCCGCGTTTGCTCGGCGGCAATGCCACCAAGGGTGCCGAGCGTTGAAATCTCCTGCAATTATAACATGCTCCTCTAAATCGAGGATCTGTTCGAGGTCTCGAAGCAATATTAGGGATTGAGGGGGCCGGTAGAGCGCTACCAACATCACCGTTGTATGTTTTATACGAATTTTGAGAGCCGTGCACTCTAACACTGCCGAGGCTGGCAGCGTGACAGGAGCATGAGCAACAGTATTTCTGAGCAAAATGGCGGTGCCACCCCCCTGTCTGCCAAGTCTGTCATTCCGAAAAATTTGATAACCCCTGAGCTTGAATGTATGCTCCTGTTTTAATTTTGTTTCGCAAATAAATGCGACATCAATTTTGTTTCGCCGCAGGTAGTTTTCAAGTTCGTGCTGCTGCCGGTGGATGCCATGCGTTGGCCGTTAGTGCCGCTCTCTTTATAGTGTGGGCGCTCTCTGCTGATTGGCCCGCTGGTATGAGGGGGCTGGCGCCGGCTGTGTTGTTGCTCTCTTCTGATTGGCTCGCAGTGTTTTTCGGTTTTGTATGACCTTTCTTGTTTTTGATGACTAGATGCCAGTTACTGTTGAGTTTCAATGCTTCTTCTTTCCTATTGAAATTATTGGGATGTTTATAAATCTCTATTGCTTCGCGTTGTAGCCGGGTATGGTAATGCTTTATGGAGGAAAGAATGTTGGTGTCCTGAAATCTAATAATGTGTTCGCCCTCGGCTTCAATGGCATGTTCGGCGACTGCCGATTTTTCTGTATGGCCCAGGCGGCAGTTTCTTTTGTGTTCGCTCAGTCTGGTGTTAGCGCTCCGCTGTGTGGTACCAATGTACACTGAACCACACGAACAAGGAATACGGTAAACACCGGCCGATGACAGGGGGTCTCGGGGGTCTTTGGAAGAGCGCAGTAGGCTGTTTAATTGTCTTGTAGGTTTGAATACTGTTTTGACGTTATGACGTTGAAGTATATGTTCAATACGGTCGGTGACATTTCTGAAATATGGCAGAAAGACGATGGACTTGCTTTTGGGTTGGTCCTGAGTAGCCGGTCGGGGCTTGGCCGGACGGCAGGCTCTTCTCACCTCTTGGACTGAATAACCATTTGATTGTAGAGCTGTTTCTAGGTGTCGGATTTCTTGTGGAAGTAAGTGTGGTTCACAAATACGGGAAAGCACGGTTTGCGAGTGTCTTAATCATAGCACGTTTTTGTCTAGGATGGTGGTTGGAGTTCTTGTTAAGGTAACGGTCTGTGTGTGTGGGTTTGCGGTAGACAGTATGACCCAGCGTGCCGTCGGCCTTCCTGCTAACGAGTACATCTAGAAAAGCTAGTTGGCCATCCTTTTCTTGTTCCATTGTGAACTGTATACGCTGATTGATGCTATTTAGATGTAACAAAAAATCTTGAAGAGCTTGTTCACCATGGGGCCAGATGACGAAGGTGTCATCCACATAGCGGAACCAGGCTGTTGGTTTGAGTGGAGCTGAGTTTAGTGCCTTTGACTCAAATGCCTCCATGAAGAAATTGGCCACAACAGGGCTAAGGGGGCTGCCCATGGCAACACCGTTTATTTGCTCGTAGAATGACCGGTTCCACTGGAAATAAGTCCTAGTCAGGACATGGTGAAAAAGTGTAATGATATCATCAGAGAAGATGGGTTGTAACAACTTCAGAGTTTCTTGTACTGGAACCATGGTGAATAGAGACACAACGTCAAAACTAATTAGTAAATCCTTAGGTAGCAATTTGAGGTTGCGGAGAATTTGAATGAAATGAGTAGAGTCTTTGATGAAAGAGTCGGACAAGCCGACATGGGGTTGTAGAAGACCGGTTAGGTATTTAGCTATGTCGTATGTGGGAGAACCAATACCACTAACAATGGGCCTGAGCGGAACCTCTGGTTTATGGATCTTGGGTAGCCCGTAAAGTCTAGGCGGCTGAGCTTCGGACTTGGTAAGGCGGCGTTTGTCTTCCTTCGAAAGCGAGGAGTTCTTGATCAAAAGATTGGTTTTCCGTAGAATACGGGCTGTCGGATCACGTTTAATCTTATGGTAGGTTGCTGGTTGCAGGAGTTCAGAGATTTTCTGTTGATAGTCTTGTTGGTTAAGAATAACTGTGGCATTACCCTTGTCCGCTGAGCAAACAATGATGTCTCGGTTGGAGTTCAGCTTCTTTAATGCAGTTCTCTCTTGATTGGTTAAATTACTGGTAGGAGGTTTGGCCTTCTCGAGAACCCTGGCAGATTCCCGGCGAATTTCATCAGCTGCAAGCCTTGGCAGAACTCGTATTCCTGCTTCAATGTGGGAAATGATGTCTTCAACTGGCAACGTAGGAGTGACAACAGCGTAGTTACCTCCTTTAGCAAGGAGTGACGTTTCAGCAGGTGACAGCTGGTGATCAGATAAGTTCACTATTTCCAATTTCTTCATGGAGGCATTTGAGTCAAAGGCACTAAACTCAGCTCCACTCAAACCAACAGCCTGGTTCCGCTATGTGGATGACACCTTCGTCATCTGGCCCCATGGTGAACAAGCTCTTCAAGATTTTTTGTTACATCTGAATAGCATCAATCAGCGTATACAGTTCACAATGGAACAAGAAAAGGATGGCCAACTAGCCTTTCTAGATGTACTCGTTAGCAGGAAGGCTGACGGCACGCTGGGTCATACTGTCTACCGCAAACCCACACACACAGACCGTTACCTTAACAAGAACTCCAACCACCATCCTAGACAAAAACGTGCTATGATTAAGACACTCGCAAACCGTGCTTTCCCGTATTTGTGAACCACACTTACTTCCACAAGAAATCCGACACCTAGAAACAGCTCTACAATCAAATGGTTATTCAGTCCAAGAGGTGAGAAGAGCCTGCCGTCCGGCCAAGCCCCGACCGGCTACTCAGGACCAACCCAAAAGCAAGTCCATCGTCTTTCTGCCATATTTCAGAAATGTCACCGACCGTATTGAACATATACTTCAACGTCATAACGTCAAAACAGTATTCAAACCTACAAGACAATTAAACAGCCTACTGCGCTCTTCCAAAGACCCCCGAGACCCCCTGTCATCGGCCGGTGTTTACCGTATTCCTTGTTCGTGTGGTTCAGTGTACATTGGTACCACACAGCGGAGCGCTAACACCAGACTGAGCGAACACAAAAGAAACTGCCGCCTGGGCCATACAGAAAAATCGGCAGTCGCCGAACATGCCATTGAAGCCGAGGGCGAACACATTATTAGATTTCAGGACACCAACATTCTTTCCTCCATAAAGCATTACCATACCCGGCTACAACGCGAAGCAATAGAGATTTATAAACATCCCAATAATTTCAATAGGAAAGAAGAAGCTTTGAAACTCAACAGTAACTGGCATCTAGTCATCAAAAACAAGAAAGGTCATACAAAACCGAAAAACACTGCGAGCCAATCAGAAGAGAGCAACAACACAGCCGGTGCCAGCCCCCTCATACCAGCGGGCCAATCAGCAGAGAGCGCCCACACTATAAAGAGAGCGGCACTAACGGCCAACGCATCAGACGCTGCGATACTTTCACCGAGAAGACTTCGTCCGCGCCACTGAAGATGTCCACCGCAGTTGTGGACGAAACGTCTGGGAAATCTTTCTTCAGCAGACCACGGCATAACAGCCCGGAAAATCATATTAGTTATAATTGTGACACCGGCCGTGAAAACCTACGTTCTTACATACGCTCTATAACTTCGAAAATATGCACTAAGCATGCACAAAATGGCTAAAATTAAATTTATAATTTATGGTACTTACAATATACACTCTTCCTTAGACATCATTCCGTTCGTTTTGTAGTCCTCCGTGGTGTAGTGGTTACTATGCTAGCCTCCAGTTTCCGAGATCGCGAGTTCAAACCCAGCGGAGGGCAATGGATTTTTTAGGGCGTAAAATCCTTAGCATGGCTTCCTTCGGAAGGGAAGTAAAGCCGGTGGTCCCGTGTCGTAGATTTACGGCACGTAAAAGAACCTCAAGCCTGATAAAGAGGCCTGTGAGCAAAATTACCGGTCTTTCACGCCAAATATAGAATGGGACGCTAAGGACCACTGCAGTTAAAGAGCGTCCGTAAATAAATAAAACTCAATTTTCCGGTCGTTGCACTATGTCATTTTCCCCAAATGCTCCGGTGTAACTATATGACGTTTATCGGTTAACACAAGTTTGTGCACTGAGAAGGATCTTCCCATGTTTGCAGATGTTATTGAGTAAACTTTAAAAGCGCTTACTAACTCTGGGGAAATTACTTCCGGAAGCACTGACTTTTCACTTTGAAGATAATTATCCCTAAAACACAAACAGGATTTCTCATTAAACACTGCACATTTGTGCTTAAATTTTCTGCATACTTTAAAGCAGCACTCTCAAGCTTACTATGGACCTCATTGAGAATTAATAAAGGTTCATGTAAACACAAACTGGATTGTTCCAGTTTTTTGTGGCTTCAGCTGTAACTTCCAGATATGCCTCGATTACAGACTAATCCTTGTGCAATTACTACTTCCACAGTAAGGACTTAATTATTTTGTCAATTATGTGTTTAAATATTAATTTTAAAATTAAAAAATTAAAAATCTGATGTGTTACACTCACATGACTTTCTCTACTCTTGTACAAACTATTCTTACAAACTCTTACAGTCCATCTATTTCATATTAATCGAGATAAACATTTGCAGAAACGATCTTTTGACATGCAAAGAGAATTACATTTTACATATAGCGACCAGTTCTAAAAATATTTGACAATCGCTTAAGGTGTACTCTGTTCCCCTTGTTTTGTATTTGCAACGGCAATATGGAAATACAGTAGCCTTTAAACATAGACATATCTCTTAATAGCTGGTTGCTAGGTGCAGCACCGTTCTCTTTGCCACAGATTAATGCTCTTTGCATATCCAAGACAAAAAATCTTATGTGTTACACTCACATGATTTTCTCTACTCTTGTACAAACTATTTTTACAAACGCTTATTCTCCATATGCTTCATGTTAATCTTATTGCTACTTTTCTTATAGGTGCCCCGGGAATATGATAGACTTTAAGCGATAGTCTAATGTTTTAAGATCTGGTTGTTATGTGGCGCATTCCATTCTCTTTGTATGTCCTGGACATAAAATAATGAATAACGAATTTGAGAAAAACTATAAGTATTGGAAAATTTAAGGGAATAACAAGCAATATCTCGAAAATGGTTCACTCAAAAAAAAAATGCATATGACATAAATTGTGTATTTTAACGCGATCTACATTTTTTGTGTAGTACAATTTTGTCTATCTCTTATGGTTTACCAGTTATGCAAAAGTCGTTCACAATGAAGAATACTTTTGGAGACATTCCCAGAAAATTCGAGATATACATTTCATTTGTCCTGAAAATATCTTAAACATATGATATTTTAATCAAAATCGTTAGAGCCATTTTTGAGAAAATTAAAATTTTCGAAAAATGTTCCATGTAAAGGGTAATCTGGGGTGGGGAGGATTTTCTTGAAAACCTTCGTGTCGCATCTCTAGAAGATACTGAACCTAAATACCAAGTTTGGTGTTTATCTGACTGTTCGTTTTGGATTCAGGAGGCCTCAAAACATATATTTCCGGTGAAATCTCAGTATGGAATTTTTGGGTGGAATACAATACTTCCCCTACTTACTATACGTAGTAGAGAAAGGAAAAATACGTGTATTACCTACTCAATGCATGAATCAATCATGAAATACGAGATGCAGCAATCATCAGGATATGGCATTATATGCATTATAAAACTTTACATATAAGCACAGAAGGGCATAAAAGATATTCCAAAACTTAATTCTGTATCACAAGTAAACACAAACTAAATATGCATTCGCATTACCAATCCGATGTTCAATAAATTATAACCTGTAGCGTTATTTAAATTCAAGTCCATATTTTGGCTGAAACATTTTCCGTAAATACTGATACTAAAACTCAAAATGCAACAGGCAATGTATATGCTGTTTCCTAATTTTCATTAAAACATGACATTTTACATAAATCCAATAGAATCGATCGTATTATTGCTTAATAATAATAATAAAATAATGCTTTCTTAGTTCGAGGACCTATTGCGTTACGTATAAAATTGAGATGAAATTATGTTAACGTAGAAGCGCAAAATAGAATAACTGATTCAATACACTATTGAAATACACTATTGGCTAGCTTATTAGAACACTAGACAGTATTATACAAAGTAAACAGTATTTAGTATCACAGTTAAGAGAGAAAAAAATCTGATGTGTTGCACTCACATGACTTTCCCTACTCTTGTACAAACTATTTTTACAAACGCCTATTCTCCATCTACTTCAAGCTAATCGAAATATTGAGATGTTAATATTATTGCTAATTTTCTTGTAGTGCAAGGGGAGTTGCTAGGCTTTAAGCGATAGTCAAATATTTTAAGAGCTGGTTGCTATGTGGAGCATTCCACTCACTTTGCATGTCCAGGACGTGAAAAAAAAAAAAACGAATAACGAATTCTGATGCAGTAATTTGTATCATAAATTATTTAAATGTAAAGACTGATTACAGTATGAATATGCATTTTTATGTGACATTGATTTGAGTCGTTTGTTGATTGTAATTATTGTTGAGAAGTGGGTCTATACTGCCTTACTGAAACTGACAATAATAGCGTGCAATAATGCAGCGAGGGGGTGAGCTGTTTATCATTATTAGAGACGAGGAAGTTACGTAATGTTGGCGCGTTTTTCTGTAGAATTTGCTGGAACATTGTCCCTAGAGCATATGTATTCATAATTTTCATTAGATATAAAAATAGACGCTAATGTTGGCGCGTTTTATTAGCCAATTGCAACTCAGTTATAATCTTTAGGCATATCAGGGTGTAGGAGTATAAAAGGGCTAGGTTAGAGGTAGAGTTCGTCAGTTCGTCGAAAATATTTGCATGATACAGGTCGCCTTCAGTCCGTCAGTTCAGCAGAGTACACGTCGGCTATCGATTCACAAGTTACGCTTAGTAGAGTTATGAAAAATCTAAAGTGTTGTAAAGTTAATTATACAAAAAGCTGAAGTATGCGAATTAAGAATGATCAGTAATGAAGTTATTATAACAGTTTCAGTTTGGCGAGTGTCAAGATCAATGTGTAAATGTGATAGTGACTGTGTTCGACAATAAAAGTGTAAAACAAATTCCTTCATCAGTGTTATCTTTGGATAAAAGATTCCTTTCCGTTTACACAACCTGTATAAAGAGAAGTGCTCGACCAAAAAGATTATAGCTAGCCGGAGGACAGTAAACAAAAATTAAATAAAATAACAGTCGCATTCTTTCAAACAAACCCTAATACTACCGCAAATTGCTAACACCAGATGGAGCTACAAACTTAACAAAGAATCACGTCACAAAATGGCTTCACCACGTGAAGTAAACATACATACACAAACATTATAAGTAATAAACCACTTCAAATTGGCTCCCAAACGTGGGACTTAACAACAAATTAAATATAACAGAAGTATACCACTTCAAATTGGCTCCCAAACGTGGGGTTCAACAAATTAAATAACATTAATAATAATGCCGTCGCAATTCCCATTTGAGAAAAAGTATAACTAATGGAAAATTCGAACAAATAACAAATAATATCTCGGAAAAGTTCACTCGACTAAAAAAAACAAATATGTATATGACAAATTGTGCGTTTTAACGAGATCTACATTTTTTGTGTAGTGAGCTTTTGTCTATCTCTTACGGTTTAAAGTTGTGCAAAACTCATTCAGAATGAAGACGACGTCTGGGGACATTCCCAGAAAATTAAAGATATACCTCTCATTTGTCATGCAAGTATCTAAAACATACGATATTTTAATCAAAATCATTAGAGACAACTTTGAGAAAATCAAAATTTTCGAAAAAGTTCCATGTATAGGGTAGTTTGGAGTGGGGGATTTTCTTAAAAATCTTCGTGTCTCATCTTTGAAAGATACTGAACCTAAATACCAAGTACGGTACTTATCCTACTTTTCGTTTTTTAGTTACGCTTTTCAAAGAAACAGACACGGACCTTTTCTAAAACTGCTTTTTTGGATTCAGGAGGCCTCAAAACATGTATTTCCGGTGAAATCTCGATATCGAATTTTTGTGTGAAATGCAATACTTCCCCTACTACACAGTAGAGAAAGTAAAAATTGATGGTCAATCAACAGATTCACATGGTATTTATAGATCTAACAAAAAGAAATCATGACAGTATTCCATTAATGAAAGTACTGCAAGCTTAAATGAAACAACTAGTAACCAAGCTTTAAGTAAAGCAACTAAACAACTATTCAAAGGGAGGTCGTAATGTATTAAAGTAAGAAACAAAATAATAGAAAAAGTTGATGTGAACAAAGGTTTGAGGTAAGGAGGCGCTCTTTCTCCTACATTATTCAAAATTTATTTAAAGAATATCTTAAAACACGGAAAAAGAGTTTTAAACCCATGAAAATACAATAGAAGATTTGATCTACACGTTACATTTTTTGGATGACACAATGGCACATGATTATTATAAAGACATTGAATTCATGACAAGGAAATTAATTTCAAAATATGAGAAGGGTAGTTTGGCAATCAAGATTGGGAAACCAAACTGTATATGCATAGTGGGAATTCATCAATATTGAGCATTAAATAATAACTTGATTATTAAATATACAGAGAAATGTAAATATTTAAGCATTGCGATTTATGAAGATGGTGAAATGGAAACACAAGCCAGAAAAGCTATAATCCTACTTAGTGGAATACTATGGGATATTTGTGATTCAGCAGTTGAGAGAATAATACAATATGGTTCAGACACTTGGCCACTAAAAGGAAGAGAAGAAAGGAAATTATTAGAATTATTAGCGACGGAAATGGAGAAGAGCAAATAGAACTTCTAGGATAGAAATAATTAGAAATTAAGTAATTCGGGAACAAGTCTATTACAGTGCAGCACACTATAGAGGCAGATAGAAGGGATATGGTTTTATGGAGGGAAGAAGCCATGAAGGAGAAAATGCATTCCTGAGAACCATTGGGAGGATCAAGAGAGAGATCATGATGATGATGATGATGAGATAGTGTTTATAAAATGTTGTAATGTTTTGAGATAAAGGCTACCTTTTACAAACTTATAAATAAATCGAAATTGTAGGGTATTAAATATTGTAAAAAAGCGTTTCGATTGTATAATATTTAGGCAAGAAAATTGGCCGGGAAAAAAAAACATTCTGGCAAAACTATGTTAACGCTTTTGAAGAGAGTTAACTTTTTCTCTTTACACGAATTTTCTGCTTTGTCTTTTCTTTTTCCCCCATTTTTCACTCGTTTTGTTCTTTTTCGCATTATTTTTCGTCTGTGAGGAACTTGAGTCAAGTAGGAACGAAGAGGATGGGAAAAAGAAAGAAAACAAAATACAAAAACGATTAATTTAGTCTTGTTAGTAATCTTTAGATCGTAGGCGACGACGACAATGTAATTAAGGCGTGCAATTAATTTACTAACAAGAAAATTGAGATAGGCTATGTTCAACTGATATTATCGAACAAGAAAACAAGCGTTTTTTTAAACTTATTTTTAAGACTTTGCTGAGTAATGCTGTTTACAGAATGCACAAATACTCCTCTACGTGAAATCAGTTTAACCTACAGTTTCTTCCAGGGAATAATGGCGTGGGATAACTATTCGTTTTTCTTCACAAATAATACAGTACATAATGGACGCTTCCTCTTTTAACCGCGCGGGACATCGGTGCTGCTTACATTTAATTTAATATGTGATCAACGTTTGGAACGCAATACTACAACTTTAATGCACCGTTTTTGTAATTTTTACAGGCAGACGTTGAAGTTAAGCCAAACAATATACGGCAGTTAAAAGTATTACTTTAATTAAAATATTTAAAATACAAGTTATTTTTCAAAATGCCTTAAGAGAAGATTATACAAGGGGTAAAAGTAGGGTTTAATTTTTTATGAGTACGAATGTAGGAATTACGGCCTTCGTTTGGCAATCTTACAAGCAAAATAATACCATTATTAACATTTGTGGCATATACTATTTTTAGACAGCGCTCGAATTTGTAAAATGTCAATAAAATAATATTATTTTGATTCCTGAAAGTTAGAGATGACATTTAGAACGCGTTCTTAAAATAAGAGAAATTACGTTAAAAATCTGATGTGATACACTCACATGACTTTCTCTACTCTTGTACAAACTATTTTTACAAAATCTTATTCTCCATCTGTTTCATATAAATCGAGATAAACATTTGCAGAAACGATCTTTCGACATGCAAAGAGAATTACATTTTAAACATAGCGACCAGTTCTAAAAATATTTGACTATCGCTTAAGGTCTACTATGTTCCCCTTGTTTTGTATTTGCAAGGGCAATATAGAAATACAGTAGGCTTTAAGCATATCTCTTAATAGCTGGTTGCTAGGTGCAGAATCATTCTCTTTGCCACAGATTAATACTCTTTGCATATCCAAGACAAAAAAATGAACTCCCATTTGAGAAAAGTATTAAACATTTAAGGAAATAACAAGCAATATCTCGAAAATGGCTCACTCAACAAAAAATGTATATGACATAAATTGCGTATTTTAACCCGATCTACTTTTTTGTGTAGTAAAATTGTGTGTATCTCTTATGGTTTACCAATTATGCAAAAGTCGTTCACAATGAAGAATACTTTTGGAGACATTCCCAGAAAATTCAAGATATACATATTATTTGGCATGAAAATATCTTAAACATATGATATTTTAATCAAAATCGTTTGGAGCCATTTTTGAGAAAATTAAAATTTTCGAAAAATGTTCCATGTAAAGGGTAAACTGGGGTGGGGGGATTTTCTTGAAAACCTTCGTGTCGCATCTCTGGAAGATACTGAACCTAAATACCAAGTTTGGTGTTTATCCGACTGTTCGTTTCTGAGTTATGTTGTTCACACACACACACACACACACACACACACACACACACACACACACACACACAGACACACACAGAGACACACACACGGACATGTTTCCAAAAATGCTTTTTTTGGATTCAGGGAGTCTCAAAACATATATTTCCAGTGAAATCTCGCTATCGAATTTTTGGGTGGAATATAGTACTTCCGCTACTTACTATACGTAGTAGAGAAAGTAAAAAAGCGAGATGTCGGATGTTTGTTGGATTCGCTAGCAGTCTTTTCAGTGAAATTATTTTCATTATGTTTTGCTTTACACCGGCAATTAAGCTATTAAATGCTATATCACGTTGCTTTCTGGATTTTTTTTTATTAAGTACTTCTAGTGTTATACTTTTTGCTGCTTTTGTAATTTCACTTCCATTTCAGTTTCTTCTGAATTCATAAGTTCCGCCATTTATTCTTTATATAGGCTAGATAAAAGAGTAGTGTTTTTATTGAAGAAAGCTGCCAATATAACGTATACGTTAACTTTACAACGAATTGCGATAAGTTGAAGTATAACGATTTGTGTTGTGAACAGGTGATGCGAGAGCCTGAGAAATTAATCATGTAAAAAGACATAATGAAAAGTAAAACGTAATTAAACCAAGTCGAGTTTATTAAACATGTGCAAATACAAAGAGTAATTGTCATGTGATTGGGCTTGAAACCAAATTGGTCACAATGCAGATTTAGCACGCTTGCACCTTGTTAAAAATTCTATTTTTAGGCCTTGCTGTCTAAAACGTTAATAAAAATTAATAATTTTAAGTTTATTCGTGAATTTTTCATTCATATGTGCATTTTTTTTAAAAACTAAATGCATCTGGGTATTATGATAATAGTTTCTGGAAGCGATTTTTATCTTAGAATGAATAAAACAAAACAGTGGCTCCAGAAAACATTCGTCACCACTTAAAAGTTATAACAGCCAGACTAACGGATACAATATTCACATTTTTAATATGCAGAAAGAACAAACAGTATTACAGTTTACGTTTTTGGCAATTTCCAGATATTACATTTTATTAGTTTTATAAGTTTTTGAAAATTACGCAGAACTGCCTTTGGCAATCCCTGTTGAGTAGTTTAGTTTTTATGACAGATGGCGGGATCGCTTAACTCACAGCTGTCGGATATATCTGAGCTATTTCGAGAGTTTTCGCGAATATTAATATGTGTTATAACTCGCCACCACAACGGATATTACTCTTGTTTCCTTATAGGTAGAAACGTGTCGGATATCTGGCTCCGATTACAGTGCATTTTGGTATCAATGACGTGTACTGTGTCAGCGTACAAGAATTTAATTTCTTCGTAATAGCTTAAATTGGAATAATTTTCGTGTATGGCGTTTTTTGTACTATCTGGAACAAAGCTCCTTTCGAAATAAGTTATTTTGTGTTTCAACAGTAAACAATAGGCCTAAGAAACCCAAATTGAACAGGGCTCCACTGGAATTTTCACTAGGTCTTCGGGAAAGCACCTTTTATCCTCTTTTCAGGTAAAGATATATCTAATTTAAATGCCCTTCAGCATGATTTAAATATCCTGGTAGGTTGAAAGGTAATTTAATAACTCCATTTTTTCTGAAAACTGCTTTTTAATTTCTTTACTAAGGATAGTATGTAAAGGAAGTATTGCATTCCACCCAAAAATTCGATACCGAGAATTCACCGGAAATACATGTTTTAAGGTGCCCTGAATCCAAATAAAGCATTTTTACAAACATGTCCGTGTATGTGTCTGTCTGTGAACAACATAAGTCAAAAACGAAAATTCATATAAATACCAAACTTGGTATTTGAGTTTTGTATCTTCCAAGGATGTTACACGAAGATTTTCAAAAGCTTCCCCCACCCCAGACTACCCTTCACATGAAACGTTTTTCGAAAATATTGATTTTCTCAAAAATGGCTCTAACGAGTTTGATTAAAATATCATATGTTTAAGATATTTTCATGCAAATGAAATGTATATCTTTAAGTTTCTGGGAATGTTCCCAAAATTCCTCTTCATTCTGAATGACTCGCACAACTGGTAAACCGTAAGAGATAGACAAGTTTTACTGTACAAAACATGTAGCTCTCGTTAAAACACACAATTTATGTCACATAATTTTTTTTCTAGTGAACCATTTCCGAGATATTTCTTGTTATTTGTCTGAATGTTTTAATACTTATATACTTTTTCTCAAATGCGAATTCGCTAGTCTCTGTCTCTCTCTTTTATTTCCTGGACATGCAAAGAGAATGAAATGCGCCACATAGCAACCAGGACCTTACACGGACCTTTTTCTAAAAATGCTTGTATTCAGGGACCTCAAAACATGTATTTCCGGTGAAATCCCGGTGTCAAAATTAAATTAAATTGGGTGTTATTTAAGGACACTCTTTAACTGCTGTATTCCTTAGCGTCCCGTTCTATATTGGGCGTGAAAGACCGGTAATTTTGCTCAGAGGCCTCTTTATCAGGCTTGAGGTTCTTTAACGTGCCGTAAATCTAGGACAGGGGACCACCGGCTTTAATTTCCGTCCGAAGGAAGCCGTGCTAAGGATTTTTACGCTGAAAAAAAATTCCGGTATCGAATTGTTGGGTGGAATGCAATACATTCTTTACCTACTATATGCGTGGTAGAGAAAGTAAAAATACTGCATACGATTATGCATATGAAGAGAGAAAGCATAAGCGAGTAAACTAATTCAGAATCAGTCCACTAATAAGATTCCGGCCATAGACATTCATTGATCGAACTGTTTAGTATTTGTTTCGTTTATCCCATTCTATATAAGTGATTTTGAATAGCTTTAGTACGAATTTGCCTGCATAACACGTTAACCCTGCCTTATTGTAGCGTGAAAATGCGGTAAAGTTCTGAAGAAAGTGTAGCGATGTACCGTTTCAAGAGAAAAGAAACACGAGCAAAGTGCAGGTGTGCGTGAGCGTACATGCACCTGTTGATCCACTGCGACAGTGGTAGTGGTAGTGGTGGTATTTATTAAGTATTTAGTATTACATTAATTGCATAACACAGTCGCATGGGTCATGAGACCGTACATGCTCTCTAGATAAATACCTGGTCTGTATACGTGACTTGCAGTGTCAACCAGAAAACAACTATTTTTTTTTTACAATCACCGCACTATATACATACATACATATAAAATTGAAAGAAACACACTGAATCACACACTCAAACACACACACACACACACACACACACACACACACAGTCGCGCACAAGTACTCAAGCACCAAATATGTTTAAAGAAAAATTACATAAACACCTTATCTCTTAGTACACGTACTTCCATTAAGTATGTGCCCAAGCTTGGCCAGTTTTGGCTGTTTAGAATCATGTCCCAGCATGCTGTCCTCCGACTGTTGGAAGCCAAAAATGCTTCCGGTAATAGTTTTTTCCTAATACCCTCCGTCTGCACGCATGCTGCCAAAATATGCGTCCAGTCTTCTTGTTCCCCGCATAATGGGCAAATCCTCCTGCCATCGTCATCAACAATCTTGCGAGCTTTCCACCCTCCCAACCTAAGCCATGCTATTCCAGTCCTCTGTTTTATACTCAATTCCAAAATATATGTTTCCTTACCCCACCTAGTTTTTATTTCATTTTGTAGCTCCAATGTTGATCTTTGTCTACATTCAGATTCGATTTTCTGCCTGTTTATATCGCATAGTCGTCTTTTGACCTTTCTTACGGCACTGTGTGTATTTTCATTACCCCTTTGCCAGATATCATTTAAGCCAATTTTTGATAATTCGCGTTGCAACCCCGCCGCCCACCACTTTGGATGCCCTATGTTGTTTATTTGATGACGATAACATATTGCTCTCAGAGTTGTTTGATCGCCTTTAATTATTCGCAGCCAGTACCTAACTACGTTTAGTTTAGCAAATACAGCATCTTCCCAGCATCCTACCTCCCGAAGAACTCCGTAGTTTGAAGTACCCCTCCCCAACCCTAGAATGCGCTTCCAGAAATTGCATTGTATTTTATTTACATTATCCACCCTCTCCCATCCCCACACTTCACTGCCGTATAGTAATGAGGACCTAACCATTGCTTCATACATGGTCTGTAATGTTTTTACTGGCATATCTGGTACCCGTGTCAATATCCTTAATACTTCAGAAAGTTGTCCAATCCCTTTGTGGATAATAAAGAAGGTGTTATAGCTAGCAGGGAAAAGAAACTCTTGTCACGTCTGATGACGCCGGGAATTTGATGTCGATTGGCAGCCGACACGTCGACCTTGACCTTCATGGTAAAGCCGCTAGAAAGCTCACTCGATAACAGCCCTACTGTCAATTCCAAACTAGAGTGCCCTTTACTGTAAACAAATTCGTAATATCCGCGCGAAAGTAGTTTGCAATTCCCGCCCCTAACGGCTGCTTGTTCCTGTCGCACGTGCTTGCTGTATATCACTTGTTTCAATCATCAAAAAGGTGCCCTGTGTGAAAATCATAGTTCAAAATGCAAACTGAAATAACAATTGATTTTATAAGCATGCGGAAATGAACTTACTTACGTTAATCGCAATCCTCAGGCAAAGGTTCAACAGCCAAATGTGAATTCTCCGAAGATGACTCGGCTGCCATATTGGAATCAGAACTATCCTTCAAGTTAATGACAAGCTTATCCACAACAAAGTCCCCCACAAACTCGAGTTCCCACATTTTATTCTCCTCTTCTACTATGTCTGTTTATATTCCCTGCGCACCTTGTTACACTTTTCCTGAAACGCCTGTAAACTCGATGTTAGTTTCGTAATATTCACTACTGCAAGCGTCGGGTGTTTTTCTAATAGTGAGTTCAACACATTAAGTATTGTTTCTTTTTGCCACTTTTTAACAGTTTCCCACTTTTGTGTTTGAACAGTTTATTCGCACCTACATGCACCCACCTCTGTTATGAGAGTCAAACATTAACTGATTGAACCACAAGATTTGACCTAACTGAGCATACGTGAGCTATCGTATTATGAATGATGTTCGTGTTATCATTAACGCAAAGTGTTTATTCGGTACTCAGCACCTCCGGGAATTCATTGCTGCATTTCTCGTATATATGCAAGACAATGGCAATCATGTATACAGTTGGTAATTAACAAGCAAGATATTCTCAAACGTTAGTGCAATAGCAGACGGCATTAAGAAAATCATATTTTGTAATCTCTTAATAATTAGTATATCCATTATCTTTAGCAATGAGTTCTTATGATAACCGCAATAAAATGTGCAGTTCTATACCTCTTCTACCCCAATATTTCATAATATAATACATTTATTAAGGAACTATTTACATTGGCGTAAGGATATGTGCTTAGGTTCGTGACAAGTAGAAGCACAGGTTTTTGTTTACATAAGACGGAACTCTGGTTTGGAATGGACAGTAAGTAGCTGTACAATCATTGCTAGTCTTGAAGCACCTGATACATAAAGTAAAGAGGCTGCTTTCTGTGTACGTAACTGATTATTATAATATCTGTTCCGCTATAAACCAAGAGTACACATTTTGCTTTGAATGAAACAAGTGAAAATGCCGCGCCCAGCTTGGTGCTCTAAACCACGACCCTGAGATTAAGAGCCTCATGCGTCGTCCTCCGTTGCATAGTGGTTAGTGTCCAGTTTATTCCATTCCTCCTGACAGCTTTACAGAGACCATCCAAAGTTCGCGGCCATCTGCTTCCAAGGTCTTTTTAGTAACCCAAATGCACAAAACTCCATCAGTGATGCATCAAATGACTTAGCACGGCTGTCGCTGAAGGGTAGGGACTGTATTCCCATTTCTCTCTCTATGTTCTCCAAAAATTCGTAAGCTGAAGCAGACGTGTGGCTTGATGCCTTATCCCGAGTGTGTTTATATCCGTACTATAGAGCAGGGATTTCTGTACAGAAAATTGGTATCATGACGTTAGTCTGATAATATGCCGAGTTGATTCTCACGTTTTTATGTACATGACAAATGTTTAATTTGCCATTGTAGCTGTACCTTGCTATTACCATGAAAGCATTGGGGAAAGTTTCGTTAGATTCCTTATAGCAACTTTCAATTTTTATCTCCCCTTGGTCGGTAATGTATAGTCCAGGATTTGTTGCAGTGAATTAAATAAGCATATACCTCATCTAAAAAGACAACAAACATACACTTTTCACCAGCTAGGTATCGTTCATACAGTTTTCTGATGTTAGTGGCACGTTCTGCAATGTGTTTAGGCAACAGCTTATATCCCCGGCTCTTATGACACTTTTATAGATTCAAATCCTGGTTGATTATGGTGTTCACAATAATAACAGAGATCCCTAATTACAGCGCAATGGCCCTCTTGAGTTGCAGGATTTGGTCCAGAGGCATGGGCCTTCACCTTCCAAATTATCTCCGGGGTGCGACTGGTGGCCTGTCGTGGATTTCTGTTTCTTGCCCTTTGGAATAAGTCTTGATGTAGCCTTACCCTTTCTGTTGAGTGCACATGAGATCACTTTCTTGGGTATGGTAAAACCACGCCTCTTTCACTCCTTAAGAAATTTAGAATGCAAGTATTTTACACCGGAAAGGGCAATCATGTACCCTTACCAGAATGGTTCTATTTTTGACGCCATTTGATGCAGCAAGAACAAGAGCACACAACTGAGCAAAAGCAGTGATACACTTATACTGGTGAACTTTCATTCGGTTCCACATGTTTCAGCGCGGAGCTATTGTGCTCGTCTGATATTGTTACCATAGATCGTGAACAACCCTCCGTATATTGTAATCTCTATAACCCAGGGCCATCCACAGAATTCTGGTCCTCCTGGTCAAACTTACGGTGGCGGCTTCCCGTTCCTCATAAAGGCTCACATCATTTTATAGAACCAGTATAGTAGTGGCATATGAATGAGGGAGAATAACATTGCAATTATATGCATAGTAATATCACTTATTCATCAATCTAATATATTAAAATGCCCTCCTCTTCTGATGGTCCTGCCATCCATCTGTTACTATAAAAGGTATTACTTACCATCATCACAATCACCATTAAATTTCTCATTATCATTATCCATTTAATTACTTTGGCCATTTATTGAACCCTTCTGTCCTCTAAAAGACGAGTCTAATTTGCCAGCGAAGTGCTGGGCGTCCAGCAGAGATTTCTTTTCCCTTTAGGTTTCTAATGTGAATGTTTTTTCGGAAGGCGCTTCTCTTTCACTCTTAAAACACAATTTCCCTAATGAAACTAATTCTCCATTTATTATATCACCAAGGGTTATCTTGTGCAATTTGTTTTTGATTTGTTCACTGATTTGTTCACCACTACATTGCTTTGATAATTGCACGCGAACGTCTTTCAGCCAATGTACATTTCATTGATTTATTCACCGATACGAATCGAACTTAATCGATAGTTTTGAAGCATGGTGCTAAAAAGAATAACTGATAGTATCTTCTCCTACATTCATTTTTATTCGTATAATCTCTGCTTCGATTGGTCTAGGGATCTAGGAAGCCCATTCTCATACATTTTTCTGTTCACTATTGGCGATTGGTACAAACTGCAAAAATGGAAGAAGCGGTACAAGATCTAACGCCGCATAATGCATAAAGGTAAACCACTTCAGTGATTACACTGAAAGTACAAAATAAATGGCATGGTTTTCACATTGTTATTATCTTACCGAATAGCTCCCTTGCTTATAATTTTTTTGGGTAATTCAATTGAGCTTTCAAATCCATGTTTATTGTCAACAAACATTTGTTAACTTCAGTTATATTACCGAAAAATTATCAGCACTCGTGATATTACTGAAGAAAAAGAATCGCATTTCTGCTACTTAATTTGTTTTTTCTATTTCTCCATCAAGCTGAACACTTCGGAATCTTACTGGTTGCAGATGCAGCCATAGTTATATAAAATGTTGTTTGCAGGTCTTTCCGAGATTCTTTTTTATATTGTCCCACCCGACTGACTGAGTCTGGTAATTATTAAGTTAGATTGCTATCACGTAGCCTAAATAATTAAAATGACAATTTTTACACGATATTATAATTGATTACATCTTTTGCAAAGGTAGAATCAGACTGAAAAATCCAATGCCAAAGCTGGGATTTGAACCAGGAATCTTCGGGTTTCCGTCCGGTTGCTCTGACTAATTCAGTTACAATGGCAACATGCGGCACCCCATTGAATTTCCCAACTGATTCGCATTTTTTTCCCGTAAACCGCAAGGAGATCTCAAATTCATTTTCAAGTGACACACCCCAAATGCCGCTTTACAATGCTGTAAATACTTTTAAACCCGGGTTTCATAGTTCATTCAACCATTATGTCAATCAACGGTAATTAATTGTTGTTTCACACAAGCCGTGTGTAGGACAATGTTGGAAAGGTAGAATCGAACGGAAAAATTCAATGTGAATCATTTGGCGAATATAATGCCGTACCGGCACGTTGCAGGAAACCGGAAGATCCGTGGTTCAAATCCTGGCATTGAAGTTTTCAGCTGATTCTACCTTTCCAACCTTGTCCTACATCCGGCTTGTGTGAAAAAACATTAATTACCAATTACTTATTTTATTTTAATATTGTTGACTTTGAACCCATTATTATTATTATTATCATTATTATTATTATTATTATTATTATTATTATTATTTCAGGGCGGATTGATAAGTCCATGACTTAGACGAGAGATAGCGTTCTAATCACAGGTTTCTTGTTTACACCCAAGTCTTACATCTATTCCGGCTATAATCGCAAAAATTCGTCATTTGTTTCTTAGAACATCGTTGAGAGCATCTAAAATAAGCAGATGTGTGTTGCTTCGTAGAAAACGGAGAAAAGTGAATTTCGTGTTCTAATAAAGCACTACAATTTGCATGGTAAGACGGTGAAGGAAACGGAAGAAAAGCTGAACAAGTATTATGGGGACACTGGTCCATCACATGGCATGGTTCACAAGTGGTTCACAGAATTTCGATGTGACCGTTCGCACAAGAGATGCCGTGCGCACAGGACGGCCGGTTCAGGTCACAACAGAAGAAATGGTGAACAAAGTTCATGATATTGTGTTGGAAGATCGCCGAGTGAAGATCCGTGAGATAGCCAAGACCGTATACATCTCGAGTGCACGGGTGTATAACATTCTGCTCGAATTTCTGGGTATGAGAAAGGTTCTTTTTCACCAAGATAATGCACCCGCACACAAGCCAGTCATTGCCATCGCAAAATTTGTGGAATTAGGCTACGAACTGCTACCTCACCCACCATATTCTCCAGATTTGCCTCCGAGCAACTTCTTCCTCTTCGCAAAGCTGAAAAATTGCCTCGCTGGGAAGAAATTCACGTCCAGTGAACGCATCATGGCAGAAACAACCTTATAATTTACAGGTTTCGAAAAATCAAAAAAATTTTGGAAGGGTTACAAAATTGGAGAAACGTTGGAAAACGTGTATTGAGTTGAAAGGAGACTATATGGAGAAATAAAATTGATTTCTTCGGAAAAAGAATGTTATTTTCTTTAAAAATCCACTGACTTATCAATCCGCCCTCGTATTTTTTTGAAAGTTTTAAGTTATATTTATTGGAACTATAACGACCTCCTTTCCGCATTTATTCTTCTGTTTTTGTTAATAATGCTTGGGAGTTTAAGAAGAGACTGCTTTTATTTATTTTATTATTTTTTTTTTTGTATTTTAGATGCTTTGCTTGCCAATATTATATGTAGTAATATAGCGAGAGCCCCAGGGTTTATTGATAAATTCGCGAGCAACGAATAAATTTAACTTGAGAGAACTTGAAATAGGTTGGCGACACTGAGAAAAAGAAAATCTGCCGTGGTGATAAAATTAAACCGATAAAACTGGTCTGATAGACAAATGTAATTGGTTTAAATTCAAAGTCTCCCATTTCCGGTTTGGTCACTTGTTACATGAGTGAAATAGCCTGTGTAAATGTTACACAGTACTGGTGACGACATATCTCTGACGTACTCCTTTATTTATAGCTATATGTATGATGAGCATACTTCACATCTTTCTTCATATGTTTCCACTTGCTTATTTTGCTTATAATAGATTTATGTACATCTGCGAAGGTATTAAACTCAAACTCACGTCGCAAATCAAGTCTAGGAATTTTTGGCTAATTAAACATTGCTTTGTGCCGCATTCGCCTTATAGCGCCTATCTTGCCCCCCTGTGATTTCTTTGTGTTCCCATTACTAAAGGCAAAAGCTCCGGGGCATTCGATTTCAGAGCACTGAAGCAGTGCTGAAGAAAAGTGAGTCGATTCTCAAAGACCTGACAAAGAATGGTCTGCACCATGTGTTCGAGGATTGGCAGAGACGCTATAAAAAGTGCATTCAAGTAGGAGGGGACTACTTTGAAAAAGATCATGCCAACATGAAATGGAGTAATAAATATCTGCGGAAAAAAAATCAGTCTCAGTCTTTATTGACCAGCCCTCGAATTGTACATATTGTATACATTGACATAACATTCTAAATAATAAAACTAATCTGGGTTAAAAGGTACAGTTGAATGACGACAAATCTTACGTTTCCAATGTAAACTCATGTATACTATGACGGAATCAACTGAGCAGATTGTTCACATACAGCATATTATGTAGAAGGCAGTGATTTCCAGTGGCTGATCGGAAGAAAACTTGGGAGGGATAGGACATCTCACAGGGACCTCATTCTGGCTCATCAGACAGTGCTTCCGAATTCTAAGCTATGATGCAAATAACTTATAACTGTTAATGTTTGGTTTCTTAATATCAGTGAACAGGAGTGCAGGCTTTTTCAGAGTATAAGATACTGCCAGTGCTTTATTTCATTCCAGCGTAGGTCTAACTGTTGGTATTGCATCAGTATCAACAGGCTAATCCTTATTAAAATATTGCCATATGTAACTACTTTAATGTAAACATGTTTAACTACTCTTAAAGGTACCACGACGATTCAACCTGGGGAGGGGGAATGAAAGATGTAAAGACGTATATTCCAAAAATAATTAATGGTACAAACAGTTACTTTACTGAGCGGGATGGCTCAGAGGATAACGCCTGTAGCCCGCATTCGGAAGTTATCAGGTTCGATCCTGGCGACCGCCCACTCTGATACATGGGTTTTTTTCGGGTTTTTTTCAGGTCGTCAAGCGAATGCTGGAGTGGTTTCTTTCAACCCGCTCCCCGACTTTCCTGTCCCTCCATTTCGTTCCATTAATCATTTTATTCATCCTTCAACCCGTTTGGTCTATTACAGGGTTGCAAGTGTCGGCGATGGAGTTTCGGTGCAACGAGGCAAGGGAAAAGGATGCTCAGTGAACGTTCTCCGTTTCTCGGCCTTCGGCTGGTTGCCGGGGTATAAGGACCGCCTCCCTGAGGGGCATGGTCGCCAGTTTGCTTGTCCGACTGCCGGGGCATATCTGGAAACTGTAGGGTGCCTATCATTGCTATACCGTCACTCCTGGTTCCGGCCGCCCTGTCTCCCTTCTGGGGCGCCCCCTCGTTGGGCGTCGGCACAGTATCCTCATTCCTGGATCGGTGCTGAATCCCCTCCGTTTCGCAATGCAATCCAACGGTTATTTTACATTAGCTGTATATTTCAATTAGCTCTCAGTAAGTTTTTGTCTATCTCTTATGGTTTACCAGTTATTTAAAATCTAATTAATATATATCTTTTTTATTGTTGAAGAAGATTAAGTTATGCATTTGGATATGCGATTAAAGAAATTTTAAATTTACTGGACTGATTTAAATTATACAGAATAATTTTGTTATAATGGGCTAGGATAGATAAAAAATGAAGCAGAATTTAGAGGTTGTTCGCATAAAAATGCAAGATATTCATTTTATTAGTCATGCAGATATGTTCAAAATATGGAATTTTAATCAGAAACGTTAGATACCATTTTTGAGAAAATGACAAAATTCTTCCATGTAAAGTGTAGTTAGAGTGGAATGGCTTTTCTGAAAATATTCATTTGCCATACATAAACAATGTTGACTCAATATTAAATTTAATATTTATTCGACTTTACGACTCTTGAGTTATGTTGTTCACAGACAGCACTTTTGGTTGCAATACAATATTTTCTCCACTGCTGTAACTAACTGACAGAGAACATGACAAGGAAACTAAGTTAACATTCGTTCAAAACCATTATCATCTTAGTAGCTCATAAATGACGCTACTTTTCTGTAAATTTTTCCTAAGTTAGGGATAAAGCGCTTAGAAGTAGTAGCTTACTAAATTCGAAAAAGAAGCGTTTACGTGTATGAGAACAGGATAAATGTACCTGAGAGGGCTAAGAGGCCAAAAAAGGGGGAATTTGTGAACGATACGGAGGCAGTGAAAGCACAGAGCATTATATGACAGAATGCAGAGAATTAGTGGAATGGATACAAAAAGTATGGAAGGAAAAATAGTAGGAATTAAAATGTTGACAAGAAAAGAAGAAAGAAAAGATAAGAACGTGGGGGAGTTTTTAAAGAAAGTAAAGGAGAAATGGATTAGAACAGTAAGAGAGATAAGAAAGGTAGAAGGACAAACGGAGGATGGAGAGGAAGGATCATAGGTGATTAAGGGTAGCAAGGCTGCTCAGCTGAGCCATAAGGCCAGGGTGCCAGGCAAAATGAGCAGTATAGGCAGAACATAGCTGGCCAGAATATTTTTACATAGGTTAAGTTAGTTTACAAGTGGAATATTGTGAAAAAGGATTGTGTATCGTATAAAAGATGTACAGATACAGTTTATTCATTCATTCTTACGAAATTCACAGGCCTTAGTTTCGAAATTAAAAAGTAATTCCGGTAAAATTATATTTCATGAACTTAGCTCCCTCTTCCCCTTAATTGTCATCGACATGAGCTGCGATATTTTCAAATTGCTATTTCTTAATGTTTTTAACGCTGTTGAATAATGAATAGTAACAATAATAATACTACTAATAATAAACCATCTTTTTTCCACGAAATGCTGGAGTAATAACGATTTACTGACGAGTAATTCTCTTGTAACATCGGAATTTATTTTTACTTTTTCTACTACGTATAGTAAGTGGGGGAAGTATTGTATTCCACCCAAAAATTCGATACCGAGATTTCACCGGAAATACATGTTTTGATACCCCCTGAATCCAAAAAAAGCATTTTTGGAAACATGTCCGTGTGTGTGTCTGTCTGTGTGTCTGTGTGTCTGTGTGTCTGTGAACAGCATAACTCAGAAACGAAGAGTCGGATAAACGCCAAACTTGGTATTTAGATTCAGTATCTTCCAGAGATGCGACACGAAGGTTTTCAAGAAAATCCCCCCACCCCAGACTACCCTTTACATGGAACATTTTCGAAAATTTTAATTTTCTCAAAAACGGCTCTAACGATTTTGATTAAAATATCATATGTTTAAGATATTGTCATGACAAATAAAATATATATCTCGAATTTTCTGGGAATGTCTCCAAAAGTATTCTTCATTATGAACGACTTTTTCATAACTGGTAAACCATAAGAGATAGACAAAATTTTACTACACTAAAAATGTAGATCGCGTTAAAATACACAATTTATGTCATATACATTTCTTTTGTTGAGTGAATCGTTTGCAAGATATTGCTTGTTATTCCCTTAAATTTTCCAATACTTATACTTTTTCTCAAATTCGTTATTCATTTTTTTATGTCCTGGACATGCAAAGAGAATGGAATGCGCCACATAGCAACCAGCGTTAAAATATTTGACTATCGCTTAAAACCTACCATATTCCCCTTGCATCTACAAGAAAATTAGCAATAAGATTGACATCTCGATATCTCCATTAACATGAAGCATATGGAGAATAAGCGTTTGTAAAAATAGTTTGTACAAGAGTAGGGAAAGTCATGTGAGTGTAACACATCAGATTTTTTTGTCTTGGATATGCAAAGAGTATTAATCTGTGGCAAAGGGAATGGTGCTGCACCTAGCAACCAGCTATTAAGAGACATGTATGTGCTTAAAGGCTACTGTATTTCCAAATTGCCCTTGTAAATATATATTCCCCTTACATCTACAAGAAAATTAGCAATAAGATAGACTCTGCAAATGTTTATCTTGATTAACATGAAGTAGATGGAGAATAAGCGTTTGTATAAATAGTTTGTGCAAGAGTAGAGAAAGTCATGTGAGTGTAACACAGATTTTTAATTTTAGTACCAATTACTGTTTGTTGAAAGAACGAGGCTTCAAAATCTACGCGAAAAACTTTCGCCCAACGTGGGGCTCGAACCCACGACCCTGAGATTAAGAGTCTCATGCTCTACCGACTGAGCTAGCCGGGCTTATAATTTGAAACAACGTAAGGCACAGTTTCTATGCATGTACCGGATACTCCGTTGGATGAATAAGATGGAATACAGTACCTGAGATGACCCACTAACTTAATTCTGCGCGAAAAATCTAATTAGTCATTTGAAGAAAGAGCAAAGGTTGTTTCGTGCATTCTTGAAGCTCACATTTATTACTTTGAGATTCAAGTCTCATTCTTTGAAAAGGTTTTGAAAAATGTTACTTACAATTATATATACACACTCGGCAAGAACAATTTAAACGCTTTTGCAATTTAACGTATATCAGCGAACAGAATTCCAAATTATACTCTATTGAGGCTAATATGCTGAATCCCCTGAGCTTTCGCGGTAAAACATATGGGCTGTGTTTTTCTTTCTAATAAAAGAGCTAAAATGAATCGTCTAGCAAAAGTTCTATACAAATTAATAATTTGCAACCAATTCCGTTAATAACGCGTAACCATTCAGTATGATTCAATCTCCGACGTTAGGAATTTGAAATGGCCTAGTTTATTATACATAAAAAACTAACGCCCAACGTGGGGCTCGAACCCACGACCCTGAGATTAAGAGTCTCATGCTCTACCGACTGAGCTAGCCGGGCCACGTTGGTTACGGTGGAAACAATTGTTTAGGACCAGCTGCCAAGCAGTAACGGATTACGGGACTTGGAGAGGAAGAGATCATGTTATGGTGAGCATTTTTTTTTGTTTTGCGTTGAATTACGTGCTACCATACATTCCCTGAGTGCGTTTTTATCCTATGCTATTTGTATAACGCTATACCTCGGAATTTAATACACATACACTCAGTACCACAAATACGAGTGTGTTAGCTTCACTATAGGGAGCTATTCACAGTGGAAAATTAATCCAAAACCTATGGTAGTTTGCAATTAATTAGTTGTTATATAAGTATGAATTCACAGTTATTTTGGTTAATTTTAATGTAACGGGAATAAATATTAATTATTACAAACATCAAGGTTTCGGCGTCGGATATAATGGAGTGAGACCAGCTGATGTACTTCAAACATAAGTATCACTAGCTCTTGTGTCTTCATAAAGCGCTATTGTTTGATCTACTTATGCTAACGGGAATTGAAGTTTTACTGGGGAGAGTTCTCTCTCTCTCTCTCTCTCTCTCTCTCTCTCTGTCTCATTCTCCAGTTTCTCCCTCGCTGTTTGTCTCACCGCATGTCCATATTTTTATTTGATTTTTTAAAACCCGTAATAAACCCGATTTTTTTCTGGATGTCAATACAAATTAAAACTCAAGCTTAATTTTAATCTATGTATAGATATAATAAAACATTGTGGCAGAAAAGTTTCTGGCAATTTTCAATTTTGAATGGATAATTGGTATTAACCTGTATGATAGACCACCATGAAGCCAAAGATTGCACTTAGAATTAATTTTGTTATGGCATAACGACCAAAACTGATTGTTATGAAACTTGATAACAATAAAACTTCTGAATAAGGAACATATATGGGGAAAAAGTCATTCATAAGTGTCTACTTTACAGAAAAAAGATTAAAAATATTAATATGCATTAGTACGTTAGAAACAAAAGTGCAGTAGTGTAAATTAGCAACATGTTCCTTTATTTAAGTAAAATAGTACATTAACAAAGTCTGCATGGTATATACAGCTGGCGACGAAAAAAAAATCTGATGTGTTACACTCACATGACTTTCTCTACTCTTGTACAATCTATTTTTACAAACGCCTATTCTCCATATGCTTTATGTTAATCGAGATATCGAGATGTCAATCTTATTGCTAATTTTCTTGTAGATGCAAGGGGAATATGGTAGCTTTTAAGCGATGGTCAAATATTTTAAGGCTGGTTGCTATGTGACGCATTCCATTCTCTTTGAATGTCCAGGACATAAAAAAAATGAATAACGCATTTGAGAAAAAGTATAAGTATTGGAAAATTTAAGGAAATAACAAGCAATATCTCGAAAACGGTTCACTCAACAAAAGAAATGTACATGACATAAGTTGTGTATTTTAACGCGATCTACATTTTTTGTGTAGTAAAATTTTGTCTATCTCTTATGGTTTACCAGTTATGCAAAAGTCGTTCACAATGAAGAATACTTTTGGAGACATTCCCAGAAAATTCGAGATATACATTTCATTTCTCATGACATTACCCTAAACATATGATATTTTCATCAAAATCGTTAGAGCCATTTTTGAGAAAATTAAAATTTTCGAAAAATCTTCCATGTAAAGGGTAGTCTGGGGTGGGGGGATTTTCTTGAAAACCTTCGTGTCGCATCTCTGGAAGATACTGAACCTAAATACCAAGTTTGGTGCTTATCCGATTGTTCGTTTTTGAGTTATGCTGTTCACAGACACACACACAGACACACACACAGACACACACACAGACACACACACAGACACACACACAGACACACACACGGACATGTTTCCAAAAATGCTTTTTTTGGATTCAGGAGGTCTCAAAACGTGTATTTCCGGTGAAATCTCGGTATCGAATTTTTGGGTGGAATGCAATACTTCCCCTACTTACTATACGTAGTAGAGAAAGTAAAAAAAAAGTAATCTCTTCCACACAAAATTCTCCTACTGGATGCAGCGCGCGGTTCACAATGTATCACAAAGCTATGTATCCACTGCTGCAGCAGTTGAGCAGTTGTGTTTTATGGCTGTGTATTGTCCGCGCGCGCGCGTACGTGTGTTTGTTCCGTTAGTTCTGTGGTAGTGTGCAGTGATGCTGTGGTTAAGAGCGCAGATTCGCCTACCGGCATGAAACACTTTTTTACTTTCTCTACTACGTACAGTAAGTAGGGGAAGTATTGCATTCCACCCAAAAATTCGATATCGAGATTTCACCGGAAATACATGTTTTGAGACCTCCTGAATCCAAAAAAAGCATTTTTGGAAACATGTCCGTGTGTGTGTCTGTGTGTGTGTGTGTGTCTGTGTGTCTGTGTGTGTGTGAACAGCATAACTCAAAAACGAACAGTCGGATAAACACCAAACTTGGTATTTAGGTTCAGTATCTTCCAGAGATGCGACACGAAGGTTTTCAAGAAAATCCCCCCACCCCAGACTACCCTTTACATGGAACATTTTTCGAAAATTTTAATTTTCTCAAAAATGGCTCTAACGATTTTGATGAAAATATCATATGTTTAAGATAATATCATGAGAAATGAAATGTATATCTCGAATTTTCTGGGAATGTCTCCAAAAGTATTCTTCATTCTGAACGACTTTTGCATAACTGGTAAACTATAAGAGATAGACAAAATTTTACTACACAAAAAATATAGATCGCGTTAAAATACACAACTTATGTCATATACATTTCTTTTGTTGAGTGAACCGTTTTCGAGATATTGCTTGTTATTTCCTTAAATTTTCAATACTTATACTTTTTCTCAAATTCGTTATTCATTTTTTTTATGTCCTGGACATGCAAAGAGAATGGAATGCGCCACATAGCAACCAGCGCTAAAATATTTGACTATCGCTTAAAAGCTACCATATTCCCCTTGCATCTACAAGAAAATTAGCAATAAGATTGACATCTCGATATCTCGATTAACATAAAGCATATGGAGAATAGGCGTTTGTAAAAATAGATTGTACAAGAGTAGAGAAAGTCATGTGAGTGTAACACATCAGATTTTTTTCTTTAATAAACCTTTGTAACATATTATGACAAATTAGTTACAAAATATTTTTTGTCATACGCAACAGGCTTTAACGTTAAAGTGTTTATATATATATATATATATATATATATATATATCCTTCAGTATTTGTTCTATCTAAATGCAATATGCTGCACACGCATCCATCTGGTGTAAGAATTCTGCTCTAACCCAACATCCTCGAACAGATTTGTTTAAAGTCAGTAGGCTTTGATAATTGCACGGTGCGCACACAAGAAATAGACAGAGGTCAATCTCTCTTTGCATTAGCGAATGTTTTTAGCCTTTATTAGCCTTTTCTGCACCAGGTTTTATCGGAGTTCCTACTCCTACAGCTCAGAGGTGGGTTTGATTACCTAAGGAAGGAATTGAATGTCATCGTTTTGGTTAAAGAAGAAGACGCGTGTCCACTCCGGACTATAAGCAGTTTAATTGCAGAAGGAGAAAGGAATTCCTTCCAATCTGCTTCTGACATGAAAGCAAATTCGCAGTTCCCTGAATCTGCTTGAATGGCTTTGCGTCTTATAAATGACGCAGGACTCCTTGCACGAACAGCCATCGCAGATTGTTCTGCCTAGCGTTTGCAGAGAAAAATACCAACTGCGGCTAGGTAACACAACGATCTCAGACGAGAAGACCTTGATAATTATTGACAAGAAGTTATAAATAATTAAATAAAGAAATAATAGTAAGATAGAGGGACATTATTCTGTATGCGGGTAGGGGGTATGAAACTTACGGAATCGGGGTTTCAACATTGTAACATCGAGGGCCCTAAGCCGCAAGGCGTAGCCGAGGCATTGAGGGCCCTCAGCCTCAAAGTGTAGCCGAGGGATGTTTTTTAGAAGAAGAGGAGTGGAGCAGCTGCGGAACGACGACGGGGCTTAGCCGTAGGATCTGCCGTCTAAACTCCAATGAGAACCCAGGATACTAAACAATCAATTCTGCGTATTAAAAAAACCCGATTCTGTAAGTTTCTTAACTTTTCATACCTCCTACCCGCATACGGAATAATGTCTAGATACAGAAATAATTGCAATAAATAATTTCCGTACATTAAATCAATGTATAACGTAATAAGCTTGAGTTGAAAAGATATGTCCAAGGAGAAGATTAGCGAGTCATGCTAAGCAAAGTCATTAGTAAGAGTCGAAGTAACGAACACGTTAGTATAAAAGTTCTTAGGATACAGTTAAGGGGTGAATTCAGTACGTTTGAACCGTCACGTAGACCAGAATTCTGTAAGAGAGAAACAGGATGAAACTCTGAGATTCAGCAACAATGTAACAGACGCACATGTAAGAATTATAATACTGGCTCTAGTAAGAAGGAGACTTGGTGGGGTAGTTCTAATGTTGGCGGAGCTTAAGTTGATGCAAGTGCACGCAATCTAAACCAGAGAGATTCTTTCCGTGCACATTCGTACATGCATCCGTCACTCTGGATACTTGTGCCGACTCGTGTGTTATTTTAAGCGCCCAGTGACGTGTTTGTATGATTAAGATTTAGCCGTAGCCGCGAGGGGTTTTACCGATAAACATTATAGCTACTCACGGTAAGTTAAGCGTCTAGTTTATTTTATTGCTGAAGCAGTTATTTCAAACCGTGAAATTGATACTGCAGAAGTTATCAGGTACAATAAGTCAATTGTTATAGTTTCAAGAGCTACGACTCATAATCAGTTTTACTTTTATCTTCAAACTCTCGGCAACCCGCTTTATCAATAGTTCAAGCATTGGATCACATTAAATTTCTCAGTCAATTTAAACTGGTGTTGTCTTTTCAAAATACACTCACGCATTCCCTGAGAGAAAGATTTCATAGATAAAGATCTCATAGCCAACCACTGTAGCACCGGCGGTAGAATCAACATTAGATATTAAGCAAAGGTTATGGCTTCAAACTTGGCGACAATCGCGAGGCTGGAAACGGCTTCAACCTTCTTTTCTTTTACATCTAGTAAGGGGAAAGTGATTGTTTATCATCCAAAGGGATCCCAGCACGTTGCAAGATACGTTATGATCACGTATCTGTGTGCTGTTAGGGCTGATATTGAAGGACATTTTGGGTATAAGTTGGAAGCTGGACCATACACTAAACAGTGTGCAATATAGAGTCATACTTGAGTACATTTTGATTCCTTCGGTAAGGATGACGTATCCTGATGGAGTTATTGAATTCGCCCAGGATAATCATGCTGTCCACACATGTCGAGCGGTTTCAAATTGGTTCTCAGAGAGGCAGAATATCATAGTGATAGACTGGCCTCCCTGTTCACCAAAATTGAACCCTAGGGAAAACGAATGGGCAGAGGTGAAAACAAATGGTTGCTCTCGAATTTCCGTTGCCATGCACATAGGTCAAAGATAACTAATGGGCACACATTCAAGAAGCCTTTGATATTGTAGTTCCTCGTCCATACTATTATAGAAATCTGCTATCAACCATGTCCCGAAGATTGAGGACAGTTATAAATGCTGAGGGTTCATACACCCGATATTAATTTTAATTTATTTCTAAGTATTTTTACTTTAGAAAATGAAGGTTTCTGTCCATGTATTTTATAGCTATTTGTAAAGAATGCGTTAATTTGTGATTCGTTTCTATATGCGCATAAGTAATGACATGCGACTCAAACGATCCGTAAAAGTTCGTATACTATTATATTAAGGCAACATGATGTTCGTATGTGTGCGTGTGTGTGTGTATATATATATATATATATATATATATATATATATGTGTGTGTGTGTGTGTGTGCGCTTATAAAACCAATAATAAAATACAAAAAAAAATGTTGCTCGGATTTTAAGCCAGAAGCTTGCAAGAAGAGCAATGCCTTCAAAACCGCTCGCCAACGATAGCACTACACGCTTTCTTTTTTACGGTTTCCTTTATGCTTGATCAGCGCGTTCTTTGGCAAAAGCCTATTGCAATCGTTTCATACACAGTTTTTCCAAGCGTCCACGAAGTTCTCCGATCGACTTAGCATCATTTTTTCTTTTGAAGGCTGTGCAGTACGGTATTTAATGTGTATAGTCGCATGCTAAGGTGGCGCCGTGGGGGAGTGATCAGATCGCTCGCCTCTCACTAAGGCGGCCCAAGTTCAATTCCAGGGACCTGCATGTGGGATTTGTGGTGGACAAAGCGGCGTCTGGGCGGGTTTTCTCCGGGTTCTCCGATTTCCCTAGCCATGTTTCATTCCACCAGTACTCCATCACCTTTCCTATCATTTATCTCTCATATGCATCTGTCATTCTTTTCCTCGCTCTCATCCCACGCATGTGGCTGATCACCCATCCTGGTATCTCACTCTCTGATCCGTAGGCCTCTGGTCCGGGCGTTGTGTACGTTCTGGGGAGTGGGAGTCCTCGGTTCGGGTGAGTGTTAAGCAGAGAAGGCTCTGGCCAAGTTAGCCTTGTAGTTAGTTGCACACTAATTGCATTACCAAGTGACTACAGTAATTTACTCTATAAACTTAGGCTAAATGTCTCAATTAACTTACTGTAATTCGAAGAACAGAAACACTGTGCATGTTATATGATTTTAGGCTTATACATTTAAACCTTGTAGAATACATGCAATAATGAAAATTTTGTGAAAGTCCATTCGTGATGTATTCTGAAAGGATGATTTAAAATAATGATGCTATATTTTTTCTGAATAAAAGAGTCTGTAAAGAGTATGTGTTTCAACTGTAAACGTAAAACCGTGTTCCTCTTCATCGTTTCCCTTAAAAAGTAGTGTTTCAGTTTTCTTACCTCTTCAACTGTCTGTTTAGTTGAAAGTGGAGGGTAGTCCGGTTCAGTGACACAAATGCAGAGTACACCGAGGTGCTCCTCGTCTACGGGGAATCCAGTCGGCTAAGAGAAGCTTGCCGATTCTATCAACAACGTTACCCCAACAGACATTAACCAGCCCATACCATGTTTCCAGTATTAGAGAGGTGTAGCGAAACAGGTAGCTTACGTCCTAACAAACATCTCCCTGGACGTCCGCGGACACACCATACACCATAGTTTGAACTATTCCAAGAGTTGGCATCACATAACCAGGTCGAAGTAGGCGCAGCCCTTTGAGCACTTTGAGTAGTTGATTAATATGTTATCTGTTTCTTACAATATTTCAGCTTTCTTTTTTACTTCTTTCCTATCTTTTGTGATAGATACTGCCTACGCCCTCCTCCATATTTCAGAGTTCCTAGCACGCAAACAAAGCGTTTCTGGACAGGGATTTATTAACAAAATATAATCACATGGTACACACCTATCTACCACAGCTTTGTAACATATACATATTTATTTAAACCTGTGTAGACTAAACAATTAAGATGGTTAGTGGTATGAATTTGCAAACTATATATAATGGTTGCCAAAGAAATGCTGCAGTGATTTCGCTGAAGAAAGCGTTTTCTTATATATAAATTCCTAAACCTCCAGCAAAACAGCGTAGAAGAGTTGTCACTCAAAGTGTGTGTTAAATTATGAGGAAAAGTTTTATTTAAACATACCTACATAATAACACACGTTATTTATATACACAGACTCGGTTTTGTATATTACGTTTGTAAGTATAGAATCCCGATCTGCGGCCAAATCTCTGAAATTTCATCTGCCAAAACAGTTTAAGCCCTAACTTCGTTTTTCCTTCCTAATGTCACTCGTCGAGTTTACAAATGGGGACTGACCATCGTTGGTACACCGGTTTTCTCTCACATCCGTCTTCACGATGTGAGGAGAGGAAATACGTAATATTTTGCTGCTAGATGAGACACAAGCAGCACTGAACCACCAGCAAATAGAACACCAACCGCCATTTGCGTGGCGGAGTGGCTAGACGCAGCTAGTTACTTCGAGCGGTGATAAACTGTAATATAGTTTCTGCAAGTGATTACATGTTGTGTATAAATACACTAACAGATGAAGCGCTAAGATTTCTTTTCTACCACAATTGGAGAAACTTGGGCAAAGCAAACCTTTGAAGCACTTTAATTAGTTTTGGAAACGGCCGATTAATTTTTGGCTCCTCTACAACCAAGTAAATGAGAGACTGCAGTACACTAGTGTTTCATTTTTACTTTCTCTACCACGTACATAGTACCTTCTAAGGTAGAGAAGGCATTGCATTGCACCCAAAAATTCAATACCGAGATTTCAACGAAATACCTACGTGTTTTGAAACTGCCTGAATCCAAGTAAAGCATTTTTAGAAAAAGGTCCGTGTGTGTGTCTGTGTAACTCAGAAACAAATGATAAACACCAAGCTTGGTATTTAATTTCAGTATCTTCCAAAGATGCGACACAAACATTTTCAAGAAAAATTTTCCGCTCCCAACTACCCTTTACATGGAATGCTTTTAGAAATTTTCGATTTTCTAAAAAATGGCTCTAATGATTTTGATTAAAATACCATATATTAAATATATTTACATGACAAATAAAAAGTTTATCTTGAATTTTCCGAAAATAGCCTGTGAAGTCCTCTTCATTCGGACGGAATTTTGTATAATGTTGCATAACTGGTAAAGGTTAAGCGATAGACGAAAACGTACTGCACAAAAAATGTAGACCCTTTTAAAACAAAACGTATTTCAAATAATTTGTTGTAGCATTAGCCATTTCCGAGATATCGTTGTTAATGGTTCGAATTGTTCAATACTTAGTCCTTCTCTTAAAGTCCTATCGATTTTCAGTCATGTTTCGCCATTGCGTGTAAAGAGTATGGAATTTTAAGACCGGCATATAGCGTCCAGTTCTTAAATATTAGACTCTCCTGTTCCTTTTTTATCTGCAACGAAATGTGTAATTTAAACATTTATGCAAATGTGTCTCGATTAAAATAAAGTAGATAGAAAAATAAGCTTTAGCAAGAATAATTAAATATACCCACTAATAAATATTGAGGGTAGAGAGAGTCGTGTGAATGTAATACATCAACATTTTTAAATATGTAGCTCAAAACCTTTTTCTTTCATACCTTAGGAAATTGAGCACCTTTGGTGCTTTGAGTTTTTTTTAAATGCCCCTCTCTTCTTGATGAACATCATAAAGCTTTCTATTTTCTTTATAATTTTATTTTAGTAGTAAGTCTTAATCCCCTGTTTAATTTAATTCATAATCATATAATGCACGGTAGAGCAATGTATTCCACTCAAAAATTCATAAACACAATTTCTCCAAAAATGCTATTTTTTAAGACGGCTGAAGTCATTAAAACATTTTAGAAGCTCTGTGTGTGAGAGAGGAAGAGATACAAATGTAGAAAGAAATAAAGATTGAGAGAGAAACAGAGAGAGGGAGCGATATATTTTAAAAAGTTGGATATATACGGAATTTCGTATCTAAATAGGACGCCTATATGGATGAAAGTGAGGTTTTTTTTCCGATTTCCCACACCTCAAACAACCTTTTGTACGGAACATTTTTTTGTTAATTTACATTTTCTCAAATATGGCTCTAACGACTTTGATTAGAATAAAATGACGAATAAGATGTATAGGCATATTACATTTTCTGTAAAGAACCGGTTAATTAAATTCCTCTTAGTTAACGATGCATTTTATAATACCTGAGAAACCCTATGATATGAAACCTGTTATTTGAATTGCTTGTATAATCGTTATTACACGGTAATCGATCGGAAAAGACGTGCGACTGTTGCACAACTTTCGTTTTTAATTGAAGAGGAAATTAAATATATTTTCCTTTGAAACATTAAGTTAATGAGAATTTGAAACACGCAAGCAAAATAAATTTTTGAAGCTGTTACATTTAGTTTTCCTTTTCCCAACTTACTATCAAAGCGTATAAATAGTTAATTAATAATTTGTGTTAACAGTGTCACTTAACATTTTAATTCGTGTCCAGTTTCGTAATGAACAAGCTATGTATAGTAACTTGGAATATGAGACGAAATGCAACAGCGGATGGGAAACAAGGTTTTATATTGGATTTATAATTAATAGGAGGAGTTTTTTTCAAGCCGGAGGCTGCCGGAGACAAAAACACTAGAGTCATACTTGGTGGTACCAGTTAAGACAAAAGACACTTTTCTTAAACACCCCCTTAGCCGAGATGGACGGGGGTCAGAAGGACAAAGACCGTACAGACTTTGGAGGTCTACGTCGCTATAAGTGGAAATTCTGAATGGTTTTAAAAGCACCATAGCGAATGATACATGTCTACTCGCGTATAAACCCCGATTTTGACAGGGGGAACTCCAGCACCTTGGAGGCAAGGAGAGTCATGTCGACAGCGGCAGAGCACGGTGCGAAATACCTACAGCATCCTGGTTTTAGGCATGAAATAATGTGTGCTGTAAAAGCATCATTATCTATGGGTAAAATAGTGATAGGTTGCGAGTGGTAACGGAATTTCTTGAATGCAGAGTATTGTCTCCAAAGGCATAATTGCAGTAGGATAACAAAGAAGAGCATTAAATAAAGAAGATTTTTTAAACAGTGGTTTCGTATATGTAATGATTATGTATCTGTATAAAATCCCACCTGAGAAGAGGCTCTAGCCAATCCTTCCCACCCTTCGTCCCTTAACTTAATTAACACACCTGAGCAGGTAGGCGCCAAGGAAGGTAATCAGTGAAGCCGACAAAGCAACGAACCAAAAACCGGGGAATCTCCTCAGCTCTCTTACGCAGTAACCGAGTTAACGCCGCAAATGTAATGCAGAATATGTTTGAATTCTCGAGAACTTTTTGCGACACAAATTGCGGAATCACGCATCTTCAATTTTGATATAGTTTCCTGCTTTCTTTGCCATTTCGTTCTAGTGGTTAACTTCTATACGGGTGTCGGTGACGTATCCGCTTTTTCCAAACTAATTGTGCTTCCAAAACTCAATCGGCTGAGAGCAGATCACGTATACTCCATGTTACAGGTTATCTTGAGTGATGAGACTGGCGACCGCCTGCCCAGTCAGACTCGTAGAGGACATTGTATTTAACGACTTCGACCTGCGGTTCCCTAGCTCACGTGCTCATGAAGGTTATTAACCAGGCTAAGGATCCGACACAAGTTAACAAACAGTATACGCGCAACTCTACTATAGACCTCGTAAACTGTACTGTAGCTGTAAACAAAGACGCCAACATGCTGCCTTATTTGCTGCTGTAAACAGTACAGTCTCTAGTGGTACCGAGCGGGAGGGCTCAGGCGGTTACGTCTGTGGCACGCATTCGTGAGGCCCCGGGATCGATCCCCGACGACTGCCCACTCTGGCCCATGGAGTTTTCGTGGTTTCTCCGGGTCGCCAGGCGAATGCTGGGTTGGTTTATCTTCCACCACGACATTTCCTCTCATTTGCTGTACGCATCATCTTCCTTGTCATCTGTTTCAGGGTTATAGGAACAGGCGACGATGATCGCCGGGTTGCGGCTGAGCGGTGGTTTGCGCTCTGTAAAGGTTTCTTCCCTGGCGTCGCTGCGGTACCTCCCACTTAGGTCTCTCCTCAGCGTGGGACTCCGCTCCGGCGGACCCTGGACATTGGTGTGTTGTGGGCAGGGACCACGCGGCGTCGGATGCGTTCTATTTGGAAACGTTAGGGGCCCCGTCAATGGTTGCGCCCGTCGGCATCCGGACCTGGTCGCCTTTCTCTGCCCCGATTCTGGGGGGCTCTCTGTGATACCTACCTATACTTACGTTTACAGTCTAGTGATGATAGAAAATGAAGTAGTACACATACGTTTTTTATCTTAGGTGCATTGTGCTGCCACCTACTGTCTGGTACTCATTATCCGCGACCTCAGTAATCATTAGATATCGTGAAACAGCAGAATGGGACGCTCCGCGGAACTCAGGGACTTCGAACGTGGCCAGGTGATTGGATGTCACTTGTGTCAGAAGTCTGTACCCGAGATTTCCACACTCCTAAACATCCTTAGGTCCACTGTTTCTGATGTGATAGTGAAGTGGAAACGTGAAGGGACATGTACAGCACAAAAGCGTACAGGCCGACCTCATCTGTTGACTGACAGAGACCGCCGACATTTGACCGCCACCTCACTCCACCAAACTCGATGCGCAGTATTCGAGGGCAGTCCCAGAAGTACCCGACCTGACGTATATATAGCGGTTGTCGTTTCAAACAAATGACTATGTAGAATGTACCACCATTATAAATCTTAAGTTTGAAGTTTGACGATGCTACATTGTTTAGTAATTGTTTGGTAGCCATTAATAGTGAATTCTCTCAGCAAATTTGTAAACATGGATAAAACTGGCCATCGTTATATGATACAATACCTTCATTTGAAAGGTCTTAGTCCAACTAATATTAAAGCTGAGCTAGATTCTACCCTGGGGAAGTCTGCTCCTTCGTTTACAACAGTAAAATATTGGGTGGCAGAGTTTAAGCGAGTTGCCAAGACGAACATCGCAGTGGTCGACCAAATGAGGTGACCACGCCAGAAATAGTGAAGAAAATCTACAAAATGGTATTGGATGACTGTCGCCTGAAAGTGCGCGAGCTAGTAGACATCGTAGGCATTTCAAAAAGTGCTGTACATCGCACACTAACTGAAAATTTAGTCATGACAAAGCTGTGCGTAAGATGGGTGCCGCGTTTACTCACAATGGAACAAAAACAGCGTCGTGAGGATGTTTCAGTCGAGTGTTTGGCGATGTTTCGCTGCAATAAAGCCGGGTTTTTGCATCGATTCATAACCATGGATGAAACATGGGTCCATCACTTCACACCTGAGACGAAGGAGCAGTAAAAACAGTGGATTGAAAGGGGAGAATCCGCTCCAAAGAAGGCGAAGACAGTTCCATCTGCAGTCAAGGTCATGGCGTCAGTTTTTTTGGGATGCTCGTGGGATAATTTTCATTGCTTATCTTCAAAAAGGAAAAGCAATCAATGTCGAGTTTTATGCAGACTTATTGCAGCGTTTGAATGATGCAATCAAGCAAATACGGCCGCATTTAGCGAAAAAGAAAGTTATGTTTCATCAAGACAATGCACCAGTTCACACATCCATTATCGCCATGGCCAAAATCAATGATTTAAAGTTGAATTGCTTCCTCATGCGACCTATTCGCCAGACTTAGCATCCTCTGATTGTTTTCTGTTTCCAAAGTTGAGGAAATGGCTTAGTGGTTAAAGATTTGCAAACAATGAAGAGGCTGAGTTTGCAGTTGATGCCCGTGTTTTGCAGAACTCGACGGTTCTCACTATAAACAGGGTACCGAAGCTATTGAACATCGCTGGGAAAAGTGTATCGAGCTGAAAGGAGACTATGTAGAGAAGTAAAGATGTTTTTTCCCCAAATGTTTGTTTTCTTTGTTAGTTCGGGTACTTCTGGGACAGCCCTTGTACTTCACTTCACTCTTAAGTTGTCTCGGATCCTTAGCCTAGTAATGACATTTGCATCTCAGTCTAACGTTGTTTGGTATGGTGTGAAGCTGTCTTTTGCTGTGTGTAGTTATCATGGTTTAGGTACACTACAGAACAGACTATTTATTGCGTTAAGTATTGCTCCAAAGAAATTACGCATGGACTGTCAGCTTGAATGTATACAGAAATTTCCTGTGGTCACCGTTCCTAACCTATCAACAATTCATAGGTTGTTAGAAGAATTTAAACAAACGGTGGCTGTATTAGACATAAACTAATAAATAGCCAACGGTTCTAACCCAGGAAAAAATTAGACATGATAGGGACTGATTCCAAGAAAATCGCTGCTTCGCATTACAAGGTGTTTTTATGATAGAATAATTGTTTGGCCTGCTCGCTCTCCAGATCTATATCCGTGTGATTATTATCTGAGGGGAACATTTAAAGATAAAGTTTATGCAACAAACCCCCACACGTTTGAGGAGCTAGAAAATTAGTACCCGGCTCAGCGTGTGTTTTCCAACATTTCAATAATGTGTGTTCAATAATGTGTTCAACAGGTGCCAGGATTGTATAGGTATAGATGGGCATTATTTCGAACACCTTTTATGTGTTATACATGGAATGAATATTACTAGATAAACTGCTGCTTAGCCGTAATTTAATGCTAATAAAATATGAAGAAATTAACCTACGCCAAGCAAATATTTACAAGGGAAAATGTTCATACCCATGTTTTATTTTTTCAAAAATGTCCAACGTTTAAAACGACGGGAATTTAAAACACTGATGTAACAAATAAAATGTATGCTTTGAATTTTCCGAAATCAGTGAATAACTTTTATTTCTTTTGTGTTTTATTTAACCGGGAAACCATAAAATATAGAGAAAAATCATCTATAGTATACATAACAATTTTTGTGAAAAACCTGTTTTAGGGCATTAAGCACTTCAAAAATGTTACCTGCTGTTCCTTTCAGTTTTCGAATACTTTAAGTACTTCACTTTGAGATATTAAACCAGCCCTGGGGAGCTCGTAAATGGAGGGGAAGTGTGACGTCTCCCCATTCCACCTGAGTTATTATCAAGACTGTTGCTCTGCAAGTACAACAGTGGCGGAACTAGTCAATTTGAAAGGCAAGTGGCCGAGTACCAAAATATGTCTTGCAATATTTCTTCCTCACATGAGGCTTTACAAACCTTTTTTCCGTCGTATGTAGAACGCTGACACATTTTTCTCGACACTAATTGATCAATGCCAGGCTTATTTGTAGACACAGAGAGACGGAGCATTGATAGAAGCGTATCACCATTTAAACTGGAGCATCACGTTCAGTATTGCTCGATTTAGAAAAAAATCTGATGTGTTACACTCACATGACTTTCTCTACTCTTGTACAAACTATTTATACAAACGCTTATTCTCCATATGCTTCATGTTAATCGAGATAAACATTTGCAGAGTCTATCTTATTGCTAATTTTCTTGTAGATGTAAGGGGAATATATATTTACAAGGGCAATATAGAAATACAGTAGCATTTAAGCACATACATATCTCTTAATAGCTGGTTGCTAGGTGCAGCACCATTCCCTTTGCCACAGATTAATACTCTTTGCATATCCAAGACAAAAAAATCTGATGTGTTACACTCACATGACTTTCTCTACTCTTGTACAATCTATTTTTACAAACGCCTATTCTCCATATGCTTTATGTTAATCGAGATATCGAGATGTCAATCTTATTGGTAATTTTCTTGTAGATGCAAGGGGAATATGCTAGCTTTTAAGCGATGGTCAAATATTTTAACGCTGGTTGCTATGCGGCGCATTCCATTCTCTTTGCATGTCCAGGACATAAAAAAATGAATAACGAATTTGAGAAAAAGTATAAGTATTGGAAAATTTAAGGGAATAACAAGCAATATCTCGAAAACGGTTCACTCAACAAAAGAAATGTATATGACATAAGTTGTGTATTTTAACAAGATCTACGTTTTTTGTGTAGTAAAATTTTGTCTATATCTTATGGTTTACCAGTTATGCAAAAGTCGTTCACAATGAAGAATACTTTTGGAGACATTCCCAGAAAATTCGACATATACATTTCATTTCTCATGACATTATCTTAAACATATGATATTTTAATCAAAATCGTTAGAGCCATTTTTGAGAAAATTAAAATTTTCGAAAAATGTTCCATATAAAGGGTAGTCTGGGGTGGGGGGATTTTCTTGAAAACCTTCGTGTCGCATCTATGGAAGATACTGAACCTAAATACCAAGTTTGGTGTTTATCCGACTGTTCGTTTTTGAGTTATGCTGTTCACAGACACACACACACACAGACACACAGACACACACACACACACACACAGACACACACACGGACATGTTTCCAAAAATGCTTTTTTTGGATTCAGGAGGTCTCAAAACATGTATTTCCGGTGAAATCTCGGTATCGAATTTTTGGGTGGAATGCAATACTTCCCCTACTTACTATACGTAGTAGAGAAAGTAATAACGAATTCCCATTTGAGAAAATAAGTATTGAAAAATGTAAGGGAATAACAATTAATATCTCGAAAATGGTTCACTCAACAAAAAAAATGTATATGACATAAATTGTGTATTTTAATGCGATCTACATTTTTTGTGTAGCAAAATTTTGTCTACCTCTTACGGTTTACCAGTTATGCAAAATTCGTTCTCAATAAAGAATACTTTTGGAGACATTCCCAGAAAATTCAAGATATACATTTTATTTGTCATACAAATATCTTAAACATATGATATTTTAATCAAAATCGTTAGAGTCATTTTTGAGAAAATTAAAAGTTTCGAAAAATATTACATGTAAAGGGTATCCTGGGGTGGGGGGATTTTCTTGAAAACCTTCGTGTCGCATCCCTGGAAGATACTGAACGTAAATACCAAGTTTGGTGTTTATCCGACTGTTCGTTTCTGAGTTATGCTGTTCACAGACACACAGACACACACACAGACAGACACACAGACACACACACGGACATGTTTCCAAAAATGCTTTTTTTGGATTCAGGGGGTCTCAAAACATGTATTTCCGGTGAAATCTCGGTATCGAATTTTTGGGGGAATACAATACTTCCCCTACTTACTATACGTAGTAGAGAAAGTAAAAATGAATAACGAATTCCCATTTGAGAAAATAACTACTGAAAAATTTAAGGGAATAACAAATAATATCTCGAAAATGGCTCACTCAACAAAAAAACTGTATATGACATAAATTGTGTATTTTAACGCGATCTACATTTTTTGTGTAGTAAACGTTTGTCTATCTCTTATGGTTTACCAGTTATGCAAAAGTCGTTCACAATGAAGAATACTTTTGGAGACATTCCCAGGAAATTTAAGATATACATTTTATTTTTCATAAAAATATCTTAAACATATGATATTTTAATCAAAATGGTTAGAGCCTTTTTTGAGAAAATTAAAGTTTTCGAAAAATGTTCCATGTAAAGGGTAATCTGGGGTGGGGGGATTTTCTTGAAAACCTTCGTGTCGCTCCTTGGAAGATACTGAACCTAAATACCAAGTTTGGTGTTTATCAGACTGTTCGTTTCTGAGTTATGCTGTTCACAGACAGACACACGCACAGACACACAGACACACACACGGACATGTTTCCAAAATGGTTTTTTTGGATTCAGGGGGTCTCAAAACATGTATTTCCGGTGAAATCTCGGTATCGAATTTTTGGGTGGAATACAATACTTCCCCTACTTACTGTACGTAGTAGAGAAAGTAAAAATTGCTCACATGTATATGTGGAACTAAACATCTCAACAATACGGCCTGCAAAATCTCTCAATTTGGATTCTGTATCGGCTGGCAAACATTTGGTGTTTCCTGTTGTTTTAATAGGAGTAATGTAATTAATTATAATTGTAATTGCAATGGAGTAGGTACCTATTGCATTGATTGGATTGATTGCAACATAATTGCATATCTTTTTCCAGACTGACAATTTCTATAAATCTTTCTTCAAATTAATTATATAGCTTATCCAGAACTACTATATACTTTTGAGAAACACCAAGTATTTTATTTTCCAGAGAATCTAAAGAAGGTGCGTGACGTGCTGAACTAGTTGATGCTGCCAAAGGCGTAGTTTTCTCTTAAATCGCTTCACATTGTCAAACATGGTTACTATGATGTGATCTTTCTCTTATAGTTGCTCATTTAGTTCATCGAGATGTTCCCTGATATGTCAAAAAGGCAAGATCGCTAATCCATTGTGGATGTGATAACACTTGGATAGTATTGCCCTATAAAAAATGCAATAATTAAAATAAACCAACTTTGCTTTTGTTGAAAATAAATATATATATATATATATATATATATATATATATATAAAATTCTCAATGAAACGTCGCTGACTGCCGCTGTCTGTTGTTATTCGTCGTGTACACAGCTAAGTAAGCACCATGGAGTGGGTAAGAAAGGGTGACAATGTTTGCGCTCCGATGAGAGCAAGCTCGCCAAGTGTGTATTAAGCCATTCTTTTATTTAATGTTTGTTCTTGCAAAGAGATGTAATACCAACGCCAGCATACCTTGACGTACCTTTCCAAAACAGATAAATGCGGTCTCTGCCCTTTGTATGCTTTTGTGTACACTCGCTTCCATTTATGCTGTCCGCACAGGCCTACACAGGTGAGTATGTATAGCAAGGAGAAGGTGCGTGTATCTGTTTACCTTTTCGCGCATGTAGTGGCTCCTGTTTTACGTGCACAATTCTAAACTATTCTCATATGAATATACAATTGCTTGAGCAATTGCTTTACTTATCATCACTTACATGTTTAAATATTGTCGTAGCCTCTCTTTAAATACTTCACATAAACAGACGGCGGAGCACTCGCTTGCAAGAGGTACGGGCAAATTATACAAGATCTGCAAATGCCGAGGCTACGACGGGGAACGCAGCTAATTTAAAAGTACAGAAAATATTACTAATCAAAATAATACCTGGCTTTAAGGGAAGGGAAGGACACTACACTACCATAATTAAGACTCCAGAAGAGTGGATGACTAAGGGTTTAATGAGATAAAACTGGTTAAATTACTTACATTCTTCTCCCATTGTCTACCGACGAGGACATCATGCTTTAGCAGTCGCACTTCTTTCCTGCACGGATCTTACTTACTGACTGTTAAAAACAACGCTAAACTCAGGCGTCACTGACGCTATCCCCTCCCTAATACTTAGTTCCCCTAACACCTAGTTCCCCTACTCCCAGGCAGACTGCTGTCACGGATCCCGGTGCCCAGAGAGTCGTGTACCCTATCATCTTAGGCATACGCCACATCTCCCCCTGGCCACCGAGATCGACGCCCCCGTCGACACAAGGCAAACAAACAAAATAAAAGACATTAAAATAACAAAAAATGACATACAATAAGGAACAATACACATGTGTGATAAACACCCAGACGACGACAAACAATGTTACTGGGCGTAGTGGAGTCTCGGTTTTCGGATAATATTGTTAAAGCAAATATGCTCGAGCACCCCGCACACGCACACACACCACGCTGCCCCTGTTCACCCGCACACCACACTGCACAAGATATTGATGGTCCGCTATATAACTAAATAAAGCCCTGTTTTGCACAATTTCACCATGAAAAGGCACTTTTAATGTCAACATAATGTAAAACTGAAATACATTATACTTTTTACTCTCAAATAGGACACATTTACTAGACGTTATTTTAATAATCTGTCCAATCTTTATTCTTGTCCAATACCTGATTTAGCCGCCTCGGCACTGAATCATTCGTCGCCCTCTGGGAACACTGTCATTAAATGTGGGAACATTGCGTTTAGAGTCAGAGTACTTCCAGCACCTAAGTGATTATGTGACTAGGCGGCTAAATCAGGTATTGGACAAGAATGGAGGTTGGACGGTTATTATTAAAATAATGTCTAGTAAATGTGTCCTCTTTGAGAGTAAAAAGTATAATGTATTTCAGTTTTACATTATGTTGCTATTAAAACATTTTTTCGTGAAGATATTGTACAAAACTGGTTTTATTTAGTTATATATATGATTTGATAATGGTTATTACACAAGTAAAGCTATTGCTCGAAGTTATATATATTCATATGAGTAGGGTAGATTTAGCGGTCCTGAAACAGTTAGACCCGCCCCCTCCCTCCCCCTCCCCACCCCCCGTTGTGCCTTGGTAGTTTTAGTTGCAGCTGCGGTCGTAAATCATGTTGAGTACAATGGAGGCTTGACAGTTAGGTAATTAAAGCTGTCAATCAACTGTCAAAACGAACAAAGGGGTCATAAATTTAAGGTTCTGTAACAAAGGCGAGATGTTTTTCCTACCCATTCCACATCCGGCCACTTCTGCACCTGGCCAGTTACCCACTCCACTCCTATTGTTCTCGAACACGTGGCAACCCAATAACAAAGCCGGTCCCTTTCCATTGTGTAAGAGATTCTATTGTGTGTGGCTTTCTATTGTCCTTGGCAAGCATTCTTTAGAAAGACCACCTGCAGCGTTCCCATCCCAATAACAAAGGCTGACCCTTTTCATTGTGTAAGAGATTCTATTGTGTGTGCCTTTCTATTGTCCTTGGCAAAGCTAGTTTAGAAAGACACCTGCAGCGTTCCCATTGTTTGGCCACCTGCTAGTTTAACAAAAGAATTCGAGGGTTGCTTTATACTCGTCCTGTCCTTGTTTGTGTGAAAGAGAGAGAAACTTGTTTACCAACTCTGCGTGACGTCATACTTTAGAAAGACACCTGCTCCATAACAAAGCCTGACCCTTTCCATTGTGTAAGAGATTCTATTGTGTGTGCCTTTCTATTGTTCTTGGCAAGGCTAGTTTAGAAAGACACCTGCAGCGTTCCCATTGTTTGGCCACCTGCTAGTTTAACAAAAGAATTCGAGGGTTGCTTTATACTCGTCCTCTCCTTGTTTGTGTGAAAGAGAGAGAAACTTGTTTACCAACTCTGCGTGACGTCATAGTCGGCCATCATGATTTTGCCTGAGGGAGTTCTCTCCGATGTTTTACGACCTCCTACGAATATACCCGAGCATAGTTAACAAGCATTCTGTTTCAGCCAACGACTCCGAAAAAGCGTCTAATATACATTTCATTACGTGCATTAAACCTCTGAGTGATATCCATAGATCGGTGTTCGATTCTTACTGTAATCAAAAGTTTATTGCTAATGAGAAATTAATGATTGATATTATTATATCATTACCCTAATTAATAAAAAGGCGTTCAGAGAATTCTAGCTCGAGTCTTACCAAGTGAAACTCTAACGCGTAATAACTATTAAACTATGCAAGGTCAGATTAAAAAAATGTATTTATCAATTATAATTTAATTTTTTATATATCATTACCCTAATTAATGAAAGGGTGTTCAGAGGGTTCTAGTTCGAATCTTACCCAACGAAACTCTAATGCTTAATAAATATTAAACTATGCAAGGTCAGATTTAAAAATGTATTTATCAAATATAATTTTTTTATACATCATTACCCTGATTAATGAAAGACCGTTCAGAGGACCCTAGTTCGAATCTTACGCAGCGAAACTCTAATGCTTAATAAATATTAAACTATGTAAGGTCAGATTAAAATGTATTTAACAAATATAATTTAATTTTTATATATCATTACAATAATTAATAAAAAGGGTGTTCAGAGGGTCCTAGATCGAATCTGCGAAACTCTAATGCCCAATAACTATTAAACTATGCACGGCTAGATTAAAATGTATTTAACAAATATAATTTAATTAATGAAACGATGTTCAGAGGGTTCTAGATCGAATCTGCGAAACTCTAATGCTTAATAAATATTAAACTATGTGAGTATTGGGCGGTCAGATTAAAACGTGTTTAACAAATATAATTTAATTTATACAACATTACAATGTTTAACGAGCTGTATTGTTAGGAACCAGAGGCCCCCTAGTTCGAATCCAACCCTGTGAAACGCTATAATAACTATTAAGTTATTGAAGCAGCGGGCGGTCGGATTAAAATTGCAATTAGCAAATATAATTATTTATATTAAACCCTGATGCATACTTAGATATCTCGATGCCTAGCCAACATTCTTTCTTCTTCTCCTCTCTTTTTCTTTCTATCTATCTCTTTCTTTCTCCACGACTTGTACACATTCAGGCGTTCGCATATACACGAGCGCTTGTACACACATCAGCAAACATACACTGGTGCACGCATGCACACACACGCACACACACACACTCACATACATACAATAGTACACACACACGCACATACACCAGTGCTCTTACACACATACATATACATGAACACACACACACACACATGCACACACATACACCAGTACACACACGCATACACGCACATGTAAGTACACACACGCACACACGCACCCACGCAAGCACATACACCAGCACATACACACACATGCACATACATACACCAGCACATACACACACATGCACACACATACACCAGTACACACACGCATTCACGCACCTCATGCGTATACATACATACACCAGTGCTCTTACACTCACGCATTCACGCACCTCATGCGTATACATACATACACCAGTGCTCTTACACTCACGCATACATATACATGGACACACATACACACGTGCAAGCACATATGCCTGTTCACTTACACCCAACAGCAGCAACCCACACACGCACACACCAACTCACGCGCATGTCCTGAATGAAAAGAGACAAAATGATGCAATAAAAACTAATTATAGCTCGGGATGCAAGGCTCCATTTACGATTGCTCGAAACCGGTCTTCTAATAACTCCAAAACTAATTAAAATAAAGACAGTAAATAAACTTTATTACTTTTATGCCATTAGCTCGTTTCTTGTGCATGTATATTAGAGTCCGGGTGTCATGGGTTCGATCCTTAACTTTAAATCTCAATTATCTCAGAAACTAGCAGGGATTAAGGTGCGGACCAAAGCACGATTTTTAGTTCCTACGATGAACAATTAATGCTTTATATAATTTCCAATCAGTGTCCCTAGCTCGAATCCCGATCTTTCAGTGACTTCCTTAATTTTCCACTGTGTTCTAGAATATATCACTTAGATCAATGTTGCAACTGCATACAGGTCTTTTAAACACATCAAACTAATATTATAAATAATTTTGTTTCTGGCGTTCTGAGTTCGAATACTGATTCAATGAAGTTTACTTATAAATTTAATAACAGTAAATAATTAAGACAAAGGTACCAAATAAACCTATTACGTTTATGTCATCAGATAATATCTTGCGGGTGTATATTAGGGTACCTGACGTCCAGGGCTCGATCCTTAAGTTTAAATCTCAATTATCGCAGAAACTAGCAGAGATAGAGCTGTAGACGAAAGCATGTTTGATAGCTCATACAATGAACAATTAATGCTGTATATAATTTTCAATCAGTTGCCCCTAGTTCGAACCCCGATCTTTCAATGACTTCACTGATTTTCCTCTGTACTCTAGAATACATCACTTAGATTGATGCTTTAACTGCATGCAGCTGTGTGAGAGAGAGCGAGAGAGGGGGAGAGAGAGAGCGAGAGAGGGAGAGGAAGTGAAACAAGCAGGGATAGAAGTGCTGAGGGCCTCTGCGCATGCGTAGCAAGAGATGATGCCATTGGCTGCAATAATCACGTGACGTGTAAGCATCACAGCCATGATGACGTGCAGGCATCGCCTGGAGGGGGTTTAGATCCCTATATAAACAGACATCTGTCCCATGTTAGAACTGTTGTGTACTTATTAACTTTACATTCAAGTTTTAAAGAGCTTTAAAAGCAACGTGAGCTACAGGCCGTCTACACATTCAGCACATATCAAAACGGGGCAATGCACGGTGAGTTTTAAATAACTATACAAAATCACTGTTGGCTTTTACAATACATTTAATTTTATTTAAACGTTACAGCACATGAAAGACGATTCGTTACAAAGAGCATCATATTTTCTAATCTGTGCTTTACATTAACATGGATTTCACTGCATACTCTTCTTCAGTTCACACGATTTTCGCCACACATTCTTCTTACATAAACATTCATACGACTTTCCCCTCATTCTTTGTTTCACTATACACTCACATGATTTCCTCTACTCATTCTTTATTCCACCTACAGGTTCATGCTTTGTTAACATTCACATGACTTTCTCTTCACATTCTTTGCTTCCATTAACATTCACATGATTTTCGCCACACCTTCTTCTTACATAAACATTCATACGACTTTACCCTCATTCTTTGTTTCACTATACACTCACATGATTTCCTCTACTCATTCTTTGTCCCCCTGCAGGTTCATGCTTTGTTAACATTCACACGACGTTCTCAGCTCATTTCTCTATTGGCATTCACATGATCTTCTCCTCGCATTCTTCTTACTTAAACATTCATACGATTTTTCCCCCTCATTCTTTGTTTCACTATACATTCGCACACGATTTCCTCTACTCATTCTTTGGTTCTCTGCTGGCTCATCTTCAATGAACATTCACATGATTTTCTGTACTTATTCTTTATTTCTCTACACCTTCATAGGCTTACTTACAAAACATACACACCCTAGTTCTTCAACTTGAATAATGTAGTGAAGATAATAATTCATGGCAATGTCTGTTACAGATTGTTTAGCTGATAGACTTAACAAGATGGTGGAAGAGCGTAGTTTCCTACCGACTCGTCGAGTTCAAGATCTCGAAATAGGTCTTAACTATGAGATAAAGTCCTTAAAGAGAGTTCAAACAAGATATGGTACCAGGATCGTATCTTCGCTGGAGGATTGTCAAGTGTTCTTGCCAGAGCGCTATAATTCGTTAACCGATCAAGAGATTGCAGAAATACCTGGGAGCGTATACCTACAGTATAATGGCATGGCAGAGAAGGGGAAATTTAAGACATGTAAATTGTCTTTTTTACATGCAAAGAAGGTGCGTAGAAGTGTCAAACTTAAGTATTGAATGTTCTCCCATTTCACAATGAAAAATTCATAAATAAAACAACTGACTCATTGATATTACATATAAAGATACAAAAGATGCATATTATAGAATTTTATAAAAAAATTAACGAAATTACAATATCACATGCTTGAGTTTAATTATATCTAGCGCATTGAAATAACTCTAAATATCCGAATGTTTATACAAATCTTTGTGCTTCTTTTTACATGTGCCATATGCTTCATTTTACATGTATCATAACAAAAAATGTAATTCTTTCCAGGTTGCCTTTACTTGACCAAGATAGTTTTCTAAGATTTTCATTGTGCAATGTTTCAGGGTGTGCAATAAGAGGAAGAAGAAGAAGAGGAATAGCCTGCTGGCATGCAAAGGATGCTGACGCTATGGGAGGGTAGAATACCTACAAGAAACATTTCGGCAAGAAACGGGTGCTGAGACATCTACATCACCGAAACACATTAAGACAGGATCCTTATATAACATTACAGGGTATACAATGAAAAACTACGGTCAATTTTGTATACAATTCAATGCATGGCTGAGAGTTAGCTCGAACTAGTCTCCCTATATTCACTGAAATTAAGCATTGTGAGCAATAATTTAAGTGACTGTGAAAATACTTTAAGTAATGGTGAAATTTGTATCCTAAAAGACTTGAGCCCTGTATACATTAACAGCATTAAGGCTGTTTGCCACGCTGGAATACAAATTATGAAAATAAAAAGACTTTCATTTAAATAATAAGGAAATTTGCATAACCTGCTGTTACAAGTGTAATGACATATACAGAAACAATGAGTCGGACGAGAAAGTGATGGAAATGTAAGATAAATAATAACAATAAAAGAATTAAGGTATGCTTTTACATAGTGTTTTTATTCATTAAAAATCCTTGTATTCCTAATGAAAAATAAATCATTACAATGATTAGTTTAAGTTATATCACAATGATCAAAAAGAGAACCGTCTTTAGAATCATTACTCGATCTTAAGTCAGAGCACCAAAAACTGACAAATCACGGCTTCTCCATTTTAGATGTGGTGTCACTATTCAGGTAAATTCATGTAACACAACAGGTTGAGTATGCAGATCTGTGGTCCTAAATGGGTGAAACAGAGTCTTATCCAGCTTAACAGTCTTGAGATCTCACCATCAGAAAGTCGAATCACAAGCCTTCTCCACTCGCTGAGCACAGGTTTAACAACAGCATTCTCTTCACCCTGAGACGATGTAAAGTATATAAATGTTCAACTTGACAAGGGATTCTAAACTGGTTGTTAGAGTCCAGAACTGATGTATTATATGGTGAAAACACATGTTCCTCTTCTTAGCGATTTTGTCGTCGAATCTCGGTGTCGATAACATTGAAGATGCCCATGATTATAGGATTCTGAAGCCCAAAAACTGTAGGAACTGCTGATTGCGTGATGTTAACCTGATGGGCGTCAAGGGCAGAGCATGATGTGTGCGTCTAATCATTCCATTATTATATCCTCGACGTCGTTGACTTCTTCTAAAAACTATAGGCATTATGCTTATATCCTTGTTTCTAAAGGCAATGATATTGCTGTTAGGCTCCCCTGTTTGCTCTATGAAGCGGATGTTTATGAACAACAGGTAAAATTTGATTTTATCCAGCCGTAACAGATGGGAAAACAGGTAGATGGAGTGTCCACGTTTACTATAGAGGAAGGAGACTGATGCAATACTGCGCTAAATTCGTATGATGCTCAACTTAAATATATTCACTAGGAAATCAGATTCAGACAGCTGATTAGATGGAATAACTTTGTCACTGAAGGGTCGCAGAACGTTCCTATAGAACAATCACTGGAAAAAATCAAGAGTGAAAGGACATTTTAATGACATTTTTATTATTATTATTATTATTATTATTATTATTATTATTATTATTATTATTATTATTATTATTATTATTATTATTATTCACTGATCTAATAAAGAAGACATTCGCATCCTAATATGAGGAATCTTTCTAACTCTTTCATGGTTTTGCAAATGCTAATCACGCTATAAAACCACCCAGCTTTAAATCCTGAATAATGTCGTTAATCGCATCGGAAAAGTCATTTTTATCTGGTGTATGAAGCATCATGAGTACCCTTAGCATGTTTACCAAATCATTAGGATCGGTGTAGCGGTATAGCATCTCCTCTGTATTCGCTTTGGATATATCTTCTAATCTAGGTGATTTGACACTAGTATGCTTGCTTTCATTGGTGTGTTTATTCAGAGCTTGCTCATTCAAAGAAACTGCTGTCATTGCTTCATCAGTGGTAGCTCTTGACGTTATTACAGGGTCGCTTGAACTGGTTCCAAGTACGGTACATCTTGAATCCCGCTCTTCGGGACTTGAGAAGATTTCAGGATCTCGTTTGGGTGTTGTAGTCAATGCACAGCTGGTCATTGCTTTACAGCATCTTCTCCTATGTTGTTTAAGCCTTGAAATTGTCCTGTTCTTTAAAGTTCTATTACATATGCAGCACTTAACAAAGCGATTACTCCCCCCTTGGGAAACATACGAAAAATCAAGATTCTCGTAAATTGACTGTAATTGACCTTCTTTGCGAGTGTTCATGCTCAAGCAGTATATATAAACTAGTCAATGTATACTGTAGATGTTGAATTCGTATACGATAACACGAGACTGAGCTATTTTTTAACATTTATGTATTTATATATGTACTCAGGTTTTGATGCATATAAACAGCCATGCCCGAATTAGACTAAGCAAAATATTGTAGCATTCGCACATAATAGTTGTAATTTCGTTAATTATAACTATCTCATTAAGCACACGCAGATTCAGGTAGCTAGAAACGGATTCATAGAGGTAAGAGTACAAGTTTTCTTGATAGTTAGCACAGAGAATGCGAGAGTTAAGGGAGATACTGGTCATTTTCCCTTTGCAGGTCACCTTTTTTTCCCTTTGCTGGCCACCTTTTCCCTTTGCTGGTCACATTTTTCCCTTTTCTGGTCACGTTTTTCCCTTTGCTGGTCACCTTTTTCCCTCTTCTGGTCCCATTTTTCCCTTTCCTGGTCACCTTTTTCCCTTTGCAGGTTACGTTTTTCCCTTTCCTGGTCACCTTTTTCCCCTTGCTGGTCACCTCTTTCCCTTTGCTGGTCACCTTTTTCCGTTTCCTGGTCACCTTTTTCCCTTTGCTGGTCACCTCTTTCCCTTTGCTGGTCACCTTTTTCCGTTTCCTGGTCACCTTTTTCCCTTTGCTGGTCACCTTTTTCCCTTCCCTGGTCACGTTTTTCCCTTTGCTGCTCACGTTCTTCCCTTTGCTGGTCACATTTTTCCCTTTGCTGGTCACCTTTTTCCCTTTACTGGTCACCTTTTTCCCTTTCCTGGTCACCTTTTTCCCTTTGCTGGTCACCTTTTTCCCTTTGCTGGTCACCTATCTCCCTTTGCTGGTCACCTTTTTCCCTTTGCTGGTCACCTTTTTCCCTTTGCTGGTCACCTTTTTGCCTTTTGCTGGTCACCTTTTTCCCTTTGCTGGTCACCTTTTTCCCTTTGCTGGTCACGTTTTTCCCATTGCTGGTCACCTTTTTTCCCTTTGCTGGTCACCTTTTTGCCTTTGCTGGTCACCTTTTTCCCTTTGCTGGTCACCTTTTTCCCTTTGCTTGTCACCTTTTTCCCTTTGCTGGTCACCTTTTTCCCTTTGCTGGTCACCTTTTTCCCTTTCCTGGTCACCTTTTTCCCTTTCCTGGTCACCTTTTTCGCTTTGCTCGTCACCTATTTCCCTTTCCTGGTCACCTTTTTCCCTTTGCTGGTCACCTTTTTCCCTTTCCTGGTCACCTTTTTCCCTTTCCTGGTCACCTTTTTCCCTTTGCTGGTCACCTTTTTCCCTTTGCTGGTCACCTTTTTCACTTTGCTGGTCACCTTTTTCCCTTTGCTGGTCACCTTTTTCCCTTTGCTGGTCACCTTTTTCCCTTTCCTGGTCACCTTTTTCCCTTTGCTGGTCACCTTTTTCCCTTTTCTGGTCACCTTTTTCCCTTTGCTGGTCACCTTTTTCCCTTTCCTGTCACCTTTTTCTCTTTGCTGGTCACCTTTTTCCCTTTCCTGGTCACCTTTTTCCCTTTGCTGGTCACCTTTTTCCCTTTGCTGGTCACCTTTTTCCCTTTGCTGGTCACCTTTTTCCCTTTGCTGGTCACCTTTTTCCCTTTTGCTGGTCACCTTTTTCCCTTTGCTGGTCACGTTTTTCCCTTTCCTGGTCACCTTTTTCCCTTTGCTGGTCACCTTTTTCCCTTTGCTGGTCACCTTTTTCCCTTTGCTGGTCATCTTTTTCCCTTTGCTGGTCACCTTTCTCCCTTTGCTGGTCACCTTTTTCCCTTTGCTGGTCACCTTTTTCCATTTGCTGGTCACCTTTTTCCCTTTTGCTGGTCACCTTTTTCCCTTTGCTGGTCACCTTTTTCCCTTTGCTGGTCACGTTTTTCCCATTGCTGGTCACCTTTTTTCCCTTTGCTGGTCACCTTTTTCCCTTTGCTGGTCACCTTTTTCCCTTTGCTGGTCACCTTTTTCCCTTTGCTGGTCACCTTTTTCCCTTTCCTGGTCACATTTTTCCCTTTCCTGGTCTCCTTTTTCCCTTTCCTGGTCACCTTTTTCCCTTTCCTGGTCACCTTTTTCCCTTTGCTGGTCACATTTTTCCCTTTCCTGGTCACCTTTTTCCCTTTGCTGGTCACCTTTTTCCCTTTCCTGGTCACCTTTTTCCCTTTGCTGGTCACCTTTTTCCCTTTCCTGGTCACCTTTTTCCCTTTGTTGGTCACCTTTTTCCCTTTGCTGGTCACCTTTTTCCCTTTACTGGTCACCTTTTTCCCTTTGCTGGTCACCTTTTTCCCTTTTGCTGGTCACGTTTTTCCCTTTCCTGGTCACCTGAGTACATATATAAATACATAAATGTTAAAAAATAGCTCAGTCTCGTGTTATCGTATACGAATTCAACATCTACAGTATACATTGACTAGTTTATATATACTGCTTGAGCATGAACACTCGCAAAGACGGTCAATTACAGTCAATTTACGAGAATCTTGATTTTTCGTATGTTTCCCAAGGGGGGAGTAATCGCTTTGTTAAGTGCTGCATATGTAATAGAACTTTAAAGAACAGGACAATTTCAAGGCTTAAACAACATAGGAGAAGATGCTGTAAAGCAATGACCAGCTGTGCATTGACTACAACACCCAAACGAGATCCTGAAATCTTCTCAAGTCCCGAAGAGCGGGATTCAAGATGTACCGTACTTGGAACCAGTTCAAGCGACCCTGTAATAACGTCAAGAGCTACCACTGATGAAGCAATGACAGCAGTTTCTTTGAATGAGCAAGCTCTGAATAAACACACCAATGAAAGCAAGCATACTAGTGTCAAATCACCTAGATTAGAAGATATATCCAAAGCGAATACAGAGGAGATGCTATACCGCTACACCGATCCTAATGATTTGGTAAACATGCTAAGGGTACTCATGATGCTTCATACACCAGATAAAAATGACTTTTCCGATGCGATTAACGACATTATTCAGGATTTAAAGCTGGGTGGTTTTATAGCGTGATTAGCATTTGCAAAACCATGAAAGAGTTAGAAAGATTCCTCATATTAGGATGCGAATGTCTTCTTTATTAGATCAGTGAATAATAATAATAATAATAATAATAATAATAAAAATGTCATTAAAATGTCCTTTCACTCTTGATTTTTTCCAGTGATGTTCTATAGGAACGTTCTGCGACCCTTCAGTGACAAAGTTATTCCATCTAATCAGCTGTCTGAATCTGATTTCCTAGTGAATATATTTAAGTTGAGCATCATACGAATTTAGCGCAGTATTGCATCAGTCTCCTTCCTCTATAGTAAACGTGGACACTCCATCTACCAGTTTTCCCATCTGTTACGGCTGGATAAAATCAAATTTTACCTGTTGTTCATAAACATCCGCTTCATAGAGCAAACAGGGGAGCCTAACAGCAATATCATTGCCTTTAGAAACAAGGATATAAGCATAATGCCTATAGTTTTTAGAAGAAGTCAACGACGTCGAGGATATAATAATGGAATGATTCGACGCACACATCATGCTCTGCCCTTGACGCCCATCAGGTTAACATCACGCAATCAGCAGTTCCTACAGTTTTTGGGCTTCAGAATCCTATAATCATGGGCATCTTCAATGTTATCGACACCGAGATTCGACGACAAGATCGCTAAGAAGAGGAATATGTGTTTTCACCATATAATACATCAGTTCTGGACTCTAACAACCAGTTTAGAATCCCTTGTCAAGTTGAACATTTATATACTTTACATCGTCTCAGGGTGAAGAGAATGCTGTTGTTAAACCTGTGCTCAGCGAGTGGAGAAGGCTTGTGATTCGACTTTCTGATGGTGAGATCTCAAGACTGTTAAGCTGGATAAGACTCTGTTTCACCCATTTAGGACCACAGATCTGCATACTCAACCTGTTGTGTTACATGAATTTACCTGAATAGTGACACCACATCTAAAATGGAGAAGCCGTGATTTGTCAGTTTTTGGTGCTCTGACTTAAGATCGAGTAATGATTCTAAAGACGGTTCTCTTTTTGATCATTGTGATATAACTTAAACTAATCATTGTAATGATTTATTTTTCATTAGGAATACAAGGATTTTTAATGAATAAAAACACTATGTAAAAGCATACCTTAATTCTTTTATTGTTATTATTTATCTTACATTTCCATCACTTTCTCGTCCGACTCATTGTTTCTGTATATGTCATTACACTTGTAACAGCAGGTTATGCAAATTTCCTTATTATTTAAATGAAAGTCTTTTTATTTTCATAATTTGTATTCCAGCGTGGCAAACAGCCTTAATGCTGTTAATGTATACAGGGCTCAAGTCTTTTAGGATACAAATTTCACCATTACTTAAAGTATTTTCACAGTCACTTAAATTATTGCTCACAATGCTTAATTTCAGTGAATATAGGGAGACTAGTTCGAGCTAACTCTCAGCCATGCATTGAATTGTATACAAAATTGACCGTAGTTTTTCATTGTATACCCTGTAATGTTATATAAGGATCCTGTCTTAATGTGTTTCGGTGATGTAGATGTCTCAGCACCCGTTTCTTGCCGAAATGTTTCTTGTAGGTATTCTACCCTCCCATAGCGTCAGCATCCTTTGCATGCCAGCAGGCTATTCCTCTTCTTCTTCTTCCTCTTATTGCACACCCTGAAACATTGCACAATGAAAATCTTAGAAAACTATCTTGGTCAAGTAAAGGCAACCTGGAAAGAATTACATTTTTTGTTATGATACATGTAAAATGAAGCATATGGCACATGTAAAAAGAAGCACAAAGATTTGTATAAACATTCGGATATTTAGAGTTATTTCAATGCGCTAGATATAATTAAACTCAAGCATGTGATATTGTAATTTCGTTAATTTTTTTATAAAATTCTATAATATGCATCTTTTGTATCTTTATATGTAATATCAATGAGTCAGTTGTTTTATTTATGAATTTTTCATTGTGAAATGGGAGAACATTCAATACTTAAGTTTGACACTTCTACGCACCTTCTTTGCATGTAAAAAAGACAATTTACATGTCTTAAATTTCCCCTTCTCTGCCATGCCATTATACTGTAGGTATACGCTCCCAGGTATTTCTGCAATCTCTTGATCGGTTAACGAATTATAGCGCTCTGGCAAGAACACTTGACAATCCTCCAGCGAAGATACGATCCTGGTACCATATCTTGTTTGAACTCTCTTTAAGGACTTTATCTCATAGTTAAGACCTATTTCGAGATCTTGAACTCGACGAGTCGGTAGGAAACTACGCTCTTCCACCATCTTGTTAAGTCTATCAGCTAAACAATCTGTAACAGACATTGCCATGAATTATTATCTTCACTACATTATTCAAGTTGAAGAACTAGGGTGTGTATGTTTTGTAAGTAAGCCTATGAAGGTGTAGAGAAATAAAGAATAAGTACAGAAAATCATGTGAATGTTCATTGAAGATGAGCCAGCAGAGAACCAAAGAATGAGTAGAGGAAATCGTGTGCGAATGTATAGTGAAACAAAGAATGAGGGGGAAAAATCGTATGAATGTTTAAGTAAGAAGAATGCGAGGAGAAGATCATGTGAATGCCAATAGAGAAATGAGCTGAGAACGTCGTGTGAATGTTAACAAAGCATGAACCTGCAGGGGGACAAAGAATGAGTAGAGGAAATCATGTGAGTGTATAGTGAAACAAAGAATGAGGGTAAAGTCGTATGAATGTTTATGTAAGAAGAAGGTGTGGCGAAAATCATGTGAATGTTAATGGAAGCAAAGAATGTGAAGAGAAAGTCATGTGAATGTTAACAAAGCATGAACCTGTAGGTGGAATAAAGAATGAGTAGAGGAAATCATGTGAGTGTATAGTGAAACAAAGAATGAGGGGAAAGTCGTATGAATGTTTATGTAAGAAGAATGTGTGGCGAAAATCGTGTGAACTGAAGAAGAGTATGCAGTGAAATCCATGTTAATGTAAAGCACAGATTAGAAAATATGATGCTCTTTGTAACGAATCGTCTTTCATGTACTGTAACGTTTAAATAAAATTAAATGTATTGTAAAAGCCAACAGTGATTTTGTATAGTTATTTAAAACTCACCTTGCATTGCCCCGTTTTGATATGTGCTGAATGTGTAGACGGCCTGTAGCTCACGTTGCTTTTAAAGCTCTTTAAAACTTGAATGTAAAGTTAATAAGTACACAACAGTTCTAACATGGGACAGATGTCTGTTTATATAGGGATCTAAACCCCCTCCAGGCGATGCCTGCACGTCATCATGGCTGTGATGCTTACACGTCACGTGATTATTGCAGCCAATGGCATCATCTCTTGCTACGCATGCGCAGAGGCCCTCAGCACTTCTATCCCTGCTTGTTTCACTTCCTCTCCCTCTCTCGCTCTCTCTCTCCCCCTCTCTCGCTCTCTCTCACACAGCTGCATGCAGTTAAAGCATCAATCTAAGTGATGTATTCTAGAGTACAGAGGAAAATCAGTGAAGTCATTGAAAGATCGGGGTTCGAACTAGGGGCAACTGATTGAAAATTATATACAGCATTAATTGTTCATTGTATGAGCTATCAAACATGCTTTCGTCTACAGCTCTATCTCTGCTAGTTTCTGCGATAATTGAGATTTAAACTTAAGGATCGAGCCCTGGACGTCAGGTACCCTAATATACACCCGCAAGATATTATCTGATGACATAAACGTAATAGGTTTATTTGGTACCTTTGTCTTAATTATTTACTGTTATTAAATTTATAAGTAAACTTCATTGAATCAGTATTCGAACTCAGAACGCCAGAAACAAAATTATTTATAATATTAGTTTGATGTGTTTAAAAGACCTGTATGCAGTTGCAACATTGATCTAAGTGATATATTCTAGAACACAGTGGAAAATTAAGGAAGTCACTGAAAGATCGGGATTCGAGCTAGGGACACTGATTGGAAATTATATAAAGCATTAATTGTTCATCGTAGGAACTAAAAATCGTGCTTTGGTCCGCACCTTAATCCCTGCTAGTTTCTGAGATAATTGAGATTTAAAGTTAAGGATCGAACCCATGACACCCGGACTCTAATATACATGCACAAGAAACGAGCTAATGGCATAAAAGTAATAAAGTTTATTTACTGTCTTTATTTTAATTAGTTTTGGAGTTATTAGAAGACCGGTTTCGAGCAATCGTAAATGGAGCCTTGCATCCCGAGCTATAATTAGTTTTTATTGCATCATTTTGTCTCTTTTCATTCAGGACATGCGCGTGAGTTGGTGTGTGCGTGTGTGGGTTGCTGCTGTTGGGTGTAAGTGAACAGGCATATGTGCTTGCACGTGTGTGTGTGTGTCCATGTATATGTATGCGTGAGTGTAAGAGCACTGGTGTATGTATGTATACGCATGAGGTGCGTGAATGCGTGAGTGTAAGAGCACTGGCGTATGTATGTATACGCGTGAGGTGCGTGAATGCGTGTGTGTACTGGTGTATGTGTGTGCATGTGTGTGTATGTGCTGGTGTATGTATGTGCATGTGTGTGTGTGTATGTGCTGGTGTATGTGCTTGCGTGGGTGCGTGTGTGCGTGTGTGTACTTACATGTGCGTGTATGCGTGTGTGTACTGGTGTATGTGTGTGCATGTGTGTGTGTGTGTGTTCATGTATATGTATGTGTGTAAGAGCACTGGTGTATGTATGTATACGCATGAGTTGTGTGAATGCGTGTATGTGCGTGTGTGTGTGTACTATTGTATGTATGTGAGTGTGTGTGTGTGCGTGTGTGTGCATGCGTGCACCAGTGTATGTTTGCTGATGTGTGTACAAGCGCTCGTGTATATGCGAACGCCTGAATGTGTACAAGTCGTGGAGAAAGAAAGAGATAGATAGAAAGAAAAAGAGAGGAGAAGAAGAAAGAATGTTGGCTAGGCATCGAGATATCTAAGTATGCATCAGGGTTTAATATAAATAATTATATTTGCTAATTGCAATTTTAATCCGACCGCCCGCTGCTTCAATAACTTAATAGTTATTATAGCGTTTCACAGGGTTGGATTCGAACTAGGGGGCCTCTGGTTCCTAACAATACAGCTCGTTAAACATTGTAATGTTGTATAAATTAAATTATATTTGTTAAACACGTTTTAATCTGACCGCCCAATACTCACATAGTTTAATATTTATTAAGCATTAGAGTTTCGCAGATTCGATCTAGAACCCTCTGAACATCGTTTCATTAATTAAATTATATTTGTTAAATACATTTTAATCTAGCCGTGCATAGTTTAATAGTTATTGGGCATTAGAGTTTCGCAGATTCGATCTAGGACCCTCTGAACACCCTTTTTATTAATTATTGTAATGATATATAAAAATTAAATTATATTTGTTAAATACATTTTAATCTGACCTTACATAGTTTAATATTTATTAAGCATTAGAGTTTCGCTGCGTAAGATTCGAACTAGGGTCCTCTGAACGGTCTTTCATTAATCAGGGTAATGATGTATAAAAAAATTATATTTGATAAATACATTTTTAAATCTGACCTTGCATAGTTTAATATTTATTAAGCATTAGAGTTTCGTTGGGTAAGATTCGAACTAGAACCCTCTGAACACCCTTTCATTAATTAGGGTAATGATATATAAAAAATTAAATTATAATTGATAAATACATTTTTTTAATCTGACCTTGCATAGTTTAATAGTTATTACGCGTTAGAGTTTCACTTGGTAAGACTCGAGCTAGAATTCTCTGAACGCCTTTTTATTAATTAGGGTAATGATATAATAATATCAATCATTAATTTCTCATTAGCAATAAACTTTTGATTACAGTAAGAATCGAACACCGATCTATGGATATCACTCAGAGGTTTAATGCACGTAATGAAATGTATATTAGACGCTTTTTCGGAGTCGTTGGCTGAAACAGAATGCTTGTTAACTATGCTCGGGTATATTCGTAGGAGGTCGTAAAACATCGGAGAGAACTCCCTCAGGCAAAATCATGATGGCCGACTATGACGTCACGCAGAGTTGGTAAACAAGTTTCTCTCTCTTTCACACAAACAAGGAGAGGACGAGTATAAAGCAACCCTCGAATTCTTTTGTTAAACTAGCAGGTGGCCAAACAATGGGAACGCTGCAGGTGTCTTTCTAAACTAGCCTTGCCAAGAACAATAGAAAGGCACACACAATAGAATCTCTTACACAATGGAAAGGGTCAGGCTTTGTTATGGAGCAGGTGTCTTTCTAAAGTATGACGTCACGCAGAGTTGGTAAACAAGTTTCTCTCTCTTTCACACAAACAAGGACAGGACGAGTATAAAGCAACCCTCGAATTCTTTTGTTAAACTAGCAGGTGGCCAAACAATGGGAACGCTGCAGGTGTCTTTCTAAACTAGCCTTGCCAAGGACAATAGAAAGGCACACACAATAGAATCTCTTACACAATGAAAAGGGTCAGCCTTTGTTATTGGGATGGGAACGCTGCAGGTGGTCTTTCTAAAGAATGCTTGCCAAGGACAATAGAAAGCCACACACAATAGAATCTCTTACACAATGGAAAGGGACCGGCTTTGTTATTGGGTTGCCACGTGTTCGAGGACAATAGGAGTGGAGTGGGTAACTGGCCAGGTGCAGAAGTGGCCGGATGTGGAATGGGTAGGAAAAACATCTCGCCTTTGTTACAGAGCCTTAAATTTATGATCCCTTTGTTCGTTTTGACAGTTGATTGACAGCTTTAATTACCTAACTGTCAAGCCTCCATTGTACTCAACATGATTTACGACCGCAGCTGCAACTAAAACTACCAAGGCACAGCGGGGGGTGGGGGTGGGGGAGGGAGGGGGCGGGGCTAACTGTTTCAGGACCGCTAAATCTACCCTACTCATATGTGAATAATCTAGAACTGTGCACCTAAAACAGGACGCTACTGCATGCACGAAAAGGTAAACAGATACATGTACCTCCTCCCTGCTATACATCCTCACCTGTCTCCCAAAGCTGAGGGACGGCATAAATGGAAGCGAGTGTACAGGCATCGTCGTCGACAATGGCTCGGTGTAAACCAACACAAAGTCGGTGGCTGCTGCAAGGGGTAGGACTACTAGGAAAAGTGATTTCGCTTCCTTATTTAGTGGTGGACTGTTGGATTCAGTTTATAGAATAGGAATACGGCTTGGACTATTACTTAAATAGATGCACTAGAAACGTATTCATGTACCTGATGTACCCTGAAAATGCTCTGTATTTTGTGTAAAGTAATTTTATCTAATTTTTATAGTGCAGGTTTAGTTTCTTTTAGGGAGCTGTAAATAATGTTGATAGTAATTTAATTATACGAGATAATTTGGACGCCCTATACGCCCTAAAATCAATATTTAATAGTTATTTTTCTGTATTTGAAACTATTTAGGTAGTAACGTATTAAGTAGCACTCAAATGTAGACATTTGTTGTGAATATATAATTTATTTACTTATTTTAGTAAGTGGAGCTTTCTTAATGTTAAACAGGTCGACCATAAATGCGTGTTTTATTACAATGTAATGTACGGAAGTTATTCAAAAAGAAAGAACAGATTTTACATATTTATTTCTAATGCACGACAATAGATGGCGACACATGCAATACTTCACTGACTAGAGTAAAGTTCAAAGTTTTATTTTATGTGTTCAAAACGAGTACCATTTGTTATGCGAGGACGACCAGTGCTTTTCTGTTTGCATACGCAACCATCTTCTACGAATTTATTGTATCAGCTCTAAATTCTTTATGACGGAGCGGCTCATTGTTGAACTTACAACGAAATGCACGCTGCAATGAAACAATGAATTCACTCTTTGCATAATGCAGCACACAAAACGACTTTTCCTGTGGCGTCGCCATTTTCTCGTAAACAAACACAGCGCCGCTGTAGGCACTGAATGGAACTAATAGGTGGGTCTTAAAACTTTGAACTTTCCTCTATTCAATGATGTGTCGTATGTGTCGCTATCTATTATCGTTCATTAAAAATAAATATGTAAATTCTGTCTTTTTTGAATAACCCTGTATTTTCGCTTAAAGGGTTTGAGATTCATACGAGTAAAACGTTATACTTTTATGCAACATACATACTGTAGAAGTTATCTAATCCTAGAAAAGTTTTTCAAGGACTTAAATTTGTATTTTATTCAGCATTGAATCATAGGTGTCATGTCTTTAATGGCAAACTCTTCTAAATTATTACTTATGCACCACTGCGCTTGAAGCATCAGCGTAAACACTTCAACCCACTGTTTATCCTTCGAACTCAGGCCTTGAGAAGTTTAAGCCGCCCTGTTCCGTTTACGTCGAGACACCATCGGTACAACACAGTTTGCAGTGAAATCATTTCTGGCGAATGTTTATCACCAGGCATAGGAATTTCTAAGTATTAAAGCCCAGGATGAAAGGAAATTGGTAGAACTGTTACTGGACTTTATGCAGTGAAGTCGCGGATTACAATCCCCCATCCCTCGTATAGTCTCTTGGCGTTTGCAGACAGTACTCACCACACGTATGTACTTGCCACCAGCGACTCCTTGGCCGCTGTTGTTTACATTCTTTGTACTGATAAATGTTTGAGTGTAAATAACTTGAAGTCAAGTGCTTATGCCTGGTTATGTTTCACTATGTATGTATATTTATTTCCATAATGCTATACAAAATTCTTACAATTTTTAATACATTACTTTGAGTTGCTATTTTTTCTTTCTTTGGTCCATCATGCATTTTAACACCGTGGTTATTTATGCATGGTGGGTCATATCAAATTCATATTGCTTTATTTTTCTAAACCATTTTTCTCTTACTCTCCCCATATATTCTCCTATCCTTTTTATATCCCTCTCCTTTTGTATTTTCATTATCCTAACTTTTAATACTTCTTTGTTAACATTCTCCCATTCTTTAGGTAAAAACTGATCTCTCCACAACTTAGTTTCTTCGCATTCAATTATATAATGCAAATCATTATCTGCCTCTCCACAAAGAGGACACCTATTCAAATTCGCTCCCTTCCTATCTCCCCCTAGCCTATATGCACTTAATCTAGACCAGGCCCACGCTTCCCTCACTAACCTATTACCTACATTCACATACTTCTCCCTTCCCCAGTCCACCTTTAATTGCCTATATAGTTCCAAACGTTTCTTTCCTTCCAGATTTTGAAATAATTCTTGTTTCTCTATATCTTCTACTCCGTTCCTCACTTCTTTCCAGAAACCTTTAGCTAACCCCTCTTTCTCCTCCCATAAGTTACCCATTCCTATTTCCTGTAAAATTCGCCTTATTCCTTGAGCCCAGTTCATCCCATCACTGGATTTTTCTTGTATTCTTAAACATTGCCTTAAGATATTTTGCTCGTCCAATGATTTCAATCTATGCCAATATTTAATTATCCTTTCTACTATCATGTCCTTGCTACGTACTCTTCCCAACTCCAACATAGCTGCTCCATTAGGTGATGAAATAGATAAACCTAACATAACGATGAAGGGTCGAATTCATAGTCATCGCTTATTTCAAGGAAGTCCTTAAGCAGCGATTTTCAATACACAGACGCTACTCTTTAAGGCGAATAAGGAAATGCTTATTCATATAAGGAAGCTCCGCCCTCCGCTTATATACAATAAGGAGAGCCAACGCCATCTTGCATCAACTGCCTACAATGGAGGTTAACGATAATAGCGATTTCGTGGAGTATATGGAACTTCATAACGAAATTGTACTGCGAATTAACAAACGAATTTGGGTGATTTGCAGAATTCACTTGAAATGTATAGGGATGCTGAATTTAAGAAGCGATATCGGCTTATCAAAGCCGCTGTTGTAATAATCCAATGCCTCCACTAAACAACGTAACCTTAACAAACAGAGGTTATGAAGTCGTAACGTGAGACAGGCTTACTTTAAAAAATAAGGTATAGAATCTCAGTGCTATAACATTATCCATATGTTTTCTTTTCAGACGTTTTACCATTTATGTTGTCCAAAGTCCTTAGATCCCTAGAAAACGAGATTCCGCTGCACTTATTCAGAATCATTTAATAAAATCCTATAAATAAAATGCGCAAATATTTCTGCAGTAAATAAAGTACACCTCTGCAGTGCTTTTCTTGATCAAGTTGCCCATTTTGCATAATTACCACCACTATAATGGATCACTTAACAAGTCACACGTCTGTTCCATTAATTCGCATTGAGTTATCAAAATCTTGAAGAGAGGTTTACTGATTTCGCGTGTAAAACCGCTGTTAAAACCAAACATTGTAAGTTATTGGGTACTTTTGCTTTTCTGAATACTTCTGGGTGCTGTAGTAATTGCATTTGCGATTTGTTTCCATGCATGCATAATGTGCATATTGTAAATACTTCTAGCTACTAACACTTTACGCTAGAAAGTCAGGTTTTCAGTTTTAAAGCAGTCCACGAGTAAATACCACTTAAGGCCAGTGCATCACACAGCGTCCGATTGCCCTGCATTCTACGATGTCTTTGTATCTCAGCACTAACACTTATAGTTGGTTTCTTTCCTGCTCGCTGAATTGTTTTCCTTTTGGCATGTTTTCGACGTAACTAATATAACTGTATAACTATTACTACAAACCCTTAACTAAATTTACAACCTACTTGATTTTAAACGAAAGTTAACTAATTAATAAATGTATAATTTAAAACTCGCAAACTTCTACCACGTGCTCAACAGCTGTTGTGAACAAACCAACAACGAAAGTGAAAATGGCGGCTGGCTATGTGGTGACCTGCATGTTCGTTTACACATTCCTTCACGCATCCGAGTGGCTGTGAAACAGCTGAACCATGTTGCCACATGTGCTTCGAAATAAGTAAGCGATTAGCGCTGAGCATATAAGAAGTACCGTCTACATACATTGTAGCGATATTTCCGCCTGAGTAAGAATACATAAAAACGAACTCTGTAATAATTATAGTTTAGGAATTATTAATAATTAATTAATATTCAATTTGATACATTTCCATAATTTTAAAGCCATAGGATTAAAAACTGTATCAATCGAAAGCCCTTCAGAAGCTGTAAATATATTTTAAATTTCAATAATATTGTTAAATAAATAAAGGCGTAATTGCATAAGAAAGACTGCATGATTTAGGCAAAATAAAAGTTTGTTTTCCGAGCGTGGGGCCATAAAAATCGAAACCTTCTTTTGTACTTCGTGGGTATGAGGCAAGTTTTAAAGTAAACAGACGCTATGAGGCAACGGACATTTCTTACAGTTAAGCTTTGAATTTTCAACCAGGGAACCAATAAACGTAGAGAATAAGTGCGAGAACCAATGGAAACATAGGTAGACGCAGTGACGTATAAAATTTGGAGGCGAGCAGTCGTTGATATATGTAAATGCGAGCGTGGTTTTGAGACAGTTCGACATGATTCTTCGTTGAGATAACACGTAGCACTCTGGATCCGAAAAGGACGCTAAGTTCCGAAATTTGATAAGTACCGCGCAATTATGCAATTATAAAGTGATGTAGGTAGAAAATTTATATAATGTGCTAACTGTATTCTTCGATATAACTATATCCAAGGTCATAAACGAGTTAATGTTAGTCAAGGGACTATTTCCAGTTCGCGCGAATCTAAAGAACGGTGATAGAGCACCGAGAATGAAATAATTAGCCGGAGCAAACTTTAATGTTCTAAGAGACAATAGTGGGAAAACAGTGCTAAAAGAATCACACGTGTTAGAGAACATCAATAAATCTTGCAGGATTTCTAGCATAAGAGTGAGAAAAGTGAAAACGGTCTTTCTTTCGACAATATTCTGGTGTCACCACTCCTGCAATCCTACCCTGACAACAACTGTAGGGAATTTCAGGTCGATTTGCCGACAGTTGACCCTGAGATCGACGAGAAGTGCTTCCTGACTGATATCGGCGACTATGAGTCCTGAAGACTTCACTTACAACGATGCAGAGACGAGAACGACGGCGAGGTAAGAGTAACACAAGAAAGTAGCGGGAAAAACGCTACAACATCAAATGTTAATAAGCGTTTCCTTATCAGAAGGAAATACTTATTGCTTAAGCATCTCCTTTTCACATAAGCGACGGCTAAGAATTCGATCCTAAGACTCGGAACATGGACCCGGTGTACCCTGTGGTCAACTGCGGCTACAGGTGTAACGCAAACAAAGATAACACGACGTTACTCAGTGACAGTATAATACCTTTGTACTGGCAGGGGGTGTTTGCTGACATTGAATGCCGGTCACTTAGGCACAAAAAGACCCACGAGCCTTAATCGTGATTAACAGGAGGTGGAGAAAGTGTAGGCATGCTTTTGTATTAATAACTTGCAGAAAAGCTACGAAAACAAATAACGGGTAGAGAAAACGGTGTGATTGTTACGCATAGGAAGTCTTTGTATTGATTAACAGCTCATTCACAGCCTTCAACATACCACCATCGTTTGAGGAACTTGTTTCTCGCAAGTGATCGTTCAGCCTTGGCTGCAGGTAGTAGTAACATGGGGCAAGGTCTGGTGTATATGGAGTATGATTCAATAGGTCACGCCCAGACCTTGTGTATAAAAACTTGCTAACGACCACTGTCTTAGACTCTATTCGCGAGAGATCTCTTTAATTGCTCCACACAATTTTTAAATCAACTCTCTCCACGGTGCATGCAGGAAGTCAATCATCCGACTTGACACACGCTACGTCCTTGGATGCGAAATTTTCGAGGCGGAGGAGGACCGCTATGTCTCCATGCGTTAAATGAACGTCCGTCTGGCTACAGGAGTGGTGTGTGAATTACTCATCCATAAAAACTACATGCATACGTCGTTAGCATGTCTTTGAACTCTGACCACAAGTTCTTGAGAGCTTTTTCTTTCACGTGAACGTCTGAGCAACCTACACATGGACAAATTTCTGGGTTGCCAAACTTTTCTTCTCAAGATAAAGGCAATTTTAGTACGCCATAATCAGTGATTTAATAACACTTTTTTTATTTTCAAAGCGATTCCATTTAATCAAACATGCAGTTGTAAGGATGTAAACATTGACTACAGGATCTCTTATTTGAAATAACTGCAGAAATGAGGTGCAAATATAGATTATGCATTTATTTTAAAATCTCTAGACTCTCCTTGTATATTTCTGGTAATAAGTAAACAAATTCCTTGGAAATAGTAGTGTCATGTATACTTTAAAGATAAGTATGTATAAATTATTGTATTTATAATGCTAGGATTACAGAAAACTTTGTATGCAACTCATATACATATATTGTACCACTCATGAAAATTAACGCAGCTATTATTCATGCCTTAGAATATAGTTTTGAGGTCCTCTGAATCCAAAAAAGCAGTTTCCAGGAAAAGCCGAACTAAAAAACTAGGATATATACTAAATTTCATAATTAAGTCAGGAAAGATTTTTCATTAAATTTCTTGCACCCAAACAAAGTGATACTGTAACTATTTTCGTTACTTTTTATTTTACCAAAAATAGTTCAATCGATTTTGATTAAAATATCCAATGTATGCATTATTGGTGCGACAAAAGTTTTTATCTTGGATTTTATGTGTATAGCCTGTTCTTGTTGAATATTATGCAACTTGGAAACTATAATAGATACAGATACAAAAACCTACCAAAGTGGGAATACATTTATTTAAAAATTACATAGAATAAGTATTTTTGTTGTAGTATTAGCCATTTCCTAAACATGTGACTTGCGTTTATCAAGTCCAATTATTTAAAATTATTGATTAACTACTCGGCGAACATTTTTATGGCGAGTAACATAAGGTAGCTAGAAGAATAAGTTTTACATGAGCAATACAATATGTATGGTGAAAACTGTGACAGTTTTACTATCTGGATTGTTCATATATGTTTAGGATAGTCCAAATTTTCGATCTTTTATATGTTGCATTAGATTTTGTACAGAAGAACTGCTGACAATGCAGAGAGCACCAAGTTTGAATAAAACAAATCAGCGGCGTCATTTAGGAGGGTAGAGGTAGAGGTGTCGATTGACCCCGTAAGTTACGAGAAATAATTTAGCTACTTGTTATTATTGCTCTACCAAAAAAAATTACAACTGTACTTTTAATACAAATATTTCACATTTATTAGATAAAAGAAGATTTTCTGTTAGGCTAAATATGACTTTAAAATACACATAAAATTTCGAGAAAATGTTTCAGGCAATCTTGGCCCCCCCCCCAAAGCCCGAAGCAGAAACTGAAAGGATGTACCTGATACGAATACACCATACCCTCTAATGCACGAGTTATTTTTCCTAACCCGGCTTTCATATCCCTTTCACCGGCATCACCGAAGCAATTCGAATAGCCATGATCGATAGAGCGATACGAAATGGACTGGCCACCCATTTAAAGCCAAACGTCGCGAGTTGGAGTCCCAGCGACAGCAGTCAAATGTGCCTGTGGTAAAGGATGGAGAGGGCCCAAGTAAACTAACCGGTGTGAGGGCACGCTTATATGCTGACGGGTTTACGTTTGACTGCAGTCGCATTGATTTTCCATCTTTATATTTTAAGAAAAAAAAGTACAGTTTATTGAAGAAATTTTATGTTTTTACAATATAAAAAGCTATAAATAGCTTAATTTTATTGCCTGAAAGTTACTATACTATGAAATTAACAAAAAGCACTGTTAAGATATACAAAAATTATGCCTAAACACCTTTGTTGACAAATGGCATGCGTTAGAGAGTTAAAATATTCTGCCGTATTCCTTCGCCTCGGCTTATTATATCTCTTTAATATTTGCCGAAACGGTTTCATCTTCCTAAAGATAATTTTTCTGTACAAGAAAGGTGGCAGGTTAAATCCAAGCAGTTATAGATGTAGACATCTGTAACATACGACCTATACATAGATATAAGCAAACATTTTAAAGCATAGTTGAAAATAACACCAGATCATCTAATATCAGAAGTGTTTGTTGGATTTAGAAAAGGAAGATGTTGTACAAATGTCCGTTTTACTTTCAAAATAACTACCGAAGAAAGAAGAGAATATATCTGCGAGACACACTTAACCTTTACAGACTTGAAGAAAGCCTTCATTGATGTAAATAGAAAATTCTTGTGGTATAACCTTGAAAGAAGAGTGCTCGAAACAATGATGGAAGCAGAGTCTGTATGAAGATATCACAATAAGAGTAGTGGCATGAAAAAGAGTAACTCCCAATACTACAGGAGCAAGACAGGGCTCTGTTTCTCGCCAATTTTTAATATTTATATAGACGACATGCTTCAGATGCGGATTCAAACCCAGCGGAGGGCGATGGATGTTTTCGGGCGTAAAAATCCTTAACATGGCTTCCTTCGGAAGGGAAGTAAAGCCGGTGTCGTAGATTTACGACACGTAAAAGAACCTCAAGCCTGGTAAAGAGACCTCTAAGCAAAATTACCGATCTTTCATGTTCAATATAGAATGAGACGCTATGAACCACAGTAGCTAAAGGGCGTTCATAACAAAGAAAAAAAAATGTGAAGTTTAATTAACCAAAACATTTGACTGAAAAGAAATAGTTGTCTGTCAATTTTGAAAGCTTTTTCTTTTTTTTTTAGTTCTATTTATACCCCCCTTTAGCTACATTGGTCTTATCGGCGGCCTTTCCTTTGGAACTTATTGCCTATTGGCAATGGTGTTAACTCGTGTAATTCTGGTCGTTGGGTTTCTTGCACTTTGGGTTTTTTAATCATGAGATCACCACACATCTACATTCACATTCATACTTCCAGACTCTGGGGAGGATAGCGAATAATCTCGGCTAGAGAAAACCTGCACAGCAGGTAGTTGCTCTACCGACTGAGCTACGGGGCCAGCCTGAAGGGTTTGTTTTGGGCCCATTCCTATTTTCAATAATGATTAATGACTTACCCTCAAATATTGGATCTGTATGTATTTTATTTGCTGATGATGCTGCTCTATTTTGTACCCATGTTAATGATAACTTAAATTCGCTGATTACTCAGGCGTATAATGAGGCTATTGATTGGATAGTGCTAATTGTTTAAATTGCAATACTAACAAAACTCGGGATTTAACTTTCTCATTGCAATATAATTCTGATATTGTAAGCAGTGTTAAACTTCTAGGAATCATAATTGATAGGAGATTAAAGTGGGAACTCCATGTCGATTCCATCTGTCATACTCTCAAGAATAATGTAATAACTCGGGCGTTTGAAATGTAGGTACCTAAAAGTTACCTTAGAACTGCCTAGTTTGCCTTTTTTAGGGTGTAATGACTTATAGTATTCATAACTGGGGAAACTGTAGCACTATCAAAAGAATTCTAATTATTAAAAAAACAGGCTATCTGTATTTTATCTGGCTCGTCATGTTCATTGTAGACACTGTTCATAAAGGAAGTTATATTTATATTTACAGTTGTTAATCTATTTATGTCTATTTCCTGTAAATTAAGGTCAACTTGAAAAGTTATTTTACTCAAGCTAATGTACATAGCTATTCAACTCGAAATAATTTCCAATTAGTAACTCAACAAACAAAACATAGACTTCACAAGAAGTGGTTCAATGTATGTACTTGACGTCGACATGTTCAATAAATTGCCAGTAGATGTCACCTTGATAGCTTAGTAAGGTTTAAAACTGTTTTATGTATTTTTTACTTTCTCTACTACGTATAGTAAGTAGGGGAAGTATTGCATTCCACCAAAAAATTCGATACCGAGATTTCACCGGAAATACATGTTTTGAGACCTCCTGAATCCAAAAACAGCATTTTTGGAAACATGTCCGTGTGTGTGTGTCTGTGTGTGTGTGTGTGTGTGTGCGTGTGTCTGTGTGTGTGTGTGTCTGTGTGTGTGTCTGTGAACAGCATAACTCAAAAACGAACAGTCGGATAAGCACCAAACTTGGTATTTAGGTTCAGTATCTTCCAGAGATGCGACACGAAGGTTTTCAAGAAAATCCCCCCACCCCAGACTACCCTTTACATGGAAGATTTTTCGAAAATTTTAATTTTCTCAAAAATGGCTCTAATGATTTTGATGAAAATATCATATGTTTAAGATAATGTCATGAGAAATGAAATGTATATCTCGAATTTTCTGGGAATGTCTCCAAAAGTATTCTTCATTGTGAACGACTTTTGCATAACTGGTAAACCATAAGAGATAGACAAAATTTTACTACACAAAAAATGTAGATCGCGTTAAAATACACAACTTATGTCATATACATTTCTTTTGTTGAGTGAACCGTTTTCGAGATATTGCTTGTTATTTCCTTAAATTTTACAATACTTATACTTTTTCTCAAATTCGTTATTCATTTTTTACTTTCTCTACTACGTATAGTAAGTAGGGGAAGTATTGCATTCCACCCAAAAATTCGATACCGAGATTTCACCGGAAATACATGTTTTGAGAATCACTGAATCCAAAAAAAGCATTTTTGGAAACATGTCCGTGTGTGTGTCTGTGTGTGTGTCTGTGTGTGTGTGTGTCTGTGTGTGTGTCTGTGTGTCTGTGAACAGCATAACTCAAAAACGAACAGTCGGATAAACACCAAACTTGGTATTTAGGTTCAGTATCTTCCAGAGATGCGACACGAAGGTTTTCAAGAAAATCCCCCCACCCCAGACTACCCTTTACATGGAACATTTTTCGAAAATTTTAATTTTCTCAAAAATGGCTCTAACGATTTTGATGAAAATACCATATGTTTAAGACAATGTCATGAGAAATGAAATGTATATCTCGAATTTTCTGGGAATGTCTCCAAAAGTATTCTTCATTGTGAACGACTTTTGCATAACTGGTAAACCATAAGAGATAGACAAAATGTTACTACACAAAAAATGTAGATCACGTTAAAATACACAACTTATGTCATATGCATTTCTTTTGTTGAGTTAACCGTTTTCGAGATATTGCTTGTTATTTCCTTAAGTTTTCCAATACTTATACTTTTTCTCAAATTCGTTATTCATTTTTACTTTCTCTACTACGTATAGTAAGTAGGGGAAGTATTGCATTCCACCCAAAAATTCGATACCGAGATTTCACCGGAAATACATGTTTTGAGACCTCATGAATCCAAAAAAAGCATTTTTGGAAACATGTCCGTGTGTGTGTCTGTGTGTGTGTGTCTGTGTGTGTGTGTCTGTGTGTGTGAACAGCATAACTCAAAAACGAACAGTCGGATAAACACCAAACTTGGTATTTAGGTTCAGTATCTTCCAGAGATGCGACACGAAGGTTTTCAAGAAAATCCCCCCACCCCAGACTACCCTTTACATGGAACATTTTTCGAAAATTTTAATTTTCTCAAAAATGGCTCTAACGATTTTGTTTAAAATATCATATGTTTAAGATAATGCCATGAGAAATGAAATGTATATCTCGAATTTTCTGGGAATGTCTCCAAAAGTATTCTTCATTGTGAACGACTTTTGCATAACTGGTAAACCATAAGAGATAGACAAAATTTTACTACACAAAAAATGTTGATCTCGTTAAAATACACAACTTATGTTATATACATTTCTTTTGTTGAGTGAACCGTTTTCGAGATATTGCTTGTTATTCCCTTAAATTTTCCAATACTTATACTTTTTCTCAAATTCGTTATTCATTTTTTTATGTCCTGGACTTGCAAAGAGAATGGAATTCGACACATAGCCACCAGCGTTAAAATATTTGACCATCGCTTAAAAGCTACCATATTCCCCTTGCATCTACAAGAAAATTAGCAATAAGATTGACATCTCGATATCTCGATTAACATAAAGCATATGGAGAATAGGCGTTTGTAAAAATAGATTGTACAAGAGTAGAGAAAGTCATGTGAGTGTAACACATCAGATTTTTTTTTATGTCCTGGACATGCAAAGAGAATGGAATGCGCCACATAGCAACCAGCGTTAAAATATTTGACTATCGCTTAAAAGCTACCATATTCACTTGCATCTACAAGAAAATTACCAATAAGATTGACATCTCGATATCTCGATTAACATGAAGCATATGGAGAATAGGCGTTTGTAAAAATAGATTGTACAAGAGTAGAGAAAGTCATGTGAGTGTAACACATCAGATTTTTTTATGTCCTGGACATGCAAAGATAATGGAATGCGCCACATAGCAACCAGCGTTAAAATATTTGACTATCGCTTAAAAGCTACCATATTTCCCTTGCATCTACAAGAAAATTACCAATAAGATTGACATCTCGATATCTCGATTAACATGAACCATATGGAGAATAAGCGTTTGTAAAATTAGATTGTACAAGAGTAGAGAAAGTCATGTGAGTGTAACACATCAGATTTTTAAATTAATAATCCTTAATGTAATACAACAGAATATTTTACTTATCCTTTATGTAGGTATTCTATTTTAATTTGATCTTTGTTTGCACTTTTATGTGTATACAATTATATTGCTTTCATTTTAACAACTGCCTACTGTACTTGTATATATTTGGCAAGCTCATAAATTGAACTGAATTGAATATAAATTTCTTGCTATATGCAGATGGCAAACTATTAAATATATAACCAAATAACTAAAGAATACGGTTTGAATATTTGTAGCGGTTTTCCTCCTTGGTAGGCCCCACTACGTTGATGGATGCTGTATTACGTACCTGTAGGTCGTCTTGATGCCCGTACTCTTGTGATGTATCTCGACGTTCTCGTAGACTGGAATCTGTTGATCGTATATCTGTATTCTTGTGTGTGTGATAGTTTGTCGTAATTATTATTTTATAATTGTGCCACGGATGCTGTATTTGTGTAGGAGAGCACTTTTGTCTTGTCAGGGTTGGGTATGGAGAAGGTTAAAATATTTTGCACACACGTATTCTGATAATGATTTCACTTGTATTTTATATAAACCACATATGATTTTCACAATTCACTATCAACTTTGTCATGTTAAAATATGTATAACTAGTAGACTTTAAATACCTAGTTTTAGCGTCTATTTAGAGCGAGTTTATACATGGCCTTTCTGCTTGAAGACTGACAAGCTTCTGTTAGCGTTCCCTCCAACCGTTTTGTTAACGTACGTATTTGAATTATAGGTATGTATCAATGTACCTGATTGGTGCTACTATTCCATAACATCCAATAACAGTTTATGTTACATATATATGCTTACAGACTTCCGTCGTCATAATTATGAATCATGCTTACGTAGATGTATTTTTCGTAATTTTGATTATTGGTTGGGCGGCGCCGTGGCCGAGTGGTTAGACCGCTCGCCTCCCACCGAGGCGGTCCGGGTTCAATCCCAGGGACCTGCATGTGGGATTTGTGGTGGACGAAGCGGCGTCTGGGCGGGTTTTCTCCGGGTTCTCCGGTTTCCCCCGCCATTCATGCTCCATCATCACCTTTCCTTTCATCCATTTCAGCAACATTTCGATTCATCTACTTCCTTCATCCCATACCAGGCATCGGGCTGATCACCCATCCTGGATGCTCTGTCTGATCCATGAGTGTCTGCTCCTCGACGGGCCTCTGACCCCAGGCACCCGCTTGTAAGTCCTGGGGGGTGTCAGTCCTACATAAGAGGAGGGTAAACAGATAATGAATGAATTGATTATTGGTTGTATAGCTAACAATGGCCTTTCCCTCTTATATTATATTTTATATGCTATAACGTTATATACTTTTTCTCAACAATGTGTACATTATGAATATATGTGTTTTTAACATCCTCTTAATTATTATACGTATAATATTATCAAAGAAAATACATAACACGTAAAACTTAGAACAAAATATTAAAGAATGAAATTATTAAAGTGTTGATTAGATATCTTATTACATTAATGAGTTATTGTATTAGTTTTCCCGTGACTAATACTGTATGTTGCTTCATATTTCCGTTGAGAAAGCAAACACAATTGTCATCTAAAGGTGGGGAAAGCCTTACCTCGTGGGATGAAAATGTAATTCATGAACACATAATATAACAAGTTCAACACTTTAGATGCCTAGGAAACTATACTTCATATACCATAAAATAGATCTAGAAAAATAATTATTGTTGCAATATCTATGTAGCAACTCATAAGAAATCGAGGAATAAAACTACGAACGAAACAAGACTAAACTTCTATAGAACCTATAAACTTCTATAGACTGTCAGTCAGTCGTAGCGAATGTTATGTCAGAAAAAGATGACCTTCCTCATTAATACAGGCCACGGACGTTGCCGCCTGAGCCATCCCGCTCAGTTTTTACGATTTCACAATTTTATTAAATTATAATGCATTGTTAGGTATTACATAAAAGAATATTGATCTACTAAATTTATACAAAATAATAATGTAAATACCCCACATGAAAAAGTTGAAAAAAATCGGTACCATTTTCAAAATCTTGTAAAACTATTAACACGAAAACTCTGGAAAGTGCTAGAACACGTAAACTGCAATGTCATTTGTTTCTTCTGTGTTGTATTCACATGACTTTTCTAGCCAATCTTCTATAAACTATTCTAACAAACGATTATTCTTCTGTCTACTTCTTAATAATCGAGATAGTCAGTACTCATTTACATAGTTTGTTGCAGATTTAAGACCAAAGCAGTAAGTTAAAGCGATAGTCAAATGATCTCAAAGCCTGTCACTATGTGATGGCTTTGAAATTCCGTTTTCTTTGCATGAACACGTAGAAAGGGGAAAAAAATAAAAAAATAAAAAAAATAGAAAAGCAAGGAATAGTGATTTGCGGTTGAGAAAAGTATAAAGTATTTGAAAACTCAAACCAATAACTAATAATATCTCGGAAGTTTTTAGCGGCACAAACATTTTATTTAGCATGAATCATATGCTTTAGCGAGATCTATATTCTTTGCCTAGTAAGATTTTGTCTATCTTTTATGGTTTGCCGATTATACAAAAGTCATTCCGAATAAAAAGGACTTCACAGACTATTGCCAGAAAATATGAGATATGCATTTGATTTGGCATGCGAATGCCTTAAACTTATCGTATTTTAACCAAAATTGTTAAGAGCTATTTTTGAGAAAATCAAAATTTTCGAAAAAATTTTCATGTAAATGTAGTTTCGGTGAAAATCTTCGTGTTACATCCCTGTTTGGTATTTAACCAAATTTAAGTTTTTCAGTCATGCTGTTCATACACACACACACACACACACACACACACACACACACACACGTGTATTTCCGTTGCAATCTCGGTATCGAATTTTTGGATGAAATGCGAAGCTCCTCTATTTACCATAGGTACGCCGTAGAGAAAGTAAAATGAGAATTTTCGCTGTGTTAATCTTGAATTTTAATTCTATTAATGACATGTTTTTGAACCATTGTATCTGTATCAAGTACCTGTGAATATAATGATAAGCATGGTTAAAATTTCGCCGTCATTTCCTCGTAGCTCAAATGACAAGAAAACACACAACAGGATGGAAGTCTGTGGTTCAATTTCCATCAAGGGCATTGCATTTTTCCTGCCCCAACTGCTTTCCTAAGGGCAGCAGTTTCCGACCTTTCCACGATTAATTGCAGAATAGTATTTGCAACATCCCTAAATTGTAGACAAAACACTGCGAGAAGTTTACAGTTTTGCATGACAGACAGTGAATTGCATTAGGAGTATATTTCTTTTGTCTAAAATCAAAGGAATTCTGTATGAAGGTCGAGCCCTAGTAATGTGAAAGTATTAAATAAAATACTTTCCATGCTAGTATTGAGACCTTCTGATCTCTCCTGGGTATGGTTGTATCATTTTGACAACTGATGAACCCTCGCTGGACAGATGATAACACGATAACATATAGTAAGAACCAACATTTTATTTAGAAACTTTGGAACTAGTTTCAAAATCTGAAATGTTGAAGGAAACTACGACGTGAGTAACTAATAAAAAAGGATACTGTAAAGAGATGATAGCATCTGGCATATTTTATGCCTTCAACTTATTCTAGCGAGAAAGAAAAAATAAATTTAAGGAAACATTTTTTACTTTGTAAAGTAATTTACACGTATTTACACGTATGCACATAGTAGGTAGAAAAGGTATTGCATTCTACCCAAAAAATCGATACCGAGATTTCAACGAAATACACGTTTTGAGGCCCCCTTAATAGAAAAATTAGAAAAGTTCTGTGTCTGTGTGTGTGTGTGTGTGTGTGTTTGTTTGTCTGTGTCCGTCTGTGTGTGTGTGTGTGTGTGTGTAACTCAATACCGAAAAGTCGGATAAATACCAAACTTGTTATTTAAGTTCAGTCAGTTTCTTCCAAAGATGCGACACGAAGATTGTCAATGAAATCCCCCCACCACCTTCAGTATTCTTTATATGGAACATTTTTTCGAAATATTTTATTTTCTAAAAAAAGTCTCAAACGATTTTGATTAAAATACCATAAATTAAAGATACTTACATTACAAATAAAATGTACAGCTTGAATTTTCTGGGAATAGCCTATGACGGCCTCTTCATTCAGAAGGAATTTGAGCTTTAATCTTGTATAGCTGGTAAACGATAAGAGATGATGAAAACGTACTGCACATAAAATGTTAATCTCTTTAAAACACACTATTTATTTCAAATAACATTTTTTGTGTATAAGCCATTTCTGAGATATCCGTTACTAATGGCTCGATTTTTCATTACTTGTCATTCTTTTAAAGTCCTGTCACATTCAAATATTTCTCGCGATTGCATGGAAGCAATATGGAATTTTAAAGCCAACATATAGCGTCCAGTTCTTAAACATTTGGCTATCGTTGTTACATTTGTATCTATAACGAAATGTATAATGTAGCTATTTTTGCAAAGATTTATTTGGATTAGAATTAAGTAGATAGAAAAATAAGCTTAAAGCAAGAATACGCACTAATAAATGATAGAGGGTAGAGAATGTAATATGAATGTAACACATCAGATTTTTTTAAAGGGTGATTCCTTCTTTTTTCTGAGATTAAGCAATGAACGCCTTAAAGTATGAATGCATCGCTTGTTCTTTAGAATTTACTCTCTTAATACTAAAATATTGGAATGTTAGGTCAAATATATTAATGGAGCGTAAATAAATCCAAACTTTTGACGATGGAATAGTACAACAGACGCTCAGTCTCGCCAGCCAAGTTACCGTCGAATTCTAACCCCAAGGTTCCCTGGTCCAAGGTCGCTAGAGAAAGTTACGTCATTCTTTTAAACATGTTTTTAAACGTTCCTTAAATCTTCTTTCCCGACAGCCTTCTTAATCCTTTGGCACACTCAACTCTTTCATAACATGCCAAGTTCTCGATAGTAGAATAAGCGTGACGCATGTGTTTATGTATTTTGTACTCAGACGCGAAGAGAGCAATTCTCACGTGCATTATTTTATTCTTCAGATCGTAATAACAGAATGTTCTTTTCCCCCCTCCCCTATTTTTATTTAGAATCAATCAGAATTGTTTTTGTTTGCTTTCATCAGCGATCAGGGTAATTTACATGGAGCACAATGCTTGAAATAATACGATTTTCTTCCATTTCTCTTTGTTGTCTTTTGTTTCCAGATAGCGTCGATGACTAAATCTAGTTCCATATAACTTTGCCCCCTATCTCTTAACTATTACGTGCACTAGTTACCTCTAATTAGCTGGTCTCGTGGAATAGGTTGTTGTGTGATACAAACTGGTTCCTTATTTAATATGATCATTTATTTTAATATATTCGAAGAGAACTGTCAAATATACACATTAACAACAGTGTGAATAAAACATATTACGTAAGGACTAATATCTACAATGCATGTAAATTCTTATTAAAAACACACAGGAGTTTTTATCCATGGTTTTTGTCACATACTTCCCTATCTCAATTATAATCGTGTTTTAGATTTCATGCAGATATATTTAATATTTTTGAGAAAGAAATGTATTATTTTAATTGTGTTAATTAATCAGGTGTTCCACATGATACAAAAATCGTAATTTTGAAAAAATAAAAATACTACCATATTATTTAAATACTAATGTACAAAACTGGTGCATATAATTTTATTCACTTCTCTGGTTGTCAGAAAAAAAATTTAAACCTTAAAATATACTTTCTTAAACAATTTATCCTCTGTGGTCGAATTAATTATGTCATACCTTGAGCAATTTAAAAGTGTAGCAAAAAAATATGCCGGTTTTTTAATTTCATTCTCTCAGAGTTCGTGCTAAAGTTTGAACAATATTGGTTACAAGCTACATAATGAGGAACATGTTTAATGCGCAAAAGTGCATGAAAAATCGAAGTCGAGTAAAAGATGTTGGAAGGTGGCCTTAGGTGGTGTGCTTTTGGGCATTTAAGGGGTTCTGAGAGGAAAATCCATGGTATGTAAGCTAAAGAACATAAAAAATTATTTTTAATTGTTTTAAACTTTTGACAAAATTTTAGCTATGGGTACACATAAATCTGCCTCTCACGATGACGAAAGCACATGCTTCTATGATGACAAAGTGTTTATATAGCTCTTATCGCCTGACATTGCATTGACGGGGCGTGTATATCGCCAATCAGGGGAAAGGGGAAGGAAAGAGAGCGCGGAAGAATGCATGTCAGCGGGACAAGGTTTCAAAAAATAGGGTTTAACTGATCAGATGGCTACATTTGCAGCTATCTGCACGCGTAAAACTAATTGAGAGGTGCGGAAAACTCATACCTCAAAATGGTGCAAATTCAATGGTTTTAACAGCGTGTTTCATTGGAATATTGTATATTATAGTAATTTATAATTCCATGAGGTACACAAACAGCAAATTATTTTGAATTATATACATCTAATTCAGTATCACGTTGCTTCGCTCCCCACAGACGTCATTGTGCCGACCGATGCTGACGATGAACATAACAAAGCTTGCAGAACAGCAGTGCACCAGGTCAATACAAGCAAGCATTGTCATGGTAAGAGTTTCAGAAATGTTGAAACTGACGTTCTTTTATTGAATTATTTTGGGTTACTTTAACAATGAAGTCTCATCGCGACCGTAACACTTTAAGAGCACCATAATAAAATTAAATTACACACATTGCAACATAATATTGTACATACTTACAAGGTGGACCATTTAAGTTGAGACTGTACAAATCTCCAAAACTAAGCGTTGTAGAAAGAAACGTCTTGAATAAAAGTTGCTTGATATTATGGGGCAAAGTAGGTGCTATTAGTCGTGTTTTGTTTGGAGGACGTTGTAATGGTCATTTTAGGGTCAATTTAATCTTTACTTTCTCTACTACGTATAGTAAGTAGGGGAAGTATGGTATTCCACCCAAAAATTCGATACCAAGATTTCATCGGAAATATATGTTTTCAGGCCCCCTGAATCCAAAAAAGCATTTTTGGAAACATGTCCGTGTGTGTGTCTGTGTACAGCATAACTCAGAAACGAACAGTCGGATAAACACCAAACTTGGTATTTAGGTTCAGTATCTTCCAGAGATGCGCCACCAAGATTTTCAAGAAAATCTCCCTACCCCAGATTACCCTTTACATGGGACATTTTTCGAAAATTTGAATTTTCTCAGAAATGGCTCTAACGATTTTGATTAAAATATCACATATTTAAGATACTTTCATGGCAAATAAAATGTACATCTTGAATTTTCTGGGAATGTCTCCAAAAGTATTCTTCAATGGAACGACTTTTGCATAACTGGTAAACCATAAGAAATAGACAAAATTTTACTGAACAAAAAATGTAGATGGCGTTAAAATAAACAATTTATGTCATATACATTTTTTTTATTGAGTGAACCATTTCCGAGATATTGCTTGTTATTCCCTTAAATTTTCCAATACTTATACTTTTTCTCAAATGGGAATTCGTTATTCATTTTTTATGAGCTGAACATGCAAAGAGAATGGAATAGTCCACATAGCAAGCAGCTCTTAAAATATTTGACTATCGCTTAAAGCCTAGCAATTTCCCTTGCATCTACAAGAAAATTACCAATAAGATTGACATCTCGATATCTCGATTAACATGAAGCATATGGAGAATAAGCGTTTGTAAAAATAGTTTGTACAAGAGTAGAGAATGTCATGTGAGCGTAACACATCGGATTTTTTTAAATGGGAACCTAAAATTTTTATGTTGTTTTCTCAATCCTCATAAAAACTAAACAACATTTGTATAAAGCGCTTTGTAGTTGTTCTTACACCAAAGTAAACAAGAACGAAAATTCTGAATGGCTGTGTACGAGGAGTGCAATGAATGGTTTTACTATCCATGGATGGTCATTTGAGGGTCAAGTTTCGTAATTGGGAACCAACATTTTTACTTTCTCTACTACGTACAGTAAGTAGGGGAAGTATTGCATTCCACCCAAAAATTCGATACCGAGATTTCACCGGAAATACATGTTTTGAGACCTCCTGAATCCAAAAAAAGCATTTTTGGAAACATGTCCGTGTGTGTGTCTGTGTGTGTGTGTGTCTGTGTGTGTGTGTCTGTGTGTCTGTGTGTGTGTGAACAGCATAACTCAAAAACGAACAGTCGGATAAACACCAAACTTGGTATTTAGGTTCAGTATCTTCCAGAGATGCGACACGAAGGTTTTCAAGAAAATCCCCCCACCCCAGACTACCCTTTACATGGAACATTTTTCGAAAATTTTAATTTTCTCAAAAATGGCTCTAACGATTTTGATGAAAATATCATATGTTTAAGATAATATCATGAGAAATGAAATGTATATCTCGAATTTTCTGGGAATGTCTCCAAAAGTATTCTTCATTCTGAACGACTTTTGCATAACTGATAAACTATAAGAGATAGACAAAATTTTACTACACAAAAAATATAGATCGCGTTAAAATACACAACTTATGTCATATACATTTCTTTTGTTGAGTGAACCGTTTTCGAGATATTGCTTGTTATTTCCTTAAATTTTGCAATACTTATACTTTTTCTCAAATTCGTTATTCATTTTTTTATGTCCTGGACATGCAATCGAATGGAATGCGCCACATAGCAACCAGCGTTAAAATATTTGACTATCGCTTAAAAGCTACCATATTCCCCTTGCATCTACAAGAAAATTACCAATAAGATTGACATTTCGATATCTCGATTAACATGAAGCATATGGAGAATAGGCGTTTGTAAAATTAGATTGTACAAGAGTAGAGAAAGTCATGTGAGTGTAACACATCAGATTTTTTTATTTTGTTTCCTTCTTTTTCATCACAAAATAAACAGCTTTATAAACCATCTTATAACGAGAAAACAACATACAAAATGTAGGTTCCCATTTAAAAATTTAACGGCATAATGTCCTCCAAACAAAACACGATAATTGGCATTTACTTTCTCCCATAATATCAAGCAACTTTTATTCAAGACATTTCTTTCTACAACGCTTAGTTTTGTAGATATTGTAGAGTTTCAACTTAAATGGCCCACTTTGTATTATAAGCGGATGAATACTCGTATAAAATTGGTCGTATACAAGTTACAGGTTTCATCACATGTATCCGGACACCCCACAAACATACGTTTTTCATCTTAGGTGCATTGTGCTGCCACCTACTGCCTGGTACTCATCCGCGACCTCAGTAGTCATTAGACATGGTGAAACAGCAGAATGGGACGCTCCGTGGAACTCACGGACTTCGAACGTGGTCAGGTGATTGGGTGTCACTTGTGTCGGAAGTCTGTACGCAAGATTTCCACACTCCTAAACATACCTAGGTCCACTGTTTCTGATATGATAGTGAAGTGGAAACGTGAAGGGACATGTACAGCACAAAAGCGTACAGGTCGACCTCTTCTGTTGACTGACAGAGACCGCCGACATTTGAAGAGGGTCGTAAAGAGTAATACGCAGACATCTATCCAGACCATCACACAGGAATTCCAAACAGCATCAGCATCCACTCCAAGTACTATGACAGTTACGCGTGAGGTGAGAAATCTTGGATTCCATGGTCGAGCGGCTGCTCATAAGCCACACATCACGCAGGAAAATGTCAAACGACGACTCGCTTGGTGTAAGGAGCGTCAACATTACACGATTGAACAGTGGCTAAACGTTGTGTGGAGTGACGAATCACAGTACACAATGTGACGATCCGATGGCAGGGTGTGGGTATGGCGAATGCCCGGTGAACGTCATCTGCCAGCGTGTGTATTGCCAACAGTGAAATTCGGAGGTGGTGGTGGTGTTATGGCGTGGTCGTGTTTTCCTGGAGGGGGCTTGCACCCCTTGTTGTTTTGCGTGGCACGATCACAGCGCAGACCTACATTGATATTTCAAGCACCTTCTTGCTTCCCACTGTTGAAGAGCAATTCGGGGATGGCGATTGCATCTTTCAGCACGATCGAGCACCTGTTCATACTGCACGGGCTGTGGCGGAGTGGTTACATGACAATAACATCCCTGTAATGGACTGGCCTGCACAGAGTTCTGACTTGAATCCTATAGAAAACCTTTGGGATGTTTTGGAACGCCGACTTCGTGCCGAGCCTCACCGACCTACATCGATACCTCTCCTCAGTTCCTCACTCCGTGAAGAATGGGCTGCCATTCCCCAAGAAACCTTCCAGCACCTGATTGAAAGTATGCCTGCGAGAGTGAACGCTGTCATCAAGGCTAAGGGTGGGCCAACACCATATTGACTTACAGCATTACCAATGTAGGGCGCCACGAACTTGTAGGTACGTCATTTTCAGCCAGGTGTCCGGATATTTTTGATCACGTAGTGTAAGTATGTTTTGTGTAGATAACATAGTGTATTTGTAAATACTAGGATTACTGAAAGTGTTGGATAGATTGGTAATTCCAGCTTCTTGTTATGTTTCACAAAGTGGTACCTTACAATTGACGTTTATCATGTTTGGTTGAAGCTTGGTTGGCTAGGTAAATAAAAAGCGTTAGAGCCAGTTTTGAAAAAAAATAACGAAACCTTTTCCACGTAAAGGGTAGTTTTGGTTGGGGGAATTTTCTTGAAAATCTTCATGTCGTACCCTTACAAGATTCTGAACTTTAATGCTATGTTTGGTATTTATCCGACATTGGTTTTTGATAGGTTGACTTCGTCCCTGAAAGTTTCTGTATATATTATTTCATGACACACACGCGCGCGCGGGACCTATCTCTAAAGCAGTTGTACTCAGGGGACCTTAAAACGTGTATGTGCTGCAAAATAGATTTTTTTGGTGATGAGTACAATACTTCCTTTATTTACTAGTAGGTAAATGATAAAGAAAGTAAAAAATAAATCAGAATCCACAAGTATACATACATAAGTGCAACAAGGGTGCTCTTTGTTACCTATTTTACGAGTAATACGCATATTTATGCTCACATGATTCTGTGTGTGAGTATTGTTAACATCTTCATAAAATGGAAGCAAACTTTTAAATTGGGAATAAGGTTAAATACTTTTAATTGTTTAATATATGTAGATGATGATGTTACAGCATAAAGAGGTGACGAAGGTTTGCAGGCGCTCAGTATGCCAGCTGCAACAGCTTTTTAAAGAATACAGCATCACCTTAGCAGATATAAAAACTGAAGTAATGGCCTTCAAGGGAAAAAAACTTTCGTAGGATCAAAAATATATTGTAGGATTATGCCTTAAAACAGATCTCTCAATTTAAACACCTGGGATTGAAATACTAACAAAAATTAAGAGGTATATATATATATATATATATATATATATATATGTGTGTGTATGTGGTAATTTGACAAATCAACAAACTTATCCAGAGTTTCAGAGGTGACTCTCTAAACCTCGAATGACGATTTAAATATTTTCATTTACCTCCATCCGCATTCCTTATAAAATTATTGGTCGATGAAAGTGTTTAGTGGTAAATCCTCTGTTTAATCCTTAAAACTGTAATTACATAAAACCTCGTGATACCCCTAATAACATTTACATAACACGGATGGTGTCTTTCTGATATCCTTAACCTCCCCCCAACAGTCTTCCCAGTTCTAGAAATGTATAGCTTATAGCTATAAGTATCTTATAGTGGTGAACCCATCATCACAATTGTAGGGTAACTTAGAAAATCAAAGTAATAGTTGAAATGTTAAACTTTGTACCTTTTCTCTAGTTATTTGACAACATAAAGGTTCCAGAGTTTTCACATAACACAAAACCCTGTGGCATCAGTGTCCAACTAAATAGGGTGAATACGTAGATTCCCCACCCTAAGCCATTAGGTTATTCACCATCGAGAAAAATATTTTTTTTAAACTACTGGTTATGAATATCTGTTGAGCAATTTCAAATGTTATACTGGACACAATTTGTTCTATTTATGTAATTACCAGCTGCCTGCTCGACGTTGCACGGGTAGCCTTTTTAACTCCCAATGACCATTTCATTAATTTACTTTACTTCCCTTGGTTCTTTACCAAATGATTGCACAATGATTTAGAGGAGTCACTCCCGTATCCATCCATTGCAGTTTTATGCCAAAAAGATACTTACTACTTCCGTAAAACGTATAAAAGTGTATGTAGAGTAATCCAGTATGTTAAGAAAGGAGTGAATTGCTAGACGTTACTGGAATGAAGTGGTGTGGCACACCCACCGACCACACCTATAGAGCAGAAACGCAGAAAAGAAGAAGAAGAAATAGTGGAGTTCTTAATCTCCCTGAGTCAGAAACCGCTATATATAAAAACTAAACCTAACCTAACCTCCCGTAAAGCATAAAGTAAGCTTATATAGTGAATAATAAACATAATTAAGGAACCCACGCTCGCTTCGCTCGCGTGCTTTGGTATAACAATTGGTTGCTAATTAGCCTAAGCTTATATAAAAAAACCTAAACCTAACCTACCTCCCGTGAATCAGAAAACTAAGCTTATATATACTAGATCTAACCTCCTGTGATTCAGAAACCTAACCTTATGTAAAAAACTAAACCTAACCTACCTCCCAGAATAAGAAACCTAAGCTTATGTAACAAAAAAAATCCTAACCTAATCTCCCGTGAATCAGAAATCTAAGCTTAAATAAATAGTAAATCATAAATATCGTTAAGAAACGCACGCTCGCACTTCCACAGATGTTAGCTGCACTCACAATTCTACTGCTTTTTATCCTGTTTAATGTTCAGATTTCATCTCAGGATGCAGGGATATTTTCTCAGGGGTGGTATGTAATTCGGCTGTTGTATTTTATGTTTATTTTCCCGTTACCTTTCTGCTTGTATTGACACCGCCACACACACGCATCGCACTACGCACCATTGTTACTGCCCCTTACATCGGTACACATCTAACACGTTCACCCGCGTATTTATCCTGTCGCCTATGTGCGACTTGTCTCCTGTCTTAGCAACTCATTATCGACATGTTATAATAATTTTACTTTTATCCACATCTCCGTTTCATATTTACGAGCATCAGCGACTTCTGTGCTCTCTGGTGTTTTTACCTAATGTGTCTTCTCCAAAAATTATTGTCTCCCCCCACTTAAATTTTGAAACCGCTTGCTGCTGTAACATATGACCTATACCTTATCTCCTATTGCTCACTTTTTAAAATTTTCATTCAGAACGCCAGCTCCATAATTAGGAAGATACCTGTATCGTGCGATTTACTGAGTAACAGGACCTTTCCTTGTCCACAGACTTGTATTAAAGACAAGTATTTCCGGCGGGAAATATACCCTAACAGTACCTCACTAACAAAAGCTACTCGTCCAGTGTCCTACCATTCTGCACCCCTATTGGCTGTACCTCGGCCAGGTTTCTTTGAAGGACTTTCCCAATAATTACTGGCAATGTACATGTTTTACTCGCAGGCTCCTAATAAGATTCACGCGTAAATATTACTTATTATCATTATTCTTATTATTTATTCGTTCCAAGGAATATGCCCAGCTGGAAAAATGGCAACTACACGCCAAGTGTCAGTTGGTATTCTCTCAGTGACCCAATCTAAGACTGTTCTCTCCTTAAAATTTATCATTATCACTGGTCAACAAAATTAAGATTTTTAATGTTTAAAGAAGTACAATGGATGATTCTTACTAACTTTTTTGTGCTGATTTCAAATCTTTTTATAGAACTTTCTCCATCACTCATAGTTTTTGAGTAATTGCATGAATAATATTTCTTAATTATGCATTTTAATATGTGTAACATCTTAACTAGAATACCTTTTACGTACCTAAAATTAATGTGAAGAAGATTTTCGACTATACTTTGCTTGAGGAACATCTCTCTTGAGTGTCCAACAGTAATCTGTCAGCATATTTGGAGTCCATTTTCCCTGGTAGCGTCTTTCCATTTCAGTGATGTCCTGATGGAAATGCTCCCATGTATGTCACTGACAGCTCCAGGTTCTCAGGAAAGAAGTCAAGACGAGAGTCCAACATGTGTATTTTCAAAGACATATTACATCCCGTAACCTTGTAGTTCTCAATCAGCTCACTGACAAGTTCTCTGTAATGTTCAGACCGTTAGTTTCCTAGAAAGTTTATGACAATGTTTATGAAAGAAAACCATGCAGCTCGTTCTTGCATATTTAACAGGTTTTTAAACTGAATTTTTCATAAGTTCTCTAATTTGAGGGCCAAAATATTACCTCTTTTAGTTTCGTTTCAGCGATCTTTGGAAACTTAATTTTCAGGAACAGGAACGATCCATTGCTTTCACAAAGTTCTTAATCAAACCTAATTTGATGTGTAATGTAGGTAATAAGATTTTGTCAGCACTTATAGGTGCTTGATAAACAACATTTTCCTGTCCCGGATTGAATGATTTTTTCTTTGGCCAGCTTTTTTAAACATAATGATTGCTTTTATTTCTACTATCCCATATGCACAAGAAACAGTACCATTTTGTATAGCCAAATTGTAATCCAAGTAAGACAGTGCGGTTCGTTTATGGAAACTCCTGCCACAAAATCTGGGTCATTCTGTTGTAATTCACAAATGCCATCAACACTTTCAAAATCTTCAGTCACATTTGTCCCGCAAGGAGTATTTCATAATTTTCAAATATCGTGATATGAAAAACAGAAAATAACTCATATCTAAAAAACTAGGGGACCACAAATGTAACAAAAATTGTTTTAATCGTTTATACATTTACGAAACAATATCCTCCTTTCAATGCACAGCGTTTAAGAAAACATACTTATTAGCTGACACTACACTTGTTAATTGACAACTGAGAACACAGGATTAGCTTCTTTCATTAAACAAAGCTTCTACTCCTCTGGCAGCTCTCTCTGGCTTCTACTCTCAGCAGGACGCGTTCTATCTGTAACAGACCTTCCTTATCTGTTGTTGGCATAAAATTGACTAGACAGGAAAACCATAGTTTTTTGAGCAGAAACTCATTGTTGACCGCTCGCCTCTCACCGAGGCGGTCCGGGTTCAATCCCAGGGACCCGCATGTGGGATTTGTGGTGGACAAAGCGGCGTCTGGGCGGGTTTTTTCCGGGTTCTCCGGTTTCCCCCGCCATTCATTCCACCAACTGCTCCATCATCGCCTTTCCTGTCATCCATTTCACCAACATTTCGTTTTATCTACTTCATTCCTCCCATACCAGGCATCAGGCTAATCACCCATCCTGGATATTCTGTCTGATCCATGAGTGTCTGCTCCTCGACGGGCCTCTGACCCCAGGCACCCGCCTGTAAGTCCTGGGGGTGGTAATTCTACATAAGAGGAGGTTAAACAGAGAAAGAAGAAGAAGAAACTCATTGTTGAACATTGTCATTCCTGAAGTCACAGACAACACTCGCTTAAAGCAAATAAGTCATTTGTTGACCTAATGAAATAAAACTATTTTCTTTTAATCAGCACCTTTACAGCTCTATGCTAACAAACATGAAAACAGTTTCTTTAATATTAAAAAAAACTTGTGAGTGATGGAGCATTTCTGGCTTCATTTTTGGATTTGGCAGATGCAAATACATAAAAATCAGCAGACATTTTAATTTAAAATTTTTATTGTTGATCTGCTTTACTGTTTTTAACAATCGCATGTATATCTGTGTTTTTGGCTTCACATGGATTACACTTCAACATTTTCAAAAACGCAGTACAATCATACAGAGACCTTCACGATACATAAATGTTAAATGTTGCAAGCTATATACAAAATAGAATGAAGAACACAAAAGCAAAATTGATCACAAATAATATCAATTTCTAATTTTATACAAATTCATTAATATTAGCAAATGTGTTTCTCGTTGGTTTTTGAGTAATTGTTTTTTTATTGTTCTCGAACGATCAATTCAGTACTTTGTATTTATTTAGTTATATACTTATTTATTTTAACTTGCACATACAACACTTTTCACTTCCCACGATTTATTTCGCTTCACTGCTTCGCTCACCAGCTTATCCTAACATGTATGTATGCCCATACAGTATATAACATTGTTATTCGTACACATCAGGTTTTCAATAAAAAGCCACTTTGTACTTGCTTAAAAACTTGTGTTTTTCTGTGAGTCATATAAGTGCTTGATGAATCTAATTCAAACAATTGCAATGAAAAAATGCATTTCAAAACCTACACCATTACATGAAACAGCAATGTTAAAGAAGTAGCCCCCAATTTTATACAACTTTCCTATTCGTACAGTTGTTAAGAATGACCATTGTGTTGTAAACAGCTTCAATATGCACGTGCTTCAAAGTTCGCTTAGGCTACTGCGGTCGCAGTTGTATACGTTCTGTCAGTAGTGATCGAAATGGGTAATGGGCTTAGTTCTGATCTGAAGCAAGTAATTATAAACTTGGCACTTAGAGGGCATTCTCTCAGAAAAATAGGAGAGACAGTAAATAAACGGCATTCTGCCATTCAGTACGAAGTGAAAATATTTAGGGAGCAAGGTTCTACAAAGAATTTACCAAGAAAACCTGCATGCACGAGAGGAACGTTACATTGTAAGTCGAATCCGAGAAAATTCAAAATAATGTGTTTCTCAATTACGACCATTAGTAGAAAATGTGTCTGGAAAGAAGATGTCTGACCAAACAGTTCGTCGTGTCTTACGGAAGTATGGATACCATGGCCGAACACCAAGGAAGAAGCCTTATGTAAGTGCAGCTGACAGGAAGAAACGAGTTGCATTTGCTAAAGATCACATTCATAAGGATCAGAACTTTTGGGACAGCGTGATATGGTCAGACGGAGACTAAGATAAACCCCTTCGGGTCAGATGTGATAAACAGAGTCTGGAGAAAAGCAAATTCAGACAATGACTACCGAAACATTCTTCCCACAGTTAAGCATGGTTATTGATGGCACTATGGACAAATATGTGTATTTTGACATTTTAAAGAACAATGAAAAGAAGTGCCGAGAAAATGGGCATGGCACCTGGTTATAGGTTTCAGCAGGATAGCGATAGTAAACACAAGGCAAGATTGAACATGAATTGGTTGATATGGGATGTACCCAAACTATTACAAACACCTCCCCAGTGACCAGACTTGAATCCAATCGAGCATCTGTGGACAATTCTGAAGAAACGAGTCCGTAAAAGTAGAGTAAAATCTAAACAAGAGCTAAACGCGTTGTGGAAGAAGAATGGAATACAATAGCCCAGAAGAATGCAAAAACTTGGCTACTTCTATGAAGAGACGGCGTGAGGCAGTTATTAAAGCCAAAGGGACCCAATGAAATATTAGATTATCAGTGGTGTATTTGTTATTAAAATATTACTTTTAATTTACGAACAGAAAAGTTGTATAAATATGGTCATGTTTCTTTTACAATTTTATTTAATTTAATTTGTAAGTTCATAAGTTAATCTTTAGTTAATTCTTAAAATAGCACGTGTTACATTGTTCAACATGTATGGAAAAAATATTAATTTAACTGTGTCTTCTAATAAACATTAAACTATTTTCTTAGAAAATTGAAGTGTACGAATAAGAATGTTATATACTGTATATACAGGTAGACCATTTAAGTTGAGTCTGCACAATATCTCCAAAACTAAGAGTTGTAGAAAGAAACGTCTTAGATAAAAGCTGCTTGATGTTATGGTGGAAAGTAAATGCCAGTAGTCGTGTTTTGTTTGGAGGACTTTATGATAGACATTTTAGGGCGAATTTAATGTTTTTAAACGGGAACCTGCAATAGGGTGGTCAAATTAAATTTGCGCTAAAATGACTATTACAACGTACTCCAAATAAAACACGACTAATGGCATTTACTTTGCCCCATAATATCAAGCAATTTTTATTCAAGGCATTTCTTTCTACAACACTTGGTTTTGGAGGTATTGTAGAGTCTCAAATTAACATATCTATATTAATAATGATGCATATTAACAACTTAATTACCTATTTATTTACATGCCCATTATTATCCTTGCTCATAATGGAATGCTTATTATTAATAGATAAACAAACTATTAGCCTCTCTCCCCCTCTTTCAATTATTAGTTACTGCAACTATTTATGGTCTTTTTATATGTTTTTATACGTGACTTAAAAGGCCTCAACAGGGCAATGTTATACCTCCCCGTAATTTTGTCTGACTGAATGCACTTTACTTCGAAAGCCGGATTCCTTAATTGTTTTCTGTTTTTCCTTCCGAAGGATCTCAGACTCTCAGCCTAGTTACCTGCAAAGAGTTCCTATTTGGATCGTCATGGATTCCGTGCGAACTGCCTGGATGACCCTTTTAACAGCCCGAGTTCCGTGACGCTGGTACCTAGTGGAAAACTGGTTCTCCGCTAATTAGCTCGGCCGATTTAGTACAGTGTCTGTTATTGTTCTAGTCACACGTGTCAAGCGACATCAGGTGCGCAGTTAAAAGGGTCATCCAACGCACGGAATGGAAATGGCTTTCGGTGGAAACAAATAAACAAACTGCTTTGTGTGATAGACGATCATAAATTTGGTTTCCAAAAGAAGCTGAAGAATGAAATACAACGGTGCGCTTGTGTTAATAAGGCCTGTAAATCCTACATCAAATTATCAGCTACTATGGACATAATTGAAGCGATCTTGCACAATCACAAGAAAACTCCTGAAAGCATTTTAAACAGGCAGAAGGTTTCATATCTTTGAAACAACGTGCAGCTGAGGATTTATGCCTTAGACCAACCAAAATTGTACATCAGGAGCTGAGGACTGGAGACGTGAGCACACCAACATCTTCGATATAAAATTCATTAGAAATAACATCTCTGCAGAGAGGCTTCGATAGTGCTCTAAGTAACCCAAGACTATCGATGAAACTCAAACAGCAGTCAAAGAGATGCAAATAATATCAAACACAGGTGAGGCATTTTGTTGTTTAATGACACTGAGAGCAAACTTGTGGGATTTTAAACTGCAACAAATGTGACAAAACTTTGTGATGCCTCGTACAAATGGAGATGGAACACAACATTTCTGCCAGCTGTTCACTCTGCACGCGCAGTTAAAAAATTTAACAGTGCCATTGGTGCTCTGCTTATTGCCAAATAAAAGTAAGTAGTGTTACAAGCAAATGTTGCAAAACATAATTAACAAACGTGCCTCTTTTGGCGTAAGCTTCAAGCCGAAGGAAGCATTTGTGGATTTCGAAATTGCCATTCACAATGCTGTGCAAGAGATGTTGCCTGAGTCTGGATGCCTTTTTCATCTCGGTCAGAGGTGTTGGCGAAAAACACAAGCAATGGATCTCATTAGAAAATATAAAAAATACAAGGAAGTCAGCACATTCTTGAAATGCTTTTTTGGGGGGAGGCTATCATTTTTAAGTCCAGAAGAATTGGATGAGTGTTCGTTGAGGATCTTATGGCAATACAACCACAAGAGGAAAATGTCCAAAGTTTCACTGACTATATACTAGAAACTTTCATCAGCGGAGAAAGCCTTTTCCCGCCCAAGATTTGGGGAACATTTGACGCCTCAATCAATAGAACGACAGACGGATGCGAAGCGTCCCATTCAAAAGTAAACAGCATGTTTTCCACAGCACATCCAAACACATTTATGTTTGTAGATTGAAGTGATAAGATCCGCCCGAATAATAAAAAATAAATAATAACGAATAAGAAGAATAATTAATAAGCATATAATCAAAATAATAAGAAGGAATACCAGTATGAGGGAAGAATAAAAGAGAACATTAAGAAGTAGAGAAAGGGGGGAACAAAATCATGAAGAGAAAAAAAACGTAGAGAGTAGATATTAATTAATAATAAGAACATGAAGAAGACCGCTGCACTGTTTCCCTCTTTAATATAAGATATTTTGAATTTCTAGACCTATCTTACTTTCCCTCACGTTTCCTACACAAATCTGTTTCTTTCCCTCCAGCTCATCTTCTCCCTCACGTTTCTACACAGAGACTGCCTCTCTCCCCGACGTTTCGACACAGAATGAAGTATCTTACGCACGTTTGAACGTCGCTCTGCTTCATAGATAATTTTCTATTTCACGCCTACTTTTCTAGTTTCTCTCTCACTTTTTGCTATTCACGTGACTTTTATTTGTTCTGATTGGTTACATCCCTGAATTTTTCCTCCATCTACCATTGGCTCTCAATTTCATCGCCTGAACCTCGCTCGCGTCTAACATTTACAAAATATGTTCGCTTTACTGAATTTTCTGTGCGCTTGACTAACTTCAGTTTCCTGCCCGTTGTCTTGACATCCTGTGTGCACAACTCGGTTCCTATTGTCACTAAAGCGATTCCTAATGTTCTTTTTCCTGTCCTTTCCTATGTCTGCTATCTTTATGTGATTTTTGCCAAGTTTGTTCGTTCTTAACTACACGTTTTCTACATTTTATTTCATGTTCTTATTATTAATTAATATCTACTCTCTACGTATTTTTCTCTCTTCATGATTTTGTTCCCCCCTTTCTCTACTTCTTAATGTTCTCTTTTATTCTTCCCTCATACTGGTATTCTTTCTTATTATTTTGATTATATGCTTATTAATTATTCTTCTTATTCGTTATTATTTATTATTCGTGCGGATCTTATCACTTCAAGATGCTTTGAAGGGCATCCAGGCTGAAGTATATACAGGGTGGACCATTTAAGTTGATACTGTACAATATCTCCAAAACTAAGCGTTTCGTGCTCCGTAGTGTAGTGGTTACCATGCTAGCCTCTAGTTCCCGAGGTTACGGGCAATGGATGTTTTCGAGCGTAAAAATTCTTAGCATGGCTTCCTTCGGAAGGAGAGTAAAGCCGGTGGTCCCATGACGTGGATTCACGCATGTAAAAGAACCTCAAGCCTGATAAAGAGGTATCTGAGCAAAATATCCGGTCTTTCACGCCCAATATACAACGGGATGCTAAGGACCACAGCATTTAAACGGCGTTCATAAATAAAACCCAATTTCAATTTTTCAAAACTAAGCGTTGTAGAAAGAAATGACTTGAATAAAAGTTGCTTGATATTATAGAGGGAAGTAAATGCCACCAGTCGTGTTTTATTTGGAGGAGTGGTAATGACCATTTTAGGGTCAATTTAATGTTTTGAAATGGGAATCTACATTTTTATATTTTTTTCTCACTCTTCATAAACAACTAAACATGTATAAAACTAAATTTGTATAAAGGACTTTGTAACTGTTCTTACACCAACGTAAATAACAACGAAAATTCTGAATGACTGTGTACGAAGAGCGCAATGAACGGTTGGACCATCCATGAATGCTTACTTCAGGGTGAAGTTACGTTTCATGGTTGGGAACCAACATTTTTTATTTTGTTTTCTTATTCTTCATCACAAAATCAACAGCTTTTTATAAACCATTTTCGAATGGGAAAACAACATACAATATATATATATATATATACACGATCAACAGAGCATTAAAGGAACAAAGATGCCGTTATAAAGGAAGGCTTCATAAGAGAACAGATGCTGCTATACCAAAATGGTTAAAAAAAAAAAAAACACGATAGTGTTCTTAAAATCAGTGTCGTTTGACAAGGTTTAAAGATGTATATAACAATTTTAATATTAAATTACAATAAATGAGAGGCTAAGCAGTCAATCTCTATGTGGTGCCTCCTGGATAGCACTAATAGGCTGCAAACTAAAACGAACAACGGAATTGATTGATAAACTTCCAGGTAGCCCGCACCCAACTCAGGCGTACCCTTCAAGTACTTGCACGGAACTCAGGCTGTTTTAGGGATCTCACACGGAACTCAGAATAAGAGTTCCTATTTACATGTGCTAATGGGTTCCACACTTCTCCTACTGTCAGACTGTAATACCTAATGGTTTTATACCGCTCGCCTTCGTCATTTTCGTTCTCATTTATTACATTGCAATAATAATTTGTAAATGATCACCATCTTTAAAAACAAACCCTCACACTTTCGTCATTGCCATTTATTTGTAAATATTCGACAAAGAATGCTGCTTCTTCCTGGGGTTTCTGTCTGTTCATGCTCTATGTTTGCATCTAGCTGAACAAAAAGGTCAATGATTTTACGGCCAGCTGTTCCGAAAACTAATCGATCGTTGGTAATCTACCTGCGCTCTCATTGCAGCTAAGAAATCACTACCTAACAATATTTCGACCACTAGATGCAAAATAATCAGAAAAATGCAGTCTAGCTCAATATCTCCAATCTTTAGCATTAACATAATCTGTTGTTTTACATGCTGTTTATTCGAGCGACCAGTTGCTAAACGCAGAATGCATTCTTTACAGGTAGCGTCTGCAACTTTGTCGTCCTCCGTAGATTGGTGGTACCGTGCTAGCCTCTAGTTCCCAAGGTCGCGGGTTCAAACCCGGCGGAGGGCGATGGATTTTTTCGGGCGTAAAAATCCTTAGCATGGATTCCTTCGGAAGGGAAGTAAAGCCGGTGGTCCCGTGTCGTAGATTTACGGCACGTAAAAGAACCTCAAGCCTGATAAGAGGCCTCTGAGCAAAATTTCCGGTGTTTCACGCCCAATATAGAATGGGACGCTAAGGACCATAGTAGTTAAAGAGCGTCCATAAATAAAACTCATTTAATTTAATTAATCTGCAACTTTAATTTTCTTGCTACTAAATGGTTAAATAATGCTGAACCGATTACAGAGATTGAAGCGTCGCTATATATTGTCGCGTAATATTGTGCTTTTTCTATCAGTACTTTGATTTTCAGTTAATCCACTACCTCGCATTTTTCTATCATATCTGTACTGCTCGGCCTGCCTAATCGTACCGGCGCGCTACTCTCAGTACCTAATCCAGTGACATTAATTTGTTCATCTATCTCGTCTCTTCTCTGTATATGCGTTTCTGGCATCTATGTACTCTGTGACCGTACCGGACACACGGTGCGGTCTAATTGGAGTTTTCCAGAGGCACTGGTTCGACATGTCCTGGACCTATTTCTGACGGATTTACTCTCGCCTCCTCGTGCATAGGTGGGTTAGATGAACGGGCTCTCCATCGGTGTGAGTTAGTCCGGTATTCGCGCTAGTGTGTCCTTTCTGTCTCTTCGGTCCGTTTACATATTTCCGGTTATCATTCCCCCACCTGTTTCTCTATTACATATAAGCTCCTCTCCTTTCGGTTTCAAACTCCATGAAGTTTATTCGGAGATTCTACCTGTTTTGTGCGCTGTTGAAATTCCTATCATAGTTTCCGCCTGGGAGTTCGTTTCTTCTATAATTCGACCTGTTAGTTATTCCCGAGTTCTCTGAACCTCTCGCGGACTTGATAGGCATTAAAATTTGTGAGTGTTTAATGTTCTTTTTATTTGTTTATTGTAGCCCCACGTTTGGTAGCCAATTTGCGAGTGTTTTTATGTTGTATTTATTTATTAGCCCCACGTTGTGGTAGCCACTTTGATGTGGTATTACTTATAATGTTTGTTTACATCGGTGTTGTTGAAGCCATCTTGTGACGTCATTCATTTGTTCGGTTTGTAGCTCCATCTAGTGTTAGCAATTTGTGGTACCTAGTATCAGTGTTTGAAAGAATTTTAAGTTTTGTTTACTGTCCTCCGGCTAGCTATTATCTTATCTTGGGTCGAACATGTGTCTTGATCAGGGTTGTGTAAACGGAAAGGAATCTTTTATCCAAAAAGAACACTGATGAAGAAATTTGTTTTATAATTTTTATTGTCGAACACGTTCACTATCACTTTTACATATTGATCTAGATACTCGCCAAACTGAAACTGTTATAACAACTTCTTACTGATCACTTTTAATCCACGTACTTCAATCTTTTGTATAATTAACTTTACCATATTTTAGATCTTTCATAATTCTGCTACGCGTAACTTGTGAATCTATATCCGATGTATGACGAACTGACTGACTGAAAACGACGTGTAGTGTACACAGATTTTTGATGAACTGAGCTAAATACGACGTGTAATATATGAATGCTTTCGGCGAACTGAAGGACTGACTGACTTTACCTCTAACCTAGCTTATTTATACGCCTTCATCCAGATACGCCTAAAGATTATAACTGAACTGCAATTGGCTAATAAAACGCGCCAACATTAGCGTCCATTTTAATATCCAATTAAAATTATGAATACATATGCTTTAGGGAGGAAACATTCCAGAAGTTTCTACCGAAAACGCGCCAACATTACGTAACTTCCTCGTTTCCAATAATGATAAACAGCTCACCCCCCTCTCTGCATTATTGCGCGCTATTATTGACAGTTTCAGTAAGGCCATATAAATTTACTTCCCAACAATATTTACAATCAATAAACATCTGAAATCAATGTCACATAAAAATGTATATTCATATTACAATCATTATTTACATTTAAGTAATTTGTTACTGCATCAAATTGTGACTTGCCCTTCCCCGTCCACGAATTGAGTTCTGTGGGTTCTTAGGCCAATGTTGGTTTTTTTTTCGTAGGGCTCGCTTTGAAAAGCCATCAAAAATTCCAGAGCTTGCCCTTTGTTCGTGGCTTAACTACGATTGGGTGATTTTTAATCTCACTGGGAAAATGGTAAGCCATCAACGCTATTAATAAATTCATCCTCCTAGGATGAATAGGAGTGCTAACAACTGACTTTGTTGCGCCAGCTTCAGGAAGTAATTAATCATTCCTTCCCCTATCTACGTTGGCGTCCATTATTAATTTGTATACTGATATTGTATTCGGTGAACACATTCCAACATTTTTTCAGGAAAGTTTGCCTGAACTGCAGATGGGTCGTGTGGTCTCCTAAGTTAATCTAAGCCAACTAAATGATCGTCCTTTCAGCCCTTTTTTCACATTTATCACTCGGTATATTTCAGGAATTCCCTTTAATGTAAAATATGATCTTAAATTAAGAATATACCCTTAGCATTGTCAATGCAGTCATCGAAAGTTGGAACCGCGATTTCGTTCAACGATAATTATGTGGGTATCCTTAACTGGCCATGTATAAAATCTTTATTCAAAAAGCCTGCACCATTGTTGTTACTCTGACATGTTTGTGGCAAAATCGATCCCAAAGGGAGTCGATCTGCCGTCCCATTACTATTTGAAACTTCTGAGAAGATAGCAGGTATAACACTTCGACTTACTGAATTTATTTTTATTTATATGCGGCTTAGGCCTCTCGCATTTCTGCTAAGTCCCTAGAAGCTTTGTGCTGACTTCCAACAATTTATGTGAGGGATCCCTTCAGTACATTTATTTCTTGTGATTGATTTTTGTTTTGCTCTTCTACTGTTTTCTTAATGACAGCCAATTCAAAGCTGATGCCATTTTCTATTTCTGTTTTCTTTTGCTCGACCCTCACACAGTTGTTACGGATATTGAGAAGTTGTTTTGCTTCACGTATGGAAAGCCAATTTAAAGTAAGAGTTGTATTGTTATTTCCCCCACGCTTTGGGAACCGATTTGAAGAAGTTATTATATCTTTACGTTATTTGCACCACGCTTTGGGCGTCAGTTTGAAGTAGCTTGTATTGAAGGAGTTGTATTATATTTCAACTGTTGGGAGCCAAACTTAGTAGTTGCAACCGCACATATGGTAAAAAGTTTCCGGTAGCCTTCGCCCCAAGTTTTAAAAATATTGTTAACTTTGTAATTTGACTGTTTCTTTAAATATTATATATTTTTGTTTGCCTCGGCTGCATCAGTATTATTTTTAGAGACATGAATTTCTTAACATGGCGTGATACGGCTGAAGAATGTAGGCTTACAAAGATTATAATTTTTTAATTCACTCTTTTTTATTAATTCTTGACACGATTTAAATAACACTACACTGATACAGAGAGCTGTAAGATTCTTTTATTAATTACTTGCACTTTTTAAACACGTAAACTATTTTCTCACACAAAATACGTATTAAATTTCTCCAGGACGCATCTCGCGTCTGATTAGTAACGCTGTCTGCTAGCAACGCGTCCAGTTATGAGCACTGTCTACCAGCAACTGAACTCTAAATTTGTAAATTTTGCTATATTTCAGTTTCTGATTGGCTAATCCTAGTCCAATAGAACACCTTCATTTAACTAAAGCTTTTTTTTTGGTTGTTGATTGACTATTTTATAAACTGTCACAAAAATTACATTATTGCTTCCAAGAATCACAAGTAGTATTGATAAACTTTCAAATGCATTATTGCCTCAAGGTTACCTTATTGTTACCCTATTATTCTCACAGCTCCTACATTATTAAATTACGTAATGCATTCACATAACATTATTGAACATGTACATATAATATAAACGTTTACATTGACTGTAATATACACTTTTTATATATTGTTATATACATATATTGCTTTAAGGCGGGCTGTTTTTGAATTTACATATTATATAATTAGACTGAAATTACTTAAGTGTTAAAAATACTGCCTCAAAATCGCCACATAAATGCTCATGTACATTTACATTATTAAATGTTATAGTTTTGATTTGTTGTTGTGTTTTTTTGTTAGTTTGTTGTTTTTTTTTGCATATTCAATTTAGCCGTGTGATTCTTGCACTTTGGCACGAACTGCTAAAAATTCCTCATGCATGCAATTTTGACCTGACTAATTTCACCTAAAACCTCAATCTGTTTGTCTATCTGAGGCTTACCTTTTGCATTACCTTGCTTTCCAGTTCTTATTGTTGTTCTGCTAATTTTATTAACTTTTGGTTCTGGCTATCCAATTTTGACCTAGTTTCTGATTATTTCTTACTCCTACTTTTCTAATTTCTGATCTATTGCTTCTTTCTGATTTTGTAATTTCTATCTATTGTCTGGAATTGTGACATTTGATGAGAAGGCTTGCTATATTGTTATCCTGACCCTGCAGCTCACTATTACCTATCAGAATTTGACGGGGTTGCTAGCTCTGCATTTTCTTCATCCATTTCGTTTATGTTGTCACTTTCTGATTTCTGCTCCATTTTATTTTCTATTTTACAATTAGTTACGAATTTTCTATTTCTTAAACACACCTTTTATAGATCACCGAACTACAACTTTTCTTCTTCTTCATTATGTTCTTCTTCTTTCGACGTAGTTTATCTGATGATTTTCTTTTTTTAAATGAAAACGCTGAACATAATTTTCGTTGCTCTCGTCGTTGTTGCTGCTACACCTGTCTCCTGCTGTCGTTTTGGTGATATCTTGGGCACATTCGGTCACGTTCTCCTGTCGTTTTCTTGTGCAGTCGGCTGGATTCGGGCTTGATGGTGTTCTGGCCACGTTCGGTCACGTTCTCGTACCATCGGTTTGATTCACACGTCTTGCACAGTCGATTTAATTCAGGATCCCATGTTAGGGCGCCAATTTGAAGTGGATGCGGCATGAAGGTCTAACAGGATGTGACATGGGCTAGCTCTGTGGCACGGAAGGTCGTGGGATTGGTACTGGTTTCGGGTCCTTGTTAATGTTCAGAGTTCATCTCAGAAGACATGGATCTTTTCTCAGGGGTGGTATGTAATCCGACTGTTGTATTTTATGTTACTTTATTTTCCCGTCACCTTTCTTCTTTATTGACTCTGCCACACACACGCATCGTACTACGCACCATTGTTACTGCCCCTTACTCAGTACACATCTAACACGTTCACCGCTTGCATTTGTAACATGTGACCTATACCTTATCTCCTAAGGTCAGTTTTTAAATTTTCATTCAGAACTCCAGCTTTATAATTGGAAAGATGCATTGAATTTTAAGGTTTCCCTGTATCTTGCAATTTACTGAGTAACAGGACTTTTCCTTATCCACAGACTTGTGTTATAAAGAGAACGCCGGAAATATGCCCTAACGGTACCTCACTAACAAAAGCTACGCGTTCAGTGTTCTACCATTCTGCACCCCTATTGGCTGTACCTCGGCCAGGTTTCTTTGAAGGACGTTCCCTATAATAACTGACAATGTACATATTTTCGTCGCAGGTTACTCATAATATTCACCTTATATATTACTTATTATTATTGTTATTATTATTATTTATTGTATTTATTCGCTCCACGGAGTGTACTTCTTCAAATGATGGCGGCGGAAATACACCTATAATGCCTCGAAGTATTGATTGTTTACAATGAAGACTATTAAACATGTTTAAAATGTACGAGTGTAGTGATTCCGAGCCATTGATATATACGAATGTATATCGGATCTTAGACGGCTTTTATTCTGAATCCACCCCTTTGTCTTATATAATTTTAATTTTGTACAGCCTGACTATTCCCAGCAACGGATGATAAATCCCTTGATACCAAGAGGATGTGAAACATAGGCGGAACTCTGACAGTCTTCCAAGTTCTGGAAAATTAAATTAAATTGAGTTTTTAATTATGGACGCTCTTTAACTACTATGGTCCTTAGCGTCCCATTCTATATTGGGCATGAAACACCAGTAATTTTGCTCAGAGGCCTCTTTATCAGGCTTGAGGTTCTTTTACGTACCGTAAATCTACGACACGGGACCACCGGCTTTACTTCCCTTATGAAGGAAGCCTTGCTAAGGATGTTTACGCCCGAAAAAATCCATCGTCCTCCGCCGGGTTTGAACCCGCGACCTTGGGAACTAGAGGCTAGCATGGTACCACTAGTCCACGGAGGACGACCCAAGTTCTGGAAATGCTGCATAGCCTGTAAGTACCCTTTGGCGGTGGAACAATTATGTATCGTTCGGAATGCTGGAGTTATTTTTAGATAATCATATTTTAAAACTTTTTACCTTCTCTTTGGTCCCATAGTTGTTTAATAACATAAAATCTACATAGTTTTCACCTAGTACATAAACCCTTAACATACACAACGAAATAGAGATGTGTCGTCCTCCGTGGTGTAGTGTTAGCCTGTAGTTCCCGAGGTCGCGGGTTCAAATCCGACGGTGGCGATGGATTATTTCGGGCGTAAAAGCCTTTAGCATGGCTTCCTTCGGGAGGGAAGTAAAGCCGATGATCCCGTGTCGTAATTTTCACGGCACGTAAAGGGACCTCAAGCCTGATAGAGAGGCCTCTGAGCAAACTTTCCTGTCTTTCACGCCCAATATAGAATAGGATGCTAAGGATCACAGCAGTTAAAGTGCGTCCATAAATAAAACTGAATTTCATTTAATTTAAATAGAGGCAAAGCTTGTGAATATGAAAATTGTTCTCTCCAAGGCCATCAATTTAACCGGATTGGAAATAGTCTGTGACCAGCGAGGAAAATAATATTCTGAGTTGTTAATTATAAAACATCGGTTGACTGACTTCTGATGTTAGCTGGACACAATTTTCGCTCTATATACAGTTACTAGCTGGTTTAGTTGCACGGGTGGCTTTTTTAACTTGAATGATGATACTGCTCATTTCATTACCTATCCCCCCCCCGTTCTTTGTGAAATTACAAGACACTTGAATAAAGATTTAATTAAAAATCTAGGACACTATACAGAAAAAATAAAAGTACTGAGAAGCACTGTTAAAAATCACAAATACCACGGATTATAATCATAATTTGTCTTGGATGCACATGAGTGACTTCTACGTTGTCACATTCGGACTGCCTATTTATTGAAAAAATCAGCTGGGAAGAAATAATTCAGCTTAAGTAGCGTGAGTATAGCCTTGTTTATTCTCAGTAATCAACACACTCACACACACACACACGCGCGCGCGCGCGCGCGCGCACACACATACCAAGAATTTATATATACCTAATAAGTGAATATCCGAACATCAGAGCATGATCCCAGAATGAATGGATAAGAACGTCGACTTATTTATTCTATTATGCTAGCAATGTTTGAGCGCTATAGCGACTTTTGTAGTCAATGCGATTATGTTGAATCCTTTTGTGTTATTTTATATCAACACACAATAAATAATGATATGAAGATAAATAATAATAAAAAGCAGTGGCATTTAGTTTGGTCTGATGCTGTTGCTGTTATCACAGTCAAATGTAATAATGTTGGAAATGTTAAATTTCTCAACTAAGCAATTGTAGCGCTATACATTTCCGCAAGCAAAGTCATGGATGGCATAGCTGTTATAATTTTCATTTATACTTACAGCTTTATTTAATGTCACCTAACTTCACAGGTCTTATAGCGACAACATTGACACAATATGAAAATCTAACAAAATTTGATTACAATAGTCGTACATGACAGTAATAATTACAGCCAAGTTGTAAGAATGCTTGTACATTAACAATAGTAATTGTTTTGCAGTAATTATTAAGAAAACTGGTACAATATGTTTATAATAAAGTGTCAAGTTTACAGTCTTTCAAGAATTAAAATGATGATAATTTTGTCGGTTCGTCCAGTGCTGCCTGTCGATCTGAAGGAATTTAGTGGCTGATCCTGTATTTGGAATACTGGGCACATTCCGTTACAATATGTTTGACCGCCAGTCTTGTGTTACAGTGCTCACAAAATGAAAGTTCTCTGGTAAACACACAATCATGTGTTAATTTAGTGTGGCAATTCTTAATCTGGAAAGTAGCACCTGTTGCTGCCGGCTGAAAGTTTTGTATATTTTTGTAAACGATGTGTTAAGTTTTACTTCATGTACTTTGCTGTTGCGGTTTATTAATTATTTATTAGACTGTGTTATACTCCATGATTAATATCAGAGAGGAAATAAACAAATAATATGTGAAATCGCTGTTCCTTTGTTATTTTGTGAGGCTGTGAAAGCCTTGGTAATTTATTATGCTGGCCATGTTCGTCCTATTGCGATTGTCGTTTAGAAAGATATAGATGGTCTTGTGAGCTTTTGTAGGCATTACATAAAATTACATAATTAATTATGTGAAATGTGGCGGAATCCCGAATTCTAAGCTAAACAGTAATTTTCGCCTTGCGTCAAAGGTTATCTGTGCTAAGTGTAAGTAGGTGAGTAGTTGGTGATTGTATTTTCTGGATCAATTTATGGCTTTTTAATTGGCTTAATTGATTTAAATTGGCTGTAATTGGTCTTTCATGTAAAGCCGACCCAAGTAGCATGTATTTTCTGGATCAATTTATGGCTTTTTAATTGGTTCACTTGGTTCAATTGGTCTTTCATGTAAAGCCGACCCAAGTAGCGTGTATTTTCTGGATCAATTTATGGCTTTTTAATTGGTTCGCATGGTTCAATTGGTCTTTCAGGCAAAGGGGACCTATAGTGCATGAGTCTTCTGGATATATTAATGGTTACTGCTGGAGTTGGTAATTGCGAGGGTCGCTTACATGTCCACGTGTTGACATTTACTTGAAGAAGAAGCATTTAAAGGCACCCTCCTCCTCGGCTTTGGGTGGGAGGAGGTAATCAAAATAATGTCTGCATTTCCAGTCAGCTATGAGACATGATTCACCCGCTATAAAGTACACAGTGTTAATTCTAATCATATACATCAAATAAAAAAATACAAGTTTCAATTTTTGTGGCGAACGCTCCTAACGAGTGAAAAGGTTTAATTTTCACCATCCTACCGGGAATTGTTGCTTTCTACGACATGAATAACATGCTACTTAAAACCGTGTATGTATACAGGGAGGTCTCCCTCCACGTCAGTTTAAAAGACGATCGCCTGACTATTCTGTCTGGAGATTCAATTATTGAGGTATAGTGTATCCCGAAAGAACGTTCACCCTACTATGGATAAAGAGTACATGGTTATCAAAAATATGTATGTGTTGAGTATCTGTTGCAAGCACCTCTACCTCCCATGAGTTAGCGTTTAGAGGTTATGATAATATATCGCACCTCTCTCTCTCATGCACACACACATACACACACATATCCACTCATAATCAGGCTTAACACGCTACAGTATAGCAATTTTTGAGACAGACAGTCATCTATAATGGCCGGGTAATTAAGGCTATTGACTCACCCTTCGCATAAGCCGGGGGATCTATTCACGGTATTGATTTTTTTCCCTCTCATATAAGGACTCCCACACCATTGTAAAAGTTCGCTTCATCTACGCTAGATGCCATAAGGTTACAGAACTAACATTTCTAATTCATATCTGGCAGTATCCAGCCGGCTATTGATTTTTCATTAAAACCGCATGAGAGTCAAACACACATTAAATTATAATGAAAAAAGTTTCTTTATAGAGATAGCTAATTACACTGTTACAAGGTGTATGTACAGTGACATAAAAACGAATCACATTTAAAAAAATTCTCATATGTTACACTCACATGACTTTCTCTACTCTTGTACAAACTTTTTTCTACAAACGCTTATTCTGCTTTGCTTCTACTAGGTGCAAGAGGAAAATGGTAGGCTTTAAGCATTAGTCAAATCGTTTAAGAGCTGGTTGCTATGTGACGCATTCCATTCTCTTTACATGTCTAGGACATAAAAAGATGAATAACGAATTCGAGAAAAAATATAATTATTGGGAAATTTAAGGGAATAACAAGCAATATCTCGAAAATAGGACTCAATAAAACAGGGGGCTCAAAACATAAATATCCGGTGAAATCTCGGTATCGAATTTTCGCGTGGAATACAATACTTCCCTTACTTACTCTACATAGTAGAGAAATTTAAAATACTTAGTTATAACAATGGGAAAGATGTCTTGTATCTTTTTCCCACGAGGTGTATGATTCATACAAGGTAATTGAACAATGCCTTTGTTATTTAATTAACAGCACACCCAAACGCAGCTGCAACCATCAATAAGTTCCCTCCCTTAAGTTACTTAAGTTCATGATGATTTACAATTTCCTGTCTAAGGGCAGTTTATCTTAATATTTCCCACAGATGTATGATTCATACAAGGTAATTGAACAATGTCTTTATTACTTAATTAACAGTACACCCAAAGGCAGCTGCAACCATCAATAAATTCCCTCCCTTAAGTTACTTAAGTTCATGAAGATTTACAATTTCCTGTCTAAGGGCAATTTATCTTAATATTTCCCGCAGATGTATGATTCATACAATAAAGAGTAATTGAACACTTCCTTTATTAATCCATTAACAGTACACGTGAATATATTACTTAATACACGGCGTCAAATACATTTATAACTTCATCAGATGTGATTAAAGATCCTGGGGAAAAGAAACGTGAATCATTAGACAAGGATAGATATAGCCAGCTAATATTGTTTAACCAATCAAAACACTCGATTACGGAGTGGATTCTTCTGCGCATTCTTTCTGGGAGAGGGAGAATGAACTTCAAAGTCTATATAAGAAGAAAGCAGGAGCGTTAAAGTTCATTCTTAAAGGAATAACGTCTGTGATTGTGATAGCGTGTGTTAGTGCAAAGATCTTCAAGTACTTAATTCATTTTAGATTTCAATTCGCAAGGTAAGTGCATATACTAGATTTCATACAGGAAATTCGTGTGATGTATTCTTAAAAAGTCGAGTGAAGATACTGAAAGTCAAAATCACATTTAAAAAAAAACGTGTGATCACCTAGCTTCGTAAAGTTTGTCTTGCAATAATGTAGCAGGGTCAGTGTCTAGATGTATATTTAAACTTATATATCACTAATCAATGTCTAAACATCACACAAAAAACTTTAAAGACAATACTGTAACAAAAAATAACCGGGCTTAAGCAAGCTAAAACATAATACATTCTATCTGAACAATCTCATACGCAAATATTCAGTTTTCAGAACGCTAAAGTACGATTGAAAAGGAATATATACGTTAAATCAACTTCCATTTCCACGTAACGGCTTACGACAAAACTAGAAGAGAAAGACAAAAGTAGACCAAAAAAGACAGTGCAAGCGCAAATAGTAGTAGTTATTTGGGGCCTTTAGCTACTTTCAACTGCAACTTATTTTAACTCAAGCAACCTTAAGACAGGGCTTCTATTAGCTAATTTTATAATTAATAAAACAATTAATGTTTGAAAATACTTCATTAACATACTAATTAACAAAAAATTAACTTAACTCTGAATTTTTCGTTGAAACTCTGTAATCTGCTATAAAATAGCTTGCATAATATATAAAAAATACTCTTACGACATGCAAAAAGCTTAACATACTTAAAGCTTAACCTCGAATGTCAACAACTGAAAAAAAATTGAAAAGCGGTAATATGCCAGAAAATAGAGTATAGAATATAGGGAAAATTATCCTTTTCTTCATTCATCAAGTTTACATGCCTAAATTATTATTTTCCAGTGAAGATGCACTCGAAGACAAACAAATTGAGTCTGGCAGGACGTGTCCGCCGCTCACCTGTCCCGGCACAGGCCGCTCCTGAGTCCAGCACTCTACCGTCGCCACCACCACTATCACCATTGATAGACGACGGGGCAGCTGCGTGGCTTGATGCGGATAATGCGGGGGACTTTATCATCCCACCTCCGTCAGGTTTCGGAGATGTTGAGAATTTCAGCGTCGTCCAAAATAACGACAGGGAGGATACACCCATGGAGGGAATTTGTACATGCGCTAACTGCGGGTACAAGACCGCGCTCATCGAGTTGCTTCAGTCATTCCAAGGTAAGTCTTTCACTTCTTTTAACATTAATATTGATGCAATTTATTCCCATGTCTTCTACTAGAAGACTGCCTGCTTGATTGTCACAGATGCTAACAATGTGATGCTCCTATTGTTACAGATCTTGAACCTCTACACCCCGAGCCAGAGCCTCAGGCGAATGAGGCTTTGAGAAAAGGTGTCAAGAGACTTCGTGAAGCAGAAGAGGAGCGTGGTTCTGAAGAAGCAACGTGCAGCAGCCAACCCTCCCGCAAATTAAACCATCAGGTGTACGCACCACATGTTAACGGACCCGCGGCAACAACGTCCAGACCATCCCAGACAATTGATTCATCCTCACCATCACCGGCAAAAAGGGTATGTCGAAATGATTATGATGACCTAGAATGTAGGGTAATAGAGTCTGCATTCAAAGGTCGTATTTTCAATAGTAAAATTGAAAATACGGCTGGGATAATTGACCCCAGTGAGTTTCTCGAGGCATGCAGGGGTCTTGTTATTAAGGAAATCGAATCCACTCTAAAGAAGAGTATGTCTGGGATAAAGATGAGTTGTTCATTGAACGTCTCATACTTAATCCAGACTCCAGATCATGAAAAAGTGGAATCGATATTTCTCAATTCCAAGACAAAGGAGATCCAGCAATCATCTAACCTCGATGTCATCTTTCATGCAATGAAACACGAAATTTTAGAAAATCTAGCCTGTTTTGAAGGCCAATCTAGTTCAAAGACACTGTTCGCAATCCACTCGCTGATAAATAGCGCAGCAAACTATAATCCCCTTCGTGCTTCAGGATTCATAGAGTTGCCAGCATGCATCAAGCGAAAGAAGGCAGTTCTTAATATTCAGAATGCCGATCATTTCTGTTTCGCTTGGTGCATGCTAGCTTCCAGATACCCTGCAAAAGTCAACAAACATAGACCATGTTCATACCCGCAGGATTTGTTATTCAAGGCGTTCAATTATGCTGGAATTACTTTCCCGTTTTCCGTCGATCAGATTGAACGCTTTGAGAAGCAGAATCCAGATGTATCTATAGCTGTATTTGCTCTGAATGCCAACGACTCAGTGGAGTCTATTCGCAAACCATCTGAGAGGAAGGCTAGACAAGTGAACCTCTTAATGGTTGAAGAGGGTGACAAGTCTCACTACTGCCTCATCACCAACTTATCGAGGCTTATTAGAAGTCAGATAACAAGTTCTAGCAGAAAAATGTGGCTATGCGAGGCATGCATGACAAGGTGTTCTAATGAGGATGCCTTGAGAGTGCATAAACTGAAATGCAATAAATGTCAGATCCTCAAAATGCCAAAGCAGGATGAGGTTCTGGAATTTAATGCATATTCAAAGTGTGCCCCTGTACCTTTTGTGATTTATGCAGATATCGAATCTGTTTTGAGGAAGGTCCACTCATGTGAACCCTCTGACGCAGAGAGCTGGACCCGAACCATACAGGAACATGAAGCGATATCGATAGCGTTGAAGGTTATATGTAGACATGATCAGTCCTTGTCGAGATTCAAGCTCTTCAGAGGTGACAATGCACTCAATGACTTCTTCAGCGAACTTAGAAAGATTGCTGATGAAGTCATTGAGATATATGGGCGAATACAGCCCATGCATATGTCGCCTCAGGATGTCCTGGATTTCAACAATGCTAATCACTGTCACATATGCAGGAGAGATTTTGCTATAGATGATGTTAGGGTGAGGGACCATTGTCATATCACTGGAGCATATCTTGGAGCGGCTCATAATGCTTGCAATTTGAATAGAAAATTGCCGAATTTTATTCCAATTTTCTTTCATTGCTTAAGCAATTATGACAGTCACTTCTTGATCAGGCACATGGCATATGATAAGGCTCCTATTTCATGTATAGCACAATCATCTGAACGTTATCTGGCATTTACTAAATGGTACAAGGGCATTAATTTCAGGTTTCTCGACAGCTACAAGTTTCTCGATGACAAGTTATCTAGCTTGGCAGACATGCTGAGCGCTGATGACTTCAAGGTCACTAATGCCGAGTATTCTAATCCAGAACACCTGGAACTAATGAAGTGCAAGGGCATATTCCCCTATACATACATGGATACCATCGAGAAGCTCCAAGAAGAGGAGCTCCCGCCGATAGAGCTTTTCGACGGTGTCACAGAGGAGGAATATGCTCATGCACTTAAGGTATGGAGCACATTCAACATAAAGAATCTCGGGGAATATAGTGACCTTTACCTAAAGACCGATACTCTGCTTTTAGCAGATGTATTCGAGAAGTTTAGAGACTTGTCGCTGGGGATGTATAACCTGGACCCAGCATGGTACTTTACTCTGCCATCACTAGCCTTCGACGCCATGCTTAAGACAACGAAAGCAAGACTCCAGCTAATAAGCGATCCCAGAATGTTAGAATTTTTCGAGGAAGGTATTCGCGGTGGGCTTTGCACGGTATCAAAGCGGTACTCCAAAGCTAACCACGAATACCTTGCAGACTACAAATCTGATGAACCTCGAAACTTTTTATCATACTGGGACATCAACAACTTGTACGGCAAGAGCATGACGTCCCCAATGCCGTATGGGAACCTCAGATGGCTTGATAGGGATGAAATAGACACCATCGACTTCGCTGCGATCCCTGAGGACTCCAAGACAGGATATGTCCTAGAGGTGGATTTGGAGTATCCTGACCATCTCCATGATGCACACAATGATCTACCTCTCTGTCCCCGGAGTGAGATACCACCCGGCAGCCAATACAAGAAACTGATTGCAAGTCTTGAGAACAAAAGCAAATATGTCTTGCATTATAAAATCTTGCAACAGTGCCTAGATCTGGGGCTGCTATTGAGACATATTCATCGGGTGGTATCGTATGACCAAGCTGAATGGCTTAAGGTCTATATTGACCTTAACGCCGAGAAGCGAGCCAGGGAAACTTCCAAGTTTGGTCAAAACCTCTGGAAGAAAATGAACAACGCTGTGTACGGTAAGTTCATTGAAAATGTTCGCAAGTACAGAGATTTCCGTATTGTACCTACCTGGGAGCAAGTACGGAAATTGACGGCTCGTCCAACATATGTATGTAGCCACATTTTTGATGAAAACTTAGTCGGCATAGAGTTGGCTCGAGAGGAGGTCCTCATGAACAAACCAATCTATATTGGCCATGCAATTCTCGATCTTTCAAAATTTATTATGTATGATTTTTTTTATAAAGTAATGAAACCCCAACTGAATGACCTGGTCCTGAATTATATGGATACAGATTCATTCATTTTCGAAACTTCTACAGACATTTACAAATTCATGAAAACCAATCCACAGCATTTTGATACATCAAATTATAAGCAAAATAATGTATATGACATAAAGCAGGCCAACAAGAAAGTGATTGGGTTGTTTAAAGATGAGCTGGGTGGCATGGTGATGACTGAGTACGTTGGACTTAGGGCAAAGCTCTACAGCTATAAATATAACAACAGCACCATCATGAAAGCAAAGGGGATTACCAAAGGTGGAATGCGAGCAATCACCTTTGAGAAATATTTCGAGTGTCTAAAAGATTGAAATAAAAAATTTTTGGCTAAACAAATTTGCTTCAGGAGTACAAAACATAAAGTCTCGACTGTGGAAATTAACAAAATTGCATTGCATGGAGGAGACACGAAGCGCAAGATGATTGATGGCTCTCATGCAACTCTCGCGTGGGGCCATTATTCACTTAGGGCCTCGTAATCCATTCCGACTTCCCTGGATGTCACATCCCCATCTCATGTATTATATTGTATATAGATTATTTATTGACTAATTTATTAATTGTATATATTGTATTTAATTATTTTTACTGTTTTTTTTAAATTATTTTATATAATACAATGTTAATGGAGCATTGTTCAGTTAAAATGTATCAAAGGAGGAAATCAAGTTACTGTAAATAAAACACGAGGTACTGCATTCAAGACTCTTTATTTCAGTATTAGCTACAATAAATCCTTTCCATCAATCCATTGGCTATTAGGGAATCCATACCATTTCACTAGAATCCTCTCTCCTTGCCTACGCAAAATCTTCTCCACTAAATAAGTGTTAGGGAATAGTGTAGAATGTAGTTCATGTCCATAAAATGCTCCTTTTATATGATCTCCATCATTATCCTTTATGATGTATGTGGTAGGATTGGTTCGTTTCACATGAGCCACTTGGAAAATTTCAACACTCCAGTTGGGTTCAAAACCCTTTTCGAAATGTCCTTTATTCTTAGATATCCTCACATAATCGCCGACACTAAACCTCCTTGCACTCCTCTTCTCTCTTTTGGGATGGTTATACTTGTAAACAGTCAGAAGAAGGTCATTGTTCCTCACTTCACTGGGTTTCATTTTGATGGTTGAGTGGTAAGTGTCATTGTACTCTGCAACGATTTTAGGTAGAAGATCTAGCCACTTATATGATCCTTGAGCTAGAAACTCCCGATACATCATATTCTTTAAAGTTCTGATTAAACGCTCAACAGCTGCAGCCTTCACATTAGTATAGGTACTGTAGTGATTGATATTATACTTTGCCATTAGATTTTTAAAGTGCTTGTTATAAAATTCTTTTCCGTTGTCACTCTGTATATTCTTGGGTGGCGTTTCCATGTCCTTTAGTATATCTTCCATGGCCTTTGCAACCTGTAGTCCTGACTTGTCCTTTAATGGCCTTGCATAGGCCATTTTAGAGTAGAAGTTGACTGCAATCAGGATATATTTGAAATTCTTGTTGAGATTTGCATGGCGGATCATCTCAACCAAGTCGATTTGCATCAGATCATGCATACCTTTGCTAACGATCTTTCGACGCAAGAAGTTTCTTCGGGCGGGAGCATGGAGCTCTCTTGCTATATCTTGCTTCACCGTCATGCTATAATCCTAGCCGATTTCAGTTCTTGAATAATTTCTTCAATTTCTTGTGTGTGATTATTATTTCCGGCGTCTCTGGATGCAATGAGAAGCCTCAGGCGATTCACCAGGTCGTTAGGGTCGTTCCAGTAGATGTATTCTTGCCTCGTATCAGGGCGATGCTCCTTCCACTGCAAACCTAAACCCTTGTGTTTCGTTACTAGAGGGCGTATAATGCTTTTATACTTGTAGGAATTGCCTGATCTCAGCTGCCCGTGCTTGCTGAAGTTTCTTCGATGAACATGTGTTGCTTTCAATATTCTGCTATATGTATCCAGATCCCCTTCTGTATATACATGCATTTCAGGTATCCTCTTGAAGATGAGTTCACTCAATCCAGGTGTCACCTCGTACGTTTCATCACCTACTCGTACTTTATTGTTGAGGAAGTCAATGATCTTGTTCCCCAGCATATAGCTTCCATCTTCGTATCTCACACCGTAGGCATTATCTATTTCATTCTTATCATTCCTTCGAACTTTCTGCAGGAATCTTAAGATATTCTCATCTTTCTCCTCTTTAAGTGGATCACTCTTTTTCTGACTCTCCTCATTGTTTGAAGTAACACTATTGTTTTTCTGAATTTGTAGTATATCATGTAACGGTTCTGCTACTGGCTGAAGAGCTTCACTCATTACTCTCTGGGTCTCAAACTTTTGTCCTTTTAGTGCACGTAACTTTTCCCTTATAGCCTTTGTATGCCTGGCTACAGATTCTTTAAGTCTTATGCTCTCGCTGTCCATCTTGAAATGATCGTGAATTTTGTTATTCACCTCAATATATAGCTATTCTATTCTGTTGGTCTCAGTTTATATGCTATACTCATTTCGATATTTAGAATATGGCCATCTTTTGCTCGATTGGCCGGAGCAGTAAAGGTGAGTGTATCTCCATTTGCAATAGGAGTAGGGAAGGTTCTGACTATGTTATTGTTTATAGCAAATAATGTATCTGCTCTTACAAAAGGAGGAGTTGACGATGTCATATAGCATGCAACGACCTCTCCGTTTACAGGTGCTCTGTAGTATTCGAGACCCGATGTTAATGTGTATCTTAGTGAATTCCCTCTGAAAGGCTTCGTCTGCAGGCTAAAAACGTGGTGACCTTTCAGTTGATCTAATAGCGCATTTATAACATTCACTTGTGATTTAAGAATATTCACATTATTCATAGCTATTGTCAAGTGCTTATCCATGGAACTCTGTTGGCTCGCCATAGTTTCCATATGTTTCACTACTGTTTCGGTGATATCAGTTCCAATAGAGGCTAGTCTCCTGTTTAGAGCTTGCTGTGCTTCATTGTGCTTTTTACCAATAATGTGTTTAACAAACTTTTTACTAGCTGCATCACTGTCATCGATGGGATCTGCTATCTCTCTTATTCTTCTTTTTTGAAAGGAAGCGTTCCCATCTGAATCGATCGCTGGTGTTCTTGCATTAACATAGTCTGATACATATTTCCTATTCGGTACATCATAGTCCTCCTGAGGTGATAATATTATCTTCATTCTTATTGTATCTAGAATAATGTTGTTTCCAGCGTCTCGTTTAAGTGCATGTTTGTCCAGGTATTTCATTAGAGACTCATATTGCCCATCTAGCGATTTCTGGATGTGATTCCTTATCATAGTTTCAAGTTCACCCATACGCTGATATGCCACTTTTTCGGTGAATTCCTGCATTCGATTTTCGGTAGAAGTCGTAAGGGTGTCAACATAACGTTTAGTGCTTGCGTCATTGTCTTCCTCGGGATCATGAACAATGCATAGTCTTTTGTTTTTAAATTGATAGTTTCCTTTTCCATCTCGGTTTATGATGAATTGATGAAGTGCTCTTTTAACTGGAGCAGTCCTCTGTGAACCGAACCTGTCAATACTCATTTCGATCTATGAATGATCTTTTTCTTTCTTTTCTACTTTAATATATACATCGAAGCCGTTCCTATATCGACCCTCATTCATAGGGAATTCAGGAACTATCACTACAAATGGTCTTCCTTCCGAGACACTTTCCCAAACACCCTTGCACAGGTCTTTAAATTCAGTATATGACATGTCAGTGTTCACATAATCCTCATATATATGTTTCAAGTTTAAATTATCCTGCTTGAAGAGAATAATCATGTTCGTGTTGTCTCTTATTAGATGTTTAGGCACTTTAGCATACGACTGTGCTAAATATATAGAGTCCACATTACGGTGTCTGCCCATGCTGTAAAAAGAGGCGATCTTCCCCTGCTTTTCAGTGATTACGTCATCAAATATAAATATGGAGTTTTCTTTAACTTCAGAGGGATGTAAGACACTTTCTCCATCTTCATAAGTGTTCACTTCTATCCCTTCAATGTTTTCGAGTAGCTTGATGAGATATTGATACTTTGGCTGGTAAAGGGACTTTGAATAGATGTACAAGTTTTCAAAACGTAAACCATTCACATGAAGCAGCATATTCAGTAATACATTAGTTTTTCCGGCGCTTGAGCTGCCTAGAATAAGAGCTCTGACATTAGAGGGAAATAACTTTCCGTGTCGATTGCATCTAAAATCACTTTCAAAGTCTAGCACCTGAATGGGCAGGGAGCAATCTTGCTTCACGAGCTCCATCTTAATAACTAAATATAAAAAAAGCACGCATAATGTATATATATACATTTATATCAGGTGCGCATGGATTCCAGTTTGTAGCTTGAGAGTATAAAAGTCCAATACTATTTTAAAGTCAGCTAGTCTATCATGGGAGCTAGGAGGATCAAGATCTCCAGAGGCTCTGGGTTAATTAACTCTCTTATTAATTGGCTGCCCTTTGAAGCACATTTACCGGGCTACAGATATTGCGGTCCGGGTACGAAGTTGGAAAAACGCCTACAGAGAGGAGACCCCGGAATTAACCCATTAGACGAAGCCTGTAAGCAGCACGACATCGCCTACGCTGAGCACAGGGACTCTGCTACGAGAAATATAGCCGATAAGATCTTAGCCGAGAAGGCGTGGAAAAGAGTACAGGCATCGGACGCTACTTTAGGAGAAAAGTTGGCCGCCAGGCTAGTTACAGCAATTATGAAGGGCAAGGTGGCTGTAGGTGCTGGCTCCAGGAAGAAAAAGCATGGAGGATTTCTGCCTCTCATTCCTATTATTGCAGCCCTAGGTGCTGCAGCTGGAGGAGCAGCTCAAATCGCCACAGCAGTGAATAAGAAAAAGGCTGCAGATAAACAGCTTGCAGAAATGGCAAGACATAACAGAGAGATAGAAGCAAAAGGAAAAGGTCTTCAAGTGAAGAAGAATAAGACGAGAAATGCCAAAAAGAAGAGACGCAACAGCAAGAATGGAAATTCAAAAAACTCTGGAAGAGGACTGTACTTGTCCCGGAAAAAGCCTTGAGTAACATTGATCTCGACATGTATGCTAGACGTTTAAAGATTTCGCATTTTAGAGGTGTATATATGATTGATGAGTTGCCTACAAAGCCTCATCACCATGAGAGGATTATCGTCAACCTCGATTCTTCAGAGAATGAAGGTACCCATTGGGTTGCTGTAAGGAAGGAGGGTATCATTGCATTTTATTTCGATAGCTTTGGGAACCTAAAGCCTCCTAAAGAGATAGAAAGGTATCTCAGAGGTGTTAGGTTAATGTATAATACTGAGAGGTTTCAGAGTTTTAGCTCAGTCATCTGTGGACACTTGTGCTTACAATTTCTATCACAATGAGTTACACTATTGCCGTTAGCGGTAATGAATCTGTTCTGACAACACACCTGAATTCTCCTCTGAGGATCGATCCTAAAGGATATTATGAGATTGCTCTTTTGAATTTTGAAACCTTCTATTCTATTCCCAATGTGGATCATAGCAATAATCAGTTTCATTACATTTACAATGACAATCTTAAAGTCATTGATATACCTCATGGAACTTATGAGATTACTGATATTAATGCATACATCAAAGATAAGCTTCAATTGGATGAGGATGTCTTCTTTATTCGGCCTAATAATAATACAATGAAGGCTGAAATTAAATGTCCTTTTCCTATGGATTTTTCAAGGGAATGCTCTATTGGATCCCTTTTAGGCTTCAGTGAAAGCAAAGTCATTCCTGCTAATCAAGTGACTGAATCTGATTTCCTAGTAAACATATTTAAGGTGAGCATAATACGAATCGAGTGCAGTATTGCAACAGGCTCTTTCATCGACGGTAAAAGCGGACACTCGATCTATGAGTTTTTCCCTTCTGTTCCGCCAGGATATCACATTTCGCAAGAGCCTTCAAATCCCATTTACCTGCCTATCATAGACACTAACTTTATCGATCAAATCACTCTTCGAGTAGTCGACCAGAACGGTCATCCCATCAACTTTAGAAACGAGGATATAAGCATAAGACTTCACATACGTCGTAATGGGAATAGATTTTAGCAGAAGAAGACGCCTACGAGGATATAATAAGCCTGCGCATCGTCGTATACATCATACTCTACCTGCGACACTCAGTGTGTTAACATCGAGCAATAGGAGGTTCCTTGAAGCATTGGGCTTCAGAATTCTGTGATGGACATCTTCAATGTGACGGAAACACCTACATTTGAGGACAAGATTGCTAAAGAAGAGGAGCATGTGTTTTTACCGTATAATACATCGGCTCTGGATGCGAATGATGAAATTAGAATCCCTTGTCAAGCTGAAGATTTATATACTCTACCTAACCGGAGTTATCTCTACATTGAGGGATCTGTTACTAAACCTAATGGAACAACTACTACAGCAAGGCTCACCAATAATGCTATTGCATTTATGTTTGACGAGATTCGATTGGACATGAATGGATCGACTATAGACAGAACAAGAAATCCAGGGATTACATCAACTATGCGCAACTATGCTGCACTCAACTCTATGGAATCCAACCGTTTACTCAATGCTGGATGGTGCTACCCTGGAGAAGATGTGGATATTGTGCATCCTGCAAGTGGAGCATTCAACGCTATAGTACCGCTGTCAATGCTTCTGGGATTTCCAGATGATCACAAGGACCTCATACTCAACAGCAAGTTTGAGCTGGTCCTCATTCGATCCAAGGACTCTAAAAACTGTATTCTGGCAACCGAAGGAGAAGAAAATGCTATTGTTAAACTTACACGTATCGAGTGGCGGATGCCTATAATACGCCTTTCTGATGGTGAAAAGGTGGAGATCCTTAAGATTGTCAAGTCAGACAGGCCATTACACATAGCCTTTCGAAGTATGGATCTGCATACTCAGCCTGCGGTACCTCAAACTAGATCATTTACATGGAACGTTGCAACAACATCGAGACCCGAGAAACCAAGATTTGTTATTGTGGGAGCGCAGACATCGAGAGTAAATAATGCAACTAAAGACTGTTCCGAGTTTGATCATTGCAACATAACCAATTTGAGACTGTATCTGAATAGTGAATGTTATCCCTACCATGATATGAACTTGGACTTTGGAAACTCTAGATTTGCCTCGTTATATGAAATGTATTCAAAGTTCCAAAGCTCCTATTATTCGAGAGAGAATTACCCCCTATTGAGGAGAAAAGATTTTCTTAAACATGCACCGATATTTGTCATTGACTGCTCACATCAGCCTGAGGAGGTTGTAAATGGAGCTGTCAATATTAGACTGGAAATTCAAACTAGTGCAAATATTCCTGCACAGACATCTTTGTATTGCTTGATAATTCATGACAAAGTATTTACATACAAGCCCCTGTCTCATGTGATGCAGTCTTTAATTTAAATGTGGTTATTTTATGCTTGATATAAGGAAGTGTAAGGGGGGATTTTCGTGAATAAAAGCAAGTTATAAAAGATATATTTACTTCTTTATTTTCTTATTATACATTTCCATCGCCTTCTGCCTCCAGCTCCTTGTCCCTACATATGTGTCTTCATTTACAATACATAGGTTCTGCAGATGTCTATCTATATAGGATTCGAGTCTTTTTATTAGTGATAGTACATCATAATTCAAATGAATTTCACCGTAATTTAAAGACGTATTAAAAAGTGTAATTTTTCCACTTTCCATAAACACCGTGATATTATAGGAGAATACAACATGTTCACTGTACTCTCTGTTCGGACACTTCTTCACTTTCAGATATGTTTCGAATTCTGCGAGACTTTTTTGAATTATCTGCCAGTCATATTTTGTCATATACACGAAATTATTATTGTCTGTTTCTTTTATGAGGAGCACTGGGGTTTCATAATACAATCCTATATTGACACTACTGCTTCTTGAGGTGTAGCCGCCTTGGAGCACGAGTGCGGGTGCTTGCATCTCTCTTCGGGGTGTTAGCGCAGGTAATTCGCTCTTCCAATAGCGTCAACCTCCTATGGAGATCTTCAAAGGTTTTATTGTTCTTCCTCCTGGTGGGCTTCCTGGTAGCGGACCTGAAACATTACATATTGCGTCTATTAGAAAAATCATTTTTTTTTAAAATAAATTCGCAGGTCTCCTGAAAGGAATTGCACATGTTAGACACCAGGAATGGGAGCGATGTAGTTTTATTTAAAGCATGCGTGTTCTTTCATAGATTTGAAATTAATACTCACTGTATTGCTTTGTGTAATTCTGCTCGTTTCCTGGGTGAATGTTCAGGAGTCACCTGGAGCATATCGCCATCTACTTGCAAATTGTTTGGCCTCTCTTGGTCATCCAAAGTCATCAAAAGCTGCGGTACATTCGGGAAATCTACTTCATCTATGTCCTCTGTAGGAATAGGAGTTGTCTGACGATTTCTGGAATAATTTTAATTATTTTTTAATAACATTAGATATTCTACAAGCCCGTGCAGTGTAAGAGCATCTAGATATTTTCAATGCCACTTACCTTAAGCTTCCCCGCCTGAGTAAGAATACAGCGCAGTTTTCATCACACAGGAAGTACGACTTCATTTGATCGTGCACCTCTGGCTTCTCGCATAGGGTTGCATGCGTATCACCATTACAAAATTCAGAATGATGTTGTGCGGGTGCTTGCATCTCTCTTCGGGGTGTTAGCGCAGGTAATTCGCTCTTCCAATAGCGTCAACCTCCTATGGAGATCTTCAAAGGTTTTATTGTTCTTCCTCCTGGTGGGCTTCCTGGTAGCGGACCTGAAACATTACATATTGCGTCTATTAGAAAAATCATTTTTTTTTTAAAATAAATTCGCAGGTCTCCTGAAAGGAATTGCACATGTTAGACACCAGGAATGGGAGCGATGTAGTTTTATTTAAAGCATGCGTGTTCTTTCATAGATTTGAAATTAATACTCACTGTATTGCTTTGTGTAATTCTGCTCGTTTCCTGGGTGAATGTTCAGGAGTCACCTGGAGCATATCGCCATCTACTTGCAAATTGTTTGGCCTCTCTTGGTCATCCAAAGTCATCAAAAGCTGCGGTACATTCGGGAAATCTACTTCATCTATGTCCTCTGTAGGAATAGGAGTTGTCTGACGATTTCTGGAATAATTTTAATTATTTTTTAAAAACATTAGATATTCTACAAGCCCGTGCAGTGTAAGAGCATCTAGATATTTTCAATGCCACTTACCTTAAGCTTCCCCGCCTGAGTAAGAATACAGCGCAGTTTTCATCACACAGGAAGTACGACTTCATTTGATCGTGCACCTCTGGCTTCTCGCATAGGGTTGCATGCGTATCACCATTACAAAATTCAGAATGATGTTGGACTGCATGGGTGGTTACAAGGACATCGACATCATTCACGCCTCTGTGTTGTTCCTCATCTGCATCCCCTCCTCTGGAAGAACGAACATATTTCAAATTCGTTACTTTCTTTAAAGATTAGATGTAGCATAGTATTTCCTAGAAAGGAATAAAAAAGAGCGTCTACTTACAGGTACCTTCTTCTGTAGACTGGGCAGTTCTCTGTGCATATTTCTCTTGAAGACATCTGGTCATGATATGAGGGCATGTTACAGACAATTGAATGTATGAACCCATTACACTCCTCCTTGTGGTAGTAGGTGTAGTGGTACGCTTCCTCTCCACACTCACTCCAAAAATCTTCCATTCCTGCCATGCTAATAACGTGCAGATTGAGAAACTCTTTCTACAAAAACCTTCAAATAATACTTTCAGGGTGCTAGGCCTGAGACCTTATATAGCAGTGGTATAATGGTGGGGGATAATTGCAGAAGGATAGGGCGGCGCATGCGCGGTCATAGGGTTTGAGGGCGGAGCTTGAAGCGAAGAATAGCCGTCTATTAGCTTTCACGGATGCGGTCCATTAATTTTTAAATTTGCAACTGTACCGGATTTGAAAGATTTATTAGACAACATGGGAAAGCGGTGTAGCAATGGTTCTCACGCTCGGTGAATCATGTTTCATCCTTAAAGTAATTACCTCCCCCACCCCTAGCCTGTACTTTCCTTGAGGAGGGATTTAGGTCGGGTCTTGCACGAAAGACTAATTGAACCATGCGAACCAATTAAAAAGCCATAAATTGATCCAGAAAATACACGCTACTTGGGTCGGCTTTACATGAAAGACCAATTGAACCAAGTGAACCAATTAAAAAGCCATAAATTGATCCAGAAAATACATGCTACTTGGGTCGGCTTTACATGAAAGACCAATTACAGCCAATTTAAATCAATTAAGCCAATTAAAAAGCCATAAATTGATCCAGAAAATACAATCACCAACTACTTAGGTGGTTTGTTACGTTATTTGCACCACGCTTTGGGCATCAATTTGAAGAAGTATTTAATTAGCTCCTCGTATGGACGACAATTTGAAGTAGTTTGTATTGAATGAGTTGTGTTATTGTTGTAGGAATTGTATTATATTTCAACTTTTGGGGAGCTAAACTTGAAGTGTGTTTGCAACCGCACGTATAGTAAACAGTTTCCGGTAGACTTCGCCCCAAATGTACTTTCAGGTGGCCTTTGCCCCGAGTTTAAAAATATTAACTTTGTAATTTGACTTTCTTTAAGTATTATATATTTTTTGGCCTCGGCTGTGTCAGTATTGTTGTTTTAGAGACATGGATGTCTTGGCAGGGTTGTGATGCGACAAGAATGTAGGCTTACACAAACTATTATTTTACTTCACTCCTTTTATTAATACTTGATACGATTTAAATAACACTTCACTGATAGAGAGCTGTGAGATGTTTTTATCAAATACTTGCACTTTTTAACACGTAAACTTATTTCTCGTCTCACACGAATGCGTATTAAATCTCTCGAGGACGCATCTTGCATCCGGTTACAATCACTGTCTGCAGGAAACTGAACTCTAAATTTGTAAAATTTTCTCCTTTTCAGTTTCTGATTGGCTAATCCTACTCCAATAGAATACCTTCATTTAACTAAAGCTTGTTCTGGTTGTTGATTGGCTATTTCTAAACTGTCTCAAAATTTACATTATTGTTGCTCCAATAATGACTAGTAGCATTATTAAACATTCTTACTCATTATTGCCTCAAGGTTACCTCATTGTTAGCAACTTTTAACCTATTATTCTCACAGCTCCTACATTATTAAATTACGTAATGCATTCACATAACATTATTGAACATGTTTACAATAATTTAAGCATATGCAATGACTGTTATATACATTTTACAAATTATTACATACACATATCGCTTCAAGGCGGGCTGTTATTGAATTTACATATTATATAATTTTACTGAAATCATTTAAGTATTAAAAATACTGCCTCAAAGTTTGGTCGAAATCAGTGCAACGGTGTAGAAACCTATAAGGAACATCATACCTACCTACCTACCTACCTACATAATACATACATGCATTACATACATACGGTGAATTTTATAGATTAAGATTTAACATATCCTGTTAAAGAACTTGATTATAACATACAAAGCAAATAAAGCAAAACTTCCTGATTTGAGGATTATTAAAATATGTTGGCGTGTCGTACCGTTATAAGCAGATTCGATTCTCTTTTGTTTTGCTGTGTTCTAGTTGCTAAACAGTGACCAATTACATAATATATATTGCTTGGAATAAAATATCGGTGGCATTTGTCTTATTTTACATGCGTTTTCTGTGCGGTAGCAACAACTATTTTCTACTCCATGGCATTCTCAACTAAACGTCAAAGGCTTCTTTGCAAGCATGTTCGTTTATGCCTCCAACGCGATCGTATTCTAATATTCAGCCAAGTAAATCCTTTTTAGTCGCTTAATCTTGTAGTTTGGATTACAGGCTATGTCTATCGTGAAGAACACTGTTTTTATATGGTGAAGTAATCATTAAAATTAGTTGAGTGGTTTCCAAGGTTACTCTACGAGGGTAGTCTAAAAAGTTTCCGACCTAATAAAGATACAAGCCATTTTTTCAGAATTTTTTTTTTTTATTTTTCAACATAGTCTCCATGTAACTCTACACACTTCTCCCAGCGATGCTCCCATCTCTGTAACCCGTCCAAATAGTACTCGGCGTTTTTCTCTGCAAAATAATTGTTCACGAAGGTGATTGCCTCTTCATTTGACGAAAATCTCTGTCCTCCGAGCGCAATTTTCAGATGAGGGAACAAAAAGAAGTCGCTTGGGGCTAGATCTGGTGAGTAATGCGGATGGTCAAACAGTTCAAACCGTAATTCGTGGATTTTCGCCATTGCAACCGCTGAGGTGTGTTGTCTTGGTGAAACAGGATTTTCTTTTTCTGCAAATGTGGCCGTTTTTCCACAAGTTCTGGCTTCAGCTTGTCAAGTAATGATGCGTAGTATGTTCCTGTAATGGTTTTTCCTTTTCGAAGATAATCGATTAAAATAACTCCATGACTATCCCAAAAAAACAGTCGCCATCACTTTCCCAGCCGAAAAAACAGTTTTTGCTTTTTTTTGGAGCCGGTTCCCCCTTTGCAGTCCACTGTTTGGACTGTATTTTTGTTTCGGGCGTATAATGGTATATCCAAGTTTCATCTACAGTAATTAATCGGCGCCAAAACTCGGATTTATTGCGCCTAAACTGCGCCAACAGAGCGTTGGAAATGTTCATTCCAACACGTTTTTGGTCAAACGTGAGCAAACGCGGCAAACAACGCGCGGACAGTTTTCTCATGTCTAAATGTTGATTTAATATGTGACAAACACGTTCTTTTGACATATTCATAGCCTCTGCTATCTCTCTCGCTTTAATTCGGCGGTCATCTAGCACAATTTGGTGAACTTTGGCGATGTTTTCGTCGGTAGTTGCAATTTTTGGACGTCCCGATCGTTCATCGTCTCCCAAGCTCTTACGGCCACATTTAAATTCAGCTGCCCAAAATTTTACTGTGGTAAATGATGGTGCAGAGCCCCTCATACACAGAATCCAACGCATCTTTGATTTGCGTAGGCGTATTGCCTTTCAAAAATAAATATTTAATGACAGCTTAAATATTTAATAATTTTTTTCGGGCGTAAAAATCCTTAGCATGGCTTTCTTCAGAAGGGAAGTGAAGTAACGGGAAGGGAAGTCCCTGTCATAGCACGCAAAAGAACCTCAAGCTTGAAAAGAGGCCTCTAAGCAAAATTTCCGGTCTTTCACGCCCAATATAAAATGGGACGCTAAGAACCATAGCAGTTAAAGAGCGTCCATAAATAAATAAATAAATAAATAAATAAATAAAACCTCAAACTTGCATAGAAGCAGGAATTGAATTATAGAAGATAATGACAATGCCGATATTTATTTATCTATGGCAGTGAAATTTGTGTATGTAATGTATGTTTTACACTCACATGAATTTCTCTACACACTATCCTTTATTTTTATGTAGCTTCTACAATTCTTACAAAAACTTATCTTTGTAACTACATGTTAATCCAAATAAATGTTTACACATTTCGTTATAGATACAAGAAACCGAAGCGATATTCAAGTGTTTAAAGCGGATCGCTAATTGCAGGCCTTTAAATTCCTTACTCTTTCCATGACATCGCGTGAAACAATTATGTTACAGAGCTTCAAAAAGTGAAAAATTCAGGTCAATAACAAGGAATATCTCCTGGGCTGATGCCGTAAAAACATTGTTCTAATAAATTATGTTTATTAAAGAAATCTACATTTTTTGTGGAGTAAGTTTGTTTATTTGTTATGGTTTACCTACCGGAGATATTCCTTCTGAAGGAAGAGGACTTCACAAGCTATTCCCAGAAAATTCAAAATTTCTATACATTTTATTTTTCATGTAAATATTTTAAATATACAGCACTTTAATCAAAATCGTTAGTCATTTTTGAGAAAATAAACAATAATGAAACATCTGTTATGTAAATGGTAGTTTGGAGAGGGTCAATGTTTTTTGAAAATCTTCGTGTAGCGTCTATGGAAGGTATTAAACTTCAATACCAGGTTTCCCACAATTCTTTTTTGAGTCTGTGTACAATAAAACTACTAGGTACGTGTGAGGCAGTATTTTTAACACTTAAATAATTTCAGTCTAATTATATAATATGTAAGTTCAATAACAGCCCGCCTTAAAGCAATGTGTATTAACAGTATATAAACAGTGTATAATACAGTCATTGTATATGTTTATATTGTTGTATACATGTTCAATAATGTTATGTGAATGTATTACGTAATTTAATAAGGTAGGAGCTGTGAGTATAATAGGTTAAAGGTTGCTAACAATGAGGTAACAATGAGATAACCTTGAGGCAATAATGAATTTGAAAGTTTAACAATACTACTTGTAATTCTCGGAAACAATAATGTAATTTTTGACAGTTTATAAAATAGCCGATCAACAACCAGAAAAAGCTTTAATTAAATGAAGGTATTCTATTGGACTAGGATTAGCCAATCAGAAACTAAAATGGAGCAAAATTTACAAATTCAGAAGTTAGTTCCTTGTAGACAGTGTTCCTAACCGGACGCGAGATGCATCCTCGAGAAATTTAATACGTATTCAGTGTGAGACGAAAATAGTTTACGTGTTAAAAAGTGCAAGTAATTAATAAAAAAATCTCACACCTCTCTCTCTCTCTATATCAGTGAAGCATTATTTAAATCGTGTCAAGCATTAATAAAAGGAGCGAAGTAAAATTATAATCTGTGTAAGCCTACATTCTTCAGTCGTACCACTCCCTGCTAAGACATTCATGTCTCTAAAAATAAATACTGACGCAGCCGAGGCAAACATAAATATATAATATTTAAAGAAACAGTCAAAATTACAAAGTTAATATTTTTAAACTTGGGGCAAAGGCCACCGGAAAGTACATTTGGGGCGAAGGCTACCGGAAACTTTTTACCATACGTGCGGTTGCTACTACTTCAAGTTTGGCTCCCCAACAGTCGAAATATAATACATCTTCCTCAAACTGGCTTTCCATACGTAGCAGCAACAAACCTTCATGTGGTAGAGAAACCAAAACGGGAGAAAGCAAAGAGAAAACAGAATGTGTTACATTCACATGGCTTTCTCTAGGCACTATCGTTTATTTTCTTATACTTCCGCCAACTATTCGTGCAAAAGTTTATTTTTCTCTCTGCTTTATGTTTACAGAAATGGTTTCGTTATACATTTCGTTGTAGGTACAAAGACAATACAGGATGCCAAAGCGATAATCAAATCTATGAAAAGCGGATCGCTATACACTAGCCTTGAAATTCCATACTCTTTCGATGACATCACGAGAAACATCTGAATTGCAACAGTACTAAAATTGATAAAGTATTGAAAATTTCTAACCAATTACAAGGAAAACGTTGGGAATGGCCGTTACCATAAAGAATTGTGTGTTTTAAATATATGCAAGCAGTTTTTTTAAATATGTTTTTGTCTGTCTCTTATGATTTACCAATTATACAATATACCAGAATTATACAAAATTAATTCCGAATGCTGAGGACTAATCGTAGATTATTCAGATATCCTTAAAACGTACCTATGGTATTTCAAGTAAAATCGTTAAAGCCCTTTTTGAGAGTATAAAAATAATTAGTTTGGGCTCGGAGATTTTATTGAAAACCTTCGTGTCACACCCTTGGAAGATGGAACTTAAATATGAAGATTGGTATTTATCCGACTTTTCGCTTTTGTGTTATGCCGTTCAATGATAGATACGCACAAACACCCACGTGCGCGCGCACACACGGATCATTTTCTAACATGCTTATGTTTATTCAGGGCACCTCAAAACATGTGTTACCGGTGAAATCATGATATTGAATTTTGGGTGGATTCTACTACTCTAAGTAGGCAATAGTTGGTAAAAAAGTAAAAAGTAATAGTTGGTAACCATAGTTGGGAGGGTTTTCCACAAGTAGATCTAAACTTAACAGTACCACACAGTTACAATGTACCTACTCCGCAGTATATAGACGTTACATGGATAAGAAAATTGCTTGGAGACATTATATAGACCAGAATGAGGATATTCCACCTTACAGCACAAAACATGGAGACTGCTTTAAAAACCGGGACGTATATGTAAGTCGACGATATTAAGTTTCCCCTTTTCTTGTAAATGTGCTACTAGCAGTAGACCTACTGTCATCTAACGACATTTTCCCATATTGGTTTGCTTTGAATTTAAATAAATAAAACTGCCAGAAGTTTCAGGGGGGGGTTGAACCCTAGAAATCCCCCCTCTAAACACGGCCCTGTTAGTAACATTATACAAGGCCCGGAAACGAACTTTTTAAGAGCGAAAGAATGTAGAAAGTGGGATCAAACTATAAATGATTAGTTAAGAGCACATGTGGCCTAACCCGCAAAAATCTCATAACACCTTTAAATTAAGTTGACAGTTTTTGTGGTTTAGGTCACGTGTGCTCTTAACTGTTCAAATAATAATTTAATTACAAACAAACTTATAGAAACCAACAAATGAAGAAATTGAGACGTGAAAGTAAATAATATGAACAGGTTCACTGTGAACGGAGCAAACAGCTAATCTTTGGAGTGAAGAAAAAATATTCATGTAATTAGAAAATAATTATATAAATTACGCTTGGTCGTAATATCACGTATGATTTTTGTACGCTAATGAGCACAAGTTGTAATGAACGAAAGTCTGCGAATATTAGCTGTTGTAGATTACAACAAATGCTGTCACCTCTAGGAAGATCCTGAACTAAGGCTACGAACATTATACGGTAGATGGTGCTGCAGTCCACGTACAGACACGACTCCACAGTTCCACTGGAGTGTACGCTAAAATGTATAAAATGAAAGCAGAGAAGATTTCAAATAAGCTTATATTTTTTAAGAACTAAAGGGGTAACTACTTTTTGAATTTATCGTATCAATAAACCTCAACCTAAGTATGTGTCTATTGTTTAGTTAACAGTTAAAGCTAAATCATTTAACCCCTTGGAGCAAACTAAAATGTTTGATAACAGTAATCAGTTTCAAATGCATATTTATTCCTTTGCATTAAGTGGATTACGCAAATCGCTAATAAAATTGAATGATTAAAAAACGGAAATGTTTTATATAATGCTTTAGCTATTCACATTCAGCTGTTAGGAAAGGAAAAAAAACAATTGCATGGTTTCAGTTGTGAAATCACCTTGGCATTTTTGCACTTACATTCCACCTATTAACAAAGCAGATGTTGCTGCACTAAGTAAAAAAAAGATTTAAGCTTAAAAATAAAGATGTAACAGTAATAATACACCTGTTAAAATGGGGAATAACAATAACGCGACCTTTATTATTATTACTTATATAAAAGCTTGCGTTTCATGTACTTCCTGTTAATCGTGATAAATGTTGGTAGAAACAATTTTAATAATGTTTCGATGTTGGTCCACCGGAGAATTCAGGAGGCTGAATGGTCAGCAAGCTGTTTAAAAGGGTGAATATAAGCTGACTTTGACATAATTAGAGCTCCCGAGAAGCAAAACAATGGTCGCTTGATTTACTAAGTGTGTTGCTTAAAATATCGGAAAACAAACGAAAAGCAACAGACATTTCGAAAAGATAAATACTACAAATGCTATATGTTTTAATGAGATGTGCAGTTCTCTCGCAGTAAGTTTTCATCTAATCCTTATTATCTCCAGTAAATAGAAGATTCAGCGCAATAAAGAGAAATTCATAGGCTATTATTAAAATCCAGGCTCTATGTCTTACTTGTCATGCTACAATAATAAGTTTACACTATTTGAATTAAAACTGTTAGTCATTTTTGGCAAAATGAAAAACAATGGAACGTTTTTTCTAAAACAGCGTTGTTTGAAATATGGTCAATTTCAGGAAAAAGCTTTGCCTTGCAACGTTAGAAGCTAATCCGACGTATCAATCCAACATTTATCCGACGTACCGTTTTTAAGTTATACTATCCACAGACACACATGGTCTTTCTTTTACTTTCTCTACGTAAAGTAAGTGAAGTATTGTATTACATCCAACAATTCGATGTGATTTCAACGGAATTATATGTTTTGAGGCCCCCAGAGCGCAAAAAAGGGGATTTTTAGAAAAAGGGTCCAAGTGTGTGTGTGTGTGTGTGTGTGTGTGTGTGTGAGTGTGTGTGTGTGAACAGCATAACTCAAAAACGAAATGTCGGATAAATACCATAGTTTCGACACGAATATTTTCAAGATACGGGGGCCCTATCCTTTACATGGAAACGTTTTATGATTTTTTTTTATTTTTTGAGAAATGGCTCTAATGGTTTTGATTAAAATACCATATATTAAAGATATTTATATCACAAATAAAATGTATATGTTGAATTTTCTGGGAATAGCTTGTGAAGTCTTCATTCAGAAGGAAATTACTATAATGTTGCATAACTGGTAAACTTTAAGGGATAAATGAAAACGTACTTACAAAACATGTAGATCTATTTAAAAGACACAATTTATTTCAAATAAGTTTATTTGTGGCATCACCCATTTCCAAGATATCCGTTATTAATGGTTCCAGTTGTTCAATACTTGTCATTCTTTTAAAGTCCTGTTATTTTTTCGGGATGTTATGGATAGAGTAAGGAATTATAAGGCCAGCGTACTACAGCGTCCAGTTCTTAAACATTTGATTATTCTATTACCTTTGTGTCTATAACGAAATGTGAAATGTAGCCATTTCTGCAAAGTTTTGTCTCCATTAAAATGACGTAGATAGCAAAATAATCTTTCATAACAATAACTTGTATAGCAATAAGCAATAGAGGGTAGAGAAAGTCATGTGAATGTAACACATCAAAATTTTTTTTCTAAAACTCTAATGTGTAACACTTACACGGCATTATCTTTCATTAAAAGTTCACATTCACCAAGTGTATACTATAATAATTAAATAAAAAGTTATTCTGTTCAATTTACGTTAATCGGGATAAATATTTGCTTAGAAATACTTTTAAACTAAACAACACAGGGTTATTTACAGTTGCAATACAGTTGTATAGTATTCAATAAGAGTGAAGAGGAGTTCACAAGCGTTTTAGAGAAAATGCAAAATATACATCTTACTTGCCACGCCACTGTCACAAACATATATTTTAATATAAACTTTTTGAACCATTTTCGAGAATATATTTTGACCCTTTTTTTCTTTCTTTCTTCCCTCTCATAGGGTAAGATGCAGCATCTGGCTCGCATTCAGGAGTTCCTTGATTGAAATCCTTTGGGGTTGGCGAACTTGACCTACATTTAGTCGAATGCTGGGTTAATTAATCCCCTTCCGCAAAGTTTCTGTTAACAATTTCATCTACTTCTTCGATATCACCCCTATGGGGTTGATCACCCATGCAAGGCATTTGTAATCTAAAGTCATATCTCATCTCCTGGGTGTGTATCACAGATGGAAACAATTTTTTCTCTCTCACTCACACATAACGTACACTTGGTCAAACTAAAGATTTCCGGTCTCTTGAGCAGTTTTTTTTTTCAAAGTCCCTTTGAGTGAGCGCACGGTTTACAACCGTCAACTTTTGTGCACCGCTCTGGCTATCTCTATAATACAAGCCACAAGTCACTGATTTGATCTAACTTCTCTATCGTGTTTGGCGTGGAACAATGGTTAAGTTACTTAACTTCTACACAAGCAGTTCGAGTTCAATTTTCGGTAGTGGATTGTATTTATTTTTTACTTTGTCCAGACTTCTTTAGAGGTAGTTGCTAGAAAACTATACTATTTTTTACGAATATTGAACTCCATAGATAACATACTCAGGAAAGTTATAAATACAGAAGCCTTCTAGAGTGGGAATTGAGAAAGTGGAGTTTTTTGTTTCCTTTAATTTTTATTTTTTCTTTTGAAATATAAACTTAACGACTTTATTTTCCATTTTAAAGTTAAATATTTTATTTTATGCCGCAAATATAGGATTGTCACAAATAATGCGACCTCTTCCTTTTATTTTCGTGTTTGCCAAAGATGGGAGCCAAAATAATAAAGCAAAACTTATTTTAAGCATAAAAAATTAAGAAAACATATTATATTTTTACTCATATATTTAAAATGAAAAGGAGAAGAAAGTTGAGTAGCTCCACGGAGATTTGAACTTAACAACCTCGGCTAATTTTCTACCACTTAGCTAAGAATGCTACAGTAAGCGTGGCATTGTAACGAGCTTTAGTCTTACTCCTTTTGAGAACTATAAATCAATAAAGCGTGTTTTGGAAACAAATATTCAATGTTGAAACACTTTTCAACATCTGTCTGTTTGAATGCTCGAACTACTTTCTCGGAACTTGTTTGTGATTGTAGTTGTGTTCTCCGTTATAACTACTACAATAATATACGCAGTCTTGTGAACGAAGCCTGGCTGTCCAGAGCGTTCACGGAAGTATCGGATCGAGCTCCTTCTCTCAGACGCCGGCCAGTTTTAAATTAACTTAAAGTGACGCTTTTCAAAAATGCCTTTTTAAGGGGAGGGGATTCATGGGGTCTCGAAATGATGTTTCTGGTAAAATCTCATCAAGTTTGTTGCGTAGAATACAGTACTTCCTCAAACTACTCTAGGTAAGCACCATATGTTGAGAAATGCACACTTTTATCAAGTCCTTCTGGAGCGAACAATTGTGTCATTGTGAACAGTAGAGTTGGCCATAACTTTGGATGTGACGTGTGGTGCAATCATGTGGGATGGGCTGCAACTGATTTGGAATACAGCAACTTGCGCGTGATATTGGAAAGTGATGAAAACATAGTGGTGACAGTTTCTATGCTTCCAGGCCGATGACCTCTACAGCTGGGTGCTCGAGGATGTGTGAGAATGGGGGCGACAAAAAAGGAACGGCTACAAAACGGACTCCAGCTCGAGGACGACAGAGTCCTGCAAAGCACAGTTCGCGGACGTGTGCCTCTGCCAGGAAGCAGCCGCAGAAACAGGAGGACGCCAAAAAGGTAAGTAGCGAAACGCTAATAACATTCCTCTCGTAAGGATTCGGCTTCTCTTAATGTTTATTTTCCCTTAGTTACCTTTTTTTATTTTTCCACTTCGTATTTCATCCTATGGGGTAAATTATTACAGACCTTTTCGTTCCCACTGAGGCCACCGCACGGTGGCTCGAGCACCGGCCGCTGCAGCTCGGACTCCTACTGAATCAGTTATAATACCTGCGCAACCGCCTCATGTTCTCATATTTACAGTTACAATTACACGATAATAAGTACATACCTTATCATAAGAGATATTGGAAATGCTGTTCTTCTCTATCAACACATTTCTGGAAACTTTTCAGGAAATTTTCATGCAGATTCGAGAGTTCATTATCCGAAATTCCTCGCCTGATGTTCTCTTTAATTCTTCCAGTGTATGTTTTTTTTTTTTTGTTTGTTTGCATACACTTTATTTTTACTTTCTCTAGTACATATATTAAATAGGGGAAGTACTGCAAATTCAATACCAAGATTTCACCGGAAGTACATGTTTTGAGGTGCCCTGAATCCAAATAAAGCGTTTTTGGAAACATGTGTGTCTAGTATCTGTTTGTGAACAACACAACGAAAAGTCGGATAAATAACAAACTGGGTATTTGAGTTTAGTGTCTTCCATGGATGCGACACGAAGATTTTCAAGATAATCCCCCACCCCAGACTACCCTTTACATGGAACATTTTTGGAAAATTTTGATTTTCTCAAAAATGGCTCTAACCATTTTGATTAAAATACCACATCTTTAAGATATCTTAATGGAAAATGAAATGTATTTCTTGAATTTTCTGAGAATGCCCCCAAAAGTCTTCTTCATTCTGAATGACTTTTGCATAATTGGTAAATCGTAAGAGATGGACAAATATGTTTATCTCATTAAAGCACACAATTTATGTCACATAGATTTTTTTGTGGAATGAACCATTTCCGAGATATTCCTTGTTATTTGTTTGAATTTTCCAATACTTATGCTTTTTCTCAAATACGAATTCGTTATTCTTTGTTTGTTTGTTTGTTTTTTGTGTCCTGGACATGTAAAAAGAATGAAATGCTCCACATAGCAGCCAACTCTTAAAAGACTTGACTATCGCTTAAATCTTACCATATTCCCCTTGTACCTTCAAGAAAATTAGCAGTAAAATATATATTGGCAATAAGTTTCTGCAAATGTTTATCTCGATTAACATGGAGTACATGGAGAATAAGCGTTTGTAAAAATAGTTTGCACAAGAGTAGAGAAAGTCATGTTAGTGCAACACATCAGATGTATTACTTTCTTTACTACGTATAGTAAGTAGGGGAAGTATTGTATTCCACACAAAAATTGGATACCGAGATTTCACCGGAAATATATGTTTTGAGGCTCCCTGAATAAAATAACACTTTTAGGCAAAGGTCCGTGGGTGTGTGTCTGTCTGTCTATGAGTGTGCGTGTATGTGTTTGTGAACATCAAAAACGAAAAGTGGGGTAAATACCAAACTTGGTATTTAGGTTCAGTACTTTCCAAGAATGCGACACGAAGATTTTCAAGAAAATCCCTCACTCCAACTACCCATTACATGGAATATTTTTCGAAATTATTGACGTTTTAAAAATTGGCTCTAACGATTTTGATTAAAATAAAATATATAAAATATATTTATATAACAAATAAAATGTGCATCTTGAATTTTCTGGGAATAGTCTGTGAAGTCCTCTCCAGTTGGAAGAAATTTTATATAATCTTGTGCAGCTGCTAAACGTTACGGATAGACGAAAACGTACTACACAAGTAGATCCCTTTAAAACACACAATTTACTTCAAATACGTTTTTTGGTAGCATACGACATTTCTGAAATATCCGTTATTAAAGGTTCGAATTGTTCATTACTTGGCCATTCTTTAAAGTCCTTTCAGCATTCAGTTATTTCTCACGATTGCATGGAAACTATGGAATTTTAAGGTCAGCGTATAGCGTCTAGTTCTTAAACATTTGATTATTGTTGTTCCGTTTGAATTTGTAACGAAATGTGTAATGTAGGTATTTCTGTAAATGTTTATTTGGATTAAAATATGGTAGATAGAAAAATATGCTTTAGTAAAACTAATTTGTGTACTCACTAATAAGTGAGGGTAGAAAAAGTCATGTGAATGTATCACATCAGATTTTTCGATTATCCCATCATCTCTCCGTGTGTATATTTTGTTTTCATTCTGTTGCGCTTTATTTATCATTTCTCTCGCCTATTTTAGTTTGCCATTTAGCACCTTTTAATTATTAAGCTGAACGTTCTTCTGGCAATTTTACTTTTTTATGCACTGGTACAAATCAAAGAGTATACGTGGGGCGTTCTGAAAGTTGTCAGCCTGATTCAAAGATGTAGTGAAGATGGCGAGTGCCTTTTAGCCAATGTATGGTCTCATTGATGCCTTACCTATACAGAATCGAACTTAATCGATAGTTTTAAAGCATGGTGCTCAAATACTAACAACTGATAGTTTTTCCCTTTACATCCATTTTTATTCCTATAATCTGTGCTTCGATTCGACTAGGGACCTAGGAAGTCTATTCTCATGTATTTTCAGGTTCACTATTGTCTCTCTCATTACTGGTAACTCTTCGTTGAATGGATCAGAGTGAACCGCATTGCAAGCAGAAAAGTGATGATCCTTGAAGACATCTCTAGCCACCGACCAGACTCCAGAATGAGCCAATCCATTTATTGCGTTCCTATAGTTTCCGCTCTGCCATATGCTTTTCTAAACTGGGTCACTAAACGCCCTGGATGGGCTCTTAGCCATTTTTCATTTCGTCCATGTGATAACTGCTTAAAGGTTTGTAGAAAGACACATCTAAGGGCTGCAGCTTGTAGCCGGAAATGGTTGGTCGACTCTTGCAGCGTGCTCTTGTAGTGTTTTTCTTCCTCGGCTAGTGATGCTCGTCGGTAGTTGAGTATTCCATTCCTACCTAATTGCTAATTTTCGTTAATCTCAGGTTCTAGTGGTTGTGGCAAGTTAAACATACACTGCAAGTTTTCCCTTTATAACTGATGTTTATTTCATTATTCAAATAAATATGGGCGGCTAGCTTTTCCCATTTACTTTATCCCACCACTTGAATATTTATCAGGAGCCTATCTATCTTCACACGCATCCCACCCTTATATGCATCCACGTGCATCTGTAGCACCTTGCGTTGGCGTGACTTCTTGTTGCGCTGAACTGGTAATAAGTAAGAGTGCCCCCTCGGCAAAATCTGGTCTTATATAGGGCGGCTTACCCACGCTGTCTTCTACGTTTGAAAATGTAACGATGCTTCCCATTGACCCTCAGGCCGCGTTACCCAAACATGTATGAAAATATGAGGTTTCAGAACCTTGCGCTTCAGTGCCATCATGTAGCGTCGTACCACTCTGTGCCAGGGACGGTCGTTATGAGTTCCAGGAATTCCCATTCAATTAGCTAGCGCGCCCGTTACTTACAAATAGCTCTGTACAAAGTTACATGTTGAATGTTTTAACATTCAGTCAATTAAATTATTGCTATACAATTCTTATGTGTATGGTTCCCCTTTCAAATGTACAATGTATAATATGTATGATATATCCCCTTTCAAGCTGGTATGCTGGTGTACTCCATACTCCTGAGCTAGATGCAGTGCTTCCGGATTTTTTTTTGTATGGGTTGTATGACCATCAAGGAGAAGATGAATCTTATGCTCCTTCGAAGGTTTTAGAGTACCAATAACATGTTTCAGACATTTTACAAATAAATCTTTGTTTATATATCCGTTATCTGGATTGAAAGCGAAGACTGTCCCAGGAGGTGCCCCATCTTTCCGCTCATCTTTACCACGAGCACACTTGAAGATCAGCATCGGCGGTACGTATTGTCCAGCAACACTGACGCAGCAAACGCACTCTTGCGCGAACTTGTTTCCCTTTCTTAGCAATTATTTCCTTGTCTTTTTCTGCACGGCGGAAAGCCCAGTTTCATTGACTATAAAAATTGCAGATGCTTCCGACTTATTCTCATCCACTATCTTCGAAGCAACTCTCTCTTTGTTGAAACCAGTGGCACGAGCCCTGGATATGGCCTCTGGTTGTCTCAACGAGAGTTCTTTATGCCTCTTCATAAAATTCTAGTACCACTTCTTGCCAGCCATCTTTTTCTCACGGTTGAATCTGTGCGGTATATTGTTTCTTTGGGCAACTTCGGATGCTATCATTTGCTAGTCCTTAATCATGATGCCAAACATGACTCTTCTAATTGCATCACATGTTGAAATATCTCTTGCTCCACTTCAGCAGATAAGTAACTAACGCTGCCGATTAGGTTTTTATCCCCCGCAGCAAACCAATTTTTTCCATCCGATGACGTTTCAGAGTTTTGGGAACACAATATTGCTTTGCAGCAGCATTCAAACCGAGATCACCATTTCTCACGGCATCAAGTCCTCGCTGTATATTCTCTTCCTTCCCTTTTCCATGTTTAACCTCCTTTTGGCATTCTGAATACTGAAAAAAATAGTTTAAACATAATATACTTAAAATAACCAGAAAACAAAAGTTACTATAAAATGAGCTTAAAGCCTTGAAAATTATATTGGGCTTCTACTTGGTTAAATTTAAAGCTACTCGAATTTAAATATGAAACTGCCAAGTGCGAAATAAATTTTTTTGTTCCAATATAATTAAAAAGTGTGTGTGTATGTATGTGGTAGCAATATTGTAGTACTAAATATAATTTAACCACTGCTTTTAAATCAACTTGCTAGAATAATTTTAATGTGCTAGAATAATTTAACGTAATTTGTTATATATTTAATTGCAGTTATTAAATAATTGCATACGTTATGCAATATTTTTATTTTAAGTTATATTTAAACTTCTATCAGAACTATCAGAAAAAGGAACGGCATCTTCACGTATTTCTTGCCAGTAAAATAGACAAATTCCAATACCATTTGTACAAATGATATCCTTAAATACATTTACGGCGTTTCCACCAGTGGTCCATTCATAGGAGTTAGCAGTGGTTCAATGGTGGCAACATCATAACTTCCGCTTTGCACGCCATTAGACAGGAAGTTGCGACAACAATTAAAATTCTAAGCATATCCATAAATCTAAAAATGTCTCTGAAAAGTAGATAAGATTTACTGACCAATGATATACGCCAAGTAGAACTGGAAGAATCGATGTTATTAGAATGCAATTTCAACCCGACGCTAAATCAAATAACACAATTTTCTTCTTGCATTTACATCAGGTCTTCACTGTAACCTACAAAGTTTCAAACTAAGATGGTAGCATCTTTGTCAACTGGTAAGTCGGTTTAACATAGATGACAGCAGTTATGGAGCAAACAAAAACATAGAAATGGTCCATCTATAGAGCCGGTCCCTACTGTTCTTTCAAATTTGCAATGTATTGGCCAACGTTGGAAAATTAAATCAAGGTTAACAAAAATCCTTGTGTGTAACTTTCACGTAGCTTTCTCTACCTACCATCGCTTATTTGATATAACTTGTACAAACTATTCTTACGAAAGGTATTTTTTGTGTACTATATGTTATCCCAGATAAACCGTTGCAGAAATAGTTTCATCATACATTTCGTTGTAGGTACAAGAGGGGATAGAGGAAACCGACTCGATAGTCAGATGTTTAAAAGCGGGTTCTTATATGATGGCCTTGAAATTCCATGCTTATTCCATTTTTAAAAAATATTATGTGTTTTACATTCACATAACTCTCTACCCTCTAGCGCCTACTAGTGAGTATACAGATTATTCTTAATTATGTTTATTTTCCTGTATTTGAGGCAGTATTTTTAACACTTAAATTATATCATCTAATTATATAATATAAAATTTAATAACAGCCCGCCCTAAAGCAATATGTGTATAATAATATATAAAAGTGTATGTTACAGTCATTGTATTACGTTTATATTATTATGCACATGTATAATAATGTTATGTGAATGTATTACGTAGTTTAACAATATAGGAGCTGTGAGAATAGAAGCAAGCTGCTTACAGAATTATAAGGTAAAAGCCGAAAGTTGCTAACAATGAAGTAACCTTGAGACAACAATAAATTAGAAAGTTTAAAAAGGCTACTAATAATTCTTGGAACAACAATAATAATAATGTAATATTTAAAACAGTTTATAAATAGCCAATCAAAAACTAGAGAAGCTTAAAGTTAAATAAAGGCATTCTATTGGAGTAGGCTTAGCCAATCAGAGACTTGAAATAGAGTAAATGTACAAATTCAGGCGGTAAACGCTGCATGATTGTGTACCCGGGCAGTTCTGTACGGGTTCAGTGTGTAACATGAAAATTTATTGCGGTAAGAATAATACAAAGATAACCGGTAAAATTGCAAATAACAATCTCACAGCATTATAGTAGGATATATCAGTGAAGTGCTATTTAATCGTGTGAAGGATTAATAAAAAAAGTACAATACAATTATAATTTGTGCAAGCTTTGTTCTTAGCTGTACCAACCCTGCTAAGAGATACGTGCTCTACAAAATACTACTGACGAAGCCGAGGCATATAAATATATATATATATATAATATTTAAATAAACATTAAAATACAAAGTTGATTTCTAAACGTGGGGCGAAGGTCACCGGAAAGTTTGTACCGTACGTGGGTCGAACACTCCAAGAAACATATCTCCCGCAATATGTGATGCAACCGCCGCTACAACAATAAAACCACAGCAAGTTTGGCTCTCCAATACGTGAGGCTGCAACTACTGCATCTTCTTCATTTTCACTGAGATAAAACTTTCCGGAAATAGCTTAATTAAACATTTCGTTATAGATACAAAGGGAACAGCGATAGTTAAATGTTCAAGAGCTGGACGCTACATGCTGGCCTTAAAATTACATAGTTTCCATGCAATCGCGAGAAACAACTGAATGTTGAAAGGACGTTAAGATAATAACCAAGTATTGAACAATTTCATCCATTAATAACGGATATCTCGGAAATGGCTGCTGCAGCAAAAAGGTTATTTAAAATAAATTGTATATCTTAAAGAGATCTACATTTCTTGTGAAGTACGTTTTCGTCTATCCCTTAACGTTTACAATTTAAATACTAGATTATACAAAATTCTTTTCGAATGAAGAGGACTTCAAAGGCTATTCCCAGAAAACATGTTTAAAGATATAGATTTTATTTGTCATGTAAATATTTTAATACATGATATTTTAATCAAAATCTGACAGCCATATTTTAGAATATTAAAAATTTCGAAAAATATTCAACGTAAAGGGTAGTTTGGGGCGAGGAAATTTTCTTGAAAATCTTCGTGTTTCATCCTTGGAAGGTAATGAACCTAAACACCATATTTGGTGTTTATGCAACTTTTCGTTTTTGAGTTATGCAGTTCACAATCACACACATATACACAGAGACATACGGGGAGAGAGAGAGAGAGACAGACAGACAGACAGACATATTGTTTTCTAAAAAGTCTTTTTTATTCAGCGGGCCTCAAAACATGTATTTCCGGTGAAATCTTGGTATCGAATTTTTTAGTGGAGTGCAATACCTTCTCTATGTACGTGGTAGAGAAAGTAAAACGTCGAAGTATCGAAACATTCAAACCAGTAATAACTTAATATGGAAGAAGTTCATTAAGATAGACATTTCATATGCAACTCAAAGGCATTATACTTCGAGATTTTCCCTTAAATACTGTTTTGAGTTCCCTTGAACAAAGTGCATGTACATATATGTTTGTGTGAATGAGGCTCCTTTTAGGATTCAGGGCAAAAATTATGTAGGAATTCTCGCCATCCTAAATATCACTTTTAAATGCAAACATTTTCCTTGTTTTTTTCTCAAAAATGACTGTAATAAGGTTGTTTGTATACGAGTATATCTGTGTGTATTAGTGTGTGTTAAATTAAATTGAGTTTTATTTATGGACGCTCATTAACTGCTTGGCCCTTAGCGTCCCATTCTATATTGGGCGTGTAAGACAGGTGATTTTGCTCAGAGGCCTCTCTATCAGGCTTGAGGTTCTTTTACGTGCCGTAAATCTACGACACGGGACCACCGGCTTTACTTCCCTTCAGAAGGAAGTTATTCTAAGGATTTTTATGCCCGAAAAAATCATCGCCCTCTGCCGGGTTTGAACCTCTCGGGAACTAGAGGCTAGCATGGTAACCACTACACCACGGAGGGCTACGTGTGTGTATGTGTCTGTGAGGTATTGGTATGCCAAAGCTTATATATTGAATTTTCCGTAAATGACCGTTGAAGGCCTCTTCATTGACATTGCATTTTAAGCACCTGAGAAACCACAAGAGAAAACGTAGAGTTCTTTGTATACAAAATTTTAATTCAATAACTCCTTTTTACGACATTAACCGTTTCCGAAATACTCATTGTTGTACCCTAAGTTTTCCTGAGTTAATGTTTGCTTTGATGTGCACCTATGTAACGTATTTGGAAATACGTGATTTTTCTCTTCTTCCCCCCCCCCCCCCCGTTCAACCGAGCGGGATGGCTCAAGCGGTAACGTCTGTGGCCCGCATTCGGAAGGTCCAGGGTTCAAACCCCCGATGTAGGTTTATCTCATTCCTAATCTGATAAAGAATTATTGACCTGAGAGTAGGGTCAGTGTTGTCAACCAATGATAAAGTGGATACAATTGCCCCATTGTTGTTGCTGACTACAGTGATGATGGTGATGAAAGTATATGTGAGGGACCAGTGATGTTAATGGGTAGAGAAAATCTTGTGGCTGTTGCACATTATTTTTTTATCCTTATACATAATATTATGGTCAGAAGAATTAGAGGTAGTGCAGTAAACATTTGGGCATCTCCATCCAGTGCTGACTCGTGCTCATTTCACAATGAAGCAACACTGGCGATGCGACATGAGCACAAGACGATTGACCAATAGGAGTTCAGTATGAACGCGACAAAATCCGTGCGACAAAAGTTGTATTGGAGTTAACTTCTACCCCGCGGCAACCACAGAATTGTTAGTTTGTTGTTGTTATGAGGGCATCACCTCCACGGAAATGCACTCTTTTTCGGAAGAAATACTCAATTACCCCGAGTTGTAACCGAAGGTCCCGGGTTCGATCCTTGCGACAGCCCACTCTGACCCATGGTTTTTAGTGATTTCCCCGGGTCGGGTGACGATTGCTGGGGTGGTTCATCTTCTACCACGACTTTCTTGCCCCTCACTTCCTGTACTCATCATATTCCTTGTTTCAGAGTTGTAAGAACCAGGCGACAGTGTTCGGCGGGTTGCGGCTGGACAGTGGATGGGCGAGAGATTTCTTCCCTGGCGTCAGCGTCGTTTCGGAAATGCTCAGTTAGGCCTCGAGTGCTCTCGGACGGGCGCCCCTTCGGAGGGCCCTCGAAGCAGGAGCTTTGGGTGTGCTCTGGCGATGGCGGATGCGTTCGATCTGGAAACGTTAGGGACACCACCCTTCGGGTCTCTCCCGTCATTCCGCCCTCCCGGCGGTCATGGTAGGAGTAAAAAGGTGGTTATGGCCTACTTTGCGGTGCTCTGCCCCGGTTTCGGGGCGGGGTCCTTACCTTTTACCCCGAGTTGTATGAATTAAATTCAGATAAATACAAAAATACAACGAAAAGGTGTGTGTGCTTGTGCCCAAGTTTCGCACAGCAATGTGAACACTAGATTTTAGGTAGCAATATTGTGTCGCATGTCGCGTCGCCAAAACTCCTAACCACCTGCATCTGTGGTGGGTAATTATTGTGGAAATTAAGGACATGGTTCTGTTTGGTAAATTACAAAATATGAAGTGTCATTTATCCATTTGATCAGCCCTCACATTTTTCTTTGGTTTGCGAACCACTATTGTAATCATTAGAAGCTATTATGCACTTGAAACAGATTTATCCTTTGTGGCTAGGGCCGCCCAGCAAGTGACTGCCCGATTGAACACCCATGCTCGAAGCACGCGCAAGGGAGGGGGGCTTCCTCCACGCTATGCAATATAATGAATGACATGGCGGTGGGAGTACTTGTCATTCACTGCGCCGACCAATTACTCGCATTATCAGCACTTGAGAACCACAGAGCGGATTAATTTAACGTTCCGAGCGTGACTTCCGGTTCACTCGCACCAAGCTGCGGCTTTTACAAGCAGATGCGAAGCTCAAAGTACAATAAACTCTCATTAGGTAAAAAAAAATCTGATGTGTATATTCTGTGAAGCCTCCCATTTAAAATTATTAATACGTTATTGATTAACAGAAATGAAACTAAAAATAGAGGAAACATAAGAAACCAAACATATAAGAAAATGAAAGTCTAGATGAGATACTGTGAATGTGCTGACAGAAGCTTTAAAGAATAAAACATACAAGCGCCTGTCAGAGACAATGTTAATACACAAAATTAAAATGCGGAGGGATATTGTCATATCAAGACTTCCAGTTAGTGTTCTTCGTTTCACCAATAAAAAGCCTTGCCTCACCCCTTTCACCACAGAGACATATGAATCTCTGAAGTTGAGTTTTTTTTTTATTTATAGACGCTCTTTAACTGCTATGGTTCTTAGCGTCCCATTCTACAGTGAGAGCCAAAAACTATGAACCGGCTGCGCGGTGTTTTTCCTGACCGCGTCCTCGGCGCTCGTTGCCGTCTGCAGCTATCATAGAAAGGCGCGGAAGAAACCATACAACATTTTTAAAACTGCTTTTAAAGGTTTTACTTATTAACTTTATAAAAGGAGATGCTGAAACTGGCCACCGTCGTTGTCCATACATTTTTGGCACCACTTTAGGAAACTATCCGTCACTCGCCGTAGTTAATGTTGAGAAATGCTGGCAATTTCCTGGAGGATATTTTGTTTTAATTCTTCCAGGGTGTGTGGGTTTGGCTTGTACACTTTGTTTTAAGTTACTCCAGAGATAGAAATCGCAGGGATTTAGGTCGGGGGACCGAGGAGGCCATTTTTTGAGTCATCAGTTGACGCCCGTACATATGTGAATACAATTTTGCCTCCCCCCTTTTTTTAGAGAATTAACAGACAGGGAGCGTGATTTTGCCTTTTTTCAACAAGACTCTGCAACAGCTTATAAGGCCAATATTTCGATGAGAACAATTGAAAGTGCGTTTGAGGACAGAATAATTATTAGTACAGATTTGTGACGATGAAACGGATGAAAGGACAGGAGTAATTGGTGGAATGGTAGGGGAAACCGGGAAAACCCGCCCAGACATCGCTTCGTCCACCACAAATCCCACATATGGTTCTCTGGGACCGAAACGGGACCGTCTTGGTGGGAGGAGAGCGGTCTAACCACTCACGGCGCCGCCGTATTGTTAGAGGTCTATCCAGAAAGTAATTTCCGTTCGTGCATAGCACGAGAAGTAGTGGGGGTAGCGCCGCCATTTCGACATCAGCGTGCACAGTGACTCAGTACGCTTCTAGCTGTGCAAGGTGGAGCATCGTACTGTGGCGTGTTTGCTATAACCTAACAACATGAGCGCCGAAATAATACGAAATAATAATAAATCCCGCCAAGTGTGAAAAGGCTAAGAAGAGCAAGTCAAAACGAGCGTCGTGGTCTGCTGACATCTAGTGTTTTTTTTTTTTTTTTTTGCGTGACAACGCTCGCCCTCACACAGCAAACAACACAAATGAACTTTTGGGCAAGTTCAAATGGGGCCCGGACTTGGCCCCTAGCGACTTCCATCTGTCCCCGTACATGAAAAAATGCCTTGCATCTCAGCGCTTTGGAAATGACGAAGAGCTTCAAAATGCCGTGTCAGGTTGACTTAGTTGACAGGCGGCAGAATTTTATGCAGAGGGTATTTCAAAGACTATGAAAAGGTACGATAAGTGCTTGAATCTGTTTGGAGGCTATGTAGTAAAAAAGAGAAAAGCTGTAATATTCAGATGTATATAATAAAACTTTTGTATGTATACCGGTTTCATGTTTATTTCAAAACGGATGTTACATGGACAACCCTCGTATTATTATTACCATCATAACTTATTTTTAAGCGGCAAAATAAATACATTCAGACAAATTTATGGAACCATAACATACGTGCGCGCGCTCCTGTTTGTAAGTAATCCCAGTGCCCTGTAAACGGTAGGACATTTTGGATAGTGAAATATATTGGTAAAATGATGCTCAGATGAACCCGGGATCTATAAGATTGTAATCGAGCATTAACAACTTTGCAGTTCTATAAAACGGACAACTGCCAACTTTGTAAAGGGAAGTGAGTCTAAGAAACAGGAAAAAGTTTATTATATGGGCTAACTAAATAAGATTTTTAAGATCAAAAGGCTGCAAAATAAAATACATAACAGTAAATACAGATATAGGAAAGAAATAAAGATTTTCAGCATAAAAGACAAACTACCGGGGGAAAGAAACGTGAGTATCTTTGTGGTATAGTGGTTAGCATGATAGCCCACACATCCAGAGGACCTGGCCTCGATTCACGGTCGATGGAACTAATCCATGTCTTCCTTAGAGTCTGGACGTTGTGAATATGTGCGGTATTTAAAAGAGAATCTAAAGTAATATAAAAATCCAACGATTAACAGAAAACTCAAAGGAGTGAAAATTATTGCCGCTGAGCTACTGTTCTAAAGAGGCCGTCGATATCAACTTAAAGGCGGCACCTAAATGAAACTTAAATCTTGCAATCGTGAGAACCCATACATAGAATGGGCTGTGGTAGTACTTCCATCAAAATAATATTGAAATGTAAACCGAAAGGAAAAACGGTAGCGGTATGCCAAGAAGCAGATGGGAACTGGCGACAGCCATCACACAGATGATTATACATTCGGCAATAAACCCATTGAATATTAGCGACAATAATAAATATAGCAGAAAAAAAGAGTTTTCGCTACCCTACATTCTGGATTGTATCTATATTATGTATGTTCTTTAAAGGGCAGTCTTGTGATATTATCACATATAGAGCTTTTTCAAAAGTAACGCCCACTGTAAATTAAGAACATGTGTTCGTCCTTACAATAACACAAAAATTTAAACATGTAAAATATTTATTTCGTCTATTGATCTTTTCGTGGGGTTATCTGAAAATATTGGGCTATGCTACGGGACATAACGACATGAACGAACCAGAAAAGGTATAATCTCGTGGATGACGTCATAGCTCATGTAACAGTGTCTTGAAAAAATACTTTGTCTGCAAAATAAATCATTTCAAAGAATACGAATTGGAATGTCTGGACATCAAAAAGTAATATTTAATAATAATAATAATAATAATAATAATAATAATAATAATAATAATAATAAATGCCTCTTTAAGATAATCTTATGTTTGAAAACCATATGTAATTGTTGGTTAGTGAAAACTGATTGTGGACAAAACATTTAAAGCCCCAGAAACTTGCTGTTATGGGCAGACTGTGGATTTTGTTTGAGAAATGTACAATGACCAACATTTATCTGGTGTCTTGTGAAAGGGTAAATACAGAGTGACTTTTAAGTCCACTAACAAACTTAAAGGGGATGATTCCCGATTGAGAACGGAGCACAAAAGTTCATATCACCTTGTGTCCGGGAAAGCATAGTTTCCACGTAGATGACACTGACGACATTCTCTCATAGCTTACAGTGTGCGTTTTGTGTGTTGCAGTTAGTGTGATTTAAGCAACGTAGAAGCACAATGATCTGCATTCATTCCAGGAACAAGCCGAGATGATGCTCGTGGTATCGGTCGAGAGGCAGCACGGATGTACCGACCCAGTACCCTGACAGACAGCACCACCCACATCACACAACGTTTGTAGCCATTTTTCGGTGTTTGTATGAGCATGGATCCTTTGAGACAGATGAACGTTCAGGGCGACCGCAGACTGTGCGTACACCAGATGTAGAGGAACATGTTCTCCATGATATTCAGAACAACCCTGGTACAAGCTCTAGGCAATTGGCCCGCCAATTGGTGTAAGGCAAAGGACGGTTATCTGCATGCAGGGATTATCACAGGCGGATTTTCCTCCACGGGAAAGATTCTGTCGTTGATTTATGCAACAGGCCATCACCATTATGGGATTTCTGTCTTCAGTCCTCTTCACCGATGAAGCGACCATTGGTAGAGATTCCATCATTAAACTGCATAACCGTCATCTGTGGACTATAGAAAATTCTCATGGAATGGCTGAAGCGTCTCATCAGCAGCGGTTCAGTATCAATGTTTGGGTAGGGATTATTGGCGACCGTCTACTGGGACCAGTTCTACTTCCACAACGCCTGAACAGAGAAGCGTATCTGGACTTCCTGCAAAACACTCTGCCTCCATTGCTGGAGAATATGCCCTTGGCATACGACAGGCAATGTGGCTGCAGCAGGATGGATCGTCAGCCCACTTCCTCATTAATGTTCGCCGACACCTCAACGTCTTCCCCGACGTTGGATAGGACGTGGAGGTCCTGTTGCTTAGCCTGCTCGATCATAGGACTTAAAACCCCTGGATTTTTCACTAAAAGCATTGCGTACGGTGTGCCTGTTGCTGATGTTCGGACCCTTCAACAGCTGCCTACGTACCTGTGACGATATTTGGACACAGCCCGGAACATTGGAACGAATGAGGCAATCCATGATGTGACGTGTGAACGCGTGCATTGCAACCCATGGAGGCCACTTTGAATGTCTGTTGTGACATGGATGGGATTCAGGTTATGTAACTACCGTGTGCCAGGGTTCTTTGTTTGATGTCGTTCTTCATTGCCATCTGCCGTGGAAACTATGCATTTCCGGACACAAGGTGATATGAACTTTTGTACTCCATTTCCAGCTAGGAATCATCCCCTGAAGTTTGTTGGTGGACTTCAGACTCATCCTATACAATCCTTTTAAAGGTTTTGCATAAATAACTTTCTTATAAATGACATTATTTCCACCTTTATAATGTGCTCCTATTCAATACTTATTCGTCTTTTGCACTTTAGTCAGACAGCACAACACGAGGAGCAACTGAAATAATATTCCTCCTTTAATTCTGAGTACGCTTTGAAGTAGAATTGTTCTTGGAGTTTATTTATTTATTTATTTAGCTCCACGTATGGACGTCAACTTTAAGAAGTATTGTTTGTTACGTAATATGCTGCTACGTATGAAAAGCCGATTTGAAGATGTATTTTTGTTGTTACGCTCCAAGTTTTTTAAAAAATATATTAACTTTGTTATTAAACTGCTTCTATATATAGTATTTATGTTTATGTTTGCCTCGGCTGCGTCAGTATTGTTTTAGAGACACGTTTCTTTTAATCAGGGTGTGGTGCGACAAGAATGTAGGCTTACACAGATTTTAAGTTTAAATTCACTTCTTTTTATTACTAATTCTTGACAGAAATTATGTAGCACTACACTGATATCAAGAGCTGTGAGATTCTTTTATTTAATACTTGCATTTTGTTATCGCGTATACTTATTTTTCGTTTCACACGAATACGTAGCATTTCTCTAGAAAACGCATCTTCCATCCGGTTACTACCAAGGTCTGCAGGCAACTGAACTATTTCAACCGTCCAAACCCGTAAATGTTTGCATTTTAAGTCTCTGATTGGCTAATCCTAGTCTAATAGAATACCTGCATTTTACTAAAGCTTTTTCTGGCTGTTGATTTTCTAATTTTAAACTGTCACAAAATTTACATTATTGCTGCCCTAATCATGACTAGTAGCATTCAAACTCTCAAACTCATTATTGCCTCAAGGTTACCTCATTGTTAGCAACGTTAAACTTATTATTCTCACAGCTCTTACATTATTAACTTACGTAATGCATTCACATACAATTATTGAACATGTTTACAATAATATAAGCATTTGCAATGACAGTTACATACATTTTTCCAAATTATTACATACATATTGTTTTAAGGCGGGCTGTTATTGAATTTACATATTATATAATTTAATTGAAATTATTCAAGCGTTAGAAAATACTGCCTCAGCTGTGTTAATACCTTTTCGTTTAATTTTAAATGTTACATTAAATAAATGAATAAAATGGCGTGTATTCACAATGAATAGAGAAGACAATTATCACAACGCTGATGAGTAATGTGCACTTTGAACCTCACGCCTTACAAAAATCCTATAAACCATTCGAAAGTATTAAAAATTATGTCCCTCAAAGTTAGGTTTCTTTTGTGGTCGTCACCTTTGGTTTGGTTGGGTTTCTATCATAGTGATGGAATGTGTATGCTCTGGGATGTACATACTGTATGATCTGTTTATGACTTGGTCTCGCTTCTTACCGAGCGAGATGGAACCACGGTAACGTGTGCGACTCGCATTAGGCAGGTCCTGATTTCGATCCCGGCAACCTATCATTCTGACCCATGTTTTTTTTGTGGTTTCTTCGGGTCGGCAGGCGAATGCTGGGATGGTACTTCCTCCACCACGACTTTCCTGTCCCTCATTTGCTTTATAGAGGTATCTTCCCTGGCGTCGGTCGGGACAGCCCAATCGGGACCCACCTCCAAAGTGGGCTTCACCAGAGGGTACACTGGGGGTTAGGGACTCATGGGTAGCGTTGGGCGGCATCGGGTGCGTTATATCTGGAAACGTTCGAAACCCTTTCATGCTTGTGCATCATCCGGAATTGGTCACTAATCGGATCTTTTGCCCCGTTGCTTTCTTTATTTCTTTTATATGGGGGTGCTTTCATCGAATACGCATATAATTCTGTATTTCGCCCTTGACGTAATGAAGCACCGTTGTTTATATGCATTTTATACAGACTACTTTATGTTTACATTGTTGTGCGGTGCTTATCCTGGTTGTCGTGCTCTGCATTCTTAGAAAGCCAGTAAGAGCTACGTGAGCTAGTTCGTCTATGGGCAAATGCAAACTAGACAAGTAAAAATATAATCGTGCGATGTGAAATCGCGCGCTTGGGCGGAAAAAACTGAACAAGTGCGAAGGAGGTCGGCACGCTGATCGCGCTGTGTATTAATGAAACACGTAGGATGGAAGAACCACTGCATAAGGGTGATAAGAGCCGAGGCACATACATGTTTTTTTCTGCACACTTCTAGCAAACTAACCACGAACGTATATACTTTATCAGATAGTACCTAACAAACCCACCTCTAAAGTGTGGGGGTAGCGTGTCTGTCACACATTCAACAGGTCTCGAGTTCGAATCTCAGTTAGGGTGAGTTCATTCAGTGTCCGATTAGACCTACCCGATTAAAGGACTTTAAACTTAAGAAAAATTAAAGAAAGAAACCAAGAAACGAAAGAGAAATAATCTGATTAATTACACTCACATGACTTTCTCTATTCTTGTACAAACTATTTTTACAAACGCTTATTCTCCATATGCATCATGTTAATCGAGATGTTAATCTTATTGCTAATTTTCTTGTAGATGCAAGGGGAATTGCTAGGCTTTAAGCGATAGTCAAATATTTTAAGAGTTGGTTGCTATGTGGAGTATTCCATTCTCTTTGCATTACCAGGACAAAAAAACAAAAAATGAATAACGAATTTCCATTAGAGAAAAAGTATAAGTATTGGAAAACTTAAGGGAATAACAAAAAATATCTCGAAAACGGTTCACTCAACAACAAAAATGTACATGACATAAATTGTGTATTTTAACGCGATCTACATTTTTTGTGTAGTAAAATTTTGTCTATCTCCTATGGTTATGCAAAAGTCGTTCACAATGAAGAATACTTTTGGAGACATTCCTAGAAAATCCGAGATATTTGTCATGAGAATATCTTAAACATATGATTTTTTAATCAAAATCGTTACAGCAATTTTTGAGAAAATCAAAATTTTAGAAAAATGTTGCATGTAAAGGGTACTCTGGGGTGGGGGGATTTTCTTGAAAACCTTCGTGTCGCATCTCTGGAAGATACTGAACCTAAATACCAAGTTTGGTGTTTATTTGACTGTTCGTTTCTGAGTTATGCTGTTCACAGACACACAGACAGACAGACACACACACACACACACAGACACACACACGGACATGTTTCCAAAATACTTTTTATGGATTCAGGGGGTCTCAAAACATATATTTCCGGTGAAATCTCGGTATCGAATTTTTGGGTGGAATACAATACTTCCCCTACTTACTATACGTAGTAGAGAAAGTAAAAAGCTAACAATAAGTTACAGGAGTATTTGTAGCTACCTCTTAGTGAAAGCAATGAAAGCTCGTCATGGCAGATGGAGGTTCAACATCAGCTGACCTTTATATTGGAACTCTCGTCTGTCAGTTTACAAATAAGGAATAAATAATTTGATAAATAAATCTTGCTGTTGAAAAACAACTACCACTAGCATTCCAGTGCTTACAATTGAGGTAAAAGCAGGTGTGTCAAAAATTTTTGTGTGCAGTCAGGCGATGACGTCACGCTTGGGAGACACCGCAGTCAGGGACGAGTTTAGTATTTGGCACGAGAGTAGAATTATTCAGCCAACTTTTTATAGTACGAGCATTCTTTGCATATACATCTACAAAGTGGTTGCTGCTTACAGCAAAAGAAAGATTTAAAGATTTTTGCAAATATCAGCTATTACAAAACTCTTTAATCTAATTTTGAATTCCTCTCTTCGCTTGAAGCATTGAGAGAAGTGTTTTTACCAAAGAATCTGAGGTATAACAGTCACTTTCTCTATCCATACAAATCCATAGCAATTCTAAAGACTATTCGTAGAATATCATATGTATATCTAGTTTCAAGTTAATCAGAATAAGTACTGCATACAAATGGTTTCATTTAGGCAATGTACACCTTGTGCTACGCAGTTAACTGTTTAAAAGACAAGTGATCTATGCAAAGAGCTCATGAGAAACAAAAGAATGGGAATTTGACGTTTTTAAATATGCTGTTTAAATGAGAGAAGTATAATTATGACGGCGAATGTTTCGCAGATGGTTAATGCCAGGACATTTCTCGTCTTAAATCACGTATTTTAAGCAGATATATTTTTTCTTAGTATTTGTTGTTATTTTTTGTTTTCCAGGTAGTGAAGTTTCACAAGAACAAAAGTAATTTAGCTGACTAAAAACAAAAATAATGTACGGTTAAGTCAATATTTTAGTATAATTTTTACTTTCTCTACTACGTATAGTAATATTGCATTTCACCCAAAAATTCGATACCGAGATTTCACCGCAAATACATGTTTTGAGAACCGCTTAAAAAATAGTTTTTAGGAAAAGGTCCGTGTGTGTGGGTGTGTGTGTCTGGTGTCTGTGTGTCTGTAAACAACATAACTCAAAAACGAAATGTCGGCTAATTACCAAACTTGGTATTTATGTTAATTATCTTTCAAAGATGCGACACGAAGATTTCCAAGAAAATCCCCTCACCCCAGAGTACCTTTTACATGAAACATTTTTCGAAAATTCTGATTTTCTCAAAAATTGCTCTAACGATTTTGATTAAAATATCATATGTTTAAGATATCTTTATGGCAAATGAAATGTATATCATGAATTTTCTGGGAATGTCGCCAAAAGTCTTCTTCATTCTGAATGACCTTTGCATAACTGGAAAACCGTAAGAAATAGAAAAATTTTACTACACATAAAACGTAGATTTTGTTATAACACACAAGTTATGCCATATACATTTTTTTGCCGAGTGAACCATTTCCGAGAATTTCCTTGTTATTTGTTTGAATTTTCCAATACTTATACCTTTCCTCAAATGGGAATTCGTTATTCTTTTTTTCTTTTTTGTGCTGGACATGCAAAGAGAATGGAATGCTCCACATAGCAACCAGCTCTTAAAACATTTGACTATCGCTTAAAGCCTACCATATTCTCCTTGCACCTACAAGAAAATTAGCAATAAGATAGTTTCTACAAATGTTTATCTCGCTTAATATGGAGAATAAGCGTTTGTAAAAATAGTTTGTACAAGAGTAGAGAATGTCATGTGAGTGCAACAGATCCGACTTTTTCTATTTAAAACAAAATCAATACAGCCTTTTTTGCCAAAATAAAAGTGCCATAGTTTTCCTAACATTAAAACCTATTTGGGTGAGAGAAATTCTTCAAAATATCCGCCTTGCATCTTCGAAAACGTCTTTGACTACAAATATAGAACATATACTTCTTCTCTCTCTCTCTTTCTCTCTTGAGTTACTTATTCTTAAAAGGAGAGTAGCACGCATACACGAGTGAACGCTAGCGGGTTCACATTCAAGAAAGTTGTTTTTACTTTCTCTAGGTAAGAAAATATCATTAACAAAAAATCGTTATCGATATTTTGCTGAAAATATATATTTTGAATGAATCCAATAAAAGCATTTAGAAGGTGTCTACATGAATGCGTGTATCTTTGAGCAGCATAACTCAAAAATGAAAAGTAAGTTGAGTACCAAACTTAGGATTTAAATTCAGCAACTTCAGAGATGCGATACGCAAATTCTTAAGAAAACTTCCCCACTCCAACTTTCCTTTACGTGGGACATTTTTTCCTTGGTTTTTATTTTCTCAAAAGAGACGCTTAACGATTTTGATTGAAATTTCATAGCCTATGTTTAAGGTATTTGGATGACTAATAAAATGTATACATCTTTAATTTTCTGTAAATATCCTGTAAAGTTCTCTTCTTTCTGAATGAACTTCACATAATTTTGTATAACTAGTAAACCACAGAGATAGAAAAAAAAGCTCTCTACACGAAAGATGTAGATCTCGTTAAAACACGAGTTTGTCATTTTTGTGCCATTTCCATTTCTGAATTATTGTTGCTTTTGGTTTAAATTTTCAATTAATTTTATCATGCATTTTTTAAATTCCAAGTTACCATTTTTTGTTTCATGCGATGTCATGCAAAAAGTGGAATTTCAAAATCTGACTACCTTCTGTAGACCTCTTGTACCTATAACGAAATATGTAATGAGACTATTTCTCGTAGATTCCCACAAACTGGTTGTTAATGGCACAAAATATGACGCTCTGTTTGCTGTTCTGGACTGTATAATTGATATGGTTATAGCAGAGACCCATATTATGCTAGTGTTATAAAGCAGTGTATAACAACAGAAGCTGTTCTCGAAAATGTATGTGGTTTTATATAACACAAACGATCCAGTGGCAAGAGTATGCGAATGTTGTGCTTTTTTTCTGTAAATCACTATTTATACGAATTAGAAATTGAAAACTTACAGGTCTGTAGGATTATAATAAAATGTGATAATTTTGGAAAAGAAAATGTCCTTTTACTTTGGCAATCAATCGTTCATTTTAAAAGTAAAATTCTAGGAATTAGACTGGGTTTATAACCTGTATCGCCATATTTATTTATTTGACTGCTGGAAAATTGTATAAAGAATTTGTTTCCTTGTTTATCGTTAGATCAAATACATGCAGCAGTGAGTGTATGAATGTAAAAATCTAGGTGATACATTCACATGACTTTCTCTACCCTCTATTTTTATTAGTGGGTATACAAACTATTCTTACTAAAGCTTATTTTTCTTGTCTACTACATTTTAATCCAAATAAACCTTGGCAAACATAGCTACATTACACATTTCGTTATAGACACAAAGAGAACAGCGATAGTCAAATGTTAAGAAATGGACCCTATACGTTGGTCTTAAAATTCCATACTGTTTTTCTGCAATCGCGAGAAACAACTGAAAATCGGTGAGACTTTAAAAGAATGAAACGTATTGAACAATTCGAACAATAAATAACAGATATCTCAGAAACGATTTATGCCACGGAAAAACTTATTTTAAGTAAATTGTGTGTTAAAAAGATTTACATTTTTTGTATGGTACATTTTCGTTTAGCGCTTAACGTTTACCAGTTATACAAGATCATTGAATGTGAATGGGGGTAACTAAAGGATTGGCTGGAATAAAATTATCAGGAACACTAAGGATATATGGTTCTTTAAGAGATAAGAAAGATAGAAATATTAATAATATAATGAACCCTAAAGTATCTTTAAATGAAAAATAAGGATGAAAAGGAATTTTGTCAATATTACTATTTGTCCCTTCCGAATGAAGAAGTCTTCACAGCCTATTCCCAGAAAATTCAAGATATACATTTTATTTGCTATGTAAATACCTTTAATATATGCCATTTTAATCAAAATGTTTAGTCATTTTATAAAAAATAAAAGTTTTCGAAAAAGTTCCATGTAAGGGGTAGTTGGGGCAGGGGATGTTCTTGAAAATCTTCGGGTCGCATATTTGGAAGGTACTGAATCTAAATACCGAGTGTGGTATTTATCCGACTTTTCGTTTTTGAGTTATGTTCACACACACACACACACACACACACACACACGGACCTTTTTCTAAAAATGTGAAAAATTGACAGAGCGTCTGATTTCCATAACCTCCCCGGACAATCTTAATGAAATATCCGCGGCATTTGTCTTACAAAAAGTCAAGGCCATCTTCCTCGGCATGTTCTGTTATAACTCCACTGTGTTCCTATTTAAGTACAAGGGATTTGTAAATTCTTCGTAATCTTTTACTGATTTATGAATTGAAATGGTATGAGTTTTATAGGCCCATGTCTGTTAGAAAGACTTGAACTTTTCAGTGGTAAAAGATTTATCAAAATCGACTGAGTGGTTTCTGAGCTTACCCCCCCCCCCCACACACACACACAATTTTTCGCTCTTTATACCATTAATACAGATATAGGTTTCAAACACTCGAACGGAAGGAAACTGGTGAAGTTTCTTTGTATGCTTAAAGCATTTCGATGTAGTCACGCATTTGCCAAACTAAATCTTATGGATACTTCAGCTTTGCCATAGGGTTAATAATATGTGATACCGTAATTATTGACAGTAAGATATAAATAATTAAATAAAGAAATAATAGTGAGATAGGGAAATAGTCGCAATAAATAATTTCGTATATGTATTAAATCAATGTATAATGCAATACGCTTGAGTTGAAAAGCTTTGCCCAGAAAAATAGTAGTAGCCGAAGTAGCGAACGCATTAGTATAAAAGCTCTTGGAATGCAGTTAAGAACTGAATTCAGTACGTTTGAACAGCCACGTATATCAGGATTGTGTGAAAGAGAAAAGGAACGAAATTTTGAGATTCTGGGAGGTACCGCATAGTAACAAGGTAAGAAAGTGTGAAGTGAGTTTAACTTGGCCCAGGTGAGAAAGGAAAGTTGTTGGGGGCACTCTTTCATGAGACTTATTCAGTTACTTATGTGACTTACCCGTGTGTTATTTTAAGCGCTCAGTGACGCGCTTGTGTGAGCAGGATTTAGCGGCTATTGCGAGGGGTTTTTGCCAGTGAGCATTTTAACGACTCACGCAAATTACGCATCTAGTTTCTTTTATTCGGGTAAAATAAGTAAATTGTTATAAAGGTAAAGGTATGTATCATAGAGGGGCCCCCGGAACCGGGCAGAGCACCGCGCGCAGGCCAGTCGACCCTTTATGTTTCCAATGTGTCCCCTGGGAGGGAAGGATGAGGGGAGATACCCGAAGGGCGACCAGATCCGGATGCTGACGGGCGCAAGCATGGGAGGGGTCCCTAAAGTTTCCAGATAGAACGCATCCGACGTCGCACGGTCCCTACCCACAAGCCACTAACCACCAGGGTCCCCTGGAGCGGAGCCCCACGTTGAGGAGAGACCTAACTAAGCGGGACCGCAGCGACGCCAGGGAAGAAACCTTTACAGAGCGCAAGCCACCGCCCAGCCGCAACCTACCGAAACCGTCGCCTGGTCCTACAACCTTGAGGCAGATGACAAGGAAGATAATGGGACAGGAAATGAGAGGAAGGAGAGTCGTGGTAGAAGATGAACCACCCCAGCGTTCGCTGGCGAACCGGAGAAACCACGAAAAACACATAGACCAGAGTGGGCGGTCGCGGGATCGATCCCGGGACCTCCCGAATGGCCACAAACCGCCTGAGCGGTCAGTAGTTAACTGTTATAGCTTCGAGTGCTACGATTCATAATCAGTTTCATTCTTTATCTTCAAGCGGTCGGCAACTGGCTACAATACCTCAAGTACTGGTACAATTTCTCAGTCAATTTAACTGGTGTTGTCCTTCACGTCACACTCACACATACCCTGAGAAAGTACTCATAGCTCTACCACTGGAGCAGCTGGCGCACAAGACAACAGAACGAGCTACGAGATAACATCAGAAGCAAGTAAAGTATACCGCTTCATAATTGTCGCACCATCGGGTGGCTTTAAAAATTCAGATAACGTGGTACGTTATCGCATAGAATATAACAGATTGCGGAGGGGGCCTCTAATAGTCTTTTTACTTTCTCTACTACGTATAGTAAGTAGGCGAAGTATTGTATTCCACCCAAAAATTCGATACCGAGATTTCACCAGAAATACATGTTTTGAGACCCCCTGAATCCAAAAAAAGCATTTTTGGAAACATGTCCGTGTGTGAGTCTGTGTGTCTGTCTGTAAACAGTATAACTCAGAAACGAACAGTCGGATAAACACTAAACTTGGTATTTAGGTTCAGTATCTTCTAAGGATGCGACACGAAGGTTTTCAAGAAAATCCCCCCACCCCAGATTACCCTTTACATGGAAGATTTTTCGAAAATTTTAATTTTCTCAAAAATGGCTCTAACGATTTTGATTAAAATATCATATGTTTAAGATATCTTTATGAAAAATAAAATGTATATCTTGAATTTCCTGGCAATGTCTCCAAAAGTATTCTTCATTGTGAACGACTTTTGCATAACTGGTAAACCATAAGAGATAGACAAAATTTTACTACACAAAAAATGTAGATCGCGTTAAAATACACAATTTAAGTCATATACACTTTTTTTGTTGAGTGAACCATTTTCGAGATATTACTTGTTATTCCCTTAAATTTTTCAATACTTTTCTCAAATGGGAATTCGTTTTTCATTTTTACTTTCTCTACTACGTATAGTAAGTAGGGGAAGTATTGCATTCCACCCAAAAATTCGATACCGAGATTTCACCGGAAATACATGTTTTGAGACCTCCTGAATCCAAAAAAAGCATTTTTGGAAACATGTCCGTGTGTGTGTCTGTGTGTCTGTGTGTGTGTGTGTCTGTGTGTGTGTCTGTGTGTGTGTGTGAACAGCATAACTCAAAAACGAACAGTCGGATAAACACCAAACTTGGTATTTAGGTTCAGTATCTTCCAGAGATGCGACACGAAGGTTTTCAAGAAAATCCCCCCACCCCAGACTACCCTTTACATGGAACATTTTTCGAAAATTTTAATTTTCTCAAAAATGGCTCTAACGATTTTGTTTAAAATATCATATGTTTAAGATAATGCCATGAGAAATGAAATGTATATCTCGAATTTTCTGGGAATGTCTCCAAAAGTATTCTTCATTGTGAACGACTTTTGCATAACTGGTAAACCATAAGAGATAGACAAAATTTTACTACACAAAAAATGTTGATCTCGTTAAAATACACAACTTATGTTATATACATTTCTTTTGTTGAGTGAACCGTTTTCGAGATATTGCTTGTTATTCCCTTAAATTTTCCAATACTTATACTTTTTCTCAAATTCGTTATTCATTTTTTTATGTCCTGGACTTGCAAAGAGAATGGAATTCGACACATAGCAACCAGCGTTAAAATATTTGACCATCGCTTAAAAGCTACCATATTCCCCTTGCATCTACAAGAAAATTAGCAATAAGATTGACATCTCGATATCTCGATTAACATAAAGCATATGGAGAATAGGCGTTTGTAAAAATAGATTGTACAAGAGTAGAGAAAGTCATGTGAGTGTAACACATCAGATTTTTTTTTGTCTTGGATATGCAAAGAGTATTAATCTGTGGGAAAGGGAATGGTGCTGCACCTAGCAACCAGCTATTAAGAGATATGTATGTGCTTAAAGGCTATATTTCCAAATTGCCCTTGTAAATATATATTCCCCTTACATCTACAAGAAAATTAGCAATAGGATAGAGTCTGCAAATGTTTATCTCGATTAACATGAAGTAGATGGAGAATAAGCGTTTGTATAAATAATTTCTACAAGAATAGAGAAAGTCATGTGAGTGTAACACATCAGATTTTTTCAAACACTGAGCATTATTTTATACACTGTGATATTCAAGATTTCGAAATTCGCAACCTAAAGGACGCAATGAAGTCTCGTGTGTTATGACTGACAAATGCCATGGTTAGCGTCAGGTTATGTAATAACCTACGTGCGCATGTATTTCTAAACTTGGAAATTTTGGGGATTTTGTAAACGCAGAGTAAGTGTTATTTATTAATTTTTTGTTTAATAGGATACAGTTCTGAAATCCCGTATACTTGAAAAACAATAAATCATTTATTTCCGAACCCTTTATTTTAATCCACAGAAGTCAATCAGGGTAAGTATAATGCGTTTCCCTAGCTACCAAAATATCCAGCGCAAAGAACATCTGAGTTTAATGAGTGTGAGGATTTTCATACACATTTAAACTGCAGGTACTGGTTGTCACAATGAACTACGTCGGCAGAGGAATTTGAATTGATTACACCTAGCTATGAATGGAGGTCAGTCACGACACCATTTCGCTGCGCGTTGTATAAAACCGAAGAGATTTCAAGGTCTAAAATATTGAAAGCAAGAGGAGTGATATCATCTATTTACGTTAAGTAATGTGGACTTCGTCAGTATTGTTTCATTCCTTCAAGGCACAATTCTTCAACGTGATCAGGTCATGGCACTTCATCTTTTCCTTCTCCCCTTAAGGGAGAGAAGAAACCAAACTTAAAGACAATTGAGTACACTCTTACGATAGGTTTTTCTATCTCTTGTTCTCGTTATACTACTTTCCTTCATGTTAATAAAATTAAAGTCTAGAACAGTGGTTTTCCATTCACCTTTACACAGCTTAAAATCTGATAAAATTACTTTTTACTTTCTCTACTACGTATAGTAAGTAGGAGAAGTATTGTATTCCACCCAAAAATTCGATACCGAGATTTCACCGGAAATACATGTTTTGAGACCCCCTGAATCCAAAAAAAAGCATTTTTGGAAACATGTCCGTGTGTGTCCGTGTGTGACTGTGTGTGTGTGTGTGAACAGCATAACTCAGAAACGAACAGTCGGATAAACACCAAACTTGGTATTTAGGTTCAGTATCTTCCAAGGATGCGACACGAAGGTTTTCAAGAAAATCCCCCCACCCCAGAGTACCCTTTACATGGAACATTTTTCGAAAATTTTAATTTTCTCAAAAATGACTAACGATTTTGATTAAAATGTCATATGTTTAAGATAGTTTTATGACAAATAAAATGTATATCTTGAATTTCCTGGGAATGTCTCCAAAAGTATTCTTTATTGTGAACGACTTTTGCATAACTCGTAAACCATAAGAGATAGACATTTTACTACACAAAAAATGTAGATCGCGTTAAAATACACAATTTATGTCATATACATTTTTTTGTTGAGTGAACCATTTTCGAGATATTACTTGTTATTCCCTTAAATTTTTCAATACTTATTTTCTCAAATGGGAATCCGTTATTCATTTTTACTTTCTCTACTACGTATAGTAAGTAGGGGAAGTATTGCATTCCACCCAAAAATTCAATACCGAGATTTCACCGGAAATATATGTTTTGAGATCTCCTGAATCCAAAAAAAGCATTTTTGGAAACATGTCCGTGTGTGTGTCTGTGTGTGTGTGTGTGTCTGTGTGTGTGTCTGTGAACAGCATAACTCAAAAACGAACAGTCGGATAAGCACCAAACTTGGTATTTAGGTTCAGTATCTTCCAGAGATGCGACACGAAGGTTTTCAAGAAAATCCCCCACTCCAGACTACCCTTTACATGGAAAATTTTTCGAAAATTTTAATTTTCTCAAAAATGGCTGTAACGATTTTGATGAAAATATCATATGTTTAAGATAATGTCATGAGAAATGAAATGTATATCTCGAATTTTCTGGGAATGTCTCCAAAAGTATTCTTCATTGTGAACGCCTTTTGCATAACTGGTAAACCATAAGAGATAGCCAAAATTTTACTACACAAAAAATGTAGATCACGTTAAAATACACCACTTATGTCATATACATTTCTTTTGTTGAGTGAACGGTTTTCGAGATATTCCTTGTTATTTGCTTAAATTTTCCAATACTTATACTTTTTCTCAAATACGTTATTCATTTTTACTTTCTCTACTACGTATAGTAAGTAGGGGAAGTATTGCATTCCACCCAAAAATTCGATACCGAGATTTCACCGGAAATACATGTTTTGAGACCTCCTGAATCCAAAAAAATCTGATGTGTTACACTCACATGACTTTCTCTACTCTTGTACAAACTATTTTTACAAACGCATATTCTCCATATGCTTCATGTTAATCGAGATATCGAGATGTCAATCTTATTTGTAATTTTCTTGTAGACGCAAGGGCAATATGGTAGCTTTTAAGCGATAGTCAAATATTTTATCGCTGGTTGCTATGTGGCGCATTCCATTCTCTTTGCATGTCCAGGACATAAAAAAATGAATAACGAATTTGAGAAAAAGTATAAGTATTGGAAAATTTAAGGAAATAACAAGCAATATCTCGAAAACGGTTCACTTAACAAATAAAATGTATATGATATAAGTTATGTATTTTAACGCGATCTACATTTTTTGTGTAGTAAAATTTTGTCTATCTCTTATGGTTTACCAGTTATGCAAAAGTCGTTCATAATGAAGAATACTTTTGGAGACATTCCCAGAAATTTCGAGATATACATTTCATTTCTCATGACATTATCTTAAACATATGATATTTTCATCAAAATCGTTAGAGCCATTTTTGAGAAAATTAAAATTTTCGAAAAATGTTCCATGTAAAGGGTAGTCTGGGGTGGGGGGATTTTCTTGAAAATCTTCGTGTCGCATCTCTGGAAGATACTGAACGTAAATACCAAGTGTGGTGTTTATCCGACTGTTAGTTTTTGAGTTATGCTGTTCACAGACACACACACAGACACACACACACACACACAGACACACAGACACACACACAGACACACACGGACATGTTTCCAAAAATGCTTTTTTTGGATTCAGGAGGTCTCAAAACATGTATTTCCGGTGAAATCTCGGTATCGAATTTTTGGGTGGAATGCAATACTTCCCCTACTTACTATACGTAGTAGAGAAAGTAAAAATCTGATGTGTTACACTCACATGACTTTCTCTACTCTTGTACAATCTATTTTTACAAACGCCTATTCTCCATATGCTTTATGTTAATCGAGATATCGAGATGTCAATGTTATTGCTAATTTTCTTGTAGATGCAAGGGGAATATGGTAGCTTTTAAGCGATGGTCAAATATTTTAACGCTGGTTGCTATGCGGCGCATTCCATTCTCTTTGCAAGTCCAGGACATAAAAAAATGAATAACGAATTTGAGAAAAAGTATAAGTATTGGAAAATTTAAGGGAATAACAAGCAATATCTCGAAAACGGTTCACTCAACAAAAGAAATGTATATGACATAAGTTGTGTATTTTAACGAGATCTACATTTTTTGTGTAGTAAAATTTTGTCTATCTCTTATGGTTTACCAGTTATGCAAAAGTCGTTCACAATGAAGAATACTTTTGGAGACATTCCCAGAAAATTCGAGATATACATTTCATTTTTCATGACATTATCTTAAACATATGATATTTTAATCAAAATCGTTAGAGCCATTTTTGAGAAAATTAAATTTTCGAAAAATGTTCCATGTAAAGGGTAGTCTGGGGTGGGGGGATTTTCTTGAAAACCTTCGTGTCGCATCTCTGGAAGATACTGAACCTAAATACCAAGTTTGGTGTTTATCCGACTGTTCGTTTTTGAGTTATGCTGTTCACAGACACACACACAGACACACACACAGACACACACACACACAGACACACACACAGACACACACACGGACATGTTTCCAAAAATGCTTTTTTTGGATTCAGGAGGTCTCAATACATGTATTTCCGGTGAAATCTCGGTATCGAATTTTTGGGTGGAATGCAATACTTCCCCTACTTACTATACGTAGTAGAGAAAGTAAAAAGCATTTTTGGAAACATGTCCGTGTGTGTGTCTGTGTGTGTGTGTGTGTGTGTGTGTGTGTGTGTCTGTGTGTGTGTCTGTGTGTGTGTGTCTGTGAACAGCATAACTCAAAAACGAACAGTCGGATAAACACCAAGCTTGGTATTTAGGTTCAGTATCTTCCAGAGATGCGACACTAAGGTTTTCAAGAAAATCCCCCCACCCCAGACTACCCTTTACATGGAAGATTTTTCGAAAATTTTAATTTTCTCAAAAATGGCTCTAACGATTTTGATTAAAATATCATACGTTTAAGATAATGTCATGAAAAATGAAATGTATATCTCGAATTTTCTGGGAATGTCTCCAAAAGTATTCTTCATTATGAACGACTTTTTCATAACTGGTAAACCATAAGAGATAGACAAAATTTTACTACACAAAAAATGTAGATCGCATTAAAATACACAACTTATGTCATATACATTTCTTTTGTTGAGTGAACCGTTTTCGAGATATTGCTTGTTATTTCCTTAAATTTTCCAATACTTATACTTCTTCTCAAATTCGTTATTCATTTATTTATGTCCTGGACATGCAAAGAGAATGGAATTCGCCACATAGCAACCAGCGTTAAAATATTTGACTATCGCTTAAAAGCTACCATGTTTCCCTTGCATCTACAAGAAAATTACCAATAAGGTTGACATCTCGATATCTCGATTAACATGAAGCATATGGAGAATAGGCGTTTGTAAAAATAGATTGTACAAGAGTAGAGAAAGTCATGTGAGTGTAACACATCAGATTTTTTACTTTCTCTACTACGTATAGTAAGTAGGGGAAGTATTGCATTCCACCCAAAAATTCGATACCGAGATTTCGCCGGAAATACATGTTTTGAGACCTCCTGAATCCAAAAAAAGCATTTTTGGAAATATGTCCGTGTGTGTGTGTGTGTGTGTGTGTGTGTGTGTCTGTGAACAGCATAACTCAAAAACGAATAGTCCGATAAGCACCACACTTGGCATTTAGGTACAGTATCTTTCAGAGATGCGACACGAAGGTTTTCAAGAAAATCCCCCCACCCCAGACTACCCTTTACATGGAACATTTTTCGAAAATTTTAATTTTCTCAAAAACGGCTCTAACGATTTTGATTAATATATCATATGTTTAAGATATTGTCATGACAAATAAAATGTATATCTCGAATTTTCTGGGAATGTCTCCAAAAGTATTCTTCATTATGAACGACTTTTTCATAACTGGTAAACCATAAGAGATAGACAAAATTTTACTACACAAAAAATGTAGATCGCGTTAAAATACACCACTTATGTCATATACATTTCTTTTTTTTGAGTGAACCGTTTTCGAGATATTGCTTGTTATTTCCTTAAATTTTCCAATACTTATACTTTTTCTCAAATTCGTTATTCATTTTTTTATGTCCTGGACATGCAAAGAGAATGGAATGCGCCACATAGCAACCAGCGTTAAAATATTTGACTATCGCTTAAAAGCTACCATATTTCCCTTGTATCTACAAGAAAATTACCAATAAGATTGACATCTCGATTAACATGAAGCATATGGAGAATAGGCGTTTGTAAAATTAGATTGTACAAGATAGAGAAAGTCATGTGAGTGTAACACATCAGACTTTTTTATCTTGGATATGCAGAGAGTATTAATCTGTGGGAAAGGGAATGGTGCTGCCCCTACTAGCAACTAGCTATTAAGAGATATGTATGTGCTTAAAGGCTACTGTATTTCCAAATTGCCCTTGTAGGGGAAGTATTGCATTCCAGCCAAAAATTCGATACCGAGAGATTTCACGGACTTCATGTAATTATTGGAACTACATTCTTAGTTACATGCTTATTTCGAATAACTTATAAACATTTTACATCTACGAATTAAATTTCTAATTGTTTCAATACAAACTATAAGAGGTATTAATATATTTGGAGTTCCTATACATTCCCCTTACATCTACAAGAAAATTAGCAATAAGATAGAGTCTGCAAATGCTTATTTCGATTAACATGAAGTAGTGAAGAATAAGCGTTTGTAAAAATAGTTTGTACAAGAGTAGAGAAAGTCATGTGAGTGTAACACATCAGATTTTTTATTCAACACTGTCTCTTGTACACGTAAACCCAAAGGGACACCCGTGGTCTCTCCCGAAAGAGAAATTATGTCATACCCAACATCAAATTATTTATGGACTACAGCTTTTAATAACATGATTTAAAAAAAATCTAAAGAATACGAGAGGTGAAGTGAAATGAAACCGAAATCAGTATCAGTTTCCAATGACGATTTTTTTTTCAGTTCGCTATGGTGACTGAAATATTTAACAAATAGTGTTTTCATTTTTGTATATTTTTAATGTTTTAAATTCCTGATGAAGGCGTAATTCCGAAATATATTAATAATTCCGCATGCGCGCACATACACACACACACACTCACGCACATGCACATGCACACACATAATCTTGACCGCTCACCTCAACCGAGATGCGAACTCGGGCCCTCCTTGTTGGAAGGCAGATACGCTATCCCCCATATGCAAAATTGTTCCCAGTTTACTGAAACTCTGCCTTACAGAAAAGTTTTTCTAACTGAAGAGCTAGGTCATGTCAACCTAGAAGCTATTGAAGAAAAAAGAAGAAAATTATAGGAATCGCTTTAGACGAAAACTCCGTTCAGATAATATCTTAATCACGCAGGTTGCCATACTGCGTTTGACAGTTGTACAGGCAACAGTTATCATGAATTATTAATAACATAGCTTACTTCTTCTACGCAGAGTTATCAAAAGGAGAAATTGTTTCTCGTAATTCATGAACCAGAAAACAAGCACAAAACAAATAAATATTCTTGAGATGATTGCGTTGAGAATATGTAGAACTATAATTGGGAAAACATTAAATGAATAAACTAAAGGAAAAATTGGACACACACAATGAAATGTGCCTTATTTTTAAATAAAATTACTAATTTATTAAGTAAACTATTCGCTACAGAAATGCAAAGGAATAGAGCGTTTTACCATTTTTTTTTTCCCAAGAAGGATTCGGAGCAAACGCATGCGCATAGACTGCCCTGCTGTGGCATCGTCCTTAAAATGCCGACATCCTGATGCAAATGCCATTGTCTCAAAACGAAGAGAGTCGTGAAACAATGAATATGGAATGAACAAAGAATATTGAAAAAAATGTGTGTTTAAATTCTAATTTTTCTGTTCATCATTAGATCGATTTGTTACATAAAATGTTAACATTAGCAAAGTGCTGCGAAGCATTGTTAAATTCTTATACCTAGTTGGACCTGGAAGTTCCAATAAGAATATTTCATATCTGCGTATGCCTTTATCAGATTTTGCAGAAATTTATTCTCTCCATGCCTTGACATTTTTGCACGCCCCAGTATTTACAGCCGAACCTTAAACCATCATACTAATGCTGGCTAACGGAACCTGTCAAGAGTATCCCTAAAGAAATCAATTTAAGTAATTGCATACAGCCTGTGTGGCATTATGGGTCTTCTACTTAACATGCACATCGAGTTGGTGGGGTCCGCCACCGCTCGTGTCCACAGAGGTCAGAGTTCAACAATGATACCAAGGGCCCTAACTAGATTAACGGGCACGTTCACCTCCCTCTTAATTCAGAGTTAACAAGTCCTTCATTCTCGACATAGACCCAAAAATTATTGCACTACATAAATTATTCAAAAGAGCACTGCGACTAAGGCTTTGCTTGTCAGACTAAATTGTTTTCGCTCCACCGCCCACTAGACAAGAACTGTGCCACGAGACGATGGCGTTGAGTTTTATTTGTTTTCGAACTCCTTGACACCAGACGTTCGTTACCTTATTTCTCTGTGCAGTTTTGTTTACCATTTTTGTTCCATGATGCTGCTGGTAAGGAGGCATAATACAATCCCAGCATTTAAAGGACAAGCATTTGCTAATGGCCAAAACAGATCGAGAATGCGATTATATTTTTTAACAATTTTAATGGTTCTCAACACTTGATTAATTTCCTTTTACTTTCGTAGACATTCGTTTTAATATTACGAAAAATTACACCAAACAAAAAATGCAAATCACTCTCCGCGGTTGTGTGGTCAGCCCTCTAGCTTCTCAATCTAGAGGTCCCGGGTTCGTTTCCCGGCTGTGGCGGGGAATTTTTCTTTAACCACAATTATTCCCTATCCCGATAAAATCTGAAAGTATGAACGTGAGAAGGAATGCGGATGTGTTTAGTAGTTCAAAACTGATAAAATCAATACTAAGAAAACCCAAAATTCAGCGAACAATAACATCAATTGTTTCTCAAGCCAAAGCCCTCGATATGACCAGATAAGTTAAAGGGGGCTGTACAAAGGTAACAATAAAAATTTAAATTAATATACCGTCGTAAAAGGTAAATCACTGACAAAACGATGGGTACCCCCTATTTAGGTTCGATTTCGACAGACGCAGAAATCTTAAGTTTACTTTGCCTATTATTTATTTATTTATTTATTTAAGTGTGCTTGGACCATTAGCAGTACCAAACATATTTAAAAACGCGTTTGACATTTTAATTTCTTTGGCAATTTCGTAATTACAGCCAATAGAGCATTTCTGCCAGAATGAGACTGTGATAAAAGGCTTAAATTGTTCAACTTCGATGCGATGGTGGTGGCGGCGGCATCGTGGAAATATAGTTACGATCTAAAACTAGGTGAAGTTTTGTATAAAACATTTGTGCTATATAGTACCCGTAAACTGGTTTATAGCGACTATCCATATAATACTGCTTGGATTAGATTGGCTACGGAGGGGACTCGGCACTGATCCACAGAGGGGATGACCTACACCCTACAAGGTGTGTACCTGAGAGGAAGGATGAGGCGAATGGAGACACCGGGCGGCCGGAACCAGGAGTGACGGACAGGAATGGCAGGATCCTTAAGTTTCCAGGTAGAGACTCTCCGGCAGACGGGGATTCCACCCCACACAGAGAGGGGTCCAACGCCCCAAAAGGGCTTCGAATATCCCCAGAAGCCAGCCGAAAACCGAGGGACGGAGAGAGTCACAAAGAGCATCCTTTTCCCCTGCCAAACTGCACCAAAACATCATCGCCGAAAGTTCCAACCCTGAAAGAGACCAACGGATGAAAGATGAAGTGAAATGGAGTTGAAATGGAGGGACAGGAAATTAGGGAGATGTAATCTTTCCCAGAATTCGCCTGGCGACCCGGGAAAACACGAAAAAACCCATGGGCCAGAAAGGTCGGTCACGGGAATCGAACGCACGACCTCCCGAATGTGGGCACAGACGAAATCGCCTGAGCCATCTCGCTAGTGATAATACTGCTTAATATACATTTCCAAATATTTCACAGTTAAAGTATTTTTGTACCACATTCAGTATGATTATTATTTATTTCTTATGGTTGTAATAGGAATAAAATAAAACCGCAAATTTCAAGATATTCTTGAATTTTAATGTGCTTTTACTTTCCTTTCCTTTTTCAGCATTATCTGTCAGATATAATGAAACTGTAACCGAAATTTTTTTTGGATGAATATTTGGTATTAATGTGTATATTGAGGTAGACACCCTGAAAACAAAATGATTTAACGTTTTGTTTGTGTACGCGCGCGTGTATATGTATGTGTCCGTTATTACATTTTCGCCTCAATTGAGGAAAGTAATTAAGATGCCATAGTCCATTTTCATGCTATGTACAAAGATAGGTTCATAACAATCGCTTATGGGCCTATTGTGCGAAAATGTAATAACGGACACATACATATACACGCGCGCGTACACAAACAAAACGTTAAATAATTTTTTTTTCAAGGTGTCTACCTCAATATACACATTAATACCAAATATTCATCCAAAAAAAATTTCGGTTACAGTTTCATTATATCTGACAGATAATACTGAAAAAGGAAAGGAAGTAAAAGCACATTAAAATTCAAGAATATCTTGAAATTTGCGGGTTTATTTTGTTCCTATTACAACCATAAGAAATAAATAATAAACATACTGAATGTGGTACAAAAATACTTTAACTGTGAAATATTTGGAAATGTATATTAAGCAGTATTATCGCCGAGCGAGAAGGCTCAGGGGATTTCGTCTGTGCCCACATTCGGAAGGTCGTGGGTTGGATTCCCGTGACCGACCTTTCTGGCCCATGGGTTTTTTCGGGGTTTTCCCGGGTCGCCAGGCGATTTCTGGGAGAGATTACATCTCCCGAATTTCCTGTCCCTCCATTTCATCTCCATTTCACTTCATCTTTCATCCGTTGGTCTCTTTCAGGGTTGGAAGTGTCGGCGATGATGTTTTGGTGCAGTTTGGCAGGGGAAAAGGATGCTCTTTGTGACTCTCTCCGTCCCTCGGTTTTCGGCTGGCTTCCGGGGATATTCGAAGCCCTTTTGGGACGTTGGACCCCTCTGTGTGAGGTGGAATCCCCGTCTGCCGGGGAGTCTCTACCTGGAAACTTAGGGATCCTGCCAATCCTGTCCGTCACTCCTGGTTCCGGCCGCCCGGTGTCTCCATTCGCCTTATCCTTCCTCCCGGGGACGCCCCTTCTAGGGTGTAGGTACAGCATCGAGATAAACATTTGCAGAACTTATTGCTAATTTTCTTGTAGGTGCAAGGGGAATATGGTAGGCGTTAAGTCAAATCTTTTAAGAGCTGGTTGTTATGTGGAGCATTCCATTCTCTTTGCATGTTCAGGACATAAGAAAACGAATAACGAATTCCCATTTGAGGCAAATATAAACACTGGAAATTCAAACAAATAACAAGGAATATCTCGGGAATGGTTCACTCCAAAAAAACGTATATGACATAAATTGTGTGTTTTAACGAGCTCTACATTTTTTGTGCAGAAAAAGTTTGTCTATCTCTTACGGTTTACCAGTTATGCAAAGTCATTCAGAAACAAGACAACCTTTGGGGACATTCTCAGAAAATTCAAGATATACATTTTATTTGTCATAAAAATATCTTAAATATATGCTATTTTAATCAAATTCGTTAGAACCAATATTGAGAAAATCAAAATTTTAGAAAAATGTCCCATGTAGTGTAGTTTGGAGTGTGGGGATTTGCTTGAAAATCTTCGTGTCGCATCTTTAAAAGATATGAACCTAAATACCAAGTTTGATATTTATCCGAATTTTCGTTTTTGAGTTATGTTGTTCCCACAGACACACACGCGGACCTTTTTATAAAAGTGATTTTTTAGGATTCATGGAGCCTCAAAACGTTATTTGCGGTGAAATCTCGGTATCGAATTTTTGGGTGGAATGCAATACTTTCCCTACTTACTACAGGTAGTAGAGAAAGTAAAAACGAAATTCAATCATAAGGAGTTAAAGTACACAGAGTGGTTAAAAAGTAATACAGGATATGTATGGGGTGACGAGAAGAGTTTATTGCCCCAACTAAACTGCTCTTATGGCACTTCGCGGTTATTAAAGTATACATCATCATCTCCTGATCCCTTCACTTGCTTGGGTCGTATATTTGGAAGATAATTCAACCTTCCACCTTCAGTTCCAATCCGCAAGTAAGTACAAGGGTAAACAAAAGCAGTAATCCCTCTCACCTGCTGGATACTTGTGTTGGGAAAGTTGTGTGTCAGAGTTTTAAAGGTGTAAAACAACTATAAACTTGAAAACAGTGAGTAGTACTTATATGATTTATGAAGAAATTACATGTAGAGCCGTTTGTACTTTGGATCCTCAAATCCATTTTCATGATTTCATGCATCCATTCACCAGTCGACATTCTTTCCGGTTAAACGACGTTAACCAAACGCTTAGCAAGTAAATATTACCTTTTAAATTGTAGTTAAAATTGTGTATATTATAATCACTTAATGTTTTTACTACCGACGATCTTTGTTTTATATTCATATATGTTTAATCATTCTGATGATAACAGGATTCTGAAACCTACACTAAAAAAATTCTGATTTGTTACATTCACATGACTTTCTCTATACATTCTCAACAAATTATTCTAACAAAATCTTATTCTTCATTTTAATCGAGATAAACGCTTGCAAAAATTGCTTTATTACACAGTTTCTTGTGGGTAAAGTAGGAATATGGGAATACAGTAGGCTTAAGCGACAGTCAAATCTTTTAAGAACGGGTCGCTGTGTAATGGCTTTGAAATTCTGTTCTCTTGCATGACCACGAGAGAGAGAAAGAGAGAGAGAGAATAGCAATTTTGCAGCTGAAAAAGTATAAAGTATTTGACAATTCAAACCAATAAAAAGGAATATGTCGGAAATGGTTAATGCTACAAATAATTTGTATTTGACATAAATTGTGTGATTTAACGAGATCTATATTTTTTATGTAGTAGGTAATTTTTTGTCTATCTTAAGAGATAGGCATGTTTTAAAAATTCATTTAGAATGAAGAGGACTTCATGGACTATTTCCATTAAAATGTAATATTATCATTTGTCATGCAAATATCTTAAACGTATGGTGTTTTAATGAAAATCGTTACTCATTTTTTGGAAAAATAACAAATGTAGCACATTTGAAACTTAAGCTTACATTGTAAAGAGTAATTAGGACTGGGGAATTTTCTTAGAAATCTTCGCGTAGTATCCCTGAAGGACGCTGAACTCGAATACCAAGATTGGTATTTAACCGACTTTTCGTTTTTGGTTTATGTTGTTCACAGACATAAAAAACATACATAGACACAAACAGATATTTTTCCAAAAGAGTTTGTTTTTTATTCAGGGAGTCTCAAAACTGTTACAGTAAAATGTCCATATGAATTTTTGAATGAGCACAATACTTCTTCTAGTTACTATAGGTAAGCTGTAGAGAAAGTAAAAAGGGAAGGAGGGCCCCTGAAGCTGTTCTACTCGTTCTGGAACCCATGTAATGCCACTACGCAGCTTTAAGAACCAGGGGCATGCAAAGTTCTCGAGAAAAACTACATAACTGCTAAGAATTTCTCGCGTAAAACGACTGTGATTCAGCGTAAAGAAATGTAGGAAGGAGCGGTCAATTAAGTATGGGCATCCCATTTAAGTGAGATTTTCAAAATGCGTGCACATGCATACTCTATTGGCCAGCATATTGATGTCTGGCCTCATCTGCTGGAGGGGCGGGAGGGGAACTCGACGACAACAACGAAACAAGAAAGAGAAAACGGCAGGCAGGCACGAGGGGTGACGTCACGACTCAAGATGGCTTTCTTGCTTGTTGCGACGGGGTCCAGGACGAGGAAGGGGGCGAGTCTTGTGCAGCACCCTGATCGGACATGATCATCGCGAACGTATGACCACCCCGCACCTGAAATAATTTAACGAGAAGCGCCTGCGCGTGGTCCCACGAGGAACCGACCGGATGTGGCAGCATCGACGAGGATGGGTAACGTCCACTGCTGCCTGTGCACCACCACAGCCGCATCTGACAACAGGACCAAGAAGAAAACCGAACACGCGATTAAGGTAAATAGTGACAAAATGTGTAAAAGTATATGGTAAGGGATGTATGATTTATTGGAGATCCTGTGTCCGTCAATAGATCTTCCGAATGTGACCGCTGCGTGTGTTCGCCAAGGTAAGCACGTGGAATAACGTGAATCGACATACAGCATCTTCTCCTGTATACAAAACGTGCATAAAAACCTTCACAGGGCTTACTCTACCTATTGTCAGTTCGCAAATCTATTACACTATTGATATATGTGATTATTCTATCCACCCTAAGTAGTTAAACAATACACGTCTGACCAGAAAAGGTTTCAAATTAGGCCATACGGATTTAGAGGCATGCAAATTGCGGAAAGGTCACTCAGTTGTTTATATCACTAGCCGGTTTCTCTTAGTAACGAGCTCATGCGAAAAGAAGTCTAAGAAGAATCACATTTTCAACGTTATTAGGTACATACATGTCGCATCGAAGTAAAGCTCGTCTTGTGAAACTTAGGCCTACAATAACGAATATTTTGAAAATGGTTAATGCTAGGGGGAGAGCCTGTGTATTTTAATGAATTCTGTAATTTTACAGCAATAAGATTTTCCTTGTCCCTTGCAGTTACTTAATATAAAATTGTATGAAATAAAGACAACACAATATTTACACAAAATGTAATATATACATTTTATTTTTTTATACTTGAATAAAAACGAGCGTCCATATAAAGGAGTGCGGGGAGATTCCTCTAAATGTTACCCCCCATCCTTAAAAGATGCCAAATTTAATTACAAAATATGCTATTTGTCCTACTTTTTGTGTTGGAGTTATACTGTTGATAGACACACAATAACCTGGAGTTTCTCTAGATACCTATTTTTATTTATTTATTCAGAATGAAAAATTTCACAATAGTGTTTATGTGTATGTGTGGTGTATTTGTGTGCACGCTCGCAATCACGTGCGTGCGTGAACAGCACAACACCGGACTGAGAGTAATATAAAAAAATCTGATGTGTTACACGCACATGACTTTCTCTACTCTTGTAAAACTATTTTTACAAATTTTTATTCTCCATGTGCTTCATGTTAATCGAGATGTTAATATTATTGCTTTCTTGTAGGTGCAAGGGGAATATGGTAGTATTTAAGCGATAGCCAAATCTTTTAATAGCTGGTTGCTATGTGGCGCATTCCATTCTCTTTGCATGTCCAGGACAAAAAAAATGAATAACGAATTTGAGAAAAAGTATAAGTATTGGAAAATTTAATGGAATAACAAGCAATTCGTCGAAAATGGTTCACTCAGCGAAAAAAATGTATATGGCATAAATTGTGTATTTTAACACGATCTACATTTTTTGTGTAGTAAACTTTTGTCTATCTCTTAGGTTTACCAGTTATGCAAAAGTCGTTCACAATGAAGAATAATTTTGGAGACATTCCCAGAAAATTCAAGATATACATTTTATTTGTCATGAAAGTATCTTAAATATATGATATTTTAATAAAAATCGTTAGAGCCATTTTTGAGAAAACTAAAATTTTCGACAAATGTTCCATGTAAAGGGTAATCTAGGGTGGGGGATTTTCTTGAAAACCTTCGTGTCGCATCTCTGGAAGATACTGAACCTAAATACCAAGTTTGGTGTTTATACGACTGTTCGTTTCTGAGTTATGCAGTTCACAGACACACACACGGACATGTTTCCAAAAATGCTTCTTTTGGATTCAGGGGGTCTCAAAACATGTATTTCCAATGAAATCTCGGTATTGAATTTTTGGGTGGAATGCAATACTTCCCCTACTTACTATACATAGTAGAAAAGTAATATATAAAATATATCTAAGTCAAGCGCTTTCTGAAAACGCAATTTGAAGATATTTTGAGATTTATCTCCACCTCAAATACATGTTGCTTATTTGTTTATTTTCTTTCTTTTTCTTTTTTTCACAGCTGCTTCATAATTGTTCGTTACAATATCATAGATTTGGAATGATGGCATTACACTTACCACATATGAACTCTGCAAACTCTGTTAATTTCTTTTGGGCATATGACTGAAGAATCATAAAACTAAAACAAAAATTGCAAATTTAGTTAAACTATAGCCTTTATCCCAAATGATATTTCTGGCGTTAACCTATTCTGAAATATTTACTGCAGTTTTTCTGTAACGAGATAGTAGATTTTCTTAAGCGGCCTTCTTTTGTTTTCATCACTTTGTGTATTGTTTTGGTTAAAATGTGCCTGAAAGGGAAATCTAATATTTTAAAGAAAAAGATAAATCATTTGTTTTATCAAGTATCAACCACTGGAGACTGTACAGTATCTCCAAAACTAAGTGCTGTAGTAAGAAATGTCTTGAATAAAAGTTGCTTGATTTTATGGTGAAGGTTAATCCATTAGTCGTGTTTTATTTGGAGAAGGTCATTTTAGGGTCAATTTAACTTTTTTAAATGGGAGCATACCATTTTTGTGTTATTTTCTCACTCATAAAAAAACTAAACATTTGTATAAAGCACTTTGCAGTTGTTCTTACACCAACGTAAATAACAACGAAAATTCTGAATGGCTGTGTACGAAGAGCGCAATGAATGGTGGGACCATCCATGGAAGGCCATTTGGGGGTCAAGTTATGTTTCGTAATTGGGAACCAACATTTTTTATTTTGTTTTCTCATTCCTCATCATAAAGTAAGCAGATTTTTGTAAACTATTTTCTAATGAGAAAACAACATACAAAATTTAGGTTCCCATTGAAAAAAAATTTAATTGACCCTAGAATGGCCATTATAACGTCCTCCAAACAAAACATGATTGATGGCATTTACTTTACCCCATAATATCAGGTAACTGTTATTGAAGACATTTCTTTCTACAACGCTTAGTTTTGGAGATATTGTACAGTCTCAACTTAAATGGTCCATCCTGTATATATATATTTGTTTATTTATTTAAGATTCTGAATGTGTCTCATTTTGTTGAAGTTTAGACTATATTACAAGTCTTAAGATATTAGTATGTGTCATACAAATCCAGACGCAGAAAACAAGTGTTCTAGAAAAAAGTAACATGAATCGTGACAGCGGTTTTAATATATTTATGTAACATACTCATGCACTCATAACAATATTTAATGTCTTCAGCATTATTTCAGTACTATTACTGTAACTTAAACTTTGAAACGTTGCAATTTTATTATTTAAGGTCCATTTTTATGTCCCACATGTCTGCTTAAATGTTGATATTTTCTTATTTTTTAATGGGGAAAGAGATTACAATCTAAATATCTAAAAGTATCAACTTGCTCGACAATCTTGTCTGTGTAACTTTTATCTCCCCTGGAACACTATAATCTCAGCTATTAAGATAATGCAGTGAATATGAGCAAGCCACTGTCGATTTCTGAATAAGGATATCTCAGAATTTTAGACGCTTACAGGTTGCATACTTAAATATTGCCGTGAGGACATGATTCATGCCGGGTCCTTGGCATAAGAGATTGTTGTTTAGGAAACTTTTCGCTGATTTCCGATAGCAGTGCATCCGCCCTTTCATTTTCTGGCGCTGATCAGCAATTCACATGAACGTAACTACCTTTTTGGCATTTGAGGGGGAAATAATGTATTAATCACATGACTTTATCTATCCACTACTATCAGATTTATTTTCATATGCGTTCTGTAAATTACTTTTATAAATTATTTTTTTACTTTCTGTACTACGTATAGTAAGTAGGGGAAGTATTGCATTCCACTCAAAAATTCGATATCGAGATTTCACCGCAAATACATGTTTTGAGGACGCCTGAATCTAAAAAGAAGCACTTTTAGAAAAAGGCCCGTGTATGTGTTTGTGTGGTTGCGTATCTGTGTGTCTGTGAACAGCAAAATTAAAAAACGAAAAGTCGGATAAATACCAAATTTGGTATTTAGGTTTTAATATCTTTCAAAGATGCGACATGAACATTTTCAAGAAAATCCTCCCACCGCAGACTACCGTATACATGGAACATTTTTCTAATTTTTTTTATTTTCTCAAGAATGGTTCCTACGATTTTGATTAAAATATGATATGTTTAAGATATTTTAATGACAAATGAAGTGTATATCTTGAATTTTCTGGGAATGTCCCCAAAAGTTATTTTCATTCTGAAACTTGTAAACTTTCTCATAACTGGCAAACCGTAAGAAATAGACAAAGTTTTACTACACAAAAAAATGTAGGTCTCGTTAAAACACAATTTATGTCATACACATTTTTTTTGTGGAGTGAACTATTTCCGAAATACTCCTTATCTGTTTGAATTCTCCAATACTTAAACTTTTTCTCAAATAGGAATTCGTTATTCAGTTGTTTTTTTTTCTTATGTCCTGGACATGCAAAGAGAATGGAATGCTCCACATAGCAACCAGCTCTTAAAAGATTTGACTATCACTTAAAGCCTACCATATTCCCCTTGCATCTACAAGAAAATTATCAATAAGATTAACATCTCGATATCTCGATTAACATGAAGTAGATGGAGCATAAGCGTTTTGTAACAATAGTTTGTACAAGAGTAGAGAAAGACATGTGTCTGTACCAATCTGATTTTTTCAATTTACTTCATATCAATCAAGATACATATTACAAAAATGGTTTAATTACATATTTTGTTTGTTTTTTCCATTTATATGCTCCTCTAACATCCTAGGTTATATCGGCGTCTTTTGCCTTTGAAACAATTGCTCATTTTCACTTGTTTATTATCGTGTTAATCTTTGGGTTTCCTTACTTGAATTTTATTTATAAACGTCTAATTCGCACACATTTACACTCAATACTTCCGGATTCTAGGGAGGATGGGAAATAATCTTGACTAAAGAAGAATCTCCATCCTCCAGTCGGGAATCGAACCTGTGGATTTGCAGCCTAACATGCACACCAGAGCACAGAGCCAGTCATTATAGTTATGTATAGTCTCATTTGTATAGCCTCCTTTAGCTTCTTTGGTCATACCGGGGGGTTTTAACCCGGCGGAGGGCGATGGGATTTTTTTCAGGCGTAAAAATCCTTAGCATGGCTTCCTTCGGAAGGGAAGTAAAGCCGGTGATCCCGTGTTGTAGATTTACCCTGATAAAGAGGCCACTGTTCTTTCACGCCCAATATAGAATGGGTTGTTAAGGAGCACAGCAGTTAAAGAACGTCCGTCCATAAATAAAACTCAATTTAATTTTCAGGATATTTTACTTGAGAAACAATTCGATGACGTTACTCCTCGGTGAACTGTAGGTTTTAATTCATTTATATTACTAAACAGCCTTATATTTATTCCCACATTCATACTTCCAGGCTCAAAGGGAGAGGGCGGCAGGGAATAATTCTGGTTAAAGAAAATTTTCTCTCCCCAGCTGGGACCTCTGGGTTGAGAATCCAGAGCGCTGACCACTCGACCGCAGAGACAGTCTACATATTCTGCTACAGAGCATATAGGAGGCTGAGGTGGTAAATATTTCATGAAAATCTCCGTGTTGCATCCTTCAAAGATGCTGGACTAATGTACGAATTTTGGCATTCATACACTTTTTCTTTTTGAGTTATGCTGTTCACGCACACCCTCGCGCGCCTCGATAATGAAAGTTTGGTTGGAAAACAATGCCTTCTCCACCTACCATAGTCAAGTGGTAGAGAAAGTAAAAACATCTTTCAAATGTCAAAATAATACATCTGCTATGTAATACCTAGATATATGATCGTTTTAATTGGCTCCATCAGGATTAAATTAATAAAATAACAAACTATAACGTTTACTAATCCAATTCATGAAAAACATTAAAGCTGACTTGTAGATAGGCTCTTATAAAACTGGACATTCATTTATGGAAGTATATCCAGCGTGATGGCACCGCGGAACATGTGAAGTTTACATTCGGTAGCAGGGGCGGTCGATTCCCGTTCTGACGCCTATTCTGTTCTTAGATTTTTCGTAGTTTTCCCTGCTCGATAGGGGAATGCTGTGGTAATTTCTCTCTACCACGATTTCCCTTTTCCATTCCGCCTCCTTCTCATATTTCAGGTGTGTTTCTAGGTTTTGTAGCGGGAAAACGTTGGGCTTCGTTTGTAACGGGAAATCGATGGTCCTCTTGGTTGATGCCCTCTGCTGCAGTGTTTTGGTCTCCGGCTACCTCTGCTCAGCAGTTGATGATTTCTCCATTCCTAATAAATTACCTAACTAATTTCACTGATCTCAGGATTTTCGTAGGTGAGGCAAATTAAAATACACTGCCTTTCCCTTAAAATGTGGTTTATTATCAAATAAATACTTATGAGAGGCTAGCTTTTCCCATCTGTAATAATTCCTACCATAATAATAAATTAGAAGCCTAATCTAACTGCACACGCTTCCCACCCATATGCACACACGTGCATCCGTCGTGCACCGGTATCACTGAGTGTTGAAGAGATTCTATAAGAGAGTGAAAATCTGGGCTTTGTTCCCTCTTTTATACAAACCTAGTGACGCTCACCTTCGCGCCTTGGAATGTAACGAAATTTCTAATTGCTCCTCAGACCGCGTTACCTTATTATGTATGAAAATATTCTGCTCCAAAACTTTTCGCACACGCGCCTCAGTGACGCAAGGGAAGCAAATTCAATATCTCTGTCTCTTTCCTTTCTATATCTGTCTCTTTGTATTTCTTGTTATTGCTTCAAGTTCCTTGCTCATTACCTTGGTGAAAGGTGGTGGCCTCTACCTAGAATTACCTTTTACCTGGAATTAGCTAGCTCGCCCGCCCCTTACTTATCTAAGTTACAATCTGCTTTGTACATTTCTTGGCTGATAAATATTATAACATCTTTCTTGCTGAATTATATTATTATGTACAATTCTTGTTTGATATTGATTTATATGTCTATATGTACATAGGTATATATGTGTGTGTGTGGTATATCCCCTTTCAGTTTCTTGGCGTATGGCAGCGTCGGACAAATGGAGCGGATGCTTGCTCAAAGGAAAATGCAGTCCTCGTGGACACTAGAGGGATGCTTGGATAGTTCATTGCCCTCTCATCCCTCGCCCACAGCTCCGGCGTTTGGAATTGCTATGGATTTCCGCGGATCTCTGTGACCCGACTGCCTGCGGCCTATGACCTCCTGTGGTTCCTTCACTTCATCCCTTCCTCCTGGGGAGATAGCCACAATAGTACTATGTAGGTTGCAGTGCATAACCTATATCTATATTATAGGAGTATGAAACCATCAGGCATTACAGAGATAGGGACTAAAGCATTTGCATTTTTTAATTTCAGTAAATTGTGTTAAACACTGAGTATAATATAATTCTGTGGAAATAGTGCAAGAACGTATAAATATAAACATGGACATATACGAGTATTGAGGTTGCAGCCCAGTGACTGTCCTCAATACATTAGTGGAGGTTGGGTTGAAATGCTGCTCAATAGTTCATTGGAGTATTGTAGGAAGGAGCGGTGAAGTCGTGTATAACGGATGAAGTGTGAAATCCACTGTTGGAGAGCTAAGGTCCATATGAAATGCTTCATTGTGGATGTACCAAGGTGCTAGACGGAGAACCCGATGATTTCCTCGCTTCTCTTTGCTGGCCAGCTTTTCTCAGCAATCATGAGACGACTGCAGCCGTACGAGTAACTCAAGCCATTCATAAATTATTTTAGACAGCCCACGCAGCACGCTTGGGCGACCACGCAAAAATGTTTTATATTCGACTTTGATTTCATTTAAAAACTCTTTTAAACAGCTGCTTACAATAAGCAGAAGTAGTGAAGTGGACTAAATTTCCTCTAAGATACATGCAATTCGACCGAGAAAAAAACGTTATTTCTAGCTTGGTAATCTATCAAGGTGACCCATGACTCATCGCTGAAGAAGGTGGTTCACATACCACTTCCACTGCTTTCGGTTTCTCATTTTTCAACAATTAAATTTTTCGGATTACAAATTCAGATTATCCTAAAAGATACAAGTTAGGTAATATATATCGTTTTAAATGTATTACCCAGTTGTAGTATAAAAGCTCTCGATTTGGTTCTGGTATTTATTAAAGTCATTGGAAAGTCATTAGAGGTGGAATAAATGATCTTTTATTAATAGCCCCGAACACAATCAATGTCCAGAGTACTAGCTATTTATGCATATTATGAACATAATCTCTTTCGCATCAAGTTGTGTTTCTTCCTTCCGTTTCAGGAGTATTAGAAGACGACTTCCTCCAATGCTATTTCAGCTATTTACAATATTTATAAGCTGGGTAATATTTGCAGGAATAAGAAAGAATCACGAAGTGACTAACATTTTTCACTTTATGTTTGTAATTCGTATACTGATTATTGAAGCTTCCATGTGGATGTTATATATACATATAATTAAATACGGCATAAGAGCTCTCAATTGGAACATGGAAGCAATACAGCAGGGACCAAGATTTTGCATCATATACATATTGTAATTGTTATAATGTAACGCAACGTACTCTCTACGCTAGAAGCATTGCTTTTAGAATCGACTCTAAAATATTCGAATGCTTGCGTTAGGCAAAGTTGAAGGATTGTTATTTTGCAACTGTACAACTTAAGTTATGATTGAATAGTCCTTTTCGAAACCGTCCAAAACAACAGTTATGTTATTTTTTCCTACGTGAGTTCGAACCTCTGTAAGGAAACGACAGAGCAAATAAAAATAATATAATTGTGTTTTGGACGGTAAAAATAAAGGAAAACAACACTTCTACTATTCCTACCCGCGGAAATGGATATGGCTATTAGACCCATGTTGTAGCCTCTTTGATGACTCGATTTGATCCCCTTAGATTTCAATGAGGTTGCCTGAATGATTAAGTGCACCAGATGGGACTACAAGCCCACCGCAATCTGATGTCATGACAGCCTAGATGTAGCATGTTCCACATCGACAAGGAAGTACGATTCCATTAGTATCTGCGGCGTTGGCAGCAATCATTGTTACGGTCCAATCATTGTTACGTGTTCAGGCATGACGCTAACTGTATTCTTGGTCTACCCATTATGCGAGTAATGGAAGTGATCTAAAAGGGGTGATTCAAAAATAACTGTAAATGAAACAAGATCAATAAATTCATATTAACACTTTCATCTTTAGTAAGTACACATATTGGACAGACTGTCATTAACAGGCCATGGATAACATTTTAAGCTATATTGGTTGATCCATTTTGTTTTTCAGTAGAAAGTTAATACTGTACATATGGCTTACTTCTCTGACAAAAACTAATATTTTCATTTCAAACTTTGCTTCTAATCACAACTGCATGTTGCTGAAAAGTTAATACGCATGGATGTTATAGTAACTAGATTAATATGCTAAATTGTAAAAATAATAATAAAGAAACAGATCGATGACTGGAGTAAATGTTTCGATAAAATATTTGTGGTTTGAATTTTTTTTTTAACATCCGTCTTTACTGCAGACAGCATCATAGGCAATGGCCACTGATGGTACACAAAACTAAATGATAATTTGGGAAAGGAAATTTGGGATTGAAATGTTCCAGGCCCAACTTAGGGTACTTCCCCGGTATTTGCCAATTATGAGGACTGAGTGAAGCCTTAAAAAACCATAGGGAGGGGTGACGGCCCAGGCGGACCTCCCGTTCATGAGTCCATGCCTTAACGATCTCGACTACTCGTGTCGGTGTGTCTTGAGAAGAACAGTCATATTAACACTAAGGTTGAATACCATAATGGCTCTGTAAAACACCCACCAGTGTTTAAGTTAGGAGTAGTATTTTGAATGTAGCAAACGTGCGAAAAATTAGTTTCGAGAGAATTATTATAATTTTTAAATAAGAGAAAAGTTAAAATAAGTAAGTATTTGAAATGAGAATAGATGGAGTTAGAAAGACTTAAATGGTTGGAACTTTACAAAAAGATTGTAAACCGCAATGTATATATCTAAATGATCAAATAAGTATTATAAAGCCTAACCTTCACGTGGTGATATCAGTAGGCATTAGTTCATCCGCAATTTTGGTTAAGAAGCCATTTAGTACCTCTCTCACGATTCGGCTGCTAAGTACCTGGGCTGCCTTCCAAATAGAAACAGTTTGCATCGGACATATTTTGCAGACTTTGCGGAATACCACTTTACCAACAGGAAAATGACATTTTAACATCTAAAATTAATGCCTTGACCTGGAGGGAAATTATGGTGATACGTGAAATTAATGTTCAATTATAAAGTCATTTCTTTCCTGTTAAGACTGCCCTTGCTTCTTGTGCTAATCAATTGCTTATAAATAGAAAACCAGAACTTATAATCCTGTTTTCTTCCTCAGGCTTCATTTCAAACACCAAAACACAACTACCATGTTTATTGCTACAGTTTCTAGTTGTCTCAGTGAGTTGTTTTCTCTCAGTAAGAAATGGTTTTTAAATATAGTAAATGAATGAATGAATGAGTATATTAATCAATCCATCATCAAGCGATCTATCAGACAACCGTTTTAGGTGCAAAACCTTGTAAAGTATGCAAAGAAATATAGAATTAAGATTGTCACCGTCGTCGAGTGATGAATGAGCTGACTTCTTACCTGGAGGTCCCGGGTTTAATTCCGGCTGGGGGTTAGGAATTTTCCTTTAATTAGGATTATTTCCTACCCTCCATAGAGTGTGGATGTAAGAGTGAATGTGTGTATGAAAATAAGTTAAAAACGACGTAACATAACCTAAAAACCGAGCGGGGGTGGCTAGGCGGTAACGTCGGTGGCCTGCTTTCGGGAGGTCCTGGGTTCAAATCCCGTGGGCCGGCCAATCTGGCTGAGGTTTTTTCGTGGTTTCCCTTGGCCACTAAGGTAAACACCGGATTGATATTTAATACCACGACCCAAAGTTCCACCTTAAGTCTAAAACAACAGTAAAAATGAAAAATAGGTGGTAATAGTGAATACTGTGTCATCTATCCGCAGACAATAAAAGCAGGTAGACTGGACGGCACCCTAATGCCATATGTGAGGCACGAAGCAGAAGATACAGTTGCTATGCACTAAGGTCTCTGTGGACACGTGACGAAGCGAGTGGCTAAAGGGATGAGACCTAGAAGGCTAACTGTCTGCCACACATCGATCTAAGAGTTACCCACTAAAGATCCGTCACGATATGACCTTGCAGTTAAAACGACGTACAATAGAGTAATAATAATAATATTAATAACAATAATAATAACCTAGAAATTCAAATATATATATATAGTTAATAAAGTATTTAAAAACCTCATCGTTTAAAAGGCCAAAATAACGTTAAATTAAACACATTAAAAGCATTTAAAATTAGCCAATTAGATATCAGTTTTAAATCTAAATAGGTTTACATTCTAACTTTGTTTGTGTAATTTCCTGACTATTTTACTTCTATGGAGTGCAGCAAACTTTCTGTTTCAGTTAACTAACGCTACGTTTTTACGTCGGCAGTTTAACAAACATACTTAATTAGACACTATATCTGACTGTCATTGTTGAGAGAAACTAAACTCTAAAATTATTCAGCCAAGTTGAACAATTTTATCACTCTAGTAAGAGAAGTAGGACGACGTGCTCGACAGCAGAGGGAGAAAAAGGGCTTCGAAAAGGCAATGTACAATATGGGGAAATAAACTGATTAAAGCCCACCTTGGATGTGGGACGTTTTCGACAATGCGCATAAAAACAAGGACTAAAGAAAACTATTTTTGCACCACTTTCATGAGAGTATGAGAAATAACATTATTAATGGGACACGATGGAATTCTTTAGCAGGCAGATCAGATATTTTGTTTAAACCCAGGCCATCTTTTAAGCAAACAGTCGAACAAAGGTTTTGCCTAATTATTATTAACTTTGGTTTCATATAATATGCGCCTAAATTGCATCATGATTGCTAACAATTCAAATTAGTTGTTAACATTTAAATATGAAATTTGAAGACCAATACTTAAAAGTTCAAGAAGTGAATACCTGCACAAAGTTTTAAACCTCGTTTAAAAAAATACTGGCTTTAAATGGAAAGGGACTGTTAATATATGGCACATGAAACGAAAGTAACATGTGCATACCTGTACTATTAAAAATTTGAGTATTATTATTAAAAATATGATGTATACATTAACATGAATTTTTCTGCCCATTCTTCAACAAATTATTATTACAAAAACTTATTCTTCTATCTACTTCATGTTAATCGAGATAAGCATTTGCGGAAATTATTTTATTGCATATTTTCTTGTTAGAGCAACGGGATTAGGGGAATACAGAAGGCTTTAAGCGATAGTCAATCTTTTTAAAATGAGTGGCTATGTAATGACTTTGAAATTGCGTTCTCTTTGCACGGCCAAGAAGAAAGGAAAAAAAAAAACGAATAGCCATTTTTCTTTAGAGAAAAGTATGAGTATTTCAAAATAAAAAAGGCAAGGAATATCTGGGAAATGGTTAACTCCACAAAAAATTATATATATATGGCATAAGTTAGTGCTTTAACCGGATCTAGCATATTTTGTGTGGTACAAATGTGTTTGCCAGTTATACAAAAGTCATTCAGAACGAAGTGGATTTCACAGGCTCTCCCCAGAAAATTCAAGTTGTACATTCCATTTGTCATGAAAATATCTTAAATATTTGTATTTTAATCAAAATTGTTAGAGCTACTTTCGAGAAAATCAAAATTTACTAAAAATGTTCCATGAAAAGGACAGTTTGAGGTGGCGAGATTTTCTTCGAAATCTTCGTGTCGCATCCTTGGAAGATGCTGTACTTAAATACCAGGTTTTCATTTGTGACTTACGTTGTTCACACATACACGACCTTTTTCTAAAAATGCTTTCTTTTGTGTTCAGGGGACCTCCAAATATCATTTCTGGTGAAATCTCGGTATCAAATCTTTGGGTGGAATACAATGCTTCCTCCACTGAACTGTAAGTACGTACTAACAGGGAAACAAAGATTTGGCGTCCCTGGATGTAACAACAAACACAACGTTATTTCTGGTATATACGAATGCTGACTACTACTACTACTACTACTACTACTACTACTACTACTACTACTACTACTACTACTACTACTACTACTACTACTACTACTACTACTACTACTACTACTACTACTACCACTACTACTACCACTACTACTACCACCACCACTACTACTACTATACTACTACGACCACCACCACTACCACTACTACTATACTACTACGACCACCACCACTTCCACTACAACTACCACTACTACCATACTACTACACCACCACCACTACCACTACCACTACTACTACCACTACTACTATACTACTACGACCACCACCACTTCCACTACAACTACCACTACTATACTACTACGACCACCACCACTACCACTACTACTATACTACTACGACCACCACCACTTCCACTACAACTACCACTACTACCATACTACTACACCACCACCACTACCACTACCACTACTACTACCACTACTACTATACTACTACGACCACCACCACTTCCACTACAACTACCACTACTATACTATTACTACTACTACTAATACTATCACTACTATACTACTACTACTACTACTACTACTACTACTACTACTACTACTACTATACTACTACGACGACCACCACCACTACTGCTACCACCACAACTTTTACCACTACTACTACGATCAATAAGACCACTACTACCACTATGACCACTACTACCACTGCGACCACTACTACCACTACGACGACTACTACTACTACTACTACTACTACTACTACTACTACTACTACTACTACTGCTAATGCTGCCGCTACCGCTACCACTACCACCACTACTACCACTGCGACCACTACTACCACTACGACGACGACTACTACTACTACTGCTACTGCTGCCGCTACCGCTACCGCTACTACTACCACCAGTACTACCACTACCACCACCAGCACCACCACTACTACGACTACTACTCTGTTATTATGCATTCAACCCTATTATATGCGGATTTTTACCTGATGCATGCAATAAAAATCCGATGTGTTAGATTTACATGCCTTTCTCTACCCAATATGGCTTTTTATACAATGTTTACGAACTATTCTTACGAAAGCTTACGTTTCTATCTACTTAATTATAATAGAGACTTTTGCAGATATAGTTTCATCACACATTTCGTCGAGGGTTCAAGGGGGGTTAGAGGAAGCCGAATCGATAGTCAGATGTATAAAAACTGGTCTCTATATGCTGGCCTACAAATTCTTACTCTTTGCACGACATCGTGAGAAACAACTGAACAGTGACAGCGCTTTAAATAATTGCAAAGCATTGAAAAGTTTATACCATAATTACGGATATCTTGGAAATGACTGATGCCACAAAAACTTATGTGTAATAAATTGTGTGTTTTAAAGAATGTAAGTTTTGTGTATTACGGTTTTATCTTTCGCTTATGGTTTACTAGTTATACAAAATTATACAAAATTCCTTCCGAATGAAGAGGGCTTTGCAGGCTGTTCCCAGATAATTCAAGATACACATTTTAATTTTCAAAGAAATATCTTAAATGTATGCTTTTTAATCAAAATCGTTAAAGCCAAATTTCGAAAAAAGCTTTTCGAAGGTACTTAACTTATATACCAAGTTTGATATTTATCGGACGTTTTATTTTTGGGTTATGGTGTTCACAAACACACATGACTTTTATCTAAAAATTCATTTTTTATCCAGTAAAATGTAGTCCGGGCTTGTGGGCCGTGGTCCAGTCGATGAGATATCCTGCAGACGAGTGATATATCCATAAATCTCAGTGGTAGAATGCTCGCCTGCAGGTGATATCTCATCGACTGGACCACGACCTACAAGCCCGGAAACTACATTCTACTGGATTGACGCCGGCCGTGAAAGCCTAAGCATGTGCGGGTATGTTATTTTTACTTTCTCTACTACGTATAGTAAGTAGGGGAAGTATTGCATTCTATCCAAAAATTCGATACCGAGATTTCACCGGAAATACATATTTTGTTCTCCTAGAATAAAACAAAATTAGAAAAACGTCCGTCTTTATGGATATGTATCTGTGAACAGCATAGCTCAAAAACGAAGAATCGGATAAAAAACAAACTTGGTATTTAGGTTCAGTACGTTTCAAAGATGCGACAAGAAGCTTTTCAAGAAAATCCCCCCAATCCAGGCTACTCTTTACATGTAATATTTTTCGAACATTTTGATTTTCTCAAAAAAAAACTATTTTGGTTAAAATATCATAAATTTAAGACACTTTCATGACAAATAAAATGTATATCTTGATTTTTTTGGGAATGTCCTCGAAAGTCCTCTTCATTCTGAATGGCTTTTTCATAACTGGTAAACCGTAAGAGATAGACAACATTTTTCTACACAAATAATGTAGACCTCGTTAAAACACAATTTATGTCCTATACCTTTTTTTGTGAAGTGAACCATTTACGAGATATTCGTTGTTATTTGTTTGAATTTTCCAATATACTTCTTCTCAAATGGAAATTCGTTATTCGTTTTTTTTGTTTTGTTTTTTTATGTCCTGGACATGCAAAGAGAATGGAATGCTCCACATAGCAACCAGCGTTAAAATATCTGACTATGGCTTAAAGCCTTGCACCTAAAGAAAATTAGCAATAAGGTTGCTAACGTAAAGTAGATGGGGAGAATAAGCATTTGTAAAAATAGTTAGTACAAGAGTAGAGAAAGTCTTGTGAGTATAACACATCAAGTTTTTTATGGTAAGATTCGATTTGATTCTAACTTTCCATTCTCATTTTAGATTCAGGGGGACTCAAAACTGTATTTTTGGTAAAATCTCGGCGTAGAATTTTTGGGTGGAGTGCAACACTTCCTCTTACCTACATGTACCGAGCGAGATGACTGAGGAGGTAACGTCTATGACCCGCATTCGGGAGTTCGTGGGCTCGATTCCCGTAGTCCCCCGAATTTCCCTTCGCTCCATTCTGATTCTACTTCACCTTTCATCCGCTTGGTCTCTTTCAGGGTTATACGTGTCGGCGGGAGGTCTCGACGTGTGCATGGCAGGGGAAAAGGATGCTCTTCGTCCCCCGGAATGGGAGCTGTCTTCGGGTTCCGGGCCCTCCATGGGGAACCGGCTGCACCGGTGCCCATCCGGGGAGTTTAAATCTGTAAATGGTAGTGATCCTGACTGTAATGCCCCTGGTCCGGCCGCTCTGTGTCCTCTTACCTCATCCTTCTCTCCTGGGGGCGCCCCGTCCGGGGTATAGGTACAAAAGATCTATGGTGGACATGCTAAGTCTCCCTCCGTGTTGAATCCTAATAATGGTAGAGAAGGCAATAAAAACAGCAAACGCTTTTGAAGTATTATAAGTACGCTCTAGATAGTAAACCGAGGCAGATATGTCAAATGGAATGTAAATGTAAAGCATTAAGCAACGCTTGCTTATCTATTAAAACATAGTTCTGTTTGATGGAAGATACACTAACCTGTTCGATGAACAATTTTGATCCTTTTTAATTCCAACGTTCCGCTATCTTCTGGTAACCATTTCTTGTACGTTCTTGTCTTCACATACTTTATGTAAAATAAAGTTTTACGTGGAAAATGGTAGTTAATAGTTCGTGGCACATACTGGAGATACTTTGCTATCCAACCTCCTTGGCATACGTTTAAATATCAACGCAGTAGGGCATTCAATCCCTTCCCTCTATCGTTCACTCAGGGAAACTAAAATCGCCGCGGCCAGCGCAGTTTCTCCTTCTTTAACTATAAACTCAGTGACCTGGCTATGCTTCTCTAAGTGCACTCTCAAGAAAGTTTCTCTAAACGCGTATTAGACCTAGCTGCATTCCCTCAACCTTGGCGTATACATGCTTTGCGGATTAAAACGTGTATTGACTCTCTCCTCCTATTACACATGCAGTAGTGTCTCCGCAGTGTCTTTTGTGAAAGATGGAAGAGGATGATGTTTTGTTGGACTTGGCTGAGTGTGCATGTTAAGGGAGATGTTAACGGAAGACACCAAGAGAAAAAGAAGACAGTAGGTTAAATAGTACCAAATAAGTGGTTTGTACACTTCATCTTCTCCATTATTTATCATCTAGATTCCTTCACTTTCGTTAATTCCTTTCTCCAAATTTTTTGCACAGTCTCCCTATTAGTTTCCGGATCTATTTCCTTCATTTTGTTTACAAGCTGTTCATAAGACTTCTCCCTTGTTAGTCTACAGCTATATTCTTTGGATTTTACCTTCCTGAGACAACGAAATTCCCTAAACCTGTCAATAAGCTCCTGCAAAAACTTCTTGGAACATGTTCTTAAATCGCTTATGTTGGCGCATAGACACAAAATCACGCACTGAAACACTAGTAGCAATAAATTGCACTTATTTACATTGCGCTTCGTCAACATGAGACCAGGAGCGCATACGTAGTAGGCTGTCAGTCTGTTGGAGTTACTACACGGGATCCCAGTTAAACTACGATATATGTATGTACATCTTGCATACAACTATAACGAACGAGAGCCCTTCTAACAAAACAAATGTCTTAAAACTATACATACATACTTATGTACATCATACATACATCCATACATATGAGGGCGGATTGATAGTCAGTGATTTAAAAACAAATAGAAAATTTTTCCAAAAAATCAATTTTATTTCTCAATATAGTCTCCTTTCAATTTAATACAAATTATTCAACGTTTCTCCAATTTTTTTAATCCTTCCAAAAATATAATTTTTCGAAGTTTGCTAAATATGAGGTTGTTTCTGCCATGATGTGTTCACTGGACGTAAATTTCTCCCCAGCGAGCCAATTTTTCAGGTTTTTGAAGAGGAAGGTGTCGCTCGGGGCCAAATCTGGAGAATATGGTAGATGAGGTAGCAGTTTGTAGCCCAATTCCACAAAATTTGCGATGGCAATGGCTGACTTGAGTGTGGGTGCATTATCCTGGTGAAAGAGACCTTTTACTTCACCAAATGGGGTCGTTTCTTTAACAGTTTCTTGTGAAACTGATCCAGCATTGCGGAATAATGTGGAACCTGTGATTGTTTTACCCTTTTCCAGGTAGTGGATGCCTAACACCCCTTGTGAATCCCAAAAGACAGCTGCCATGATTTTTTCTGCCGACGGAATGGTTTTTGCTTTCTTTGGAGCAGGTTCACGAAGGAAATCCACTGCTTTGATTGTTATTTGGTTTCAGGTTGATAGTAATGGATCCAAGTTTCATCAACCGTGATATAACGCCGCAAAAACTCATTTGGGTTGCGCTATAACATGTTCAAACATCCCTGTGAAATGGTCACACGATTCCGCTTGTTCTCAACTGTGAGCAGTCGCGGCACCTATCTTGCTGACAGCTTTCTCATACCCAAAAATTCGTGCAGAATGTTATACACCCGTTCACTCGAGATGTATATGGTCTTGGCTATCTCACGAATTTTCACTCAGCGGTCTTCCAACACAATATCGTGAACTTTGTTCACCATTTTCTTCTCATCCGGCCGTCCTGTGCGCACGACATCTCTTGTGCTCGAACGGCCACATCGAAATTCTGTGAACCACTTGTGAACCATGCCATGTGATGGAGCAGAGTCCCCACAATACTTGTTCTGCTTTTCTTGTTTCCTTCACCATCTTACCACGCAAAATGCAGTGCTTTATCAGAACACGAAATTCACTTTTCTGCATTTTCTACGAAGCAACACATCTGCTTATTTTAGATGCTCTCAACATTGTTCTAAGAAACAAATGACGAGAATTTCTGCGATTATACCCAGAATAGATGTAAGACTTGGGTGCAAAAAGAAACCTGTGATTAGAACGCTAGATCTCGTCAAAGTCATGAACTTATGAATCCGCCCTCGTGCATACTACATACATACATGCATAGGGTAGGCTCGGGTGAATCGGGACAAAAAATGAAAAATTCCCAATATTGGTTCCATTTTCAGCAGAACTTACATTTGCTCCATTTCATGGTTTTACACAATCCCTTAACAAAATATTCCAGTGTAGTATGTTTTAGAAAAAAACACAGACAGAAGTATAGTGACATTTTTGTTGCGCGCTGAATGTTCCTATTTACACTAATAAATAAGGATGAATAGTCACAGGTTTCATAACATTATTTGTGATAATATTTATTATTATACAAACTTACATAAGAACATGTTACATTAAGGTGTCTTCAAATTATGCATCTACCACATGGAAATCCTTTCTTTCCCTTGACCCCAACACACTTTTCCTGGTCCTTTCCCTTGGCACTGAATCCAGTCTCCTAGCTTTGATATATGAGAGCACTGTATTTCACAGAACAAAAACCCACACATTGCATCACCTTCTTGCTCCTCTTCTTCCTTGATTAGGATGATGTTCATTCTGGAAGCAACTTTCTTCCTCGTTTGTTCTGCATCTTCCGTTTCTGTTCCTCTTTTCTCTTCTTTTCAAGGCTAAAACTTTTGCTGGTTTGTTTCCCTCTGAATAACTTCTGAACAATTTGCTTTTTTGTGAGATAGAAGCATATAATGGAGATACTAAAGGCGATGGCGAGGATTCTGTCTCATTTTCAACGCCGTCTTGGAAGTTGACGGGACGGGAGATTGAGTACAACAACGTATTCCGAAACTTCTTCTCTAGTCAAGTAGGAAGACCATGCCTCCCGGCACAAAATCATGTTCAGAGAGAACATTTTCATTGAATAGATACACACCAGTTGACATAAACCCACTCTCAGCATTGGCAGGACGTATCACTGTTTTCAACCCAGCGGCTTTAAATATCCTTCCAAATGAACGTTTGTTAATTTTCCTCTCGCCTTGTACGAAATTATTACTCTCATTGTTTTAATAGGATTTAAGAGGCTTGAAGAAATATCTAACCAAGGCTGAAGCCTATGGATTGTATGATTGGGCAAACAAATCATTTGGATATCGCTCTCCTCACAAAACTGCAATGCCTGCAGGCTCTTTGGGAAGGTGCCCATCTAGAATTAACAAGCACGTTCCAGGAACACGAGTTTGAAAATGACGCAACCAGTTAAAAAAAAAAGCGTCTTCATTTATACAGCCTGAGTCCGTCATCGTCACTAGTGCGCCTTTTGGAAAGCCATATAAATATTCATTGCGATATTTTTTATGCTTAAATATCACCATTGGTGGTATGATATTTCCAGTGGCATTTGTGCAAGCAAGGATGGTAACAGGTTCACCTTGTTCAACACAAGCCTGCGAGTAGACAACTCTGTAACCTTTCTCTGCAAATATTTTCTTAGTTTATTATTCATTGACAGCCAGATTCATCACAATTATACACGAGTTGTGGCTTATGAACAAATTTAGTTTTTCCAATGTTTCTTCCAATAATGCAAAATATCGTTATATATCATGTTCGTTCAGACCCTTAAATCCGTTTGAAGAGAGACCCTCAGCCATCCTTAATGATACTCAGCAATACAATACTGCCATTTGATTTCTTTAGAAAATTTATGTTTAATTCAATTGCTTTCTGCGAAACAAAAAGTTGCCTTCTTTACAGCGTTGGAATCTAACCCGAAACCACACGCAGACAATCTGAGAATTCTTGCCACAAACTGCTTTTCCTGTTCTGAGGTAAATGCAGTTTGTCCACCATTTTTCTTCAATGGAACTATCAAATTGTAGAAAAAGATGGACACACAGATGAGGAATGACCCACACTCCTCCCTTGGCAAAATGCAGTAGCAGCTTTGTGCATTGATCTTCTGTCCAGCTCTGTTTTTCAGTACCCATGTGCTATAAAATAATACAATAAATGAGCAAGATGTGCAGTCCCTATTCAGTCATAATTTAGTGTCCCTATACACACGAAACGTAGCGTTTGATTTTTCATAAGTTGGTAACGCCTTACCCATAGTCGACAAACAAAAGACTCTCTTAACCTCATTTCTGATGAATGCTTCATCATTGAGCACAAATTGATCAATAATCAGAGCAAGAGTTAAACAGTTACACTCTTCTTTCCAAAATAAAATACTAGAAATAAGAAATAATTCGCCTTCTTACCTACAACTACTGCTCCTTATCTTGCGATCTGCAGAAAACGAAGCAACACAGGACGAGGTTTGGCGGTATTATGATACATCAAGTACTGATACTAACCGTAAGATGTCACGACTTCTCCATGCGCGTATAGTTTTAAGTTGAGAAGATTTCTCAAAACTGCCCCTATTCACCTCTTATCCCGATTCACCCAGGTTATGAAATTAAACTGACTCTTTAACCATTATAGTTCTTAGCGTCCTATTCTATACTGGGCGTGAAAGACCGGAAATTTTGCACAGAGGCCTGTTTATCTACGACACGGCACCACCGGCCTTACTTTCGAAGGAAACCATGCTAAGGATTTTTACGCCCGAAAATACCCATTGCCCTCTGTCGGATTTGAGCCCGCGACCTCGGGAACTAGAGGCGAGTATGGTAACCACTACACCACGGGGGACGACTCCCGAGGTTATGAACAAGAAGATAAATCCTAAAGCTCATAAAGATGCTGGACTATGAATTATTTATGTGGCTTATATTGTTGCGAATTTGAATATATTTAAATTTTAAGTAAAAAAAACTTAAATAAAATTAAGGGACGAGAAGAAATCATAGAGTTTAATATGTAAAGTAATTGAGTTAATAATACATTTTTACTTTCTCTACTACGTATAGTAAGTAGGGGAAGTATTGTGTTCCACCCAAAAATTCGATACCGAGATTTCACTGGAAATACATGTTTTGAGACCACCCCCTGAATCCAAAAAAAAGCAGTTTTGGAAACATGTCCGTGTGTGTGTGTGTGTGTGTGTGTGTGCGTGTGTGTGTGTGTGTGTCTGTGAACAGCATAACTCAGAAACGAACAGTTGGATAAACACCAAACTTGGTATTTAGGTTCAGTATCTTCCAGAAATGCGACACGAAGGTTTTCAAGAAAATCCCCCCACCCCAGATTACCCTTTACATGGAACATTTTTCAGAAAATTTTAATTTTCTAAAAAATGGCTCTAACGATTTTGATTATAATATCATATGTTTAATATATTTTCATGACAAATGAAATGTATATCTCGAATTTTCTGGGAATGTCTCCAAAAGTACTCTTCATTGTGAACGACTTTCGCATAACTGGTAAACTGGTAAACTGGATATAGACAAAATTTTACTACACAAAAAATGTAGATCGCGTTAAAATACACAATTTATGTCATACTTTTTTTTATTGAGTGAACCATTTTCGAGATATTTCTTGTTATTCCCTTAAATTTTTCAATACTTATTTTCTCAAATGGGAATTCGTTATTCATTTTTTTTTGTCTTGGATATGCAAAGAGTATTAATCTGTGGCAAAGAGAATGGTGCTGCACCTAGCAACCAGCTATTAAGAGATACGCCGATGCTTAAAGGCTACTGTATTTCTATATTGCCCTTGCAAATACAAAACAAGGGGATCATAGTACGCCTTAAGCGATAATCAAATATTTTTAGAACTGGTCGCTATATGTAAAATGTAATCCTCTTTGCATGTCAAAAGATCGTTTCTGCAAATGTTTATCTCGATTAATATGAAATAGATATATAATAAGACTTTGTAAAAATAGTTTGTACAAGAGTAGAGAAAGTCATGTGAGTGTAACACATCAGATGTTTAGTTACATACATATATACACACTAATAGAATAAAGACGGAAAAACGCGCGAGCGTGTGTATGTGTGATTATTGTAAACACAAATTTTGATAATTCTTTCGACATTGGGAAGTAGGATATTGTTTTTTTCGACATTGGCTACACGACAGCTTCCAATTTCAGTACTAAATGTCTAAAAGGCTCACACACACACACACACACACACACACATTCACACGCGCGCGCATGCACACACACAGTCTATACCTAAAATGGATACTAGATAATGTAAATGCTGGAGTCATAGAAAAACATATCTGACTTTTCGTTGAGAGTGCCATTGGTGTAGCAAATGCTAGTTGTTACTCAACGGAAAACGCGGTTGAATTAAGATAAAGGTCCCCGATAATTTCATTCCAAGCAATAGGTAATCACGATTTAGCAAATAAGAAGACAGAAGACACAGCATAACAAAAAAGAAAAAAAATCTGATATGTTACACTCACATGACTTTCTATACTCTTGTACAAAATATTTTTACAAACGCTTATTCCTACTTCATGTTAATCGAGATATCGAGATGTTAATCTTATTGCTAATTTTCTTGTAGATGCAAGGGGAATATGGTAGGCTTTAAGCGATAGTCAAATGTTTTATGATCTCGTTGCTGTATGGAGCATTTCACTATCTTTGCACGTTCAGGACATAAAAAACAACAACAACAAATAACGAATTCCCATTTGAGAAAAACTATTTAGTATTGGAAAATTCAAACAAATAAAATTGAATATCTTGGAAATGGTTCACTTCACAAAAAAATCTGATGTGTTACACTCACATGACTTTCTCTACTCTTGTACAATCTATTTTTACAAACGCCTATTCTCCATATGCTTTATGTTAATCGAGATATCGAGATGTCAATCTTATTGCTAATTTTCTTGTAGATGCAAGGGGAATATGGTAGCTTTTAAGCGATGGTCAAATATTTTAACGCTGGTTGCTATGTGTCGAATTCCATTCTCTTTGCAAGTCCAGGACATAAAAAAATGAATAACGAATTTGAGAAAAAGTATAAGTATTGGAAAATTTAAGGGAATAACAAGCAATATCTCGAAAACGGTTCACTCAACAAAAGAAATGTATATAACATAAGTTGTGTATTTTAACGAGATCAACATTTTTTGTGTAGTAAAATTTTGTCTATCTCTTATGGTTTACCAGTTATGCAAAAGTCGTTCACAATGAAGAATACTTTTGGAGACATTCCCAGAAAATTCGAGATATACATTTCATTTCTCATGGCATTATCTTAAACATATGATATTTTAAACAAAATCGTTAGAGCCATTTTTGAGAAAATTAAAATTTTCGAAAAATGTTCCATGTAAAGGGTAGTCTGGGGTGGGGGGATTTTCTTGAAAACCTTCGTGTCGCATCTCTGGAAGATACTGAACCTAAATACCAAGTTTGGTGTTTATCCGACTGTTCGTTTTTGAGTTATGCTGTTCACACACACACACAGACACACACACAGACACACACACACACAGACACACAGACACACACACGGACATGTTTCCAAAAATGCTTTTTTTGGATTCAGGAGGTCTCAAAACATGTATTTCCGGTGAAATCTCGGTATCGAATTTTTGGGTGGAATGCAATACTTCCCCTACTTACTATACGTAGTAGAGAAAGTAAAAAAGAAACAGTATATGATATAAGTTGTGTGTTAACAAACTCTACATTTTTTGTACAAAAATGTTATCTGTCTCTTACGGATTACCAGTTATGCAAAAACCATTCACAATGAAGAGGACTTTTCGTGACATTCCCAGAAAATTCAGGTTATACATGAAAATATGAAAATTTCAGGTTATGAAAATATCTTAAACATAGCTTTTTAATGTAGTAAATCAAGTAGTAGCGTATGTATGGGCACAAGTGATGAACACTACCCTGAAATCTTAAAAAATTCCTCTTCAGGGGGAGAAAAACCATGTGAACGTGTTCATTCCAAGTTATTGATTGCTCTAAATCTGTAAAGCAACCATAAGCATCTGTGTTAGAGAGATTTAATATGCGGTATATTAACAATGAAAAAATATTCTGATGTGTAGAGGTAGAGGCTATTCAACGGAGGGGAACACCTCACCACTGCGACCAACTAGATCTATTGTGACATTATCCCTCGGGAGGCAGGGATGAAGTGAAGGAACCGCAGGAGGTCGCAGGTCCGCAGGCAGACAGGTCCACAGAGACGCACGGAAGTCCCTATAATTTCCAGTTTGAAACACCCGCCTTCACCAGCAGAAGCGAAGAATCCCTCGAAAGGGCGACGAACTGACCCTAGTAGGAGGCCAACGCACCCTGGCGTTTACGAGAGAAATCTTTTACAAGGCGCAGCAACTGTGGTATCTGCCCGACAGCATTCACACTACAGAACCCAAGGACACTGCCTGAAAGATGGAAGGGAGAGAGATGAAATGACAGGAAACAAGGGAAAGGAGAAATCGTGGTAGAATACATCACACCCATTCGCCTAGGCGACCAGAGGAAAACCACGAAAAACGCCATAGTCAGAGTGGGCGGCCATCGGGAATCGAACTCCGGACTTCCCGAATGCGGGCCACAGATTTTACCGCCTGAGCCATCCCGTTCGATGATGGGTAAAAGTAACATTATTTTATATGGATTAAAATATATGTATTTCCATTGCCATTTCTATAAACTACATATAAAGGCTTATTATTTTTTGTAATAATGATGAATATTCACCACAAATTGTTTAATTTAGATAATATTACAGAAATACAGATTGTGTACGCAGAAACAATCTCATGTGTTAAAAATGGTCATGATATTATTTGCAAATGAAAGAGCTCATGATGAGAAACAAAAGAATGACCACTTAATATTTCACTGTGTAGTCAGTGCTTAAAATATAGCAAAATAAAAGCCAAAAATAGTGAATGTGTCGGAAAGCTTGAATTCCATAAACCACTCTTGTACTGTCTATCTTACTGCTATTGAATTAATCGGAAAGTGAAATTTTGTGTTCCTGAGATTGCAGTTCTGCGTGTATATGAATATAACCAGTGTGATCATTTTAGTTGTGTAATCTTGCGCAAAAGTCTTGTACCACTTATTTTGTTCTATGCGTGGTGTTGTGATACTGAACATTCCACCCGGAAATACAGATGGTTCTGCAGATAAATTGAGAAATAATGTGGGAGGTGGTATATGCTATAAATACTTTTCACATTATGTTGCATTGCCTAGGCAATCCACAAATTTTGATAGTGAAGTTGTTGCGATACAACGAGCATTACAACAGATATACTCTAGGGCTGATATAAAAGAAAATAAAGTATTTGTTCTCACAGGCTCAGTTTCTGCCATTCAAGCAATAGAACGATATGGAAGTCCAGATGAATCTTATAATATTAAGGATGTGAGATCTTATTATAGATTACTACAAACAAAATTTCAACGGATAATATTACCGTGGATACCAGCACACGTGGGAGTGAATGGTAACGAGACAGCAGACTTTCTGGTCAAAAAGGGTGCAGTGTTATATTCAAAACCTACAAAGTCTTGTGGACTAGATATGAAACTAAAAAATGTCAAAATTAATATAGAACAAAAATACCAATATAATATTCAAAAGGAAATTGATAACAAAAAAATCTGATGTGTTACACTTACATGACTTTCTCTACTCTTGTACAAACTATTTTTACAAACCCTTATTCCCCATATGCTTCATGTTAATCGAGATTTGAGAGATGTTAATCTTATTGCTAATTTTCTTGTAGATGCAAGAGGAATTGCTAGGCTTTAAGCTATAGTCAAATATTTTAAGAGCTGGTTGCTATGTGGAGTATTCCATTATCTTTGCATTACCAGGACAAAAAATGAATAACGAATTTGAGAAAAAGTATAAGTATTGCAAAATTTAAGGGAATAACAAGCAATTTCTCGAAAATGATTCACTCAACAATAAAAATGTATACCTATTACATAAGTTGTGTATTTTAACGCGATCTACATTTTTTGTGCAGTAAAACTTTGTCTATCTCTTATGGTTTACTAGTTATGCAAAAGTCGTTCACAATAAGAATACTTTTGGAGACATTCCCAGAAAATTCGAGGTATACATTTCATTTGTCATGAAAATATCTTAAACATATGATACCTTAATCAAAATCGTTAGAGCCATTTTTGAGAAAATTAAAATTTTCGAAAAGTGTTCCATGTAAAGGGTAATCTGGGGTGGGGGGATTTTCTTGAAAACTTTCGTGTCGCATCTCTGGAAGATACTGAACCTAAATAGCAAGTTTGGTGCTTATCCGACTGTTCGTTTCTGAGTTATGCTGTTCACAGACACAGATACACACACACACACACGGACATGTTTCCAAAAGCATTTTGGAAACATGACTGTCTGGCGGAACATCTACATAGTTTTGTTTTTATGAATAACAAAGCCTGTACAATTTGCAATGCTGACGAGATTTTAAATGGAGAACACCTACTAGAATGCCCAGAATTGAGGAAAGCTGTACCAGATGGGAAGATACACAATTTATATTGGCTAGCAATGGAAAAATTGATGGATCAAAATCCTGCACATTAGATCAATAACACATTCAACCCAGAAAAGCCGCGAGAAACCACGAAAACACTTTAATGCCGCAACATGCACTTTGAATCCTAGCTACCGAATGCAAACCACATATTCTACCTCGACCCCGGAGCCATCTCGGTCGGTGCACTTTTGTTTATCCATTTCCCTAAGACTGATTTTATTTCTATATATGTGTTTTTAAGAAGAACGTTTTTTTGAAAAACCGACATCTACATAATGTGTAGTTTTGGGATATGGGAACACCGTAATTGTAGATATATTTTGCGAAAACTCTAATTTTTCTACCTCTTCTGAGTGCAACGGAAATCAGAATAGGAAAGAACCACTAAAACTGTTGGAAAGGCAGCTACTCAAACTATAGAAACAATATACAACTCAATGTTGTCAAAACCTGCGGTTATCGGCTTTTGAAAAAGCTCTCCTTTGTTTTACATAGTTGAATTAGTGCGGAGATTCTACCCCGTGTTGCACCCTCTCTCAGTTCTCACTCCTTTCTCTCCTCCACCTATTCATCCGCCTTTCTGTCTCTCTTTCCCAGTTCATTTTTGTCTTCTATTAACTGCCTCTCTCCCACACTGTCACCTTCTCTCCATCTTTCTTTCTCCCTTTCTGGACAATCTTTTTGTATATAATGTCATGTGATGTTTTGAAAACCGGTAGAAAAATTAACTTTTTCGAGATGTCAATAAAGATTAAAACGTAAGAAAAGAGGTTAACAATAAACAAACTGTTCCTCTTTCTTATTCTGAATATGCGATCGGAACTATACTGTTTCACGTGGTAATAGGCTTACTAGTACCTAAAGAAAACGTGTATAACTTCTTAAATACTTATCGTATCGAAATTTTCTAGGTGCATAGAAAAACGTTTCAGAAATGCTGTGCTTATAAACTTTTGTTACCTAGTATTTCTCAAAAATGAAGGGAAAATTAAGTAATATATTTCTATCCACATTTTTCGACCCGTTAGAATCAGCCTCTTTGGAGCAAGTGACATAGTTATTTTCTAAGTGGCACCTAAGGTATAATACATTGTAACAAAGTTTCATAACAATCGACAATAGGTGTAGCCGCTGTCGCTTGAAAAGGTAATATGCATACACACTTACTCTCACAGATACAAATAGTAATTTAAATAATGCGATTTTCCCAAGGTGGTTCACCACACACGTTAGTATGATTAGTCATCCAGCATTTTCGATTACACTTGTATTATATGTATAAATGACTTATTTAAATGTGTAACTTGGTATCCATTCTTTCGAGAATTTTGAATGCTGAATATATTCAGATAGATTATATGTAGGTATCTCAATACCTTAACGCATAATACGCTATCAGATATGACAAAATATCTAATAAATATGATATAATAAGATAAGTTGCGAGATTTTTGGATCTGTCGGCCGTATCAAAAAGCATATTAGAAAACAATGAGCAAGCAAAGAAGTTAAGCATTTCATAATTTCTTCTTTGCAGACCTAAATAAGATAGTGCATGCCAGGAATAATTTGTTCGCTCTAGACACTAGCCTGCATAGTTGTCAACAAGTTGTGTTTGTTTAGATAAAAGCGGATTTCCCAGTCGATGCATCTCAGCAATTTTAGACTCTCATGAACAGGAAGAAAGTAACAAGTTTGAAAAAAGCATTTCCCCCTACTTTTTGCAACTGGGGTAGGGCAGTGGACTAACACGTGAGAATGTTACATTGAAGGAAAACCAACATCGTCGTATGTGTACGTGTTGATGTTACAAAACTTGTAATTTGCCAAGATATTAAGATGAATGGTTGAAAAGAAAACGTGATAACTCGGGGAAGCACGAACCAAGCATCTCGTATTCATATACATGTGCCATAGAAGAGGAGTGATGATTTAAATGCTTTTTTGGACGATGAGACTAATTTATCGTACTTACCAATGTTGCTGTCGTGGATCATAAGTGACAACCCCCATCTAACTTGGTTGCTATACAAACAAAAGAAAACGTAACGCTCACATCACATGTGCGGTAAAGAAGGTGTTGCAACCAAACATTTATTTTAAAATACTGAATGTGAAAGTACAGTTACTACATTATTGAATGTTTTTGGACCACCAACATCCATTTTCTTAAAATTGGATGGGCCCATATGAAGAAGGGCATAGAACTGCTTTACAATTGTTCGTTTGTAATATCAGATGACTTTCAGGTATTCCCTTCTCAAAGCAGTCATTTGTATTAAATATTTTTATTTATTTACTACTATATTTTAATTGATATTAAGGTTCATCGTCCAAAGGATAATATACACTATTCCTCCTCGTCTCATTTTTTCTAAAAATGTTCTGGGTTCTGTTACATACACGTCACACCCTTATAAGTTGAGCGCCCTTAAGCCCCATCTCATCATCATCATCACACCCTTATATCACAATATGCTATTTCCATTTCTCGACTGGAATTATTTCTTATTATAAGATGGAACATGTCTTGCTGCTATATGACCAGTGTTTTCTTAGTCATATGCGATACTATTTTATAGGTGAATTTAGCAATAGTTTTCGATAATATGGGTGAGAACATTTCCGTGTATGTTAATTCGCCATATTTTTTGACCGATCATGTTTTCTTTTCGCCTTCCCGATTTTGTTGATAGTCTAATGAGTTTACTTTCCTCAAAGAAAATGTACTTGAATGTTGTGCCTGAACACTATTTACTTTTTGCTCCTTTGAGGAATAAAACCTGTCATGGTTTTCTGATTCATAGCATTTCCTTTTCTTTTGGCCATTTTTTAATATTTTGAATATATTCACCATAAACAGAATTAGTTATTAGAATATCCCATTCTAAATTTTTCAGGAATCAACGTAGTCGATAAGTGGTGAGAGATTCTCAGTTGTAATCTACCCAATAAGGCATGCATAGGATCATGCAAAAAATAGTCCACCATGTTTATGCGTTAAATGCATAATAAAATATCGGAAATTGAAATTCATGAAATATTACTATTTATAATTGATTTAATATAATACAAAATATGTGATCGCTGAAAAATATGCCATAATTGTGGGTTAAGGGCACAACAGAATCTCGGAAACTCTTTTGCTACCATATAATGCTTCGTGCATTATATTGCAACATATTATTGTTCTATCAGAAGAAATAAACAACACAAATTGTTTTCAAAATTAAAGATTTGAAAGAGAATTAAGAATGTAAACAATAAACACCAAATCGTTATCAGTCAGTTTGTGACCTTGCTTTTATCCATCTCCATTCTTTTATGATTAATGACGTAACCGTTTTCATTTGGTTTGAGGCTAAATGTCAAACAAATATTTGTTACTCTAATCACAAGAGTTCTGTAACTCCCTAAACATCTTCAGAACAAAGACTCGCGGGCGTGTACCGTGGTAAATAAGTAGATTGGCAAGGAATTTAAGTAACGAATTAAAGTTAATGGCACACATATGTATGTTTTGATGTCACCTTTGAAACTGGCATCACAGTCAATCTTGTTAAATCTTAATTTTAGGAACTTTTTTTAATTTGTAAAACGTAAATAAACAAGATCGGATAACATATTTCAGCAGGCTTGCAAACATCTTGTTTTGTATGTATTTTGATATTCACTGGTTGTTTTGTACAATAATCCTAAAAATCCTAAATATTCTGGAGGCTATACAAATTTTACTTACGCGGTTTAAGAGGTACTTTAGCTACATACGCTCACACAGATGGACAAACCAAAGCTAATAGGTGCTCCTCATTAACGAACGCACTTACAAGTTACTAAATCCGAACTACAATAAATGTGCACTAAAAGAATTTCGCCAATAAAACAATTGAATTGTATTCGTAATTATGATATTTCATCCAATTACATTTTGTTGGAGTTTTCTCCCCGAAACTTAAACATATCTTTAACCAATTTATTCCATTATCTTTTTGAACAGGTATTTTTATGGAGAGAATTCAATACCATGATAAAAGAAGTGGGGTTTTATATTCACATTTTCGAACAACTTGGGCTCAATTGTGTTCAATAATACTTTTATAATTATGACGATAATAATAATAATAATAATAATAATAATAATAATAAAAAAAGCAGAACCTGTAGTCTATACTGCGATGATATGAAGATATATTTCTCATCTGTTCTTCTTTTTAATGCGTTTGCCAATTTCCAGCTGATGGACTAGTGAACAGTAGGTGAGTTGCGGCCTAGGCTTGAAACCACGTAGTACTTGCGGACCGGTAAGAGAGATAGAAGTGCGGATTACAGCTCAACCGCTTGATGAAGAGGTATGAATTGGGTTCATGAGTCATGTCAGCCTATTACCGCCAAAAATGTGCCTATGCAGCCTTGATAGCATATTATGTCAGTAGTCATTCAGTTATGTTGGCAAACATTTGAAGCTCAATTTCGTTTACCACCAATCAAAACATCGAGTCTTCTTTCGGAAAGTTTTTTCGTTTTTGACCTTCTTCATCTTTTCCCCCCTCCTTCTCCCTTATTCCTGTTTTTGAAGTTCGTCTTATCTTGAATGTCAAGTAGTACGAACGATGTTCTAGATTTTGCAGTGACAACTTTAGAACGAACTATTCAGTGTGTAATGGGAACTGTTTTTAGCTATTAGTGTTCGATGCGAACTCAGAAAAGGGATCTCAAATTCAAAGATGGGATTTTGTGTCAAAAGTAATATAGTTTCCAAATATTTATTGGATGAATTGCACACCTCTTGCGTCTTCTGTTGGCTGATCCATTATTAAGCTTCAGACACAGACACACACGCGCGCGAAACTTTTACTAAAAGTACTTTTTACTTTCTCTACTACGTATAGTAAGTAGGGGAAGTATTGTATTCCACCCAAAAATTCGATACCAAGATTTCACCGGAAATACATGTTTTGAGATCCCCTGAATAAAAAAAGCATTTTTTGAAACATGTCTGTGTGTGTGTGTCTGTGAACAGCATAACTCAGAAACGAACAGTCGGATAAACACCAACTTGTATTTAGGTTCAGTATCTTCCAGAGATGTGACACAAAGGTTTTCAAGAAAATCCCCCACCCCAGATAACCGTTTACATGTAACATTGTTGGAAAATTTTAATTTTCTCAAAAATGGCTCTAACGATTTTGATTAAAATATCATATGTTTAAGATATTTTCATGACAAATGAAATGTATATCTCGAATTTTCTGGAAATGTCTCCAAAAGTATTCTTCATTGTGAATGACTTTTGCATAGCTGGTAAACCATAAGAGATAAACAAACTTTTTCTTCACAAAAATGTAGATCGCGTTAAAATACACAATTTATGTCATATACAGGTCCTACCAAAATTTAAGGACACCCATTAAAATTTTGAAAACTTTTATTCTAAGAACACATCACATTATACATTGATGCATATTTGTTACGTATTGCTTCAAATTTACATTGCACTTGTTTTTAATACTTTATTGCTCCTCCTTTGGCTTTCAAACAAAGTTTTATTCGTTTGGGCATGCTGTTCACAAGATTCCTACACTCTTGTACGGTAATATTGTTCCAAGATACGGACAATGCCTCTCGAAGTCCTTGGCGGTTTTCTGTCTGCAGGCAGCCACTCTTCTACTAATTAGATTCCACAGGTTCTCAATGGGATTGAGATCAGGACTTCTGCTTGGCCATTGCAAAAGTGGTATTTCATTGCCTTGGAACCATTGCGTTGTCATTGCTAATTTGTGGCAGGGTGCATTATCCTGCTGATACACAAAGTATCGGCCATGGAGCTTTTCTGCAGAAGGGAGCATGTTGTCCTGCATTGTAGAAATGTACTCTCTGGAGTCCATGGAGCCGTCAGCGAATCTTAAAATCCCAGTTCCATTTGCAGACATACATCCCCAGATCATAACTGCATCACCACCACCTTGAACAGCTGGCGACAAACAGGCTGGGAGAAATCTCTCAGTAGTTGTACGCCTCACACGAACTCTCTGGTTGGGATAAAGCTGAAACCGAGACTCATCACTAAATAAAACCTTACCCCCATCTTTCCATTCCCCAGATCTTCTTACTTCTGCACCAAATCCTTCGATTTCGGCGAGAAATTGCGGTCAGAAGAGGTTTCTTTAGCGCCACGTAGGAATCAAGACCTTGTCCTCGAATCTACGAGAACAAGTCATTGGTAAGACTGTTTTTCAGTCCTTTGCTGATATTCCCTCTGTATTTTTGAAATAGAAGCCTGCGGATCACGTTTGGATATAATTGCTAAAGTCTCCCGGCTGACGTAACCCTTGGTCTGCCACTTCGCTCCAGGTCTGAAACGCTGCCGCTTTTCTTATATTTTCCTACTGTCTGTGCCACACAGGTTTTACTTATCCCCAGTTGAGTTGCAATATCTCTATGTGAGTTACCGCACTTGTGCATACCAATCACTTGCCATTTTGTGTCCTTATTTACACTTTTCTTTCCCATTTTTACTTAACAATCACTTTTGGCATCACAACAAAATGGAAGCCACAAACCAAGTGAATGTCGTGGCATGTACAAGAAGCAAGCCAAAGACTTCAGTGGTACGCTCTGCCGTACACACCTTACACTATAAATAGACACCACTCCGGCTTCGCTGATTCTTTCATCGTGGGATTAAATCTATTATCAAATAATGCTAAATTAAACTCCTTTTTCCCAATTTGTTTTAAAATTATAAACATGATGTCAATTGTTGATAAACAGCATATGATAACAATGCCGTATTTATAAATATTCCTTACACATGTGGGTTTCTCTTCAGCAAAAAAGAAAATTGACATCCTATATATTTTCATGTTCACAACTCCACAAGTATTTAAAAATGAAGATTTCTTTTAGCTTTTCTAAAGGTGAGAAAAAAATCATAACTCCTTCAAAAATAGTGAGATTTACACAATTATTTTTTCAAAATGTACGTCTTAGTAAGGTAATATATTTTACCAAATATAAGGCCGCTGGATAAAATAGTTTAAGGATAGGATGTATTTCAGTGAAATATACAGGTGTCCTTAAACTTTTGGTAGGTACTGTACATTTTTGTTGTTGAGTGAACCATTTTCGAGATATTTCTTGTTATTGCCTTAAATTTTCCAATACTTATACTTTTTCTCAAATTCGTTATTCATTTTTTGTCCTGGTAATGCAAAGAGAATGGAATACTCCACATAGCAACCAGCTCTTAAAATATTTGACTATCGCTTAAAGCCTAGCAATTTCCCTTGCATCGACAAGAACATTAGCAATAAGATTAACATCTCAATATCTCGATTAACATGAAGCATATGGAGAATAAGCGTTTGTAAAAATAGTTTGTACAAGAGTAGAGAAAGTCATGTGAGTGTAACACATCAGATTTTTTTATCACTATCTCTGCCACTTATGTACCTTTATTATTCCACCCAAAACTGTATTTTCAAAACTTCACCGGAAATAAATGTTTTGAGATCTTCTATATAAAAAGGAATTTTTAGATAAAAAATTTGGCGTGCATGTGTGTGTGTGTCCGTGTCTGTGAACAGCATAACTCAAAAACGAAACATCAGGTAAATATCAAACTTGATATTTAAGTTCAGAGTCTTCCAAGTATGTGACAGGAAGATTTTAAAGAACACCCCTCACTCCAAACCACCCTTTACATTTGGAGCTTTTTCAATTTTTTTTTTATTCTCAAGAAACTGGCTCTAACGATTTTGATTAAAATACCTCATGTTTAAGATACTGTACCACCAATAAAATATATATCTTAAATTAACTACGAATAACCTGTGAAGTCCTCTTCATCCTGAATAAATTTTGTGTACTACTTTTGTAAACCGCAAGAGATGACAAAAAATTACTGCACAAAACATGTAAATCTCGTAAAAACACGCAATTATGTCAAATAACGTTTATGAATTAACCATTTCCGATATATTATTCTTTGTTATTGCTTATAATTTTAAATACTTTATATTTTTGAAGTGCCAAGTGCACGTTTGTTTCTTGTGGTCATGCAAGGTGTGTAATTTCAAAGTCAACACGTTAACACGATGTTAATAACAGTTTTAGAAGAGTGGGTAGAGAAAGTAATGTTTAGTAACGCATTAGATTTTAACGTTTTCCTGTGAAACTTTGATATTGAAGTATTCAATAGAACGCAACACTTCCTCTACTGGAGTTAAACGTCAGAGATATTAAAATTACGTAACAACTTATGTTCTGCATTGTTCTTATTAATTGAATTAATGGAAGCGAAATTTTAAATTGATGCTTGCATTATGTAAATGAGCACGGAGTTATAGTATAAATATGACAGGTTGGTTTACTTAAAATATACTGAAAAAATGCTTAGATATAATCGATCAAAATCAAAATTAAACTATCTACATGGCCCATAAACCTAATTGTTATTTTGGTGCTAATGAAAGTTGAGTGGAAAAATAATGAAAGCACCCAAATTCCAGAAAACACAGCAGGCAATTAACATTTAGCATCAGACATAGTTTAGTCAACCGCCCCAGAAACAATCCTGTTTTGGAAACCCGAAACCTGTTCCTTGGTGCGTTAGTTGAAGCTAACGGATGTAAGCTAATGTGCAAGGGTTATTAAACGTGGCCAAACGTTGAGTTCTGATGTCATCCTCCTTGTATTTGTTTTGTGACGTATGAGTTCTCCCCCCTCTTCTTCACGCCTTCTTGTTCTTGCAGCCATCTGTATCTGCACAGAATAGCGTAAGAGGAATGCAGAGGTCCCCCTTGGTATACACCTTAAGTGAACAAACTCCAAGTGGCAGGGGAAATAAAACAATTAAGAAAATCTTGTACGAAGTAAAAGGTATAAAACGTTCTCAGCCACGTGAGAAGTACCAGTGTTGCTAATAATAGGCTTCAACATTCCTTGTTTACTTTCTCTACTCCGTAAGGTAAGTAGGGGAAGTATTGTATTCCACCCAAAAATTCCATACCGAGATTTCACCGGAAATATATGTTTTGAGGCCCCCTGAATCCAAAAAAAAGCATTTTTGGAAACATCCGTGTGTGTGTGTGTGTGTGTGTGTGTGTGTGAACAGCATAACTCAGAAACGAACAGTCGGATAAACACCAAACTTGGTATTTAGGTTCAGTATCTTCCAGAGATGCGACACGAAGGTTTTCAAGAAAATCCCCCCACCCCAGATTACCCTTTACATGGAACATTTTTCAGAAAATTTTAATTTTCTCAAAAATGGCTCTAACGATTTTGATTAAAATATCATAAGATATTTTTATTACAAGTGAAATGTATATCTCGAATTTTCTGGGAATGTGTCCAAAAGTATTTTTCATTGTGAACGACTTTTGCGTAACTGGTAAACCATAAGAGAGAGACAAAATTTAACCGCACAAAAAATGTAGATAGCGTTAAAATTCACAATTTATGCCATATACATTTTTTTTGTTGAGTGAACCATTTTCGAGATGTTGCTTGTTATTCTCTTAAATTTATCCAATACATTTTCTCAAATGGGAATTGGTTATTCATTTTTTTTTGTCCTGGTAATGAAAAGAGAATGGAATACTCGACATAGCTTCAGCTCTTAAAAGATTTGACTATCGCTTAAAGCCTACCAATTCCCTTTGCATCTACAAGAAAATTAGCAATAAGATTAACACTCGACATATCGATTAACATGAAGCATATAGAGAATAAGCGTTTGTAAAATAAAGTAATTATTTTTATCCTGGCATGTACCACTTTTTAATATTTTTGCAATAATTTCTTAATGAATAAACTGACAAAAATACAAAATTTATCCAGTTCATTTAAAAAATGAATGTTTATTTTTAGGTTAAATTTTTCCTGTACACTCGGAGAACAAAGTCAAAGAAGATATCTTTGTTGGGAACTGATTAAATAACACGATAAAAATGTGGGTGTCCTCATGAAAGGGAAGCTGGGATTGTATTCAAAGAAGTATTTAGTAAGTTTCCGAGATGACCACCTTCATGGTGCGCGGTAAGATGTCTACTCCCTAATCGTGGGATAGAGTCTTGGTTGTATTAAGTTCTCTAGAAAAGATTTTGCCGAGGATTTCCAGTTCGTGAAAAGAAAAATCTGTTGAGCTACCCTCATCAATATTGACCCTGGGCACATGCAAGTTTTCATTTCACTTCATTCATCGTCTTCGCAGACCTGAGATGGTTAAAAGGAATGCTCTCTGTCTCGCTCTCCTTCTCCCCCTGGGAAATAAAATGATTCGAACTATGTACAACTACCTAGCTTACTCAACGTTGGCACGGTTAGGTGCAATGTTGAGTAATGACGAATTAATTAATTTAATTCCCCCACGTTTTTTACGAAAATAAAGTAGATCCAGAGAATTTTTATGGTGAATTCTCCCCTTTACACTATATAGAGTAGATCGAGGGAAGATGCCTAACTTAAGGTTTGGAAGGTCACATGGTAGGTTAAAATTGGGAGATTAGATTCGGCACTAAACTAGTGCTCACTGAGGAGCTTCTTCTATACAAAGGCCAGTTACCGTACCCTACTATTAGTAACGATATGTGTTTTTTAATTTTCTTATGAACTGTGTAATTTAGGCATCTCACCCCGAGCATCCGGGTGAGACGGCAATTATATCGTAAGCAGATTCAAGTACTAGTTTTGTGCATTTACGATACAGTTTAGCTAAATATATGATTTAGAAAGCAAATTTAATATGGTTTTAAAGAATAAAACACAAAATAGATGTATAAATGTATATAAAAATAAACAAATGAAATCTTAGCTTCCATATGGAATCAGTGTTCTTTTGCACAGTTATTGCACACGTTTTCTTCCTCCGTGCAGGTTTCATGCAACCATTTAATGCAAATGACGCACTGAATCCACTCTACCTGTGGTCCATTCTTATCGTAGTAACTCAGAGAACACTCAGCACAATAGTCACTCTCACTGTTTGGTTCCCTAATCCTAGACTGTCTCGGAATGGAGTTCTTGCTTTTAATTCGCTCTCGTCGAGCCCTTGCATCTTCTATTCGATGTTGTTCTGTGAGAACTGCAGCTGTTTTCTTCCTACGCTTAGATCGTAATGGATCCAAGATAGGCACAGGAGAAATTTTTTCAAACGATGTTCCTGGCATCGGTTTACTTTGAATCCCTGCTGCAAGGTTGCTGTTGTCTTTCTCTAGGAGAGGAGCTCGATCACATTCGTTGTTGTCGGTTTGACCATTTCTGTCTGTCTCAGCAGTAGAGACCATATCAGAAACGTGGAACGCCTCCTCTGGAATTCTCTTCGGGTTGTATGCGTACAAGCCACAAGCTTCAAATCCAGATTGAGCATTGGATGGAACTGCAGCTTTCTTCCACGCTTCAGTGAGGAAGACCGGGAACTGTGCTCTAGAGACTTTACGTCCGGGATGAGACAATGTCCAGTTGCGCATAGCCCTGTAAAAGCCTTGTTTCAGGGATTTAAAGACACACCTGTCAAGAGGCTGAAGGTAGTGTGTTGAGTGCGGAGGTAAATAAATCATGATCACATCGTTTTCTGTAGCAAGATCTAACATATCTGGATCGGTAGAGTGCGAGGTATGGCCACCGAGAAACAGAACCACTTTTCCTTGTTGTTTCCTGGGGATAAAGTGGTCTTTCATCCAGCTCATGAATATATCAGAGTTGACTTATCCCGATTTCTCATTCATAAATACAGTCGAACCATTCGGAAGTCCATCCTCCCGTTCAGGTTTATTTCTTTTACCTTTAAGGATGCATGCTTCGGGATGAAGTTGCCTTCAGCGTTGCAGCAGGCGATAACCGTTATAATTTCTCCTTTTTCTCCAGAAGTTAATTGGTACAAAATAGGAGAAACTTTTTCTGCTATCACTTTGTCTGGCCTGGGATTCATCTGAAATCCGGTTTCATCCATGTTGTACAGGTGCCCAGGTTTATTCACTAAAGCATTTGCTGTTAATACATCCAAAACTAAAGAAAAATACTTTGCAATTGCTTCCCTATTCATTGACATAGCCCTGTCAATAGAAGGTCCTTGTGGCTTTATAGTAGCTAGAGTTGGGTAACGTTTGAGAAAAGACTGTAATCAATCCCAACCTGCCATTTCGTTTTCTTTACAAAATCGATGTGGAATTCCATTTCTTTCCGCAAACTGGAATACCAGCCTGCGAAGAGTTTCTCCAGTGGGTGGAAATCCACACATCTGCAACTTTCTTATGTAAGTCATCAACTGCTTCTCATTCTCTTCACCAAGGCTACCTATAAATAATAATAATAATAATAATAATAATAATAATAATAATTAATAATAATATAAACATTATGGCTATTGTTTAATAAATGAGAAAAAAAGTTTGAATCAATTGGGAAAGTGCAGTTCATGCATACACAATGTGGAACAACTGTGTCTTTGAATGTTACATTTTTATTTAACAAAATATTACAGTTAGAAACCATTCTCACTTTTCTCCTTAATCAGAGAAAACATTATAATTAATAGACTACTACTTACTTTGCAAGCCCATGGTGTGCTTCTTATCATCGTTCTTCAATAGACGTCGTTTCAGAGTTCTGTATTGGATACCATAATCTTGGGAAGCTCTAAAACAATTCATCCCACCAGTCCTTACATGCTCCATGGCCATTTGTAGAGATTCTTCAGACCACTGACCCCTATTTGATGTTCTAACATACGTTCGAGGCATTTTCCTAAGAAAATAAAAGGCGCATAAGTGGCGAGTAAAATTAGTCATCTTACCCCAAGAAAACAGTGGCATCTCTCCCAAAGATCGGGGTGAGATGCCACTTTCCGTGACTGGCACAATATGGCCGCAGCGGAACAACTGCAAATGGCTACCTACACTACAAAGTATCCACCATGCCCTACGCGTGTAACATTTGTCTCTTCTCATTTATTTGCAAGCTCGTGCATACTTGAAAATAATGGTGCGCTATTAACAATGCAGCAGTTTTAGTTCTTATCTTGTATTTGTTGGTTTCAAAGCGAAAAAATTGTAATTTCGTATATTCCCGTCTAATAAAGGACGAAAAATCCCTTGATATTCACGTAAAAGGATGCCAAACATCGGCGGAACGTCTGGTATCTTTAACCCCCCCCTACCCTTTGGTGGTGGTGGAATAATCATCGGTCGGAATGGTTGAGTAATTTTTTAGATAATTACAGCGGGTGAAATTTTAAACTATTATGCCTTTTCTTTAATCCCGCAGTACTTAATAATGTAAAAACTGCATAGTTTTCACATAATTCAGAAACCCTTAACATATACGAGTATAACGAAATACCGGTGAGGCTGGTAAATATTAAGATTCCCCACTCCTAGACCTTCAAGTTAACCTCTTTGGAAAAGACATAGTCTGGGGCCATGGAGAAAAGCAATCTTCTCGGTTGTTAATTATAAAATATGCGTTTACTAAAGCAATTTTGTCTCTTTGTATAATTATTTAAATGCCCAGCTAAGGAACTTGATTACAACGTAGATAAGTGCAAGGGAAATAAAGCAAAACTTTCTTACATGACGGTTTTGGCATTCAGAAACTTCAGTAAATACATATGCAGAATTAGAATAAAGGTTTTTCAGAGGTTTTAAACACTATTTCATTACACACACACAAACACACACACACACACACATATATATATATATATATATATATATATATATATATACAAACCTGCAGTATTTGATACGTTGCAATTAAAAACATTAATATAACATAGGATTCCTACCGTTATAAACAGGCTCGATTGTCGCTTTTTAAGCTGTCTTCAGTTTGTTTAAGTGTTATATCATAGCCATCTAAGATGTGTATATTGCTTTGAATAAATAGTAAGCCGCTTTTGTTTCTACACGCATTCCCTGTGGAGTATCAACTGTTTTATAACTCATGGCATTCTCAATGAAGACTTTTATATCCTTTTTAGTCCTTTAGTAATTTGTGAATTCAAATTAGGTGTTTTATAGCCCATATTCGTAAGAAAGAATAGGGTTTTTCAATGGTGAAAGAATCGGTTGGTGAAATCGGTTGAGTTGTTTTTGAGACTGCCGTACATACACACATACATATAAATGTTCTCTCTATATAGTATTAAAATTAAATTAAATTGAGTTTTATTTAACTGCTGTGGTCCTTAGCGTCCTTCTATATTGGGCGCGAAAGACCCGAAATTTTGCTTAGAGGCCGCGTTATCAGGATTGAGGTTCTTTTACGTGCCGTAAATATACGACACGGGAATGCCAGCTTTACTTCTCTTCCGAAGGAAGCCGTGCTAAGGATTTTTACGCCCGAAAAAATCCATTGTCCTCCGCCGAGTTTGAACCCGCGACCTCGAGAACTAGAGGCTAGCATGGTAATCACTACACAGCGGAGGACGACTATATATATATATATATATATATATATATATATATTAGAATGTATATACAAACAATATATTTTAAGAATACTGTATCTTAGGATGCAGCATTTAAAGTACACATTTAAGCCGGGATTACAATGAACTTAATGTAACGTGACTTACGCGACGTAGCAAAGACTAAAACATTGTATTAAATGGAGCTGTTTGGGATTGAGTTAACGTGACTCGGCTTAAAAGTTAGAAAATGTAAATATTTTCCTTCCTGTTACGCTAAATTTGATGTTACGTGACAATTCGAACCAATAGGGGTGGAGCAATAGCATGAAGTAATAAAAACAACCACTAATCACAGTCATTCCCATTGGTTTAAGTGCATCCTATTTATACCTTCAATTTAGCGGAATTTCTAAACATGTGTATTCACCTTGTTGCGTTGATTCGCTTGGCGCTTCGCATTCGAGCGTATTAAGAAATTATATCTGATACAACACGTATCCGGTATATGGTCAATTAGCACCAGAGTGCAAACTGGATAATTATATGCGTGTCTACAATAATTTTCTTGATGTTCTGTTAGAACCTCGCGTGTTGTTTATCGGAGCATCTTGCTGTGACACTGCCGTGGTCAGATACTTGATAGGTACGATTTTTATGAATACAACGTTTGTTCTTTTTCTTCCGCTAATTGCGTTACCGTTTTAGGAATATAGGCATTTGAACTCTCTTTAGGTTTTATGTGCATTGAATATAGCGTATTTATGCGAATCTAATGCGCACTCCACGTTTTTAACTTAATGATGAAAAAAGGGTTTGTTTTGAATGTAAAGCGCATCGATGACGAAAATAGGTGATAGGTATTTTATTTAAATTTATTTATTACAACAATGGATTTATCGTATATATAAACCATCAGATTACAGAATTGAAAGTGCCCTATTGTTAGGTGACATTGTTAAAGAACAAAATTAGTGTTACGCGCTGTTTTTCGCCCCTGTTGTTTTGATAACTTCCTTTGTCCTCTTCTCAGTAATAGTGTAGTTCTACGGCATATCAAACCAAATTGGCGTCTCATCAGCGTTGTCTATTTGTCCCATGGGAGTTTTTTTTTTTTTTTCCTTCCGAAGTGAAATGATATACCTCTGAAACGTTTGTAGTTTGTCCTCAAAATCTGCTGGATGCTTCTGGCACATTGTTGTACGGCGTCTTAGAAATAAACCCGTCCGCTGCATGAAATGTCCACCCATCCACGGGTCGTCCTCCGTGGACTAGTGGTACTGTGCTAGCAAAGGCAAAGGGCGATGGATTTTTTCGGGCGTAAAAAATCCTTAGCATGGCTTCCTTCGGAAGGGAAGTAAAGCCGGTGGTCCCGTGCCGTAGATTTACGGCACGTAAAAGAACCTCAAGCCTGATAAAATGGCCTCTAAGCAAAATTTCGGGTCTTTCGCGCCCAATATAGAATGGGAACTAAGGACCATAGTAGTTAAAGAGCGTCCATAAATAAAACTCAATTTAATTTAAAAACCCATCCACGGCTAGCCTTAAACTCTTGTTTCGGAATACCAAATCTTCAGCCTCCTCTTTAGCTTTCTTTCGTATAGTGTCACTAGTCACAGGTTGCTCATTCTTCCTCCTTTCACGCACAAATTCCAACACTTTTTCTTCAACTTCAGGATGTCCTCCTTGCAAGGACCCGTAAATTTCTTCCTACTAGCTTTAGCAGCAAATCATGCCAACTTCTGTTTTCGCCGCAAGCAAACATTGCTCTCTGATACATTGAATTCCCTTCCTGCCTTTCTATTACCATTTTTTTCAATATAAAGGATTACTTTACGCTTTAAAGAAGTATCGTGAGACGTTCTTCTCTGTTTGCCCTTGCCCTTCATATCGTAACTAAAAACGCTCAATAATAGGCCAATGATAAATGAGCGGCTAGCTTGTCGCGAGTTTCCGCGTGCATGTTAACAGCAATCCATTGTGACGTAATAAAAGAAAATTTTGAATGGAGTTACTGGCGTTCTACAGAACGGATTTGCACTCGAATCTAATGCGCACCGCAATTTTGAGTACTGCATTTGCTAAAAATTAAAAAAAAAAGTGCGCATTAGATTCGCATAAATACGGCACTTATCACTAATCCAGGTGTTTTAGTAACTGTAAAGCGTAACTGAACGGTGGTTTTCGGGTTTAGGTTTTACAAATCTTATGTGAGTTTTCTAAGATTGTTTAAAGTTTTGGGACGAATCATACTCAGAATTGTGTATTTCTGGCAGCTGTGACTGACATACGTACTATACTAGTTAGAACGGAAAACGTGAAGGACATGATTACAATAATATCGTTTTAGTTGGCTTGTCTAATACCTGAGCTCATTAGAAATTAACAAATATGGGTGTACACGGTCATCCAATAAATAAATTTTCCTATTTTATAAAAAAACATTACACACAATTGATCATGTTGGATTAATTTTATTTATATCGTACTATCCTTCTGTTACTTTTCTACATAGTCAACATGTTTTTCCAAGAAATTTGGGGACGTGACACAAGTTTTTCCAAGCCAGGTCGGGTCCTGTGCTCGCAACCAGCTGTTCACTGATTTGACTTCATCATCGGTGTTAAAAGTGCTTATCTTTGAGTCAGGGGAACATGTGAATATCACTTGGGGCAAGCTCCGGTGAATACGGAGGATACGAGAAAACTTCCAAGTTGAATATTGACCCAGGCGGAGCTCAGAAGATTCAACTGGGAAGTTTTCTCGCATCCTCCACATTCACCAGATCTTTTCCCAAGTGATTTTCACATGTTCCCCTGACTCAAAGGTCATCATGAAGGTAAGCACTTTAACACCGTGTCGAAGATCAATCAAAAGTGAACAGCTGGTTGCGAGCACAGGACCCGACCTCGTACAACACTGGCTTGGAATAACTTGTGCCACGTCCCCAAAAATGTTTGGAAAAACATATTGACTATGTAGAACAGTAACAGAAGGATTGTACAGTATAAATAAAATTAATTCATCAGGATCAATTGTGTGTAAGGTTTTTTATAAAATAGGGAAACTTACTTATTGGACGCCCCTCGTATATGATTGCTCCTGTGACTATTGATGAGCAACCACGTAAATGTGATTCAAAGAGCGGACCACATTATGTCAAAACGACAGGCAGACACACCTACCCCTACTATGGCAGAAGAGCATTCTGTAGGAAGCACAGGGTTTCTTTGTGGAGCAATAAATATGCAAAGAAGCTTTTATGAAGTGCAAAACGGTATCACACTAGAAATTCTGAAAAAAAATCTTTAACTAAAGAGAAATAGGAGAAAAAATGGTCAAGACCTTCTAACACATTATAAATCATAGTTAACCACAACGAGTTATAAATAGGCGCATAGAACGATCACATATATCCATTGTTATGTTTGGAAAACCATTTTTGTGCACGTACAAAGAAGACAAATAAATTATAACAAATGTACTTTGAGAAATATGAGCTTGTATGTTATATATAGGCAGCGCAATCTTATGTATGAATGTTTCATTAAATATATCCATAAGGTAAATGCATTGATGGTCTCAACGGTTTTGTTCCATCTCAATACATTCTGTTTCATTCAAGCGTTTAGGATCGATTTTGGAATGAATACGTCAGAAAAAAAATTCAGACATTAATCTGATAGATCAAAAAAATTAAATAAATAAAATAAAATAAAAAGCATAAGCGGATGGATAATGTAAAACTGGTACAGGGTGAGCCAAGAAACTACAAACCGGCAGCGCGGTGTTTTTCCTGTCCGCGTCCTCGGTTCTCGCTGCCGTCTGCCGCTATCACAGAAAGGCGCGGATGAAACCATATAACATTTTTAAATCTACTTTTAAAGGCTTTACTTACCAACTTTATGAAAGGAGATGCTGAAACTGGCCACCGTCGTCCATACATTTTTGGCTCCTCTTTAGGAAACTATCCATCACTCGCCGTAGTTCACGTTGAGAAAAGCTGGCAATTTCCTGGAGGATATTTTGTTTTAATTCTTTCAGGGTGTGTGGGCTTGTCTTGTACACTTTGTTTTAAGTTACCTCGGAGATAGAAATAGCAGGTGGTTAGGTCGGGGGACCGAGGGGGCCACAAATCTCTACTACTAATTCTGCCCTCAAACACACTCAATTTTTCTCATAGAAATATTGGTCGTATAAGCTGTTGTAGAGTCTTGTTGAAAAAAGGCAAAATCACGCTCCCTGGTTGTTAATTCTCTAAAAAAAGGGGGGGCAAAATTGTATTCACATATGTACGGGCTTCAACTGTTGACTCGAAAAAAATTGGTGAGTGATGGATAATTTCCTAAAGAGGTGCCAAAAATGTATGGACAACGACGGTGGCCAGTTTCAGTATCTCCTTTCATAAAGTTGGTAAGTAAAGCCTTTAAAAGTAGTTTTAAAAACCTTGTATGGTTTCATCCGCGCCTTTCTATGATAGCGGCAGACGGCAACGAGCGCTGAGGATGCGGACAGGAAAAACACCGCGCAGGCGGTTCGTAGTTGTTTTGCTCTCCCTGTAGAAGTGACAGATTCCCAATAGGAATCTTAACCTACGGAGATATAAGCAAGAGAGAGACAGGTTACAGAAAATGACGAGAGAACAGCTTTGAACCTTTGAAGCGTATGGTCAAAACGACAACGGCTTGAAGTGGGCGATGATGGTCATTATGGTGATGATAATAAGTTCTATTTGAAATAAACAATAACAACATTTAGTTCAAAAATGTGCATCATTAGCATGAGATGCATGAATAAGTTCTGATATATGGTCGCAAAAGCATAATTATGCTTTTATAATATTTTAATGTTTGAGTTTTTTATCAACTGCATGTTTAGATTGCTTTATGGTTATACCTTTGAACGAGTTCTACCGTGTTGATATCCTTTTTTCCTATCTTCTTCATTTTTTACACCCACATTGGCTTAGTCATGTAAAAAGGGACAGAGAAAAAAAGAAGAAAAGAAAACAGAAATGAGGGAAGAAAGGAAAAACACATGTCGGCTTCATATCTGCGAACAAAACCAGATTTTTTTGGCACTCTATATGCATATTGCTTAAGTGCTGGCATACTTCACAACTAGTACATCTTAAAATTGCTGTTTTGGGAGAACAGCATTTCGAAACTTAACTTTTATCAAGTAGCTTTGAATATGCTAGCTTCTATTAGCTACAATATTTAATTACAAAAATTTAGTTTTATTTATGGACGCTCTGTAACTGCTGTGGTCCATAGCGTCCCATTCTATATTGGGTGTGAAAGACCGGTAATTTTGCTCAGAGGCCTCTTTACCAGGCTTGAGGTTCTTTTACGTGCCGTAAATCTATGACACGGAATCACCAGCTTTACTTTCCTTCCGAAGGAAGACATACTAAGGATTTTTACGCCCGAAAAAAATCCATCGCCTTCCGCCGGGTTTGAACCCGCGACCTCGGGAACTAGTGGTCAGTATGGTAACCACCACACCACGGAGGACAACCATTTAACTGCCAATATACATTCTGGGTTCATAGAAACTAAATGTTTTTAAGCTCTTTCTCGAAATCAGCAATTGTAATCCGTCCTAGTAATCGAACTAGGGCAACATAGGAGTGGTGCTTTGGCTCGACAGTAATTAATGAAATATCTGAAGTCAAGGACCTAGCTTGTCTTGCATTTTAGGGCAGATAAGCTTGCAGAACGGAACTCTTACTTCTTCCTAAGTGTTATTAACTACTGCTTCTGTTTTTTTTAACGGTGAGGGCCAGAATATGTATCTTGTGCATCAATCGCTAGTATATAAATTAGGTTCATTTGTAGCGGGCAGTGATCCAGACTGCCCACGCGCTTCCTTCCTCATTGCTGGCTCTGATCGCTGATAGTAATGGACGCTGTCACCACTCACGAGACATATAAGCTTTGATAGCTCTGAGCCACTTGCGTATACCGCTCTCTTTATCTACTACTTGACATATTTTTCTTTAAGTGCAAAAGCCGAGCATTAATCAAAGGGATTTGGATTTGTGTCCGGCAAATTCAAAATGGAATTAACGAGTCGTTCTCGAACGAAAACAAACTCCTTTTAAACATATTCAGTACCCTGTGAATGCCAAATTTACCTACTTAGAGGTATATTGCGGTGGAAAACATTGAGTAAATATTAACGGAATAAAAAAATCACGTTATAAGCAATTACATTTAATTAAACAAAAAACTTCGTGAGACTCTCGCGCGTTAGAAGTGGTTCTTCTTAGGTTCTAGCATTTGTTGACGATTTTATTATTTCAGGATTAGGAAATGGTTATGTGGAATTTGATTGAAGAAAATCTCTCTTAAATAAAATACTTCTTTTATTCAACAATTTCCATTAATTCTTACTCTAAGAGAGAAATTATGGGTTTATGATAGCTGGAGTATTGATTCTCCCTCTCTTTCTTCTCAACTGCCGGTTGGATCGGAGAAGGGGAAACGTTTCACTTTTCGTCTGACCCAGGCCAATTTGCCACAGTACACGCGGCGCATGCGCGTAGACTGTCTATGACGTATGCGACAACTGCCGGTTGGAGTCAATGAAGGGGAAGCATTTTACTTTTCGTCTGATCCAGGCCAATTTGCTACAGTACACGGGGCGCATGACGTATGCATACATGCAACAACTGCCGGTTGGAGTCGATGAAGGGGAAGCATTTTATTTCGTCTGATCCAGGACAATTTGCCACAATACACGCGGCGCATGCGCGTAGACTATGACGTATGCGACAACTGCCGATTGGAGTCGGAGAAGGGGGTGCGTTTTACTTTTCGTCTGATCCAGGCCAATTTGCTACAGTACACGGGGCGCATGACGTATGCATACATGCGACAACTCCGGTTTGGAGTGGGGGAATGGGAAGCGTTTTACTTTTGGTCTGATCCAGGCCAATTTGCCCTACCGCGCCTAAAGAAGTTTCATTTCAACAATAATTTAGGGCGTATGTCACTATTTTTAAGTCAAATAATAACATGTGTTTGTTGCGAAACAGACTGTAATACATATCAAAATTAAATTTTATGGTTGAAACAAAATTACTTTGTAATGTTCAAAATTAATATAAATTGGTGCATATTATTATGCTCATTAACAATAAAATAATATTATCATTCATCCAACTATTCTATTAGATAAATTGATAAGCTGATATCCTTTTTCCAGTGATATCTATTCATGAAATTGTGTTAAAACTATCTTGTAACATTTTCAATTACATGCGTACAGGAACGGCATATATACATAATTAATTATGAGGTTTTTTTTACAAAAACATTCATATGAAATTTAATAGCTGCTGAGACACAACTTTCTCTACGTTTACAAATTCGCATAATATCTTATATACTAGACGTTATTCTCTTCATATTTTTGCGTAGAACTGATTTCAAACTAAGCAGTAAGTACTTACTTACATGCACGTACAGAAGCAACGTTCAAATGTCAGAAGCACGGAATAATAAATTTAAAAGTCGTAGTCATTGACGAATAAATTACTTCTCCATGGTCACAGCAACAAGCTCTTGCGAAAGCAAAAGAAGAATCGTAAACTTTAAAGCATCTTCCATCAAATGACGCACATATTTTGAAAAATGTAATCATACAGCTTAATATATTATGAAAACGCCATGGAAAACACATTTGACATAACTTATACAATTTAATGAGCTCTACATTTTCTCTGAAGTACGTTTTTGGCTTTCGGGTTATACAAAAGTCAGGTAGAATGTAGGGAGCTTCAAGGTTGTTCATAGAAAATTCACATTTTATTTCTCATGTCAAATTGTCATACATATGATATTTTAATCGAAATCGTAATAGTCATTTTCGAGAAAATAAATAAAAAAAAAACGTTTTCATATAAGGAGCTATTTGAGACTGGGGAAATTTCGTGAACATCATCGAGTTGTTTCCTTGGAAGTAGCTGGATTTGAATACGATAGTAGGGTATAAAGGACAGACCTGGCGCAGTTTTTTGCGTTTATATGGGGAAAGATAGGGAAAACGAGGGTATATGCGGAGGTTCACGGAGGAAAATGCGTTTATATGGGGAAGATAGGGACTACGAGGATCGATGCTAGGCCAAGTCATGGGTTGAAGGACTGGGGATGTGTTTTATATGAGAGATGCGGGGAATACGAGGAGAAGTGTTGGACTAGATAGGGGTTGAGATATGGAATATGCATTTATATGGGAAAGATAAGGAAAACGTGAACAGAGGCTAGGATAGACAGATGCTGAAGCAGGGGGAATATGAACATATTTACAGGAGAGATAGGGGATACGTGGAGAGGTACTAGACTATTCAGGGTTTGAAGGGTAGAGTATGACTTTTTATATGAAGAGACGAGGAAAACGAGGGTATATGCTAGGTTGAGAGAACCTTCAAGGAGGGAAAAATGCGTTTATATGGGAGAGATAGGGAAAACGAGGAGAGTTCTGAGGTAGAGCAGGGACTGAAGGAGGGAGAGATATGCTTTATACGACAGAGATAGGGCATGCGAGGGGAGGTGCTAGTGCAGACAGAGGTTAAGGAGTATGGTATACGTTTATATGAGGAATATATGGAAAACGGGGGGGGCAGGCGGTATGATAGACAGAAGCTGGGGCCACTTTTGCGCTTATATGGGAAAGGATAGGGAAAACGAGGGTAGATGCGACAGTTCAAGGAGGAAAATACGTTTATAGGGGAGAGATAGGGAATACGAGGGCTGATGCTAGGCTAGTCAGATGCTAAAGGAGGGAGGGATACGCTTTATACGAGAGAGATAGGGAATACAAGGAAAGATGTTATACTAAACAGGACTTGAAGGGTAGAATATGGTGTTTTATATGAGCGAGATAGTGAACCGAGGAGAGGTATTAGGCTAGGAGTTTTGAATGATAGAGTAGGCGTTTATATGCGAGAGATAGGGAATACGAGGGTCGATGCTAGGCTAGACAGGGTTGAAGTAGGGAATGCGTCTTATATGAGAGAGGTAGGGGAATATGAGGAGAGGTCCTAGTCTAGACGTGTCGAGGAGCAGAGTATACGTTTATATGGGAGAAATATGGAAAACGGTAGAGATACAAGGATAAGCAGGGGTTGAAGGAGGAGGAATGTAGGTTTATACGGTAATATAGGAGTAATTCGATTATAAAACTTTTATCGTCCAACGTTACAACACTTTTATATACTTTTTCTAAACCTTACAAACTTTTAATATGTTAAACATTAGCGCGCGAGGCGGCGAGGGACAAACTGTATATCGGTTTACAGTGAAGTATACGTCCTAACCTATGCCCACCTTGTATGTTCTGCATCTTCTCATTGTCTATTCATTCCTACATAATCACGTAACAGACGTAACCAACAAACGTAACCACGTAACAAGACGTAACATAACGGTACGACAAGACGTCATACTAAGCAACATAAGCACGTAACCACGCAACATCACGTGACATCTCGTAACCAGAAACGTTACACGACGTAACAACACGTAGCAACTATGTAACCAAGTAACAAAACGTAAGAACAACACGTAACCAATCCATTGCTAAGGCGATCTAAACTAATTCATCCTTCATAACTTAAGACAATAAGTACGAGAACCTAGCCTAGATTAACCCGGCCAATCCTAAACGTTCCTCTCATCATCCTTTCTAGTCAGGCATCGACTAACCTAATCTGGCTAACCAAAGATAACCTCAACTTTCTTTTAGTGAAATTGCAATGTTTTATTCAGGTTTTATTATTCGAGAGTTTTAATTGAAAAGTTTACGCCAACATACCTTTATTTTAGTTCCTTCTAGATGTCTCTCCCCTTTTATCTAGGCTTGAGACTAGCACTAGGATTACTCCTAATGGCAGGGTTACCACCTTCCCTTCCATCTTCTTCTTTCTTCATCAGGCGTCAGCTATCTGCATATACAGCACACAGATAACCTTCTTTTTTAAGATTGTAGACTCACGAGAAACTCTTTATCTTTAACTTACATTCTTTTAAGCACTGTTTGTAATGGCGTAATGTCCATATGCATATGTCGTTATCCCATCCTCAGCAATAATTCTTTTATCATCAAACGGAGTCAATGCAATTTTATTCACTTGCACTGTAGCAAGAGCATGCTTTCGTGATAGGATCAGATTCATAGGTGTTCTGATGATTTCACAGGTTTTAAGACAGTCTGTATAGCTGTCAAACGAAATATGGTGCTTAATAGCGCTACGTTTTATACCCTTAATCTTTTTTATCATTGACCCTTGAATATCTAAGGCATACATCTTAGGACGTAGTCCAACAAAGCGTAGGATGATTTTGCTATTAGCCTCATCTTTAAATTTTCCCAATACCTTCTTGTTCTGAGTAGAGTAACATATATGGTTGACAGGGTAATCAGCTGTATCGATATGCTCAAGAAAACGTAACTTGTCCTGGTACACATCTTCAGTTGTAACACGATGAATGAACGAATCAGTGTCCATATACATAAGCTTCAGGTTTTCAGCTCCATAATAAGGTAACAAAACGTCGTAATGATAGTTATACATTAATGTCTTGGAGATGTCCAACACACTCATACCAATGTATATAGGCTTGTTGAATACAATCTGTCGGGAGGCCATATGTACTGCAGCTAGATTATCAGCATATATCGTCCTGTCGATAAACGTTGGCTTAGCAATTAACTTTTCCAGAGTCTCCTCATTTGTCACCAGTCGTATATCCATACGGTTACGCAGGTTCTCCATAGTTTTTCCGAACATAGCATTGTTGAACAATTTGTAGAGATCCTTCTCAAAATCATTTCCAGCTTGTTGTCGTAGTCTGTTGTTAAATTCTACATACGGTTTTAACCATCGAGACTGTTGGAATTGTAGCACACGATGGATTTTTGTTAACCGTAGTCCATGATCAAGAGCTTGCTTCAAAGCCTTGTAATGCACTACATACTTCTTTCGAGGTCCTAGATGAGGTATCAGTTTCTTTGTAGATGCTTCCAATGGTTTCATACACTCTGGCAGGAAAGGTAGATCGTTGTGTAGATCGTGAAGTTCTGCAGGATACTCGATGTCGACTTCTAATATGTAGCCGTAAGGATCATCTTCTTGTAGTCTTTCTAAGTCAATTTTTTCAGGCAATACCCACTCAAATCCACCATATGGGAGAGCGTGACACATTGCCCACCCATATTGGTTATTAGCGTCGTCATATGTGATAAATTGGGTTGGTCTCGACGGATCAAACTTCTCCATATATGTGTTATTAGCCTCTGCATAGCGGTGGGAAACTTGACATAAACCTCCTCTTATACCAGATTCCACCATGAGTAATTGATCATAATCCTGTAACAGTTCCAGCTTAATTCCAGTGTACAGTAACATAGCGTCCCATGTAAGACCTGGAGAGGTAAAATAATGTGCAGGATCAACTTTGTGTGTTTTGAGGGTTTGCTCTCTGAACGTCTCAAAGACATCAGCTAGGAGAAGTACATCCGAAGTTAAGTAGAGATCGCTGTACTCTCCCAGGTTTCTCACATTAAACAGCTCCCATACATTTTTAGCATGATCGTAGTCAGCATCACTAATTTCTTCTTCATTTAATCTATTGTAGAAGGAGTCCTTAGGAGGTAAGCAGGTTTCGTTCAGGGCATCCCATGATGTAACAAAATCATATGGAAATACACCCTTACGGGTCATCAACTTCAATTTGTCTTCTCCAAAGTACTTTAGCGTTTCAGGATACGAGGTTAGATTTTTCACCAACTTATCCAAGCTTGTACTGAGGAATCGGAAGCTATCCACAAATCGAAGCTTTATATCTCCTACATACTTGGTGAATGAGATATAGCTTTCTTCGGAGTTAGGAATTACCTCCACACGTTCACTTGTGCAACCCAGCTCCTCAACAATGAAATGAGAGTCATATCCGCTAAGGTTATGCATGAAGACTGGTACATATTTAGGTGTTTTACAGGCTAAATTACATTCATTATGAAGACTTCCACGATATTCACCGCTGATGTGATCATGGTCGCGTACTTTATAGTTCTCTTCTGTAAAGGGTTTTCCACACAAGTAGCATGCTGAAGAAGACTCAAAATCCAACTGCTCTTGATCCGTAAGTTTCAGAGGCTTAGCAGATTTGTATATGTCCTCAATCATTTTTGCAAGAGATGTCAGGTACAGCATAAACTTCTGAGCAGCATCAGCACCACGATACACATAGGGTTGCTTAGGAAGACCAGTTTCGAGATGTTCAACACCAGATGTAGGCTTCACGTAAACACAGAAGCTCATTGGTGTGTGCTCTTGATAAGGGATTGTATAGGAAGTTTCAGGATTGGGTATACACGTATGGCATGGAGTGAGAATACTCTCAAAATCAGCATAGATGACATAAGGTACTTTCAGCATCCTCTCAACATTTTTAAACTGTACAATTGCTTTCTCCTTTGTAGGCATAACTACCCTTGCAACACCATGCTGATTACAGATGGTTGCATGTTCTTGTAGTTTTTCCAGTCCACTTCGTCCATTTCGATTATCAATATGTGTAAAGCAACGCTTGCAGGTATATATCACTCCATCATGCTTAGTTTTCTGGCGTCGAACGAGCTTCTCAAAATTCTTTATATACACGTAGTGATGTTTTCCACTACTGTCATTCAATAGTAGCAGGTCGCGATGTTCAGGTAGTTCAATATCAACAACCTTTATCGGGTACAATTCATGCTTCTCATCCAACCCGAAAACGTTAATAGATATCTTGTTAAGCTTCTCAAATTTAGGTATTTGAGAAAGTGGAGTAGGGTAAGAAACACAGCTGAAGTCGTACTTATCTTGAAGCTGCTTGTATTTGCTCACACGTTGCGCATCCTTCTCAACGAATTTAGCTAGTACAGAATACATGTAGCATTTCTCATCACTAAAGTTCTGAATGTTTATACACGCTTTCCTTGCTTCAACAGATGACGGTAGTGGTATGTAGCTACTTCCTCGCAACGGGTTGTACTTGTTGATACGAAGTCGAACTCCTTCCACAGTAAGCAAGGCCCAGCTGCTACCCTTAAGCTGAGAGTCCCCCATTTCAGTCACCAATTTCTTGAATTTCACTTCCAGCATAGAGTCCAGATCTGTTTCTAGGAAAACAGCTTGATTTCTGGTTTTAAATGTTTTGTCACAGGTTTCACCAATACTGTTAACAAATCGACACTCAGCCAGCAGATTAATTTTAACACTCTTATGAACGCTAAGCTCTTTATGCACAGCCTGGATTATACGTTGTTTTGCCTCTTGCAGATACATATTTAGGTCCTTAGCTGATTCGCATCGTATAAAATACGATTTCAATCGTCCTTCGAATGAAGTTTCGTATTCTTTCATATCACAGTCCTCCATTGTTGACAGTAACTGATGTTTAGTTGGCTCCAATCTTCTTTTCTTCTGAGGGCTGCTTATTTCACATATATCTTCGTGTCGCTGTCCCTTATAACCATCTTTGAAGGTTACATTACAATGTTTACATTTGAAGAGCTTCTTGCAGCTCATCTCGTGTCTTCTCTTGTCATAACCTCGGAGGAACTTCTTCCCACATTTTCCGCATGCATATCCAGTAGCGCTTGGAATAATATCCTTATACGCTGAGTTATTCATCTTTATTCTTGATGTAATAACGAATTAATCACTGATCAATGAAATGTACGCCTTGACACCACTTTAGAAAGCTGATTATTCTTGGAGAGAACACGATGTTAACACCTCAGAGATGATCAACAGAATGAATTTCAATACTCAAGTTCGCTCTATTTATAGAGAAAGCACGAACCTTTTTTAATCAATTATATCCTGATTATTAATACTAAAACGGTGATGAAGCGTGTAAGCTCTTATATATTTCAATTCGTGTTACACTGATGTTCGAGCGTCTCCGTATAGCTTCGTATGTTTAGAGAGAAAGTGTAAAGTATTGTGAAGATGTTATGTATTGTTCGGCTATAATCGTACAGATTCGGAGAGCTTGACTGGTGAAGGTGATGAACGATCCGTCAACCGAGCAGGAGGCAAGCAGTCCCTTCGCGCAACGAAACCTAGATGAAAAAGAAAGAAAATCGTGTTAGATGAGAAACCACCCAGACATTCGCCTGCAGACCATGGAAAACCATGAAAAAATATGTCAGAGTGAGCGTCCAACGGAACTCGAACCAGCGACTCTAAAAGCACACGTGAAAGATACAGATTATATAGAATGAAAGGAAATCGGTGACGATGAGAAACCACTCCAGCATTCGCCTGCAGACCAGGGAAACCCTAAAAAATATGTCAGAGTGATCGACCAACAGGGAAATCAAACAAAAGACCTTAGAAACATATAGGTTAAGATGTAAATCAAATAAAATGCAATAAAATCGTGATAGATGAGAAACCACCCAGACATTCGCCTGCAGACCATGGAAAACCATGAAAAAATATGTCAGAGTAAACAACCAACGACAATCGTACGAGGGAAACCATCAGATTACTCTAGAAGCAAAAAGTTACAAATGAAAGAAAATCGTGATAGATGAGAACCCACTCAGGCATTCGCCTGCAGACCAGGGGAAACCATGAAAAAAAATCAAAGGGCTGAGCGACTGGCGGATAGAGTGCCTCTAAAAGCAAACGTGAAAGGTACAGATTATATAGAATGCAAGGAAATCGCTGACGATGAGAAACCACTCCAGCATTCGCCTGCAGACCAGGGTAAACCCTAAAAATATGATGTCAGAGTGATCGACCAACAGGGAAATCAAACAAAGACCTTAGAAACATATAGGTTAAGATGTAAATCAAATAAAAATGCAATAAAATCGTGATAGATGAGAACCCACTCAGACATTCGCCTGCAAGCCAGGGGAAACCATGAAAAAATATGTCAGAGTGAGCGTCCAACGGAAGTCGAACCAGGGACTCTAAAAGCAAACGTGAAAGGTACAGATTATATAGAATGCAAGGAAATCGCTGACGATGAGAAACCACTCCAGCATTCGCCTGCAGACCAGGGGAAACTATGAAAAAATCAAAGGGCCGAGCGAGTGGCTGATAGAGTGTGCGACCAACAGGAAATCAAGCAAAAGGTCTCTAGAGACAAAAAAGATGCAATTGAAATGGAATCATGATAGCAAATGCCGCTACAGCATTAGGTAGCAGACCGGCGAAAATCATGAGAAACGTAAGGTCAGAGTAAACAATTGATTGAAATCTAACCCCTGAACCCTAGAAATTCACGACAACTGAAAAACGAAACCCAGATGTAGAGGAAATTTTGTACACCCTTGACGAAAAAACCCCGTCCGCTGGGGAAGTAACCTTTAAGTATACAATTGACGTCTGTCATACCGATAAGGGACGGTTTGAAAGGCTTCCTAATTGCTCTACGCAAGTCACCTGAGCAAACACAGGAAATTCCTAAACCAGACAATTACAAGCCTGCTAAAACATTTTTTCCTACAATAAGTAATTTAAATTCTACATGAAGATTATTCCAAAAGTTTCATATCTCTTATTTCCTTCAATAAAATATCGAATATGACTCTAGCACCAGGGAAAAAAAATTAAACGGAGGGAAGCGATATTTTCTTTTTACGCTGAAATTATAATTAAATGCATAGCGTTCTTGCATGAAAACCCCGCCCATATAGATTATAGGAATGGATTCTGTTTAAAACATGTATTTTCACGCGGGGTGTATAGATTGTCTCAGTAAGCATTCATGACTATTACAATTATCACCAAGTATTATTTTACAAAAAGATTGGCTTATTCTCTTAGTAAACATAGGTTGAAATCGTTTTTTAAACAACTCTCCATTCGAGAGATATTTTTTGATTATTCCAGCAGAGAGAGAGAGAGAGGGAGAGAGAGAGAGATCGAGTCATATTTGTTTAAAAAAGCTTTTTTTTTTCATTCACAGGAAATCTTCGAGAAAATTCGAGGAATTATTCAGTTGTACACCCTTGCTAAAATAGTTTGTATACCCTTTGAAGAATGTTTACCTGGCTGAGGGTGTCTTGGAAATACCTCTGTCGACAGGCTGTCGCTCGCATGGCATCTCGGCCATTTATACATTAGGAAGGCTATTGTGCTTTAAAATGGGATAGCTATGTTTTAAGCTTTCCACAACAAATTTTTTTCCCGATAATTAATATAATTCTACATGAAGAATATTAATGATTTAAGTTTTCAATTAAACGTATACTGTATAGATTCTGTACTTAAACATTCGATTGTATCTTTGTCATTATTTAAATACTCGCGTACAAGAATTGCAAACATGATATCAAAAATTGTAGAAGTTTTTCCACCCTTATTTAATTAAAATTCATGTATATACTCTATTATTTAGCGATTTTTTCAATAATCATGTACATCATTCGTCAAAAATCAGCGTACAATACGCATTTTTATACGTTTTAATGTTCGTTTATTTTTAAACCGCTGCATTTGCCTCTAATTACGAACAATAATTTTTTTCAGATTTACTCAGATGTGTAGCTTGTAGAATCGAATTAGAAAATGTTTTAATAAATGTATTGTATTTTTTAGGTTAAAGCATCTTCATTTTTAAAGTTAGCATGCCAGTTATTTGTATTCAGCGTAAAGATATTCATATATCATTTTTAAATCCCTCTTCTTAAATATAATGTATCGCAATCCATTTTTAAAATCAAATCATACATGCGTTTAATACATATAATGGATGTCTTCATATACCCAATATGGCTGCCTTCACGTGTCGGGAACCTAACATGGCGGCAGTCATCGTTTAGAAGCGTAACTTTCATGTCGGCATCAGCCTGGAGCGAGCGGCTGGCGGGGAGGAGAAGGGTTGCGAAAGGCGGCTGAGGGATGGCAGCTGGAGGGAGTAAGGTAGGATGAAAGGCCGGCTTCATAAGACGTTGAGAGCTAGCCAAGCCTCCAGTCGGCCTGAGAGCCTCGTTCAGGGAGGTCGTATAGTTCTCGCAGCCATGTTAATACGCGTCGTTGTATCGCATGTTCGTTACGTAATTTAGTTTTTTACGCTCACTATACCATTTAAATATACATTCATCTAAGAGATATAATATATGTCAGATGTCCAAATATACATAACAAAGAAATTAGTTACTGATATAAATGTAATATCGTACGTTCACCATTTTATTTTTAATTACTTTTTTATTTTATTCGAGGGATGAAATTTGTATTCATGTCACTGGATTCAATCCTAGTCCTCCAGCCCGACTTGGAACAACAATCAATAACGAGCTACAATCCAAGGATATAATCGGTAATAATAAATTTTTTTTGATAAAGACCGTCAAATAAAAAGCCCTTGGAAACGTATGTATTTCCCCTCACTTCCCCTCTTCCCCCACCCTACAGTAGAAATATTAAGCCGATTCTGGCCCTCAAAGGATTTGCCGCCATCTGATAAGGTTCTTTGATCTATGCCGCTAGCCCCGCCCCCTCCCTTTGAGGGCTTAGATGCCGCCTGGTAGCGCGTGCCGCTAGCCCCGCCCCCTTCCTTTGGGGGCTTACCTAATGCCGACAGTGTCTGTGCCGGCAGGTCCTCCCCCCTCCCCTGTGGTCACGTGCTGGCGGCCACCCCTCCCCCACCCCTTCCGGTGTAACCTCACCCTTAAAAGCTACTGGACACCCGATCCCCCTACCCCATCCTTTCTAATCCTATCCCGTACACTGGGCACGCCCTCTCTTTGTGCTCTACTCCCACACTGGCCTCGGTATTGGAGTAGAGCAGAGAGGAGGGGTATCATGCTCCAGTAGCTTTTAAGGGTGAAACCACAAAGGTTAAGTGTTTTCACGTGTGCTATTCTTTCACCGCAAATCAGAGATACAGGACAATGTATTATTGTTCTCATCGTAAATGGCGGTGTCGGAATAGCAAAAAGCGGGGGTGGGAGTCGGCGGCATAGAAGAAAGGAATTTATCAGTGGTTGATATCGGCTTTGAAGCTGCGTATCGGCTTAACATTTCTACTGTAGGGTGGGGGAAGAGGGGAAGTGAGGGGAAATACATACGTTTCCAAGGGCTTTTTATTTGACGGTCTTTATCAAAAAAAAATTTATTATTACCGATTATATCCTTGGATTGTAGCTCGTTATTGATTGTTGTTCCAAGTCGGGCTGGAGGACTAGGATTGAATCCAGTGACATGAATACAAATTTCATCCCTCGAATAAAATAAAAAAGTAATTAAAAATAAAATGGTGAACGTACGATATTACATTTATATCAGTAACTAATTTCTTTGTTATGTATATTTGGACATCTGACATATATTATATCTCTTAGATGAATGTATATTTAAATGGTATAGTGAGCGTAAAAAACTAAATTACGTAACGAACATGCGATACAACGACGCGTATTAACATGGCTGCGAGAACTATACGACCTCCCTGAACGAGGCTCTCAGGCCGACTGGAGGCTTGGCTAGCTCTCAACGTCTTATGAAGCCGGCCTTTCATCCTACCTTACTCCCTCCAGCTGCCATCCCTCAGCCGCCTTTCGCAACCCTTCTCCTCCCCGCCAGCCGCTCGCTCCAGGCTGATGCCGACATGAAAGTTACGCTTCTAAACGATGACTGCCGCCATGTTAGGTTCCCGACACGTGAAGGCAGCCATATTGGGTATATGAAGACATCCATTATATGTATTAAACGCATGTATGATTTGATTTTAAAAATGGATTGCGATACATTATATTTAAGAAGAGGGATTTAAAAATGATATATGAATATCTTTACGCTGAATACAAATAACTGGCATGCTAACTTTAAAAATGAAGATGCTTTAACCTAAAAAATACAATACATTTATTAAAACATTTTCTAATTCGATTCTACAAGCTACACATCTGAGTAAATCTGAAAAAAATTATTGTTCGTAATTAGAGGCAAATGCAGCGGTTTAAAAATAAACGAACATTAAAACGTATAAAAATGCGTATTGTACGCTGATTTTTGACGAATGATGTACATGATTATTGAAAAAATCGCTAAATAATAGAGTATATACATGAATTTTAATTAAATAAGGGTGGAAAAACTTCTACAATTTTTGATATCATGTTTGCAATTCTTGTACGCGAGTATTTAAATAATGACAAAGATACAATCGAATGTTTAAGTACAGAATCTATACAGTATACGTTTAATTGAAAACTTAAATCATTAATATTCTTCATGTAGAATTATATTAATTATCGGGAAAAAAATTTGTTGTGGAAAGCTTAAAACATAGCTATCCCATTTTAAAGCACAATAGCCTTCCTAATGTATAAATGGCCGAGATGCCATGCGAGCGACAGCCTGTCGACAGAGGTATTTCCAAGACACCCTCAGCCAGGTAAACATTCTTCAAAGGGTATACAAACTATTTTAGCAAGGGTGTACAACTGAATAATTCCTCGAATTTTCTCGAAGATTTCCTGTGAATGAAAAAAAAAAGCTTTTTTAAACAAATATGACTCGATCTCTCTCTCTCTCCCTCTCTCTCTCTCTCTCTGCTGGAATAATCAAAAAATATCTCTCGAATGGAGAGTTGTTTAAAAAACGATTTCAACCTATGTTTACTAAGAGAATAAGCCAATCTTTTTGTAAAATAATACTTGGTGATAATTGTAATAGTCATGAATGCTTACTGAGACAATCTATACACCCCGCGTGAAAATACATGTTTTAAACAGAATCCATTCCTATAATCTATATGGGCGGGGTTTTCATGCAAGAACGCTATGCATTTAATTATAATTTCAGCGTAAAAAGAAAATATCGCTTCCCTCCGTTTAATTTTTTTTCCCTGGTGCTAGAGTCATATTCGATATTTTATTGAAGGAAATAAGAGATATGAAACTTTTGGAATAATCTTCATGTAGAATTTAAATTACTTATTGTAGGAAAAAATGTTTTAGCAGGCTTGTAATTGTCTGGTTTAGGAATTTCCTGTGTTTGCTCAGGTGACTTGCGTAGAGCAATTAGGAAGCCTTTCAAACCGTCCCTTATCGGTATGACAGACGTCAATTGTATACTTAAAGGTTACTTCCCCAGCGGACGGGGTTTTTTCGTCAAGGGTGTACAAAATTTCCTCTACATCTGGGTTTCGTTTTTCAGTTGTCGTGAATTTCTAGGGTTCAGGGGTTAGATTTCAATCAATTGTTTACTCTGACCTTACGTTTCTCATGATTTTCGCCGGTCTGCTACCTAATGCTGTAGCGGCATTTGCTATCATGATTCCATTTCAATTGCATCTTTTTTGTCTCTAGAGACCTTTTGCTTGATTTCCTGTTGGTCGCACACTCTATCAGCCACTCGCTCGGCCCTTTGATTTTTTCATAGTTTCCCCTGGTCTGCAGGCGAATGCTGGAGTGGTTTCTCATCGTCAGCGATTTCCTTGCATTCTATATAATCTGTACCTTTCACGTTTGCTTTTAGAGTCCCTGGTTCGACTTCCGTTGGACGCTCACTCTGACATATTTTTTCATGGTTTCCCCTGGCTTGCAGGCGAATGTCTGAGTGGGTTCTCATCTATCACGATTTTATTGCATTTTTATTTGATTTACATCTTAACCTATATGTTTCTAAGGTCTTTGTTTGATTTCCCTGTTGGTCGATCACTCTGACATCATATTTTTAGGGTTTACCCTGGTCTGCAGGCGAATGCTGGAGTGGTTTCTCATCGTCAGCGATTTCCTTGCATTCTATATAATCTGTACCTTTCACGTTTGCTTTTAGAGGCACTCTATCCGCCAGTCGCTCAGCCCTTTGATTTTTTTTCATGGTTTCCCCTGGTCTGCAGGTGAATGCCTGAGTGGGTTCTCATCTATCACGATTTTCTTTCATTTGTAACTTTTTGCTTCTAGAGTAATCTGATGGTTTCCCTCGTACGATTGTCGTTGGTTGTTTACTCTGACATATTTTTTCATGGTTTTCCATGGTCTGCAGGCGAATGTCTGGGTGGTTTCTCATCTATCACGATTTTATTGCATTTTATTTGATTTACATCTTAACCTATATGTTTCTAAGGTCTTTTGTTTGATTTCCCTGTTGGTCGATCACTCTGACATATTTTTTAGGGTTTCCCTGGTCTGCAGGCGAATGCTGGAGTGGTTTCTCATCGTCACCGATTTCCTTTCATTCTATATAATCTGTATCTTTCACGTGTGCTTTTAGAGTCGCTGGTTCGAGTTCCGTTGGACGCTCACTCTGACATATTTTTTCATGGTTTTCCATGGTCTGCAGGCGAATGTCTGGGTGGTTTCTCATCTAACACGATTTTCTTTCTTTTTCATCTAGGTTTCGTTGCGCGAAGGGACTGCTTGCCTCCTGCTCGGTTGACGGATCGTTCATCACCTTCACCAGTCAAGCTCTCCGAATCTGTACGATTATAGCCGAACAATACATAACATCTTCACAATACTTTACACTTTCTCTCTAAACATACGAAGCTATACGGAGACGCTCGAACATCAGTGTAACACGAATTGAAATATATAAGAGCTTACACGCTTCATCACCGTTTTAGTATTAATAATCAGGATATAATTGATTAAAAAAGGTTCGTGCTTTCTCTATAAATAGAGCGAACTTGAGTATTGAAATTCATTCTGTTGATCATCTCTGAGGTGTTAACATCGTGTTCTCTCCAAGAATAATCAGCTTTCTAAAGTGGTGTCAAGGCGTACATTTCATTGATCAGTGATTAATTCGTTATTACATCAAGAATAAAGATGAATAACTCAGCGTATAAGGATATTATTCCAAGCGCTACTGGATATGCATGCGGAAAATGTGGGAAGAAGTTCCTCCGAGGTTATGACAAGAGAAGACACGAGATGAGCTGCAAGAAGCTCTTCAAATGTAAACATTGTAATGTAACCTTCAAAGATGGTTATAAGGGACAGCGACACGAAGATATATGTGAAATAAGCAGCCCTCAGAAGAAAAGAAGATTGGAGCCAACTAAACATCAGTTACTGTCAACAATGGAGGACTGTGATATGAAAGAATACGAAACTTCATTCGAAGGACGATTGAAATCGTATTTTATACGATGCGAATCAGCTAAGGACCTAAATATGTATCTGCAAGAGGCAAAACAACGTATAATCCAGGCTGTGCATAAAGAGCTTAGCGTTCATAAGAGTGTTAAAATTAATCTGCTGGCTGAGTGTCGATTTGTTAACAGTATTGGTGAAACCTGTGACAAAACATTTAAAACCAGAAATCAAGCTGTTTTCCTAGAAACAGATCTGGACTCTATGCTGGAAGTGAAATTCAAGAAATTGGTGACTGAAATGGGGGACTCTCAGCTTAAGGGTAGCAGCTGGGCCTTGCTTACTGTGGAAGGAGTTCGACTTCGTATCAACAAGTACAACCCGTTGCGAGGAAGTAGCTACATACCACTACCGTCATCTGTTGAAGCAAGGAAAGCGTGTATAAACATTCAGAACTTTAGTGATGAGAAATGCTACATGTATTCTGTACTAGCTAAATTCGTTGAGAAGGATGCGCAACGTGTGAGCAAATACAAGCAGCTTCAAGATAAGTACGACTTCAGCTGTGTTTCTTACCCTACTCCACTTTCTCAAATACCTAAATTTGAGAAGCTTAACAAGATATCTATTAACGTTTTCGGGTTGGATGAGAAGCATGAATTGTACCCGATAAAGGTTGTTGATATTGAACTACCTGAACATCGCGACCTGCTACTATTGAATGACAGTAGTGGAAAACATCACTACGTGTATATAAAGAATTTTGAGAAGCTCGTTCGACGCCAGAAAACTAAGCATGATGGAGTGATATATACCTGCAAGCGTTGCTTTACACATTTTGATAATCGAAATGGACGAAGTGGACTGGAAAAACTACAAGAACATGCAACCATCTGTAATCAGCATGGTGTTGCAAGGGTAGTTATGCCTACAAAGGAGAAAGCAATTGTACAGTTTAAAAATGTTGAGAGGATGCTGAAAGTACCTTATGTCATCTATGCTGATTTTGAGAGTATTCTCACTCCATGCCATACGTGTATACCCAATCCTGAAACTTCCTATACAATCCCTTATCAAGAGCACACACCAATGAGCTTCTGTGTTTACGTGAAGCCTACATCTGGTGTTGAACATCTCGAAACTGGTCTTCCTAAGCAACCCTATGTGTATCGTGGTGCTGATGCTGCTCAGAAGTTTATGCTGTACCTGACATCTCTTGCAAAAATGATTGAGGACATATACAAATCTGCTAAGCCTCTGAAACTTACGGATCAAGAGCAGTTGGATTTTGAGTCTTCTTCAGCATGCTACTTGTGTGGAAAACCCTTTACAGAAGAGAACTATAAAGTACGCGACCATGATCACATCAGCGGTGAATATCGTGGAAGTCTTCATAATGAATGTAATTTAGCCTGTAAAACACCTAAATATGTACCAGTCTTCATGCATAACCTTAGCGGATATGACTCTCATTTCATTGTTAAGGAGCTGGGTTGCACAAGTGAACGTGTGGAGGTAATTCCTAACTCCGAAGAAAGCTATATCTCATTCACCAAGTATGTAGGAGATATAAAGCTTCGATTTGTGGATAGCTTCCGATTCCTCAGTACAAGCTTGGATAAGTTGGTGAAAAATCTAACCTCGTATCCTGAAACGCTAAAGTACTTTGGAGAAGACAAATTGAAGTTGATGACCCGTAAGGGTGTATTTCCATATGATTTTGTTACATCATGGGATGCCCTGAACGAAACCTGCTTACCTCCTAAGGACTCCTTCTACAATAGATTAAATGAAGAAGAAATTAGTGATGCTGACTACGATCATGCTAAAAATGTATGGGAGCTGTTTAATGTGAGAAACCTGGGAGAGTACAGCGATCTCTACTTAACTTCGGATGTACTTCTCCTAGCTGATGTCTTTGAGACGTTCAGAGAGCAAACCCTCAAAACACACAAAGTTGATCCTGCACATTATTTTACCTCTCCAGGTCTTACATGGGACGCTATGTTACTGTACACTGGAATTAAGCTGGAACTGTTACAGGATTATGATCAATTACTCATGGTGGAATCTGGTATAAGAGGAGGTTTATGTCAAGTTTCCCACCGCTATGCAGAGGCTAATAACACATATATGGAGAAGTTTGATCCGTCGAGACCAACCCAATTTATCACATATGACGACGCTAATAACCAATATGGGTGGGCAATGTGTCACGCTCTCCCTTATGGTGGATTTGAGTGGGTATCGCCTGAAAAAATTGACTTAGAAAGACTACAAGAAGATGATCCTTACGGCTACATATTAGAAGTCGACATCGAGTATCCTGCAGAACTTCACGATCTACACAACGATCTACCTTTCCTGCCAGAGTGTATGAAACCATTGGAAGCATCTACAAAGAAACTGATACCTCATCTAGGACCTCGAAAGAAGTATGTAGTGCATTACAAGGCTTTGAAGCAAGCTCTTGATCATGGACTACGGTTAACAAAAATCCATCGTGTGCTACAATTCCAACAGTCTCGATGGTTAAAACCGTATGTAGAATTTAACAACAGACTACGACAACAAGCTGGAAATGATTTTGAGAAGGATCTCTACAAATTGTTCAACAATGCTATGTTCGGAAAAACTATGGAGAACCTGCGTAACCGTATGGATATACGACTGGTGGCAAATGAGGAGACTCTGGAAAAGTTAATTGCTAAGCCAACGTTTATCGACAGGACGATATATGCTGATAATCTAGCTGCAGTACATATGGCCTCCCGACAGATTGTATTCAACAAGCCTATATACATTGGTATGAGTGTGTTGGACATCTCCAAGACATTAATGTATAACTATCATTACGACGTTTTGTTACCTTATTATGGAGCTGAAAACCTGAAGCTTATGTATATGGACACTGATTCGTTCATTCATCGTGTTACAACTGAAGATGTGTACCAGGACAAGTTACGTTTTCTTGAGCATCTCGATACAGCTGATTACCCTGTCAACCATATATGTTACTCTACTCAGAACAAGAAGGTATTGGGAAAATTTAAAGATGAGGCTAATAGCAAAATCATCCTACGCTTTGTTGGACTACGTCCTAAGATGTATGCCTTAGATATTCAAGGGTCAATGATAAAAAAGATTAAAGGTATAAAACGTAGCGCTATTAAGCACCATATTTCGTTTGACAGCTATACAGGCTGTCTTAAAACCTGTGAAATCATCAGAACACCTATGAATCTGATCCTATCACGAAAGCATGCTCTTGCTACAGTGCAAGTGAATAAAATTGCATTGACTCCGTTTGATGATAAAAGAATTATTGCTGAGGATGGGATAACGACATATGCATATGGACATTACGCCATTACAAACAGTGCTTAAAAGAATGTAAGTTAAAGATAAAGAGTTTCTCGTGAGTCTACAATCTTAAAAAAGAAGGTTATCTGTGTGCTGTATATGCAGATAGCTGACGCCTGATGAAGAAAGAAGAAGATGGAAGGGAAGGTGGTAACCCTGCCATTAGGAGTAATCCTAGTGCTAGTCTCAAGCCTAGATAAAAGGGGAGAGACATCTAGAAGGAACTAAAATAAAGGTATGTTGGCGTAAACTTTTCAATTAAAACTCTCGAATAATAAAACCTGAATAAAACATTGCAATTTCACTAAAAGAAAGTTGAGGTTATCTTTGGTTAGCCAGATTAGGTTAGTCGATGCCTGACTAGAAAGGATGATGAGAGGAACGTTTAGGATTGGCCGGGTTAATCTAGGCTAGGTTCTCGTACTTATTGTCTTAAGTTATGAAGGATGAATTAGTTTAGATCGCCTTAGCAATGGATTGGTTACGTGTTGTTCTTACGTTTTGTTACTTGGTTACATAGTTGCTACGTGTTGTTACGTCGTGTAACGTTTCTGGTTACGAGATGTCACGTGATGTTGCGTGGTTACGTGCTTATGTTGCTTAGTATGACGTCTTGTCGTACCGTTATGTTACGTCTTGTTACGTGGTTACGTTTGTTGGTTACGTCTGTTACGTGATTATGTTAGGAATGAATAGACAATGAGAAGATGCAGAACATACAAGGTGGGCATAGGTTAGGACGTATACTTCACTGTAAACCGATATACAGTTTGTCCCTCGCCGCCTCGCGCGCTAATGTTTAACATATTAAAAGTTTGTAAGGTTTAGAAAAAGTATATAAAAGTGTTGTAACGTTGGACGATAAAAGTTTTATAATCGAATTACTCCTATATTACCGTATAAACCTACATTCCTCCTCCTTCAACCCCTGCTTATCCTTGTATCTCTACCGTTTTCCATATTTCTCCCATATAAACGTATACTCTGCTCCTCGACACGTCTAGACTAGGACCTCTCCTCATATTCCCCTACCTCTCTCATATAAGACGCATTCCCTACTTCAACCCTGTCTAGCCTAGCATCGACCCTCGTATTCCCTATCTCTCGCATATAAACGCCTACTCTATCATTCAAAACTCCTAGCCTAATACCTCTCCTCGGTTCACTATCTCGCTCATATAAAACACCATATTCTACCCTTCAAGTCCTGTTTAGTATAACATCTTTCCTTGTATTCCCTATCTCTCTCGTATAAAGCGTATCCCTCCCTCCTTTAGCATCTGACTAGCCTAGCATCAGCCCTCGTATTCCCTATCTCTCCCCTATAAACGTATTTTCCTCCTTGAACTGTCGCATCTACCCTCGTTTTCCCTATCCTTTCCCATATAAGCGCAAAAGTGGCCCCAGCTTCTGTCTATCATACCGCCTGCCCCCCCCCCCCGTTTTCCATATATTCCTCATATAAACGTATACCATACTCCTTAACCTCTGTCTGCACTAGCACCTCCCCTCGCATGCCCTATCTCTGTCGTATAAAGCATATCTCTCCCTCCTTCAGTCCCTGCTCTACCTCAGAACTCTACTCGTTTTCCCTATCTCTCCCATATAAACGCATTTTTCCCTCCTTGAAGGTTCTCTCAACCTAGCATATACCCTCGTTTTCCTCGTCTCTTCATATAAAAAGTCATACTCTACCCTTCAAACCCTGAATAGTCTAGTACCTCTCCACGTATCCCCTATCTCTCCTGTAAATATGTTCATATTCCCCCTGCTTCAGCATCTGTCTATCCTAGCCTCTGTTCACGTTTTCCTTATCTTTCCCATATAAATGCATATTCCATATCTCAACCCCTATCTAGTCCAACACTTCTCCTCGTATTCCCCGCATCTCTCATATAAAACACATCCCCAGTCCTTCAACCCATGACTTGGCCTAGCATCGATCCTCGTAGTCCCTATCTTCCCCATATAAACGCATTTTCCTCCGTGAACCTCCGCATATACCCTCGTTTTCCCTATCTTTCCCCATATAAACGCAAAAAACTGCGCCAGGTCTGTCCTTTATACCCTACTTACGATGTTTGGTATTATTTCCATTTATAATTTTTGGCTGGAACACAAACTTCCTCCAACTGCTATAGGCAAGCGGTAAAGAACTGGTAGAGAAAGTAAAAGATATCCCTTTGAAATTACACATCGTAATTGAACGAATAAACCAATTCCTGTATCACAAACAGCGATACAACAAATCTAACTGGAGACTCTGGAGACACCTTAATGCGCAGACTTCCATTATCCCACTTTCTGCTCACACGTAATGTTGTAAATGTTTACTATGCCACACGTGAAAGCCGTTAACTGCTCACTTCAAAGTCGCAACCAGACTCTCTGGCGACCTGCGGTATTGTGTGATGTCATACACACAACGTGAAAATATTATTATTCTTTTTTCTGAAATTTCATGCAGCTAGAGTGTTTTCTGTCATAAAATACACAATAAGACGTGAAATCTGGTTTTATTTATGGTTAAATTGCTTAGTATGGAGCTTAATAAAGACCAGAGAGACATTTTCAAAGAAAAGTTACGTAAAATTACATGACACGTTTGCTTAATGTCTACACTGCTTTGTAGACTCTTCAAGGAAAGTTACATCAACTTTAATAGTTACAGGGGTATACACTATATTGTGAATTTGCTGGAGAAACTCACCAACTTCATTCTTCCTACACTGCTTAATTATGGTTGTGGTCATCAGGAAGCGGAGGAGGATATCGGCAATTAAACGCACTGTTCCTATTGTGCTTCTGGAAATTTCCAGGTTGAAGGGCTGAAGCTAAGGACACAAAGGGCGATCAGATCCGGGGCGGCATGATCAGATACATTTGGGGCCCCTAATATCTCCAATACGTCCTGACGCCGGCGGACTTCCCACAGGCCTACCTCTTCCCAAGGAGAGGTCTCTTTGAAGGCACGTCCCACACCAGCAAATTCCACCGCCATATGTCTCGTCCGCCTTCCACTCGCCTGATCCTTCTACCGTGAAACATGAAAAGGGCTTAAAATGACAGGAAATGTGGGAGAGGAAAATTCGCGGCGTTATATAATCCAACTTAAGGAAAACCGTGAAAAAACCTGAGACCAGAGTGACCGGTCCAAATGGGAATCGAACCGGGACCTCCCGAATGCGAGCCTCACACGTTACCACGGAGCCATGTCATTGGTTACCGCTTAATTACATTCCACTAAAAAAAAAACCGTTATCCATTTTTTACCAGATGCGCATATTTTGAGATATAATGAATTAGAAACTCTGGTGTTACATTCACGTGGCCTTCTCTACACACTCTCCAACAAAATATTTTTACAAAACCTTATTCTTCTTTCATTTGCATTTGCAGAAATTGTTTGTTTACATATTTCGTATCAGGAGGCTGAAGTAAAAAATCGCATTTAACTTTTTTGTTGCATATGTGTATGTGCATTGCCTTACTGCTTGCTATGATACTTGGTAAATAACATGCGTTAGAATAGGCTATTCGACCTATTATTTAATTCTCCACACGGGAGATGTAATCGTACACAAAGTCAATAGGTAACATTTTATCGTTTATTCTTGAGCTTTCTTAAAACCATTAGTAACAAAAGTTTATAATCATTAGACTTCTCACAAGTACAATTTACATAATTTCAATAGGATGGATGTTTGATCCTTCCCAGTCCGATTTATTTTCAGTTGAAGCCAGCCGGTATACGCAGGATGCTTGTGTGTCTAGAAATTGCCTTAGTAATCTAGCATTAAAGCACTGAACTTCACTAGCCAGGATTCCAGTATCCAAGAGCGTCATTTCAGTTTCTGCTTAGAGGGGGGCAAGATTGCCTGAAGCAGTTGTCCGAATTTTTATGTGAATTTTAACGACACATTTAGCCTATTTTTTAAATGTGAAATATTTATATTAAAAGTGCATTTCGTAATTCTTCTTTTGGTAGAGCAATAATAACCAGTAGTTTAATTATTTCTGATAACGTGGCGGCCAATTGACGTTCCTAAATGATGCACCTGCCAGTATCGACATCAGGTTCGAATCCTCACCGCGCTGCTGCCAAATGTGTGATTTGGTTTACGTGTATGACTTCGATGGAACTGGCGGAATATATGATTTGCATTTATATTAAAAATGTCCTTTTTTAGTTTGGTTTTTTAATTTGTATTAAGCGACCGTAATAAATTTAAAGAAAAGACAAAAATGTGTAACAATAAAGGTAGATAATTGCCGAACGTAAGCTCTCAATAATTTTTACTCTATTTCTAACAGCAAGCATACTGATGCCAAATGGTACCATTGATCTTCTTAGGCAGCTTTGCTAATTTTCGTTACTATTATTCGTGTAGTTAAGTCAGTTAGAAGCATTATAGTTCTGGAACATTCCAGAAAAAGCGGTTTATTACCGGTTGCATACAGAAAGCAACAGAGATGGAGGGATGAAATTGCGAGAGGGGAAGAGGAGGCAGGGGGAGAGAGTTAACGCATAAACACGAACAGTGGTGAGGACACTTCTAATGCTGATATAACAACGAGGGGTCCCGGGTTGGATTCTCGGCTGGGGGGTGGGAATTTTTCTCTAGCCAAGATTAATCTCTATCCTCCCCAGAGTCTGGAAGTATGAATGAGAGTATGAATGCATGTATGATCTAATGATTAAAAAAATCAAAAGTGCAAGAAACCCAACTACAAGAGAATACGAGTTAACACCATTGTCAATAGCAATAACTTCCAAAGGAAAGTTGCCGATAGGACCAATGCAGTTAAAGGCGGGATATAAATGGAACTAAAAAAAAACAAAAAAACTCCAGGTTATGAGCTACCTCTGCGATCGAGTGGCCAGCGCTAAGGTTTTGATTACCAGCTGGGGTGGGAAATTTTTCATCAGAATCATTCCCTGTCCTCTACAGAGTCTGGAAGTATTGATGCGAGTGTGTCTAATATTAAAATTACTGATAAAACCAAAATTAAGAAAATCTACAGTTCAGGGAGCAATAAACCATCAGTAGTTTCATACGTCAAAGCTCCCCGATATGACCAAATTATTAAAGGAGCTATTACAAATGAAGTAACTGACATACCGAATAACAAACACTATATATGTGTGCAGAGGGAAGATTAATATCAAATACTTTCATTCTTACTACACGAAACTCTAGAGATTACTCATCTTAGAGGCTTGAATTGTGTCAATTAGCTCCAACATTTGCTTCTAGTTGCTTGTTTCGTAATCCCGCAGGTGTATCTCTCAAGGTTTAGCGTATTTCTTGAGCTAAGCTGATGTAATTCGTATTGTTAAACCAGCGGTTGTTTACATAGAGTACTACAGCGTCAATGTTCGTATGATGTAATATAATGGTTCGCTATAAGATGTAAATAATTTAGCTTTTAAAGTAACTAACTTGTATCCATTTCTATACACGTGTTCGTGTAAAGCCAGGCATGTTGGCCCATGAAGCAACAAGAAACGTGACGTGGGTGCGGACAACAGCTGCAGAATGTACGAGTTTGAGATAAGGCTGTTTCTGCATATGCAGCAATTAGCTCTGTGAATGATAGGATGGCTTGAGGGCAAGTCGACGATGCTTCTACCTCAAATTGCGTATGGGATGCGTTTCATAGAAAATTCAACGCCTTATTTTACAGCACACGCCCTGACATTTTAAAGATAATTTCAGTTTTAAAAGCATTCAAAAGGAAAGTTTGAAAATTAATGGCATGCACCTGCAGGTCCATAAAAGAAATCTACTCTCTAATAGCAATAGGGTGTACAAATTATTCTTACTATCTATTCATTTTAATCAAACCTTTTCGGAAATAGCTGCATTACCCACTTCGTTACAGATACGAGTACAAAGGAAAACTGTTTTAGAACTGGATGCTAAACGCTGGCCTTAAAATTCCATACTCTTTCCATGACATCGCGAGAAACAACTGAAATTCATCAGGACTTAAGTAAGCCTAAGTATTGAACAATTCGAACCATTAATAACGGATATCTCGGAAATCGCTGATGCCAGAAAAAAAAAGTTATTTGAAATAAATTGTCTGTTTTAAAGAGATCTACATTTTCTGTGTAGCACGATTTCGTCTAACGCTTAACATTTTCCAGTTAAACAAGTCTATAAAAAGTTCCTTCCGAATGAAGAGGACTTCACAGGCTATTCCAAGAAAACTCAAGATATACAGTTTATTTGTCATGTAAATATTTTTGGTATGTGGTATTTTAATCAAAATCGTTAGCGCCATTTTTAGAACAAAAAATATTGAAAAATGTTCTATATAAATCGTAGTTTGGGGTCGGAAAACTGTGGAAAAACTTCGTGTTGCAACTTTGGAAGATATTGAAGCTAAATACCAAGTGTGGTATTTATCTGACTTTTTGTTCTTGAGTTATGTTGTTCACACACACACACACACACACACACACACACACACGGACCTTTTTCTAAAGATGTTTTTCTTAAATTCAGGATCCTCAAAACATGTATTTCCGGTGAAACCTCTACATGAAATTTTTGCGTGGAATACAATACTTCCCTACTTACTATACGTAGTAGAGAAAGTAAACATTTGATGCGTTGCTCTCACAGATTTTCTCTACTCTAGAAACTGTTCTTACAATGGCTTTTTATTCTAGTTACCTCTCGTTAATCCAGATAAACTTTCAATTCACCTTTACACATTTCGTTGCTGTAGGATTCAATAGGCGAAGTGATAGTCAGATTTTAAAGAGCGTGACGCTATATGATAGTTTTGAAATTCCATGCGCTATGTTGTGTATAACCACCAGGGGAAAAAACCAATGACTTTGCAATTGAGAAAAGTCTAAGTATTTGAAAATTCAAACCAATAACAAGGAGTATCTCGGAAGTGGTTAACTCCACGAGGGAGAGAGAGAGAAACAAGTATTTGACAAACTGTGTCCTTTAACAGATCTACATTTTTTGTGGCGTAAGATTTTGACTATCTCTTATGAATTTACTAATTATGCTAAACACATTTAAAGTGAAGAGACCTCAGAAGCTATTTCCAGAAAATTCAAAATGCACATTTTATTTGGCATGAAAATATCTTAAACATATGGTATTTTAATCCAAATCGTTAGAGCAGTTTTTGAAAAAATAAACACTTTCAAAAATGTTTTCATGTAGCTAAAGGTTAGTTAGGGATACGGAAATTTTCTTTAATATATTCGTGTTGTCACATTCTTGAAAAATGCTGAACTTAAATACCAAATTATGGTATTTAATGGACTTTTCATTCTTGAGTTATGCTGTTTGCACACACACATATACACCTGCACGCGTACCTTTTTACTTTCTCTACTACATATAGTAAGTAGGGCAAGTATTGCATTCCACCCAAAAATTCGATACCGAGATTTCACCGGAAATACATGTCTTGAGGCCCAAGTGAATATGGGCTAAATAAAGCACGACTGGAAAAATGTCTGCATATGTGTGTCTGTGAACAGCGTAACTCAAAAACGAAAAGTCAGATAAATAGCAAACTTGGTATTTGGATTCAATATCTTCCAAAGATGCTACACGAAGTTTCTAAACAAAATCCCCCCACCTCAAAGTACCCTTTATATGGAAAATTTTTCGAAATTATTAATTTTTCTAAAACATTGCTCTTATGACTTAGTTTAAAATATTATATATGAAAAATGCTTATATATCTATATATGAATTTATATATATATATATATATATATATATATCTCTTGGATTTTCGGGTTATAGCATATGAAGTCCTCTTCAATCCGAAGGGGCTTTGTATAATCTTGTATAACTGGTAAACGGTAAGCGATAGAGGAAAACGTACTACACAAAAAATGTAGATATCTAAAACACACTTGTTGTGGCATAAACCGTGTCTGAAATATCCGCTATTAAACACGTTCGAATTTTTCATTTCTTGGTCATTCTCTTAGAGTGCTGTCAATATTCATTTGTTTCTCGCGATTGATGGAAACAGTACGGAATTTTAAGGCCAGCATATAGCGTCCAGTTCTTAAACATTTGACTATCGCTGTCGTCTTTGTATCTATAACGAAATTTGTAATGTAGCCATTTCTGTAAAGATTTATTTGGATTAAAATGAGTAGATAGCAAAATAAGCTTGAGTAAGAATAATGTGCATACCCCTAATAAACGATAGGAAGTAGAGTTAGTAATGTGAATGTATAACACTAGATTTTTTAAACATTGTTTTTGTTCACCCAAAACTATTTTAGGTGAAATCTCGCTATTCAATTTTTCTATGGAAAAGAATATTTATTTTACTTACTGTAAGTGCCTACTGCGGCGGTGCCATGTGAGAGGTGCTGTGCGCCGATTTGGCGGCACGGATTGCAGGAATGGTCCCTGGTTCGATGCTAGCTCAGAGAGTTGCATGGATGTTGGATCTAGGGTTGGTGGTTAATACGACTGGTTCATTCTCCTGCCCGTTTATTTCCCGTCACCGTTTTAAAATCTGACTCCTGATATTAGCTCGCCACACACACGCATTTCTTTACTTCTGTGCTTCATACAATCGCCCCTATCCATCAACACATTTGTTTAAGAACCACCTCCAAGGAAATACCACGAACAAGAAGTGTTTACTCAACTCACCTGTTTCTTTATTTCAAATTTCCTATCTCCTCATTTCACTATCACATAATTTCTACCTTATTTCTTATTGGATGCCTGGGGTTTTGAGAACATTGTCCCTTTTTCTACACATCTGGTTTTCAGGCGACCTAACGGTACACTAGCAACAATTGAGGGAAAAACCAACCCCGTTTGCTGTCTGCTGCTGGCACTGTTTTTTCAACCCATATTCAACTTTACATGTAATACTCACTTCCCAGTCTTATTTAATAATACCATTCCTACTGTTTATTAATATTTACTTCCCTATGGTTATCATTTTATAATTAGATACGCAGAACGTACTGTCTCACTACGTAGTAGGGAAAATAAAAATACAGAGAAGATACAATTTCTCGTATCGCTTTTGTGAAGTACATTCCTTATTCAAACATTTGAGAGCCTGAGGTTAAAAAAGATCATTTCACTTATTTTATTACTTGCTTTAAGACATTAAAATGACAAAGCACAATTTTAACCATACCACGCACTTCTCAAGTGCCAGTCTACAGTCTAAGAAAGTGTGAGTGAAAATTGTGCCCTAACATTGTAACCTTGTACCGACTTAAAGCAAAAATGTTCTTCAGCTTATATCCGAAAGAAAAGAACAGAACTGGCCAGAAAAACGTTCATTTAGAAAGCACAGACTGGTGATTTCAAATTATTAATAAATCACGACAGAAAGAAAAGTGTATATACATAATGCGAAGTTGTTACACCGAAACGGATATTCTTTTAATATAACTTTATTTGTTAAGTTTTAAATATTGATTGTTTGTAGCATTTATATTTTTAAAAGTACCATCTACCTGTTTAGCGTAAATCAGCATATATAGTAAAAGTAGGTACTATTATTGGCCAGAATGTTTAAGATTGCAGAAATACTACAAAGCAATGTTATTCTTATGCTTAGCTTGCGTTCTAAAGAGATTATTTGTACTGAAAATACCTTCATTGCTCAATTTAAATATATAGGCACAAATCAGAAGGAGATTTTCTTGCTATAGTTCGTGCACTTTGAGCGGACCTTCATACAAAGTACCTTTATGCTGAAAGTTTTACACAAATGGACCGATGTGGCGGTCGGTTTGACAAAAACTGCTGCTGTCTGAGTAAGCAATTAGTCCGATTAGAAAGCATTTGGAGAGTGAACCCTCGTGAAAATCATGATTTATGTGGCGCTGCCACGTGACGGACACACGTCCCTCCAAACACTTGTTGACCTGCTGACACCAGAGTAGAGAAGCGACCTCTGACTTCGGTCTATGGAATGCAGTACATGCTTGTTTAGTGCTGTGTACTTAAGTTTGCGATATTAGTTATTCCTTAATGTCCAAGGGAGTAGATATAGTTGCAGGGATGTAAGCTACTCTGTGTAAATGAATATAGGAACTTTGGGGGTATTTCCACAATTGCTATTCAGGAAGTATTCCACTTCAGCTGAGTTTTAGCATTCTAATTTTGCATTTATTATTTTTATATCACTTATTATACTAGTAATAGGAAGTGTTGTATTCCACTAAAATTTCGATGTCGAGATTTCACCGGAAATACATATTTTGGGGCCCCTAAATCCAAGAAATTTAAAAAGAAAGGTTTGTATGTGTATCGGTAAACAGCTTAGCTCAAAAACGAAAAGCCGAATAAATACCAAACTTGGTATTTAATTTCAGAATCTCCCAAGGAAGTGACACGATTTTTTGAAAAGAATCCTCCCATTCCAAATTATCGTTTACATAGAAGATTTTTCGAAGTTTTGAATTTTCTCAAAAATGGCTCTATTGATTTTGATTAAAATATCATAAATCTAATATACTGGAATGACAAAACATGTTTATTTTGAATTTTATATGAATAGCTTCTGAAGTCCTCTTCATTCTGAATGAACTTGTACAATTTGTAAATCGTAAAAATAGACAAAAACTTACTACACAACAAATGTAGGTCTACTTAAATCACACAAATTATGTAAAATAAAAATGTTTTAGATTGACAATTTCTTGATTATTATTTATTATTGGCTTGAATTGTCAAATACTTCATACTTGTTCAGTTCATTCGTTTTATTTTGATTCTTCTTCTCTAGTGGTCATGCAAAGAGAACGGAATTACAAAGCCGTCATAGCGGCCGATTGATTATCGCTTAAGCCTACTGCTTCCCTTATTCCCTTCTACCTACAACGAAATATGTAATAAAACTATTTCTGCAAAGGTTTATCTCGATTAACATGATGTAGATAAAAAATCTGATGTGTTACACTCATATGACTTTCTCTACTCTTGTACAAACTAATTTTACAAACGCTTATTATCCATATGCTTTATGTTAATCGAGATGTTAATCTTATTGCTAATTTTCTTGTAGATGCAAGGAACTGGTAGGCTTTAAGCTATAGTAAAATATTTTAAGAGCTGGTTGCTATGTGGAGTATTCTATTCTCTTTGCATTACCAGGACAAAAAAAATTAATAACGAATTCCCATTTGAGAAATGTATAAGCATTGGAAAATTTAAGGGAATAACAAGCAATATCTCGAAAATGGTTCACTCAACAAAAAAATGCATATGGTATAAATTGTGTATTTTAACGCGATCTACATTTTTTGTGTTGTAAAATTTTGTCTATCCCTTATGGTTTACCAGTTATGCAAAAGTCGTTCACAATGAATAATACTTTTGGAGACATTCCCAAAAAATTCGAGATATACATTTCATTTGTCATGAAAATATCTTAGACATATGATTTGTAATCAAAATATTTAAAGCCATTTTTGAGAAAATTAAAATTTTCGAAAAATGTTCCATGTAAAGGGTAATCTTGAGTGGGGGGATTTTCTTGAAAACCTTCGTGTCGCATCTTCGGAAGATACTGAACCTAAATACCAAGTTTGGTGTTTATCCGACTGTTCGTTTCTGAGTTATGCTGTTCACAGACACACACATGGACGTGCTTCCAAAAAAAATTTTGGATTCAGGGGGTCTCAAAACATGTATTTCCGGTGAAATCTCGGTATCGAATATTTGGGTGGAATACAATACTTCCGCTTCTTACTATACGTAGTAGAGAAAGTAAATATAAGCTTTGTAATAATAGCTTTTGGAGTGGGTAGAGAACGTTATGTGAATGTAAAATATTTTTAGTTCCCCTTGTATACAACACGATTAATAGTAGGATTTGTAATTTGTTATTGTAATTTAGTCTACCTGTGTTTGGATAGTTTACCTTTTATATAAATGTGTGTTTTAAATATATTGCCATCACATTCTTGGAGCTTATTTTTGCTCTGCACAAGAAGATACGAGTATTTGAAACTCATTCTTTGAAGTTTCCTTTGTATTTTACTTCAAGCGACGTGTCACTCAAATTTGCTTAATTGGTTATATTTTATAGTATGCTATTCTTCCTTTCTTTTTCAGCAGCTTCTCATTAGGTTATTGTTGTTGAATTTATTTTGTTGAATGGTTTTTGGAATGTATTTTATTAATTTGTTTTGCAGTCCGAACACTATCAAAGGTATTTTTGTGTTTCTGGTTATTTAAAATTGAGTTCTTCCGTGTGTTTTTGTTTTTTTGAGTATTCTTGCTCATTATTTATTTTTTGTTTCTGAAGTTCTGCCTATGCATTATGATCAAACAGTTACGTTCGAATGCTTCTAGTACTGTAACATATCTCTGCTGTTTCCTCTATTCCTTAGTGATCAATCAACATAAAGGGACATAGTATCCTGTACCTTAATGTTATACACGTCAGTTTTTCTGGAATTTATGTAATCAAAATAGTAAATAGGTGTCCCCGGCGACTACCCACTCTGGCCCATGGCTTCTTCTTGGTTTCCCTGGATCGCCAGCCGAATGCTGGGGTGGTTCAGCTTCTTCCACGACTCCCCTTCCTCTCATTTCCCGTACCCTCATCTTCCTTGTCGTCTGTTTCAGGGTTGTAGGACGAGGCGACGATGTTCGCGGGTTGCGGCTGAACGATGCTTGCGCTCTGTAAAGGTTTCTTCACTGGCGTGGCTGCGGTACCGCTCAGTTACGTCTCTCCTCAGCGTGAGCTCAGGGACCCTGGAGGTTGGTTGCTTGTTAGCAGGGACCATGCTGTGTCGGATGCGTTCTATCTGGAAGCGTTAGGGACCCAGTCCATGCTTGACCCCGTCGGCATTCAGATCTGGCCGCCTTTCGGGTCTCTCCCCTCATCCCTTCCTCCCTGAGGTCACGTTGGAAGTACAATGGGCCGATTGGCCTGCCTGCGGTGCTCTGCCCCGTTTCGGGGAGCCCCTGCGTGATATGTACCTTCACCTTTAAGTCTGGACTCTACTAAAGAAAAGAGAACTTTCTTATAATTGACATTAGAAACGCAGCCAGCCCGTGGGTTTTGGTAGGCCGGATTCCATTCTTTAACCCCCAATGAAATAAGCATTATTATTAAATAATAATTATTGAATATAATTTATAAAGTCTGATAAAGTAATTGTTTAAATTAATGCTGAATAGGAACACTGTAACGAATCTTCAAGAGGATACAGTTCTACAGCAAGAACACTATTATTGATTTAGTTTCCCTAGTAAACTAAAAACAGTGAAAATATATAAGGAAGGAAAAAAATTAATCATGTCATTGCAGGTGTAGCTGAAATTAGGCATATTGTGTTTAGCTAAAACTATTTTTTATTGAATTCTAATGTCGTTTACCCGGCTATGTAATATCCGACCGTGGCTGTATTAAATGTGAAATCACGCATAAATAAGTCCGCGATACATAAAGCTTGGTTATCCGACATTCACCTTTTGAGAATAAAGGAAACCACCGCAAAAAAAGTCTAGATTCTCGAAACAATTCTACTCGGTATGCAAAACTTTGGCAGTCACTTTATTGCTTCTCTTTCACGTACATAGTAGGTAGAGAAGGCATTGCATTCCACCCAAAAATTCGATATCGAGATTTTACCGTAAATACAAGTTTTGAGGCCCCCTGAATCCAAAAAGAGTATTTTTAGAAAAAGGTCAGTGCGCGCTCGCGCGTATGTGTGGGTGTGTCTGTGAACAGTAGATATAACTCAAAAACGAAAAGTCTTTAAATATAAAACTTGGATTTCAGTTCAGTAGTTTCCAAAGATGCGACATGAAGATTTTCAAGAAAATCCCCCAAACCAAACTGCCCTTTACATGGAACATTTTTCATAACTTTTTTATTTTCTCAAAAATGCCTCTGACGATTTTGATTAAAATACTACATATTAAATATATTTACATGACAAAATGTATATCTTGAATTTTCTGAAAATAGTCTGTAAAGTCCTCTTCTTTTTGAAGGAACTTTGATAATTTTGTACAACTGGTAAACGTTAAGTAATAGACGAAAACGTACTACACAAAAACACTGATCTCTTTCAAACACACAATTTATTTCAAATACTTTTTTGTGGTACAAACCATTTCTGAGTTATCCGTTACTAATTGTTCGATTAGTTCAATACTTTGTCGTTCTTTTTAAAGTGCTGGCGATATTCAGTTATTTCTCTCGATTGCATAGAAAGAGTATGGAGTTTTAAGATAGCGTTCTTAAACATTTATCTATCGCTATTTACTTTGTATCTATAACTAAATGTGTAATGCAGTTATTTCTGCAAAGGTTTTTCTCGTTTAAGATGAAGTAGATAGAAAATACGCTTTCGTAAGAAAAGTTTGCATATCCACTAATAAACGACAGAAGGTAGGAAAATCATGTGAATGTAACACATTTTTAAGATGCACAGCAGTATAGACAGTGTGCTGATATCAATTAGATCGATATTACTCTGCTTGATCACTAACTGGTAGCCATTGAAGCAGTAGTAACAGAACCAATGTCCGTGACTACTCGTGAAGTTACTGCCTGCTGTTATAATGCGTGCAACTGAATGTGACGAGGATAGTAGATTCGTGAACAAATTATCGTGTTAAATTAAGCTAATATCCTCGAGTGATATTTATTAGGACTACCTATTTCATGAATGAAATAGGAATTTAAATAAAATTCCCCTAAAATTCGTGCAAAATGTTAATAATCTTATATTTAAAAGTACTTTACCTATTCAGTCATCTTGAATCACGAATGCCAATAGCGAAAAGCGAAAAGGTCGCAATTGCAGGTACTACGCTTTTCCCTTGTTATTAGGTATAGCAGAAACATATTTACATAACCTGAAATCAAGTTTTATTTTAATATTATCTCTTGTTGGAATACACATTAATTAAATGCGACACTAAGAAAACAAAAGAAGAAAGTTGCGATAATCCTAAAACAAAGGATTTGTGTTGCAAAATTATTGAGAATTACAGTTGGATTGATGGAAATTTAACATTTCATTATACTTCATTGTTCGAACGTGGAATGGAGTCTTATAAGTGAGACAATCGCTATAAAATACGATAAAATGAACAAAGCAGTTACTCTATGCAGAAGAAGAGAAAACACGCACCGACAATTACATGGTTCGCTCTAGTAGTCCCGCGACCACAGCAAGTTCCAGTGAGCATTTCCGAGTCCTCGAATATACGCATATTTTCTTTATTTACACTCACTGACATCCCACACACTAGATCTAAGCGTCTCGAAATAGCTACGAGCGGCGTCCAATAAGTAAGATTCCCTATTTTATAAAAAACATTACACATAATTGATCATGTTGAATCAATTTTATTCATATTTTACAATCCTTCTGCTACTTTCCTACAGAGTCAATATGTTTTTCCAAGCATTTTTGGGGACTTGACACAAGTTTTTCCAACCCAGTGTTGTACCAGGTCGGGCCCTGTGCTTGCAACCAGCTGTTCACTTATTTGAATTCATCATCGGTGTTAAAAGTGCTTACCATTGAGTTGGGGGAACATGTGAAAATCACTTTGGGGCAAGCTCCGGTGAATACGGAGGATACAAGAAAACTTCCAAGTTGAATCTTGACCCAGGCGGAGATCAGAAGAGTCAACTGGGAAGTTTTCTCGCATCCTCCATATTCACCAGATCTTTTCCCAAGTGATTTTCACACGTTCTCCTGACTCAGAGGTCATCATGGAGGTAAGCACTTTAACACCGTGAGGAAGATAAATCGGAAGTGAACAGCTGGTTACGAACACAGGGTCAGACTTCTGGTTCACTTCTGATTGATCTTCGTCACGGTGTTAAAGTGCTTACCTCCATGATGACCTTTGAGTCAGGGGAACATGTGAAAATCTCTTGGGAAAAGATCTGGTGAATATGGAGGATGCGAGAAAACTTCCCAGTTGATTCTTCTGAGCTCCGCCTGGGTCAAGATTCACCTTGGAAGTTTTCTTGTATCCTCCGTATTCACCGGAGCTTGCCCCAAGTGATTTTCACATGTTCCTCCAACTCAAAGGTAAGCACTTTTAACACCGATTATGAAGTCAAATCAGTGAACAGCTGGTTGCGAGCACAGGACCCGACCTGGTACAACAGTAGCTTGGAAAAACTTGTGTCACGTCTCCAAAAATGTTCGGAAAAACATGTTGACTAAGTAGAAAAGTAACAGAAGGATGTACAGTATAAATAAAATTAATTCAACATGATCAGTTGTGTGTAATGTTTTTTTACAAAATAGGTAAACTTACTTATTGGACGCCCCTCATATATAAATCTACTTGAAGCCAAATTTCAAGATAAAACCTGTATATGAGCTTTCATAAAAACGTTACTTGTAATACTAGTATAGTTTGGAACCTATCAAGAAAATATAGTGTTAGTATTCCTTAAACCAAGACGGTATGTGTGCTTAAAATAACACAATGATACAGAATCATCAAGGTTAACTGCAATGCAAGGTAAACACGGCTCGAGATATGCGTCATCGATGTATGTTGGGTTGTCTATGCATTAGGCATTTGATTCAAGCGAGGCGCTTTACGTGCGCTTTTAGTAGAGTGTTACAACGGTAGATGGCACATGATACTCAAGCAGCGCTTCTATACGAAGAAACCGGTTAGGTTCATTGAAAACCGAAACTCTAAGAGCTAACCATGAATAAGTTTTATACCTTAAATTCTAGATGTGTATTGCTATGAAACTAATCAACACGTCCATTTTTGTAAATATCAGTAACAATGTTCAAAATAGCACCTATATTATGATTCCTTTTCCTGAAAAAAAAGTTAAATGGAGCCAATAAGTGTTGGAAAATGGACGAGTAGCCTGTTAGTTTCTCTACAGTACCTCGTAAGTAGAGAAGGTAATGCATTCCACCCAAAAATTCGATATCGAGTTTACAGCGGAAGTATACATTTAGAAGCCCCGAATCCGGAAAAGTATCTTTAGAAAAAGGTCGGTGTTTGTGTTTATGAACAGCATAACTCAAAAACGAAGTGTCCGTGAAATACCAAGCTTGGTTTTCAAGAATTCCAATCGACACTTTATATAATAGATTTTTCGAAATTTTGTATTTTATGAAAAAACAGCTCTAACGATTTTGATTAAAATATCATACGTTTGAGATATTTGCATAGAAAAAGAATATCTTGAATTTTCTGGAAATAGCCTGTTAAGTCCTCTTCATTCGGAAGGAATTTTGTATAATTTTGTATAACTGGTAAACGTTAAGCCATAGACGAATACGTAGGTACTACTAAAAATGTAGATCTCTTTAAAACACACAACGTATTTGAAATAACTTTTTTATGGCTTAAGTAATTTCCGATATATCCGTTCGAATTCTTCAATACTGTGTCATTCTTGTCGATTTTCAGTTGTTTCTCGCGATGTCATGGAAAGAGTATGGGATTTTAAGGCTAGCGTATAGCGTCAGCTTCTAAAACATTTGACTTGCTATTCCCTTTGTATGTATGACGAAATGTGTAATGCAGCTATTTCCGGAAAGGTTTGTCACGAAGTACGAGGGCAGTCCCAGAAGTACCTGACCTGACGTATATATAGCAGTTGTTGTTTCAAACAAATGACTATGGTAGAAAATACCACCCTTATAAAGCTTAAGTTTGAAGTTTGACAATGCTACATTGCTTAGTAATTGTTTGGTAGCCATTAGTAGTAAACTCTCAGCGAATTTGTAAACATGGATAAAACTGGCCGTCGTTATGTGATACAATACTTTCATTTGAAAGGTTTTAGTCCAACTAATATTAAAGCTGAGCTAGATTCTAATCTGGGGGGAGTCTGCTCCTTCGTTTACAACAGTAAAATATTGGGTGACAGAGTTTAAGCGAGGCCGTACGAGCTGCCAAGATGAACATCGCAGTGGTCGACCAAATGAGGTGACCACGCCAGAAATTGTGAATAAAATCCACAAAATGGTATTGGATGACCGTCGATTGAAAGTGCGCGAGCTAGCAGACATCGTAGGCATTTCAAAAAGTGCTGTACATCGTATACTAACTGAAAATTTAGACATGAGAAAGCTTTGCGCAAGATGAGTGCCGTGTTTACTCACAATAGAACAAAAGCAACGTCGTGAGGATATTTCAGTCGAGTGTTTGGCGATGTTTCGCTGCAATAAAGCCGAGATTTTGCGTCGATTCATAAGCCTGGATGAAACATGGGTCCATCACTTCACAACTGAGACGAAGGAACAGTCAAAACAGTGGACTGAAAGGGGAGAATCGGCTCCAAAGAAGCCGAAGACCGTTCCATCTGCAGACATGGTCATGGCATCGGTTTTTGGGCTGCTCGTGGGATAATTTTCATTGCTTATCTTCAAAAAGGAAAAGCAATCAATGGCGAGTATTATGCAAACTTATTGCAGCGTTTGAATGATAAAATCAAGCAAAAAAGGCCGCATTTAGCGAAAAAGAAAGTTCTGTTTCATCAAGACAATGCTTCAGTTCACACATTCATTATCGCCCTGGCCAAAATCAATGAGTTAAAGTTCGAATTGCTTCCTCATGCACCCTATTCGCCAGACTTAGTACCCTGTGATTATTTTCTGTTTTCAACGTTGAAGAAATGGCTTGGTGGTAAAAGATTTGCCAACAATGAAGAGATGGAGTTTGCAGTTGATGGCTATTTTGCAGAACTCAACGGTTCTCACTATAAACAGGGTATCGAAGCTATTGAACACCGCTGGGAAAAGTGTATCGAGCTGAAAGGAGACTATGTATAGAAACAAAGATGTTTTTTCCCAAAATATTTGTGTTTTCTTTGTTAGGTTGGGTACTTCTGGGACAGCCCTCGTAGATAGGAAAATAATTTTTCGTAATAATAATTTGTATATTCACTAATACGCGACAGAGCGTAGGGAAATTCATATGAATGTAACACATCCTATTTTTTTATATTATGTTGTTCACAGACCAATGGGCATGCACATAGATCTATTTTTCTGAAAGTCTCTCTTTGGATTCAGGGAAATTCAGAAGGTATACTTGCTGTGAGGTTTCTATTTATAGTTTTTTTAGTCAGATGCAACATTTCCCCTAACTTAGGAAAGGTGTAAAGATAGTACAATTAATTCTGTGGGCGCAGTTGTTAAGATACAGCAGACAATATTAACTGCTGGTGACATATTTTGCAGAACTTTTTAGGCACCTAGCATTAAACGACGATCCTGCACGAAGAGATTATTTTGGAACGTTTTCTAGAACATGCAAACATTTTATCAAGTAAAATCCAGTCACACGTGAAGAACGTGCCTTGTGACATGGTTTGACTTCAGCACACCTTGCCAACCGCAACAAGAGCTTCGTTTTCCCTGCGCTGATGGTAATCAGTCCCACTTTGTGGTGCTGCGATGTATCTGAATTATTTATATCTCTTTGTTTCCTGACCAGATAATGAACCGAGCTGTTTTGTCCACCCACGGAGCAGCCATTCATAGGAAAGCTACATTAATTTGTTGCGAAACAAAGTATTCATTGGAACGCTCCTATATTTGCTGTTACAAGAAAGAAAACAAACGTGGTTTTGTATCGTTTTTGTTTATCATTGAAGTGTCCTTTTTGGGTGTCCAGGACGTTCTTGTCAGTCCTTATAACTGGCAAATGCCGGGGAGGTACCCTAAACTTTGGCCAATAACGTTTCCATCCCAAATTTCCTTTCCCAATTTATCATTTCATTTCATGCGTGTCCACCGCCTATGTTGCCATATGTAATAAGAATGGGCGTTAAACACTACTAAAAATCGTATGTGTTACATTTACATGACTTTCTCTACCCCCTATCGTTTATTAGTGGGTATACAAATTATTCTTACGAAAGCTTAATTTTCTATCCACTTCATTTTATTCAGGATAAACCTTTGCAGAAATGGTTGCATTGCTCTTTTCGTTGCTGATAAAAGGCAATAGCTTTGGTCAAGTATTTAGTAACTGTACACTATATGTAGGCCTTAAAATCCCATACCCTTATATGCAATCACGAGAAACAACTGAATGTCGACAGAACTTTAAAACAATTACCAAAAATTTAAACGTTCAGACCATTACTAACGGATATCTCGGAAATGTCTTATGCCACAAAAACATCATTTGAAATAAATTGTGGGTTTTAAAGAGATCTACATTTTTGTGTAGTGTTTTCGTTTATCACTTAACGCTATACAAGATTATACAAAATTCCTTCCGAATGGAGAGGATTCCAGGCTATTCCCAGAAAAATTCAACATATACGTTTTGTCATGTAAATATGTTTAATACACGAGTTTAATAAAATGCTTAGAGCCATTTTTGAGAAAATCAAAAATTTTCAAAGAGTTTCATGTAAAGGGTAGTTTGGGGTAGGGAGACTTTCTTGAAAATCTTCGTGTTGCGTCTTTGAAACATACAGAAACTTGATTACCAATTTTTTTTTCTTTCTCGTTTTTGAGTTATTCTGTTCGCAGACATACACACATGTAGACACACAGACAGTTAGACAGACAGACACAAAACACACACACACACACACACACACACACACACACACAGGGATCTTTTTCTAAAAATGTTTTTTTTATTCAGGGTGCCTCAAAACGTGTATTTCTGGTGAAATTTCGGTATCGAATTTTATTGGTCAATACAATACCTTCACTACACTATCTCGTAGAGAAAGTAAAAAGAATGAAGAATGAGTGAGACTGAATTTCGTTTTGACGTCAGAAGGGTGTAGAAACTACTTTTAATCAACATACCCATTCATAAATACTGTGAATAATCTTTGTGATAATTAATTTTTCTTCCACACCTGCCGTGTGCAGGAAGGTGTTGGAAGGGTAGAATGATTGAAACCTCAGTGGCATGGTCGGATTTGAACCACGGATCTTTGACTTTTTGTACCGTTGCTCTAACCAACTAAGCTACCACGGCAACATGGCGGTATGGCAATGAATAATTTCCTAGCCGACCCGTAAAACACAAGGCACTCTCAAATTCCTTTTGAGACAAATAACATATCCCAATGGTGACATAACAGTCTCGTAAGTAATTTAAATCCCGTGCTTCACAGTTAACCAACATTAGGTCAGTGGTAATTAGTTATCCTACCACACAAGGCACGTGTAGGCTACAGTTAAAAATGTAGAATCAGGCTGAAAATGTTGTCATGATAACTCAGTTGGTTATAGCTACGGCACGGAAAGCCAAAGATCCGTGGTTCAAATCCCGGTTACGGCACCGAATTTTTCAGTCTAATTCTACCTTATCAATAATCGTAGTATCGGTATTTCTGTCCCAATAGGAAGTAGATTAAAGTAGGAATGATTGCAGATTACTACTTGACAGTATATTACATAAATTAATTAATAAGCCGAATTTCTTTCATTTAATAAGTTTACACTTCTATAAAATACATAACTGCAATTTCAGAAACCCTTATTCTTCCACAATTCTTTAAATTATTTACGGCTTAAATCCATTGAATTAAATTACAATTAATACATACTTGCTTCCTGCTCTCACATTTACCGATATATTTCAAATTTAGAACACCAATAAGTCTATATTTCGCACTATCAATCTTTCCCGGTTAATAATTACTAAAGATAATTTTGAATAAGTTAAACCAAAAGGAATTGAGAAACACTGTCCGCAATGCCTTCTGCCTAAACGTTGCCCTGCTGTTTTCCTCGTGAAATTCCTCACCGTCGAAGAAAGACAGACTTCAGCTTCGTCCACTGCACGGTGAGCAGAGCTGGGACTGAACCGGCGCCTGCGCAGTCGACAACCACATTCGCCGACGTCTACGTGAATCAAATTAATTGTGCCCTTTCTTCTTGATCTTGACATCTCCTTTACAAAGCACACTATACTCATTTCATTAGTGTTCCCGTAGACGTAAACCATTTAGTGCAGCCCCTAGTCGCCTAAACTACATTTTCCCGGGAGAGGGTCACTTTGGCACAACCCCCCCTCCCCCGAGGAAACTGGTCGAACGGGAACAGGAACAGCGCCGTTCAGAAGAGCATTCTGGTAGCATGGCATCTCCACAAGCACAGCCGACACCGCCCGATACACTTCCATTGTAGTCCATAGCCCATTGAAGAAAACACAGATGATATGAATAGACAAAAGCATTCGGAATTATCCTCTGTGCATATTGTGTGAAACAAAGAAAATGATATCTGAAATATCAGTCTAATGTGAGAGAAGAAATATTAAAATGTTATAACAATAACAAAATACAATTAACATAAAGCATTGAAATGCCTAAAAGAAATTTATAAAAGTCAGAAATGAATATTACCTAAATACATTAGTATAAAATCTAGCATAAACATGCTATATGCATAAGGCATTCAGAGCTCAAATCTTTCTTGTTTGTTTTGTTGTTCTGCTTTTTTTTTTTAGCAAGGACACTTAGATGGAATTAACTGGACTTGAAAAAAATTGACACAACACCTTTAAACATGTGCGTACACAGTCAACAGCACCACATACGTCAGTCCACATTCCGACATGAACATCGAGTAACGCTTGCAATTGCTGCTCTGGCAAGGAGCACCCCGCTCGCTCGAAACTCGACTTTTGTTCGGGTTACACGGCTGTAGTGTAGTCTTCCTCCGTGGTCTAGTGTACTATGCTAGCCTTTAGTTCCCGAGGGGCGATGAATTATTTTTCGGGCGTAAACATCCTTAGCATGGCTTCCTTCGAAAGAGAAGTATAGCCGGTGGTCCATGTCGTAGTTTTACGGCACGTAAAAGAACCCCAAGCCTGATAAAGAGGCCTCTGGTCTTTCACGCCCAATAAATAATGGGACGCTAAGGTCCATAGGAGCTAACAGCGTCCATAAATAAAGCTTAGATTAATTTAATTTTATAATCCAGTTGACTGAATCAGACACATATAACCTGTGCCAAATTTACCCTCCCCGGAGAAATCTACTTTAGGCTACTGGGCTGTACTAAAGGAAGGCTGACATGTACGGGAACAGAAGTGAAACGACTATGGTAGTGGTTCTCAAGCAGACGACAAGAAGAAGAAGAAAGGGCGCAGTTATTTTGAGTCACGCAGTACGTCAGGCGATTGTGGTCGTCGACTGCGCAGGCGCCGGATCAGTTCCAGCTTTCTTCAATGTGCTGTCCACAAGGCTGATCAGTCTTTCTTCGACGGCGAGCTAGGTTACGAGGAAAACAACAGGACAACGTTTAGATAGAAGGCATTCTGGACGGTATTTTTGGCTTAACGTATTCAAAATTCTCTTCAGTAATTCTTCACTGGGAAAATATTGATCGTCTGAACTATAGACTTTTGCTGCTAATTTAGAAATATCTCGGTAAATATGAGAGCAGGAAGCAATTCTGTAATTATTGTAATTTAATTTAAAGCATTGAAGCCGTAAAGAATGTAAAGAATGGTGAACGAATAAGGGTTTTGTAAATTGTAAATATCTATGTTATTGAAGTGTGAGTTTATTAAATGGAAGAAATTCGGGTTGTTAATTCATTTATGGAATATATTTTAAAGTAGGAATCTGCCATTATTCCTAATTTAATCCACTTCCTCTTGGGTCAAAAGAGCACGTTTCAAATCTGACATGGTTGAGACGTTTAAATCCTGTTCCATATAACTTTTGTCCGTATCTCTTAACTGTCGCGTGCACTAGTCACCTCTCATTGGTTGCTCTCTTGGAATAATTGTTGTGCGATCTTCAAAGAGAATCATCAAATTTACATGTTCATAACGAATGAATCAAATATACTACGTAACAGAGTTAATGCATCTGGAAGGCACGTAAATTATCAACAAATACGTAGAAGGATTCTTTATTTTAAAGCTGCTTCTCAAGATAACAAAAGCAAGTGCATCTATTATGAACAGTTTATATAGCTTTTATCGCCTGACTTTGCATTGGTCAGGGCTCGCATACTGGTCAATTTAAAACTGGCCGGCGTCTGAGAGACGGAGCTCGACTCGGGTACTTCCGTGAGCGCTCGGGACAGACAGGCTTTCTTCACAATCCTTGTAGTAGTTATAATGGGAAACACAAATATTATTGCTAAAGTATCCCGAGAAAATAATTAATACATGAGATTTCAAACAGACAGATGTTTCAGAGTGTTTCAACACTAAATATTTGAAACTAAAAGCTTTATTTATTATGTTTCTCAAGTGAGTATGACTAAAGCTCGTTACAATGCAACGTTTAATGCAGTGATCCTAGCTCCTGGTAGAGAGTTAACTCATTATTCCTGAGGTTGTAAGTTTAAATCTCTGTGAGCTATTCAGTGTTTTTTAAATACACGAGTAAAATTATACCTAATACGTTTTCTTTATTTCTATGTATGTGGCGTTTATTTAGTAGCCCGTCATACCGATAGATGGCAACCCTGCTTTAATTCATCCTTTGGGAGGTTTCATACTCGGTCAACTTAATTTTATAACCACATATTCCATCATTATTGTAATCATATGTGTAAGTAAACTGAAGCAACACAAGCAATATTATTTAACTATATTAGGGTAAAACGAGTTATAAAAAATAACAATCCATTATCGAGAATTGAACTCTAGCTGATTGCATAGAATTAAGTAGCTTAAGCACTGCTCCACGCGAAGCACGTTGAAGAGATAGGCCAAATTAGTGTCTTGTGGCTTGTGTAGGTAGAGTTAGCCAAAGCAGCACACAGAAGTTGACGGTTGTGAACCAGGCGCTCAATCAAAGAGACTTTGAAAAAATGTCATTGCTCAAGAGTGAGGCAATATTTTATATCACAACACTGTGAATGCCAGAGTGATTGTAGTGTAAATTAACATTATTGTATGACAATGATTTTGTATGTTTGTTAGCCATAAGCATTGTTAGGAAATAAGTTTACACGGCCTCACTGAAACTGACAATAGGAGTGGGTAACAATGAAGCGATGGGGTGAGTTGTTTATCACTTAGAAGAGACAAACAAATGACGTCAAGGTAGCGCGCCTTTCTTTAGAAATGGAGGGAATATCTTCCCTAGAGCATATGTTTTAGTAATTATGATTGACTTATAAAACAGACGATAATGTTGGCGCGATTTATTAACCAATAGTAGCTCTATTATAATGTTTCGGCATATCAGGGTGAGGGAGTATAAATTTTTGAGCCAAAAGCAGGTATCGCGCAGTTCTAAGAAATCTCTCTCGCGAGTTACACGTCAGGCAGTTCTAAGGAAGCATTCATGAGGTACACATTACGCAATTCTACAGAATCTCTCGCGTCGTAAAGTTAGTTACAAAATGTGAAGTAAGCGTACGACAGTAATTATATTCGGAAATATAACAGTTTCAGTCAGGCGTGTATAAAGATTACAGATGTGAACTATTAATTAAGTGTGACGGCAATAAAACTGTGAAAACAAATTCTTTTATCAGTGTTATCTTTTAGTAACAACTCCTTTCCGTTTACACGCCCTGATCAGAGATATTTGCTCGACTGAGTAATAATAGCTAGCCAGAGGACAAAGAACCCAAAATTCAAAATAGTAAAACAATAACAGGCGCTCAGCAAAAAAAGATAACACGAACAGATTACTGCGACAAGAGACCGGCCACTTTTAGTTTGACCGGGTGTACATCGCCATTCAAAGTTAGCCAATCTGGGGAAATGAAAGGGAGCACGGAAAAATACATGTTAGCGGGACAAGACTGTAAGAAATAAGGTTTAGTTATTGTAGTCACCTAGACATAAACGAATGAATGAATAAACTTTATTTATACAATTTTATAGACAATCCTTTTTTACAATATTCCACTTGCAAACTAACGTAAACTATGTACAAATTTTCTTGCCAGCTATGTTCTACTTATACTGCCTATTTGCCTGGCACCCTGGCCTTATGGCTCAACTGAGCAGCCCTTGCTACCCTTAATCACCTATGAACCATCCTCTCCCTCTTCCGTTTGCCCTTCTATCTTTCTTATCTCTCTTACTTTTCTAACCCATTTCTTGTTTACTTCCTTTAAGAACCTCCCCATATTCTTGTTTTTCCTTTCTTATTTTCTTGTCGACATTTTAATTGCTACTGCTTTTCCATCATTGTTTTCCCATTTTTCCTCCCTTCCGCTAATTCTTTGCATTTTGTCATATAATGCTCTGTACTTTCACTACCTCCGCATAGTTCACAAATTCCGTTTTTTCTGCCTCTTAGCCCTCTCAGGTACATTGATACTATTCTCATCCATGCAAACGCTTCTTTTTCAGCTCTATTACAATAATCCACATACCCATCTCTTCCCTATTTCCTTCTTACTAACCTATGGAACCCTAGTGCTATTTTATTCTCTAACAGTGGCGAAGCGTGACTTTCAAAGTGAGGGAAGCTCCAAGTAATAATTTTCATTAAAATAGGAGAGAACCATGAACGTTGTATCTATATTTTTTCTTAATCTCGGTAAAAAAGGAACTAAAAATAGATTTAAATTTTTACAAGTAACGAATAATATATTTTTTCTTAATATCCGTAAAAAAACAAATAAAAATAGATTTAAATTTTTACAAGTCAGTAATAAGTAATATATTCCCATAAATACGAGTAAATTAAATATCGTACCTTATTTTTTGTATATAAGATCGATCCTTCTAATTTTCCTCCCAAAGATATCAATCACATGATCGTAGAAGGATGGGCTTTGAAAGCAAGGACTTTTCAATGCTGAGAAGAGCTAGTGAAGAAAGTCTCCCCTGCCCTTGAGTATTTCGAAGATATGATTTAATTCTCTTCATTGCTGAGAATGACCTCTCAGCAGACGAACCAGCTGCCGGGATAGTTATTGCTAAAAGGACAAGTTTATGTAGTTCTGGAAACACAGACACTAATCTGTCAACTACTGATGTAATTTCACGACAGTGCCTTTATGCATTTCAATATCTCTGAATAACACACACAATTCACTTCTCAAAATTGGTAAATCAAAGAATTTGCAAAGCTCTGCTTTAAGCTAAAGAACTCTTCTTCTGGAAACTGTTTTGCAAATTCCTTAAAGTTCGCCGAGTCTAAAATACTAACGAATTTGAGTTTTTCCAAGTCTGCAAATCTGGAATCCATATTGATCTTCATTACGTCAATAATTTCCAAGAATAATCTCTTATAAGAAGTTGATACATTTTCCCCTGGTATAGTATCTACTCTGTCTTTTATTAGGGCCAAACATACCACACACATCAGATACTTTATGCCAGATAGATTCAAGATCATCTGAGTTTCATAAGATGCATTGAAAATTTGTCAACTTGTTTACGGCAAAACTCAATATCAAAAGCCTTCTTTTGGAGTACTTGGAACAGTATGTTAGCTTAAGGAATTATACAATAGAATACGTGAAGAAAAAAGTTGAAATCAAACCCATGTAATGTTGAAAGACCTTGAGCACCATATACTGTTTCCGGATCCCAACCATCTGCATTTTCGACCACTGAATTTAGCAAGTTTTCTATATCTTGTTTGTATTTGTACACAGTTTGTAATAGCCTGTTACCATAATTCCATCTTTTTGGAGCTAATGTTGGAAATCTCTTGTTTATTTCAGAATCGAGTGCTGCCATTCGCTTTGTAGATTTAGAAAAGAAAATGCCAAAACCAGAAAGTGAAGTAAAAAATATTTTACACTGCTTAATAAAGCTCACAGCTTGTGGGGTTTTTCTCTTACTCTCATCGGAAGACCACTGTGTTCCCCTGACATTACAGCCGCCCCATCATATGTCTGTGACACCAACTTCTTTTCACAATTAAATTATTTTAAGATCTCAAACACATGATGTGCTAAAGTACTTGCTGTCCTATCGACACTGACATCTCTGAAACACAGAAATCTTTCTTCAATACTTCCAGTTTTTGTCACATACCTAAGTATAATAGATAGCTGTCATTTCGTTGTAATATCTGTTGCCTCATCCACAATAATTCCAACAAAAGAAGTCTCAGACATTTCCTTCTTTATTTCGTTTGTCATCAGTTCCGAAACAGAATAAATAATATCATTCTGTATGTCACTAGACAACCCTGAAAAAACCGTCGAATTTGACAAGTGATGAGATAAGTCTATACAAAAATCTCCTAATTCCTTCAACATTTCAATATAATTTCCTTTGTTCAAAGAGCTTTCGGACTCGTCATGATCTCAAAATGCAAGTTCCTGCTTTCCCAAAAACATACTACCTTTATCATTTGCGAAAGAATTTTCCTGTTTCTTTTTACGTCTTCATTGTGCTTCTGTATTGTGAGCCGGAATTGTTCACTTAAACACGATTTAATTAATGTATTTCCAAACTGCATAAATTGTTTCAGACAAATAATGTGATTTTGAGATCCGTGATGCCTTTTCTGAGTTTTGTGTAAATTATTCAAGTCGTCAAAACGTGCATAACTCCAAGTGCTTTTTTCTTGCGAAAATAGCAAGCACGGCTAACAAAACAATTTTCGCAATCTATGACACCCACATAATCATGGAATTGTATCATGTTTTCATTAAAGTGGCGCATAAATGTTTTAATCCCTTTGCTTTGTATGCCGATATACTTATTAAGAAGTTTTTTCGGCATGTCTCTTTTAATTATACTTAGTTTTTCCTCATAACTGAAAGAACTAAACCTACTCTTCAGTAATTTTTCTACAGTACAGTCACACGTAGACCCTTCTTGCACTGCAAGACTGCTCACACTACAAGCAGACATATCCCCAACCCACTCCACTCAGACGTTCCAATAATTCGTGGAGCTGGCCAACACCGCGTAAAATGTTAACCTAAAATGGAGAAAGTATGAAATTCACACGCTTTTGCTAATAACTTAAAATTTCACAAGAAATACCTATTTATTACTAGCAAATATCAATCTACGCAAAATACGCGAATTATTGCTATTAAAATATACTTACAGTTCTATTTAAAATCAACACATAAGATAAAACAACAAACTTTTCTTCGCACACTACAGAGATTTCACGTGACGATGTCTTTCAACGCTTCCTAAGTCCCGATTGCTTCCGGAAACCTACGAAGTATGTAGCCTAGTCGCTAGCGGAGGTTACGATCAGGACCCTCTTGTTTCTAGAGGGTCCTGTTACGATGCGTGAAATGCTCAGTGTTGAATGAGCTCGCGGATCTGGTCACTCAAGCTTCGGCAGATGTCGGCAGCACTGCGGATGTTCACGAATAAATTTTAAAAATATATCCAGAGCAAATAAAATGATTGTTCGCGTGAATTTTATTTGCCTTCTTCTTTTTAAATTCTTGGGGAAGCGGCGCTTCCACCGCTTCTATGCACGCTTCGCCACTGTTCTCTAAGCTTCCCCAAATCTCTTGTCTTTCTATGTCCTCCACTTTGTTTCTTACTGTTATCCAGAAGCCGTTACTATTTCGTCCTCCTGCTCTCCAAGTATCTCCCATTCCTATCTTCTCCATAATAAGCTAGACATAACCAGACCATGTTTACGATTTTGTTTAGGCTGCGCTGTGAAACAAAATATGCTTTTAACAATGTGGCTTGTGCGAATTGTCGATCATTTAGTTCAGCGGTTCCCAAACTATGGGTCGCGACCCTCAAGGGGACCGCGGTATTCTATCTGGGGGGTCGCAGTGGATATTTGGAATTATTAATAAATCATTTTTATTGTTAATTCTTATTATAACAATGTGGAAAATGACATTTAGTCACATATTACATTTAAACAGAATCATGTTTTGTATTTAAGAAGCATATTAATACTACAGTTTCACAGTAAATGCACATGTACAATTTTATGTAAACCATTAATTATTACACTGCACATCAGGATGATTAGTGATAAGCATGACCCTGTTTGTTATTAATTACTCGTTCAATGGCTGGCTGTATATTAGTTTCACACATTATTAAGCCACTTTCTAACTGCAGTCTGTTCCTAGATTTAGTCTTGCAGCACTGGGCGCTGTCTGCTTACAGCTTTGTTTACCATACCCAGAGGAAAAAGTTACCGTGAAGAGACTTTGCTTAGGAGCTTGAAAATAGGAAATATTCACCAACACATAGATTAACAATTTATTTTAAAGTGATATATCCATTCACAATGATTAAATCAGCTTGCTTTAACATTCATTTAACAAATTACTATGCTCAAATACAATGTGATATTTTCTTTCGCTTTGTACACTTAAAGCTGTCATATGAGTTTAAAGCTTTTGTAACAAAGTAACGAATACAATAAAGTTACATCAACTGCAAATGTCAATACTTCTCCTGTGCAACATTTAAAGCTAAAATTTCAAAGCTTACCGAATAAAGTGTTAAAGATAATTTAGAAAAGTCCAAAACAACTCTTGGTGAATTATGCCGAAAACCTCGCTGTCACGATGGCTAGTTGTTCCGCCTCGGTCTCTGGCGAAAAAACGACTGCTTGTCTCTGCCTGCCCAGGAGTTGCTGGAACCGTCGGAGAGCGTGAGGGCACTAGGGTCAGTGGCGTGTCGCAAACCAGCCAATAATGAATGCCCATGATGCATTACGTGGTGAGGTGATGTCTTACGTCACTCATGGCGATATGTAGTTCGAAGCTTTGGATGCGGCTTTCTCTGGTTATGAATGACGTCATCACTCTGAAGCACTGTGACGAGCTGGTTGCATGAACCATGGCTATGGGGGAGGCAAAAAGGCACAGTCTTGATGTACATCATTGACGAAAATCCAGTTTCGTAGAGATATGAGGTGCAGAATGGAATAAGCAGACACCAGGGTATTCTGTTCTTCTTGGTAGTCAGAACTGATATACATCTTCCTTCTGGAAAGTGAGTTTTAAACTTTGGTCTGAAGAAATCTCAATTAATTTATCCTTTAACTTCGCGCGAAAACTTACAAATTAATGATTAAGCAGCGAAGTGAATGGAGGGGTCCCAATAATTTCATTAACGAAAAGGGGGTCGTGTGTGCAAGAAGTTTGGGAACCGCTGCTTTAGTGGAAATCGTTCTATGCTGTACGCTCCATTTGTGCTGTCTATTACAAACGCTTTGTCAAATCTGTTGGGCGACTTTTTAAGGAGCAGAACATGTAGTCTTGTTATTTTATAAATAATCTTCTTTGCCACTTCTTCATTAGTAAAATAAAAGTGGATGCATGCTAACCTTCCTTATTTGTTTTCTACGCAATACATCATGCATGCTAAATGACAGTTATAAATTACACGTGTACACTAATCGATGCCACTTGAGTAGTTACATTCATTCTCAGGTAAAGATACATTTATAGCAGTGATGCAAGTATGGACACTAAACATAATAAAAATGCACCAGGCAGTGATATCACTGTATCTTCCCACTCCATGTTACGACCCTGAACTGCAGGATAATTTGTTGTATCACACGCCGCGCCCTCTATGAGTTATATGGCGTCTGCACGCTATGAAAACAAACTTCACATGATAGCTACTCTACTTACCGCCATTGTCATGAGGCGAGAAGGAAGTCTGCTTAATGAGGAACAAGAGATTTCCTTCACGTGATTTGTGGAGCTGTTCCGCTTCTCCATATTTCTCCGGACTCTTTTATTTGTCAAGTTATTAAATCTCTTGCAGAGTGCCACAGGTGTTCCGATTTAACTAAGTGCGTATTAGTATGTTCGATAATTAAAACAAGACGTATGGCTTTCAATTTCGGCTGTGTTCGTTTTATGGCGGAGATAACATCCTGGCAGGGGGTTCGAGAGAGGGAGTATTCGGGGGTTAAATGACTCTCACAAATCAAATTAAAGTTTTTTTTTTTTAAATTTACTTTACTCCTTCCTTATGATAACCATCAAGCATACAATAATTTTGTATGCTCGATGGTTTGGTATTAATATTAGTAGGTAATAGCTACTTACGATATCAGAATCCTAACATATCATAATACAGTACAAGAATGGAATATCCCGAGGCCACAAGGTTGAGCATTGTAATATGATGCAGTTTCTAACGCTCACCATATGGCCTACGACCTTCGGGGGTTACCTCATTCCATCAAGCGATGATTGGACCCATTTTTGAGGTGGAGATACCCAGCGGGCGGAATCATTGCTTCCGATGGTAGGGTGATTTTGAGGATGGCGGCGGAATGAGAGGACCTACAGCTTTTACCGTGGACTCCGAACCACGTTGGGCCTTGGGGATACTTCACATGGGTAAGTTGTCGTCCTCCGTGGTCTAGGGGTACTACGCTAGCCTATAGTTCCAGAGGTCGCGGGTTCAAACCCCGTGGAGGGCGATGGATTTTTCGGGCGTAAAAATCCTTAGCATGGCTTCTTTCGGAAGGGAATTAAAGCCGGCGGTCCCGTGTCGTAGGTTTACGGCACGTAAAAGAGCCTCAAGCCTGATAAAGAAGCCTCTGAGTATAATTCCGTCTTTCACGCCAATACAGAATGGGACTCTAAGGACCATAACAGTTAAAGAGCGTCCATAAATAAAACTCATTATAATTTACATGAGCAAGCCTGGTGCGAAGGCGTGGATAGAATCGGTCAGAGCTGGGAATCGAAGCTCGGACCCTCAGCACGAGAGCCGGAAACAAAACCATTGCGCTACCCCTACATTATTTGTAATATGATGTTACGATAAGTGTATTGGTATAGGTACAAAGCTTTATCTACTGTGATTGAAATAATTTAATACTTTTGAATATAATTTTTTTACGGCCGGCAATATACATTGGTTCTCTAGGTGCATTTAGACGGCCATGTGCGAGAAAGATTTGAACAATACCAATAGTGTCTGTATTGTTTCTACGACTAGGCAGTATAAATATTCGAAGAATGAGTGGTAGTGGTGGTGATGATATTGAATTTGCAGCCAATGCTGCTGTTAATTTATTAATAACAAACAAAATTCCGAGAGACATATGGAGATGAATGCGAAAGATATGAAAGTGGTACAAGAAAAAAATCTGATGTGATACATTCACATGACTTTCTCTACCCTCTGTCTTTATTAGTGGGTATTGAAACCCTCGTTATTAAAACTTATTTTTCTATCTACTTAATTTTAATCCAAATAAACCTTTACAGAAATATTTCGTTACAGATGCAAAGGGAACAGCAATAGTCAAATGTTTAAGAGCTGAACGCTATACGCTGCCTTACAATTCCATACTGTTTCCATGCAATCGCGAGAAACAACTGAATGTTGACAGGGCTTAAAAGAATGACCAAGTAATGAACAATTCGGACCATTAATAACGGATATCTCGGAAATGGCTGATGTCATATGAAAGTTATTTGGAATAAATTGTGTGTTTTAAAGAGACCTAGATTTCTTGTCAAGCACATTTTCGTCTATCGTTTAACGTTTACTGGTTATAGAAGATGGAATGGAGTGGAATGAGAAGCGGAGGGGAGGCGGCACTGATCCAGGGAGTCCGAATATTTTACTGTACGCCCGGGGAGGAAGGGAGACACCAGGAATCCGGAACCAGGAACGTTGGCACAGCAATGACAGGGTCCCTAAAGTTTCCAGATAAAAACGCCCTGGCAGGCGGACAGGCGAGCCGGGCACCCTGCCCCACATGGGGTCCAACGCCCCCGCCGGGGGCGGTCCTTATGCTCCAGCAACTAGCCGAAGGCCGAGGGATGGAGAATTTCATTGAGAACATACTTTTTCCCTTCCACGCTGCACCGAAAGTCCAATGCTGACAATTCCAACCCTGAAACAGACCAAACAGGGTGAAGGATGAATGAAATAATTAATGGAATGAAATGGAGGGACAGGAAATTCGTGGTATGTAATGATCCTTTCCAGCAATCGCTTGGCGACCCGAGGAAACCCCGAAAGAATCCAAGGGCCAGGAAGGTCAGCCACGGGAATCGAGCCCATGACCTCTCGAATGCAGGCCACGGACGCAACCGCCTGAGCCATCCCGCTCAGTTGTAGAGGATTATACAAAATTCCATCCGAATGAATAGGACTTTAAAAGCTATTCTCAGAAAATTCAAGATATACAATTTATTAGTCATGCAAATACCTTTAATATATGGTATTTTAAACAACATCGGTACAGCCATTTTTTAGAAAATAAAATCATTCGAAAAATGCTCCATGTAAAGGGGAGTTGGGGTAGGGATTTTTTTTTTAAATTTTCGTGTTGCATCTTCAGAAGGTACTGAACATAAATACCAAGTATGGTGTTTATCCAACTTTTGGTTTTTGAGTTATGCTGTTCAAAGACACATAGGCACACACACGAACCTTTTTCTAAAAGCTTTTTTTGATTTAGGAGGTCTCAAAACATGTATTACCGGTGAAATCTGAGTATTAAATTTTTGAGTGGAATGCAATATCTTCTTTACCTACTATGTACGTGGTAGAAATGTAAAAATGCAGCAATGTACCATTAAAAGCGTAAAGGAGAAATCTAGTTCGTTTGGATACATTATTTTATACTGTAGTAAATTTAGTTAGCAATTAGTATCCAATTACATTATTTTGATTTTACCGCGACTGAGTGCAATAAAGTAGGCCATTACGAAACTCATTTCAACGTTATGTTTCACTGTATGTAAGGAAAATATAAGTGCGGTAAGTGCATCATTGGAGAAAGAGAAAGAGTTTGAAAATACAAGACGAAGTCGAAGTCGCTTGAGCTACCATGCATCAAAACTCCCTCGTGTGATTCAATATCCCGGTAAATCCTCAAGGCAATCTCAAATATTCGACATACACTATGTGATCAAAAGTATCGGGACACCCCCACAAACATACGCTTTTCATCTTAGGTGCTTTGTCCTGCCAACTACTGTGTGGTACTCATTATCCGCGACCTCAGTAGTCATTAGACATCATGAAACAGCAGAATGGGTCTCTCCGTGAAACTCAGGGACTTCGAACGTGGTCAGGTGATTGGGTGTCACTTGTGTCAGAAGTCTGTACGCGAGATTTCCACACTCCTAAACATCCCTAGGTCCACTGTTTCTGATGTGATAATGAAGTGGAAACGTGAAGGGACATGTACAGCACAAAAGCGTACAGGCCGACCTCGTCTGTGGACTGACAGAGACCGCCGACATTTGAAGAGGGTCGTAAAGAGCAATAGGCAGACATCTATCCAGACCATCACACAGGAATTCCAAACTGCATCAGAATCCACTCCAAGTACTATGACAGTTAGGCGTGAGGTGAGAAACCTTGGATTCCATGGTCGAGGGGCTGCTCATAAGCCACACATCACGCAGGAAAATGCCAAACGACGCCTCCCTTGGTGTAAGGAGCGTCAACATTACACGATTGTACACTGGCAGAACGTTGTGTGCAGTGATGAATCACGGTACATAATGTGGCGATCCGATGGCAGGGTGTGGATATGGCAAATACCCGGTGAACGTCATCTGCTAGCTGTGTAGTGCCAACAGTGAAATTCGGAGGTGGTGGTGTTATGGTGTGGTCGCGTTTTTCCTGGAGGGGGCTTGCATCCCTTGTTGTTTAGCGTGGCACGATCACAGCGCAGACCTACATTGACATTTTAAGCACCTTCTTGCTTCCCACTGTTGAAGAGCAATTCGGGGATGGCGATTGCATCTTTCAACACGATCGAACAACTGTTCATACTGCACGGGCTGTGGCGGAGTGGTTACACGACAATAACATCCCTGTAATGGACTGGCCTGCACAGAGTCATGACTTGAATCCTATAGAACACCTTTGGGATGTTTTGGAACGCCGACTTCGTGCCAGGTCTCACCGACCTACTCGATACCTCTCCTCAGTTCCGCACTCCGTGAAGAATGGGCTGCCATTCCCCAAGAAACCTTCCAGCACCTGATTGAAAGTATGCCTGCGAGAGTGAACTCTATCATCAAGGCTAAACGTGGGCCAACACCATATTGACTTCCAGCATTACAGATGGAGGGCGCCACGAACTTGTACATCATTTTCAGCCAGGTGTCCGGATACTTTTGAACACGTAGTGTATCATACCTCAAAGGCGACTTGCAATGTTGCAAGTACCTTTCATTTTGGGGCTTTAGCTATTAGCTTAAGAGCTGATAATAATTTTTCTTTCACTCTAGCCGTGTGTAGCCAACAAATTGGTAAGTTGAACCAGACTTGAAAAACGGATCTTCGGCCCTCTGTGCTTAGAGTTCCGGCCTGGTATTGAAATGTTGAAGCCTGATTGAACCGGAATTATCTAAAGCGTTGGGTTACAATACTGGCTAGATGTTCCCTCCTCTTACCCGAATATATCCGTATTCTGCGGAAAATATAAATAGAATATTAGTGCGTTAATTTTAAGAAAATATTGTTTGGGTACAGGAAACGAAAAGTTTAAAATAGCCTTTCTGCGATTATGTGTTTGATGTCTGTGCCTTATTTATGAGCATGTCTTTGGGTAATTTTAAGTTATTTAACAGAATATAAGACATAGAGAGCAAATTTAATGCATCACAAAAATTACACAGTCGCCAACATTACGTCACCCTACTCTTCTCATATTTTTATATTATTATTTCGGAGTAAATTTACTTAGTTTTGTATAATATAGAGTTAAAGGGAATTATAATGGGTATCTTGTTTTTGTAAATTGGAATACTATTTCTACGCTCAGTAGCCAGTAAATAGTAGAGTAGAGATATGGATTTGATCCCAGTGGCTGGTACAATTCGAAATTGATTTTACTTTCTCTACTACGTATAGCAAGTAGGGGAAGTATTGCATTCCACTCAAAAATTCGATACCGATATTTCACCCGAAATACATGTTTTGAGGCCTCCTGAACCCAAAAAAAATCTGATGTGTTACACTCACATGACTTTCTCTACTCTTGTACAATCTATTTTTACAAACGCCTATTCTCCATATGCTTCATATTAATCGAAATACCGTGATGTCAATCTTATTTGTAATTTTCTTGTAGATGCAAGAGGAATATGGTAGCTTTTAAGCGATAGTCAAATATTTTATCGCTGGTTGCTATGTGGCGCATTCCATTCTCTTTGCATGTCCAGGACATAAAAAAATGAATAACGAATTTGAGAAAAAGTATAAGTATTGGAAAATTTAAGGAAATAACAAGCAATATATCCAAAACGGTTCACTCAACAAAAAAAATGTATATGATATAAGTTGTGTATTTTAACGCGATCTACATTTTTTGTGTAGTAATATTTTGTCTATCTCTTATGGTTTACCAGTTATGCAAAAGTCGTTCATAATGAAGAATACTTTTGGAGACATTCCCAGAAATTTCGAGATATACATTTCATTTCTCATGACATTATCTTAAACATATGATATTTTCATCAAAATCGTCAGAGCCATTTTTGAGAAAATTAAAATTTTCGAAAAATGTTCCATGTAAAGGGTAGTCTTGGGTGGGGGGATTTTCTTGAAAATCTTCGTGTCGCATCTCTGGAAGATACGGAACGTAAATACCAAGTTTGGTGTTTAACCGACTGTTAGTTTTTGAGTTATGCTGTTCACAGACACACACACAGACACACACACAGACACAGACACACACACACACACAGACACACACACGGACATGTTTCCAAAAATGCATTTTTTGGATTCAGGAGGTCTCAAAACATGTATTTCCGGTGAAATCTTGGTATCGAATTTTTGGGTGGAATGCAATACTTCCCCTACTTACTATACGTAGTAGAGAAAGTAAAAAGGATTTTTGGAAACATGTGCGTGTGTGTGTCTGTGTGTGTGTGTCTGTGAACAGTATAACTCAAAACGAACAGTCGGATAAACACCAAACTTGGTTTTTATGTTCAGTATCTTCCAGAGATGCGACACGAAGGTTTTCAAGAAAATCCCCCCACCCCAGATTACCCTTTACATGGAACATTTTAATTTTCTCAAAAATGGCTCTAACGATTTTGATTAAAATATCATATATTTAAGATACTTTCATGACAAATAAAATGTATATCTTGAATTTTCTGGGAATGTCTCCAAAAGTGTTCTTCGTTGTGAACGACCTGTGCGTAACCGGTAAACCATAAGAGATAGACAAAATTTTACTACACAAAAAATGTAGATCGCGTTAAAATACACAATTTATGTCATATACATTTTTACTTTCTCTAATACGTATAGTAAGTAGGGGAAGTATTGCATTCCACCCAAAAATTCGATACCGAGATTTCACCGGAAATACATGTTTTGAGACCCCCTGAATCCAAAAAAAGCATTTTTGGAAACATGTCCGTGTGTGTGTCTGTGTGTGTGTGTCTGTGTGTGTGTGTGTGTGTGTGTGTCTGTGTGTCTGTGAACAGCATAACTCAAAAACGAACAGTCCGATAAACACCAAACTTGGTATCTAGGTTTAGTATCTTCCAGAGATGCGACACGAAGGTTTTCAAGAAAATCCCCCCACCCCAGACTACCCTTTACATGGAACATTTTTCGCAAATTTTAATTTTCTCAAAAATGGCTCTAACGATTTTGATTAAAATATCATATGTTTAAGATATTGTCATGAGAAATGAAATGTATATCTCGAATTTTCTGGGAATGTCTCCAAAAGTATTCTTCATTGTGAACGACTTTTGCATAACTGGTAAACCATAAGAGAGAGACAAAATTTTACTACACAAAAAATGTAGATGGCGTTAAAATACACAATTTATGTCATATACATTTTTGTTGTTGAGTGAACCGTTTTCGAGATATTGCTTGTTATTCCCTTAAATTTTCCAATACTTATACTTTTTCTCAAATTCGTTATTCATTTTTTTATGTCCTGGACATGCAAAGAGAATGGAATGCACCGCATAGCAACCAGCATTAAAATATCTGACTATCGCTTAAAACCTATCATATTCCCCTTGCATCTATAAGAAAATTATCAATAAGATTGACATCTCGATATCTCGATTAACATGAAGCAAAAATAGATTGTACAAGAGTAGAGAAAGTCATGTGAGTGTAACACATCAGATTTTTTTTTTTGAGTGAACCATTTTCAAGATATTGCTTGTTGTTCCCTTAAATTTTCCATTGCTTATACTTTTTCTCAAATGGGAATTCGTTATTCATTTTTTTTGTCCTGGTAATGCAAAGAAAATGGAATACTCCACATAGCAACCAGCTCTTTAAATATTCGACTATCGCTTAAAGCCTACTAATTCCCCTTGCATCTACAAGAAAATTAGCAATAAGATTAACATCTGGATATCTCGATTAACGTGAAGCATATGGAGAACAAGCGTTTGTAAAAATAGTTTGTACAGGAGAAAGTCATGTTAGTGTAACACATCAGAATTTTTTTTACACGAGTGTATTCTCTCCTGAGCGAGGTTGCGCCCTCGCGTGTGCGACTCGCATTCGGGAGGTTCCGGGTTCAAGTACAGAGGGCCTACCAACCTGACCGATGGGTTTTTCGCGGCTTTCCTCGGTCGCTGGGCGAATGTTGGGGTTGCATAATTTGATCCGTGAATTATCCTATCATTTCTTTCATCACTACATTTCATTTCCTTCTTCACCGCCATACCAGACATTGGGCTGATCACCTATCCCGGATACGCTATGATCCAGAGTTTGCTTGCTCCTCAACAGGCTACAGACCCAAGGCATTGGCTTGTAAATCGTTAGGGTTAAGTCCTAAACAGGAGGGTAATCTGTTGAAGAAGAATGAGAAGAAGTGTATTAGAAAGGTAGAATCACTGAGCTACCGTGGCAACTTGCCGGTACGAAATTAAATACCCCAACTGATTCGCATTTTTCCCGGTAAAACACAAGATCTCAAATTGTTTTGTGGATGACATACCCCAATGGCGACCTACAATATTGAAGTACTTTAAGTCCCGGGCTTCATTAGTTTAACCAATTATTAGATCAATAAATGGAATTAATTGTTCTTCCACACAAGCCGTGTGTTGATCAAGGTTGGAAATGTAGAATCAGACGACTGAGAAAGTCTTAAACATTGTAGGTCGCCATTGGGGTATGTCATCTCAATACAATTTGAGATCTGCTTGTGGTTTACCGGGAGAAATGCGAATCATTTGGAGAATTTAATGTTGAACCGGCAAGTTGACATGGTAGCTCAGTGGTTAGAGCAACCGGACGGAGAGCGGGATACCCGTGGTTCAAATCCCGGTTATAACATTGACTTTTACAGTCGTCTCATTCTACCTTTCCAACCCTGTCCAACACACGGCTTGTATGGAAGAACAATTAATTCCAAGAACAGTATTGTTTCAACAATTAGTTGTGAAATCGATATATAATATAGTTGTATGATCGAAGTTCGTTTTACCTATATTAATATGAGGTGTGATCAAAAAGTTTCCGGAATGACTTCACAACAATGCTGACGCTGAGATTTCTTTAATTCTTACCCAGACTATACATGCATCGTTCCTTTCCGATAAAAATGAGCGGTCACGTGACTTCCTCTGACCACGCAGTGACGAGGTGACGCTCTGAAGTGAACACGTGTTTTGCAGGTGCTGCGATTTTTCCGCGTAGCAAAAATGTCAGATTACGAAGAGCAAAGAACGAACATCAAATTTTGCTCTAAAGTCAGTAAAACTGTAACAGAAGCCTATGAAATGTTAAGAACAGCTTATGGGGAGGAAGGTATGGACAAAACTCAAGCATTTGAGTGGTTTTCGAAATTTAAAAGTGTTCTGACATCAGTTAAAGATGCAGATCGTTCGGGGCGACCCTGTTCCAGCAAAACCGATGAAAATATCAATCAGGTGACGGAAATAGTCTTAAATGATAGGCGCATTACAATAAGAGAACTTTCTGACTCATTAGGACTCTCCTTTGGACGTTTTCAAAGCATTTTGAAAGACAATTTGGACATGTTCCTGAAATATCATAACAATGCGCCCGCGCACAAAGCTCTTTCTGTTCGCCAATTTTTGGATAAATATAGGATGAATACTGTTCCCCGTCCCGCCTATTCTCCAGATTTGGCACCAGCGGACTTTTTTCTTTTCCCGCGACTTAAAATGCGGCTCCGAGGTTTTGAGGACATTGATGTCATCCATCGCGAATCGCAGAAGACTCTGAACATGTTGAAAGAAGAGGACTTCCAGAGATGCTTCCAGCAGTGGCAGAAGCGTTGGAATAGGTGTATCAACTCCCAAGGAGACTACTTCGAGCGTGACAGTGCAGATTAGACAAAACAAACTGTTGTGTAGTATTTATGATGTCATTCCGGAAACTTTTTGATCACACATTTCATTAGTAATCGTAATTATAGTTTCTAAGGTAAGTGTTTTACAACGGTATAACCTGCTATAATATCCTACGCCTGAATAGTGTGAACTAACTTCGATAATTTGTGTTTTCAGATGCGATAAGTTTTTATGAATGGAATACATAAGCTGTAAACAAACACCGTATCTACCATCATGTAACGAATTAACAACAGTATTACAAATGCTGTTGTACTTTGAAACAGGAATTATGAATGACAAGATCAATTAAAAAAGAAAATTGCTATAAATGTATTAAATAATATCAGTCATACGTGGCCATTAGCTTTTAATTGAGCGTAGCACAACATGTTTTAGATAGGAAAATATTATAATTTATAATTTAATACACTCATTTTATTATAATATTCGCCTACTTTAAATAGCTCCGATCATTCCCTTCAGGAAAAAGCAACATTTTCAGACGTATGGCAGTCATGACGTCATGCAAAGTTATCCGGTTATGACAACTTTGTAAAAAAGTGAATGCTTAGCTTAAAAGATAAAGACGTCAAAGAAATACCGTAATAACTGTAAGATAAGGCATTTAATAAATTTGTTGTTTTCCTTATTTACTTGTTCATATGGTGATGCTTTATATGTCCTTCTTACATTTGAATATATGCCAGCAAAGAAAATTTATACTCTTCGTCCAGATGTCGCACGAATAATACTTTGTCCAGACATCGTTCGATAAGCACATTTCGTCCAGACGTCGCGGTCGTGCGATGAACATTTTTATAATCATTTAGACTTTGTCTTTGAACCTTCTCCTTTATTGACATCGTGCAGTTAACATATCTATATATTCCTCGAAAACATGTCTATGTAATATGAATGGATGAGTCGAATCTGGAATTTCTAAATCAAAATCAGTAATTCGCTAGCTTGATAACGTTAATACAATCGTTACGATAGTCGCAATTTGACTATGTAGAAATAGTGAATTGTCTTGGAAGCGTAAACAAGTGATTTCATTAAGTGTCGCCACAAATAGGTATATGTATTGCAGTTAATTAACAGCGCCGATTTATGAAGGATTGTTTTTCTTTTTCATATATTATATTCTATAAATCATTCATACAAAATATTTTTGTAGTTTTCTTTCTGTTAATCGAGGTAACGTATGCCACAAATTAGTCCGTTAAATTAGTAATACCTTATAGACAAGAGTCAAATGATTAAAAGGTCTATGTATGTTAGCAGTTTTTGCTGCACATATTCATTTGAAGTAAGCCAGCAAGAATTGTATCCATCTGTTCAACATTCTGTGTTGAATTACATTCCAATGCACACACTAATTTGTTTTAAATTTAACCTTTTCTGAGCATCATTGACCCTAAGAGCCCATTGCTCTAGCAACTGAGTTCCAAAGCCGATATCGTTACAAGTCTTGCAGGTAGATGCTAGTGAATAACATATTTATTTATTATCTTTGTTATATCCAATAAAACATTTTTATGTTTGTTCATTTCTATAGCCCCCTTTAATCGCTATGGTCATATCGGGGGCTTTGACTGAAACATTTGATGGTGGTTTTACTCTTTGAACTTGTAGGTTAGGTTACTGTACGTTTTCGTCGTCTTTAACTTTATTTTCACGCGCACTTTCACTCTCACTCCATACTTCCAGACTCTATGAAGCATAGAGAATATCCCAATTAAAGAAAAATTCCCAACCGCAGCCGGGAATCGAACACGGGGCCTCCGGGTGAGAAGTCAGCTCGCTGATCACTCGAATACGGAGGCAATCCTTATCATAATGGCACAAACTGAAGCGGTTGAAAGTTTACGATAATAGAAGCAAAAAGGTTCCAGTAAACATGGGTCCGCAAGCAAGCCGTGTGCGAGATTTATTATTGGGTGTGGTTATGAGCCGCCGACGACGTTAATTGCTTGAGGATGTTCCCGAGCATCGTCGGAGTATCTGGTACATGCAAGATGAAACACCGGCACATTTTGCTGCTACTGTAAGGAGACATATAACATGGAGATGTGGTCCAAGATGGATAGGTCGAGGATGGCGTGTACCTTGGCCTCCTCGATCACCTGATCTCAATCCTTTGGACTTTTCTGTATGCGGTCACCTCAAATGGTAGTGTACAGCACTCCCTTTGATATCGTTGAAGTGCTGCAGCAAAGAATTGTACCTACCTGCTTGTCAAGGATTCCGAGATGATCGGAGAGTTTGAAAGAATTCGAAACTCGCTGCAGAGACGTGTGCAGTATTGCATCCAGGTGCAAGGACGACACTTTGAACACCTGCTTTAACAAGAAGAGTGTACAGTATTAACAACATGTAATGTACTAAAGTACAATTGTATTCCTTGTTAAGTTCAGCTATGAGTGAATTGTGAGGCAACTTAAAATGGCAAATAAACTACAATTCTACTTTTTAAAAATTACCTTGTACTTATTAGGACGATGTTGCTTAATGGTGGCAGTGGCAGTTTGTAATCACACATTTGCGATTATCTCGCATATGGCTCGTTTGCAGACCCATTTACTAGAACGTTTTTACTTCTACTATGGTATACTTTCAACCGTTTCAGTTTGCGCCATTAATTATGATGCACTTTGTATGTGATTGTTGCGTCATGTCAACAATAATGTGAGTGCGTTCTTTTTTGCACTGTATTTATCGCAAGCTTCGATCCGTAACCTTAATACATATCACATAAATCGATCGAAACATGCAAACGCATTAAACATATGGCAAACTTCAGTAAACAGTATTTATATGAGAGCTGTTCAGAAAGCAGCCTCCATTTATGCATAGTACGAGAATTAGTGGGGGTAGCGCCGCTATTTCGACATCAGCGTGCGCAGTGACTCGAAGGCTTCTAGCTGTGCAAGGTGGAGCATCGTACTGTCGCGTGTTTGCTATAACCTAACAACATGAGCGCCGAAATAGCAAATCCCGCCAAGTGTGAAGTGTGAAAAGGCTAAGAAGAGCAATTCAAAACAAGCGTCGTGATCTTCTGACATCTGGTGTTGTGTTTTTGCATGACAACGCTCGCCCTCACACAGCAAACAACACAAATTAACTTTTTGCCAAGTTCAAATGGGACGTTTTTTTACCATCCCCCGTACAGCCTGGACTTGTCCCTAGCGACTTCCATCTGTTCCCGTACATGAAAATGTGGCTTGCAGCTCAGCGCTTTGGCAATGACGAGGAGCTTCAAAACGCCGTGACAGATTGCCTTAGTTCACAGGCGGCAGAATTTTATGCAGAAGATATTTCAAAGACTGTGAAAATGTATGACAAGTGCTTGAATCTGTTTGGAGACTATATAGAAAAATAGGTAAAGCTGTAGTTTTCAGATGTATATAATAAAACTTTTATATGTATACTGGGTTCATGTTTATTTCAAAACGGAGGTTACTTTCTGGACAGCCCTCGTAAAGCACTTGTGAAATATTATTACAATAAGTGTACTTTCAGAACTGTACCAAAATGTCAAGTACTCGTTCTCTTGTGTAACTACATTTCATAGCATTAAATTCGATGCGACTGTGAACAGAATCAGTAGGAAATTCAAGAAATACAAAACAAATTCTTCATATATTTACTAAAACAGGACGCAGAGCTAGGGGCAGTGCTCTGTAACGCAATTTTCGTGGTCAGTAAAAGTGAAACTTTGTAAGCGTAAAAAAACTAGCAACGTGGAGATGGTTGTCCAATTTGGCATAGCATAATACATTTTCTGATGTCTTAGCTGTTGCGGAATCTTCAGACAATCTAGGTATGAAAGTAACATCTATGCTGCCTGTATATCGATGACAATTTAAAATTGAAAACACCTGCGTAGTGTTGTGACTACTGTGGTGGTTACTTTTGCAACATTACCATAAACAAACTGTTGTTGATTCTGAAAAGGAGTTCCAGAAAGTAAATTTTATAAAATGACTTGTGTACGTGGCAGCACTGAGATCACACTGCCGATCTTATTATGCATTGAAAATGAGCCAAGAAAACCGCCTTTCCAAATTTGTCGTAAAATTATTTTTATCTTCCGTCTTGTCTGAGTGAAATGTGGAGAGGAACCTCACGGTCTCGGACAACAGACACAGAATACATAGTAGCTTGGCATACCATCTCAGATTTCTTTCCCATTTTATATCAAAGATGTTTTCTTGTGTGTTATAGTCCAGTCTCGAGATTGTCTTGTAGACAAGTTTTGCTTTCTCTGCTGCTGATACATTGAAGCATCATATTGTACCCAAAGATGGTTATCGATGTTTCACCGAAAATACCCTTTGGAGGTGGCCTCAATCCCATAGAACTATCTCTAGAAAAATGTCCGCGCACGCGTATATTCTCAGAATGGAAAAATTAAATGTCAAACATGTTAGGTCCGGCGTTAAGGCGACGATTTTTACGAAATTTCCCGCACTCCAGTTCTTTACATAGAAACATTTTTGTTAGTTTTGATTTTCTCAAAAAGACCTAACGACTTTTTTTCTTAAAATCTCATATCTACGAGATATTGCTGTAACATATACAATGCATAATGTATACACTGAATTTTCTGTGAATTATCTGTGAGGTCCTCCTCACCAGCACTGAGTTCCACATAACTTGGAAATCATAAGCCATAGACAAACAAACGCTTGCTATAGGAAACACGTAGAGCTTATTAAAATATAAAATTTGTGTTATTATTTTATTTTTTGCTTAAAACATTTACACATGTATAGCAACGTCAAATGTTAAATATTACAATAATTCAATCTTATAGAATTCCTGTACCTTAGAGAGGATTTTTGTTCAATATCATTAAAATCCGTCTTTTAAAAATGTCGTATGTAAGTGTCTTGGTTTTATCCGGTAAACTATTGAATAGATTAATGATGATACTTCAAAGCTATTTTGTGTTTTGCTATACTTACATTTACCAAAATAAATATTCTTGCTACTTCGTGTCGGATAATTATGAATAGTTTCATACAGATTATACTGTTGTAGATTCCTCTTAATGTACAATAGACAATTCAAAATATATATACAAGAAAGAGTGAGGATTCCAAGTTCAATAAAATGTGGTTTACAATGTGTTTTTGGCGGAACTCCACATACTATTTTTATCGCTCTCTTTTGTAAAATAAAAAGCTTATTAGCATAGGTATGGTTGCCCCAAAGTAAGACACCAGAATTTAAAATGGAGTATATATTACTGTAATATACTGAAAGTAATGCTTTTTATTTATTGTTTGGCTCAGTACACGTAGCATGAACAGCCCTTTACTCAGTTTCCCTGAGATGTAATCTATGTGGATTTCCACCCTAATTTAGATTCAAGATAAATGCCTAAGAATTTGACTGTTGAAAGACTACAGTCAGCAGAACTGAGATATACAGTCTTATCTTGATTAAGTATTAATCTGTTAGAGTCACACCAGTGATTTACTCTTAAAGTTATATCTTTAACTTTACTGGTGAGAGTATCATTGTTATTACAACATATATTTAATGCTAAATCATCAGCACATAAAATGTTTTTAGGCATTCATCTTGTATAGCTGCAGGAAGATCTTTGATATACACCAGAAAGAAAACAGGTCGCGGTTCTGAGCCCTGCGGGACACCATGGTTTATCCTTTTAAAACTAGACTTTCTGTCACTAACATAAGTAGCCTGATATCTGTCACTTAGGTAAGAACGTATTAAATTTATATATGCTGATATAAAAACCATAGTAGGCTAACTTTTTTTAAAAGTACTTCGTGTGAAATTGTATCAAAGGCCTTTGTTAGATCAAAGGAAAAGGCCATGGGATGGAAAACTACCTTCAAAAGCATTCAAAGTTCGTTTAAAAAAACCTATTACAGCATCAGTAGTACTGTTTCCTGTTCTAAAATAAAATTGACTGGCAATAAAATATTGACAATAAAAGTTATTGTTAAATAACGTTTTCATAGTATCGGCTATTTCCGAAGTATTTTTTGTTTTATATTTTGAGGCAGTATTTTTAACACTTAATGATTTCAGTTTAATTATATACTATATAAATTCAATAACAGCCCGCCTTAAAGCAATATGTGTATGTAACAATATATAAAAAGTGTATATTACAGTCATTGTATCTGTTTATATTATTGTATACCTGTAATAATGTTATCTGAATGTATTACGTAATTTAATAATGTAGGAGCTGTGAGAATAATAGGTTAAAAGTTGCTAACAATGAGGTAACCTTGAGTCAATAATGAATTTGAAAGTTTAAATGCTACTAGTCATTATTGGAGCAACAATAATGTAAATTTTTGTAACAGTTATAAAATAGCCAATCAACAACCAGAAAAAGCTTTTGTTAAATAAAATTATTCTATTGGATTAGGAATAGCCAATCAGACACTTGAAATACAGAAATTTACAAATTTAGGCGGAAGAAATCAAGTAAGTTGCTTGTAGACAGTGCTCATAACTGGACGCGTTGCTTGCAGACTGTTTCTAACCGGACGCGAGATATATACTTCAGAAGTTTAATACGTATTCGTGAGTACGAAAATAGTTTACGTGTTAAAAAGTGCAAGTAATTAATTAAAAAAAATCTCACATCTCTCTCTATATCAGTGAAGTGTTATTTAAATCAGGTCAAGCATTAATAAATGGAGTGAAGAAAAACTTATAGTCTGTGTAAGCCAATATTCTTCAGTCGCATCACAACCCTGCAAAGAGAAGCATGTCTCTAACAATAATACTGACGCAGTCGAGGCAAACAGAAATATAATATTTAAAGAAACAGTCAAATTACAAAGTTAATATTTTTTTTTAACATTTTGGGGCAAAGGCCACCGGAAAGTACGTTGGGGCGAAGGCTATCGGAAACTTTTTACCGTACGTGCGGTTACAACTACTTCAAATCGGCTCCCCAACAGTCGAAATACAATACAACTCCTACAAGAAAATTACTTCTTCAATTTAAGTGAGGGAAAGAACCTATACGATACAAGATTGCTTAAAACTCCTCTACAGTTGAACAGGCCAGCTATTTTAAATGATTGAAATATAACCTAAGTCTTGATAATTCTAATGACTTAGATATTAAACTTAGCAACCTTCATTTGATATGCGGGACAACACGAAGATTACATCTTACGAAAGTCACAGTTGAAACAATTTCAAAATTCTGTAAAACAATTACTGTATCTACACTGATTTATGAATTTGAATGCCGTACTCTGGCAAAGAGACACGACGACGAATAGAAATAGTGGACATGCGATTTCTACGAGTTGCAGGACACAGAAGGACTGATCACTTAAAAATGATGCCATTAGAGATGGACTGAAGATTTATAATATCCTATTAAAATGGCATGACATGTAGGAAGAATGGAAACAAATAGATACCCTAAGATGTTCTACAAACATAAATCCAAAGGTCTAAGAGCAAGAGACGACCAGTGAGGCAGTGTAGAGACCAGTTTGAAGACTTCCTTGAGATCGGAACAATCTAAGATCAATCTCTGAAGTTGACGCTATTTGAGCTTTTTCAGGTTAAACTTCATTATTGCCGCTATTCATGAATTTGTGAGGAAAAAATTACGACTTGATTGTTGTTTCCGGATTTTCATAACTAAATCTATATTGCTTAGTTTGAAAATATTCTTGGGCAAACATTTATTGCCAATAACTAAATGTGAATTGAAAAATGCTTTTTAGCTATATCGAAATTATAAATTTGTTGCTAGAAATGTTAATAATTTGCTAAGTTATGGTATCAGTTTAATAATATTTAAATTATGACATTAGCGTAATAAAATTGCCATATTAACAACTATGCCATAAAATAGTTACGTTACAGAATATGAAAAAATTACAATCAAACATTAATCATTATCATCATTGAAACCATCATTACAAAATTCATGAATCTGTTTATTAGCATGAAAATGGAAAGTGCAATTTGTCATGTAAGACAGAAAATTTAGGAAAATCGGATTTTTACACACCAAAACTACATTACTACCTAACGACTCTTCGGTTTCTTCCCTTATTTTTACTTTCTCTACTACGTATAGTAAGTAGGGGAAGTATTGTATTCCTACCAAAAATTCGATACAGAGATTTCACCGGAAATACATGTTTAAAGACCCCCTGAATCCAAAAGAAGCATTTTTGAAAACATGTGTGTGTGTGTGTGTGTGTGTGTGTGAACAGCAACACTCAGGAACGAACAGTCGGATAAGCACCAAACTTGGTATTTAGGTTCAGTATCTTCCAGAGATGCGACACGAAGGTTTACAAGAACATCCCCCCAACCCAGATCACCCTTTACATGGAACATTTTTCGAAAATTTTAATCTTCTCAAAAATGGCTCTAACGATTTTGATTAATATATCATATGTTTAAGATATTTTCATGACAAATAAAATGTATATCTCAAATTTTCTGGGCATGTCTCCAAAAGTATTCTTCATTGTGAACGACTTTTGCATAACTGGTAAACCATAAGAGATAGACAAACTTTTACAACACAAAAAATGTAGATCGCGTTAAAATACACAATTTATATTATATAAATGTTTTTGTTGAGTGAACCATTTTCGAGACATTGCTTGTTATTCCCTTAAATTTTCCAATACATATACTTTTTCTCAAATGGAAATTCGTAATTTTTTTGTCCTGGTAATGCAAAGCGAATGGAATATTCCACATAGTAACCAGCTCTTAAAATATTTGACTATAGCTTAAAAGCTACCAATTCCCCTTTGCATCTAGAAAATTAGCAATAAGATTAACATCTCGATATCTCGATTAACATGAAGCATATTGAGAATAAGCGTTTGTAAAGATAGTTTGTACAAGAGTAGAGAAAGTCATGTGAGTGTAACACATCAGATTTTTTTTCATGATCATAAAAATCGTTATAATGTTGTTGTTTTATTAAACTTAAACCTGTAAAAGCTTTTGCAAGAATAGTTTGCAGATGTTACAGAAAAATAAACAATTAGTATCAAGAGAAAGTCATGTGAATGTAACGTATCAGAACTTTTACTCTTTTTCTCTGTTCTATAGGTAGAAGTTTGGGTCGCGGTATTTACCTGGCAACCGTGAGAAACGAGAAAAAAAACAAAAAGAATCCGATTGGGCAGTAATACGTGGAATCTGAAACCGCGACCTCTCAAATGCGAGCTACCGACGTTACTCTCTCGCTCTGTGACTAAGCTTTTCTTCTTAACAACTGCTAAACTATCACGAAATTCTCTTGTGTTTTCAATTACAAAAATGCATTTGCTAATCTATTGAACTACAGGTACTAGAGCATTGTTATAATTCAGTTTAAATGTTGAATGTACCGTTGCGTTTCAGATACCATGATGATAAGCCAGGAATTTGTTTCGTTCCAATTGTGTAAAAGGCCTAAGGGTGTTTTAAAGGAGCTTTCCGGGTACATGTCTGGAATTAAATAGAACATTTCATGTGATACGTTTAGACCTACTCAGACATTTTTGCAGTGGTTAACGTCTGTTCTTACCACATACGGCACCACAGGCCGTGGGCACTGATGATTAGAGCCCGGATTGTATGTAATTACATATTCTAATGTTACATATTTATGCAGCAATAAAAGGCAAATGTTGACGAGATAAACATGTAGGAATGTTGTACATAAATTTTATTTAAATTTTTACTTTCTTTAGTAGGTACAGTAAGTAGGGGAAGTATTGCATTCCACCGAAAAATTCGATACAAGATTTCACCGGAAATACATGTTTAGAGGCGCCCTGAATCCAAATAAAGCTTTTATAAACATGTCCGTGTGTGGCTGTATGTCTGTCTGTGAACAGCATAACTCAAAATCGAAAAGTCGGATGAATACCAAAGTTGTTATTTGAATTTATTACCTTCCAAACATGCGACACAAGATTTTCAAGAAAATCCTCCAGTTCAAATTACCCTTTACATGGAATTTTAATTTTCTCAAAAATGGCTCTAACGATTTTGATTAAAATGTCATATGTTTAAGATATTTACATGGCAAATGAAATGTACGAGGACTGTCCCAAAAGTACCAGACCTAATAAAGAAAACACAAAAATGTTGGAAAAAAAACATCTTTATTTCTCTACATTGTCTCTTTTCAGTTCGATACACTTTTCCCAGCGATGTTCAATAGCTTCGATACCCTGTTTGTAGTGAGAACCGTTCGAGTTCTGCAAAATAGCCATAAACTGCAGACTTCACCTCTTTTACCACCAAGTCATTTCAACTTTGCAAACAGAAACTAATCACAAGGGGCTAAATCTGGCGAATAGGGTGCATGAGGAAGCAATTCGAACTTTAACTCGTTGATTTTGGCCATGGCATTAATGGATGTGTGAACTGGTGCGCTGTCTTCATGAAACAGAACTTTCTTTTTCGCTAAATGCGGCAGCTTTTGCTTGATTCCATCTTTCAAATGCTGCAATAAGTTTGCATAATACTCGCCATTGATTGCTTTTCCTTTTTGAAGATTATCAATGAAAATTATCCCACGTGCATCCCAAAAAACTGACGCCATGACCTTGCCTGCAGATGGAACTGTCTTCATCTTCTTTGAAGCCGATTCTCCCCTTTCAATCCAATGTTTTGACTGTTCCTTTATCTCAGATGTGAAGTGATGGACCCATGTTTCATCCATGGTTATGAATCGGCGCATAAACTCGGCTTTATTGCAGTGAAACATCGCCAAACACTCGACTGAAGCATCCTCACGATGCTGCTTTTGTTCCATTGTGAGTAAACGCGGCACCCATCTTGCGCACAACTTTCTTATGTCTAAATTTTCAGTTAGTGTGCGATGTATAACACTTTTTGAAATCCCTACGATGTCTGCTAGCTCGCACACTTTCAGTCTACGGTCATCCAATACCATTTTGTGGATTGTCTTCACAATTTCTGGCGTGGTCACCTCATTTGCTCGACCACTGCGATGTTCGTATTGGCAGCTCATATGGCCTCGTTTATTAAACTCTGCTACCCAATACTTCACTGTTGTAAACGAAGGAGCAGACTCCCCCAGAGTAGAATCTAGCTCAGCTTTAATATCCGTTGGACTAAGACCTAACAAATGAAAGTATTGTATCACATAAAGATGGCTAGTTTTATCCATGTTTACAAATTCGCTAAGAGCTTTCACGATTGATGACTGCCAAACAATTACTAAACAACGTAGCATCGTCAAGCTTCGAACTTAAGCTTTATAAGGTTGGTACTTTCTATCACAGTCATTTGTTTGAAACAACAACTACTATCTATACGTCAGGTCAGGTACTTTTGGGACTGCCCTCAAATATCTTGAATTTTCTGGGAATGTCCCCAAAAGTCCTCTTCTTTGCGAATGACTTTTGCATAACTGGGAAATTGCAAGAGTTAGGGAAAAGTTTCTACACAAAAATGTAGAGCTCGTTAAAGCACACAATTTATACCATATACATTTTTTTTAGGAGTAAACCATTTCTGAGATATTCCTTGTTATTTGTTTGAATTTTCCAACACTTTTCTTAAATGGGAATTCGTTATTCGTTTTTTATATGTCCTAGACGTACAAAGAGAATGGAATGCTCCACATAGCAACCAGCTCTTAAATATTTGACTATCGCTTAAAGTCTACCAATTCCCCTTGCATCTACAACAAAATTAGCAATAAAAATTCCGCAAAGGTTTATTTCGATTAACATGAAGTAGATGGAGAATAAGCGTTTGTAAAAATAGTTTGTACAGGAATAGAGTTAGTTATGTGAGTGTAACACCTCAGATTGTTTAATTTATTTTGCGTTTTTTGGGTTATCATAATTAATTTATTAATTTATGCATTGTCCCAATACCGTTGCAGGAAAGGAAAAACGGTTTGAACGTCTAATTATTGTGCTACTCATACATTGACTCGTTTTAATACGCACTGTTGACTTCTTGAGAAGTTGAGCGACCTTTCTCTGTATACAACAGCATATTGTAAGACAGAAGACTGCATGACAACAGAATATTTAGTAAAGTATATTATAATTAAGCGTCCACCCTGCTCCAAAGTAACTTAGAAGCTTGAATGGGGACACTTGTCTTTCAGTGCTCCGTCGCAGAAGTGAATTGATTATGGTCAGTATAGTAATCTCAATTTGACCACCTGCAAACTTCTATTTTTAACAAAAGAATAAAATGTTTGATTTTAAATGTAAATGCTTCATTACTTATGTATTAACATATTTAGGCAATGTTAGTTACATACTTATATACTTATTTGTGAAATTTATAATACATAAATCCGGGCCCTACTGTTAATACATGAAATGAAATGATAATTGGGAAAGGAAATATAAGAAAGAAACGTCCCATGATTAAATTTAGGGTATTTCCCCGGTATCCTAAACCCTTTGTCAGTTATGTGGACTAAGGAAAATCTGAAAAAAACCCTCAGTCAGGGAAGACAGTCCTGTCGGGATTTAAACCATATACTTCCCGTTCACTGTTCGTACCTTAGCGACCTCGGCTACCCGTATCGGTACCACACATATACTTCCAAGTTATTGGGTATTTGGGCTGAAACAACATTATTTCACAGAAGAATACTGCCCCAGTTCGCCATTGGGTTTATGGGTAACCGTTCATTGCCATTACAATTTTATTCCTTTATGCGCACGTAATTTCTCTATTGTTAAATTTTGTTTGAATTCATTCACTTGAATGGAGAATATACACTGCTGTTTGTGAAAATTGCAGCACCAAGAAAGAATTTCCCGAATAACTCCATACTTAGTGGAAGTATAGAAGAGTATGTAAGCAATAAGTGATTAGATTTGCAGAGAGATGGGGTACACGTAGGCCGAGCAGAGCCCTCTCGTGCTGGTCCGACAAGGTCATGTTGCGCCCAGTGTAGTCAGCGCACAGCTGTCAAACAAGGTGAAAACAATAAAGTGAGTGCCAGTATACTTCGGCGACGTCAAAGGGAGCCAAATCGGCATGTGAGTGAGTTCGAACGGGGCAGAATGATCGATCTCCGGTAAGCGGGTTCGTCATACCGTGACATTTCGGCCCGTACAGGGCATGCTGCTACGACAGAGATGCGTGTGTGGAAGCAGTGGATAGATGAAGGTCGTACGCAGCGAAGAGCGGGTACTGGACCACGGAACATGACCACAGCACAGGTCAAACACCAGGTGTGATGGTTTGGGGCGCCATTGGTTACAACAACCGATCTGGCCTCCTACGAATTGAGGGCACTTTGAACAGCAACCGGTACCTAACGGTGGTTGTACAACCTGAGGTACTCTCCCTGCTTCAGGTATCTCCACAGGCCACATTTCAACAGGACAATGTCCGGCTACATATTGCGAGGAATGTACAGGCCTTCTTCGAAGAGCGACGATTACCATTGCTTCCGTGGCCTGCACGTTCGCCTGACATGTCGCCCATCGAACATGTCTGGGATATGGTTGGTCGGCACCTGGTGCGCCACGTCCTCCAGTAACCAGTGTCACGGATTTGTGGGCTCGAATACAAACTGCTTGGAGGAAAATCCTTCAGAAACTTATTCAGAACCTTTTTGATTCAATGCCACGGCGTATAGCGGCTCTAATTACAGCGCATGCAGGCCACACCAAATACTGAATATTAGGGCTCAAAATGAAATGTTTATCATTTGTTACTTGTCATGTACTTAAACTGTGGTATTAAATTCATTGAATTCACGCGTTTCCTTCTTGGTGTTGCAATTTTCACAAACGGCAGTGTAATACATATTTAAGACAAAATTAAGAAGAAATGGTTTTGAAATTTCCAAAAATTAAAATATGAGAAAAAGAACGTGTTTTTGCATAAAATGTGTTTAGACTGTACATTAATGACGAACGTTTTGATCCCTGTGCAATTTGTAAATTAACAACAGCAGATCGTGTTGATTTTAAATCAATATCTTAGGGACAACTTATAGGGGGGGGAGTTGAAATACGAGACCTCAGGTTTCAGAACCCTTAGTTGCTAATACTCCGCATGTCGCAAACCGTAAAATTGTAATGGACGTTGCAAGCAGAAATCAAGTTATATCCTTGATTTTGGTTCTTGCAACTATTGCGTTTCTCAGTTACACATATCATTTGCTTCATTTAGGATATCTGATAAAATGAAGACGTAATAATGAATCACTCTGCACGCTTTTGGTTATACAAGCATAAGCACCAGCAAAAAAATTCTAGACGAAGGCCGGTTTTCGTTTTTGGAACGAGACGAAAATAAACACCAGCACGGCTTCTCTCGCAGCCTTGTGCAAGATCAAATATGGAGGTATGTGGAACCACCGCGGATGTTCCAGACTTGGGACGTCGCCCCAAGGTTCCTTAACCCGACAATTTCCTCGAGAAACAACACATGTGTTGCATGATTCACACATCCATTGGAGCTTTTCTGGAGATGCAATAAGGTGCGCTGGAAATTCTTCACAAGGGAAGACTAAGAGCCTTATCCCGTCAATATTTAATATGCGAAATTTATGGCCCATTATCTCAAAAACTATTTAACAAATTTTTACAGGATTTGGATGCATTCCTTCTAAGTTCAGTGATCTACTTTCATACAATAAGTTTGTGTATTAAGGAAGGTAGGATTTTTTATTAAAATTTGTGAGATTTGTTTTTAAAATAACCAACCACCTTATTAACATCAAAGTAGAACCACAATAACACTTAGAAGTGGTTTTTATCATTCTAAAATTTAATTTAGGTATCTTCAGTAGCTTTTGAGGAAACGAGTCATTTAGAAAAAGTTGTTCCACATGGCTTCAACAAACACAAGCTGCCATATTTAATAGTAGTACCAATTTGTAGAGCAAAACTTCCCCAAAATATGATTAAAGTTTACCTCTCTACTCCAAAGTGTGTAGGAGTTGTGATTTTTACTTTCTCTACAGCGTATAGCAAAGTAGGGGGAGTATTGATTCCGCCCAAAAAATCGATACCGAGATTTCACCGGATATACATGTTTTGAGTGCCCTTAACCCAAATAAAGCGTTTTTGGAAACAAGTCCGTGTGTGTATGTGTGTGTGTGTGTGTGTGTGTGTGTGTGTGTGTGTCTGTCTGTGAACAGCATAACTCAAAAACAAAAAGTCGGATAAATACCAAACTTGGTATTTGAGTTTATTATCTTCCAAGGATACAACACAAGATTTTCAAGAAAATCCTCCCACGCCAGACTACCTTTTACATAGAATATTTTTCGAAATTTGTTATTTTCTCAAAATTGCTCTAATGATTTTGATTAAAATATCATATGTTTAACATATTTTCATGGCAAATGAAATGTATATCTTGAATTTTCTGGGGATGTCCCCGAAAGTCCTCTTCATTGTGAATGACTTTTGCATAACAAAACCGTAAGAGATAGACAAAATGTTTCTACACAAAAATGTGGACCTCGTTAAAACACACAATTTATTTCATGTACATTTTTTTTTCAACTGAACTATTTCCGAGCTATTCCTTGTTCTTTGTTTGAATTTTCCAATACTTTTTACTTTTTCTCAAATGGGAATTCGTTATTCGAGAGTTTATTTATTCATTTTCTTTATGTCCTGGACATGCAAAGAGAACGAGATGCTGCACATAGCAGCTCCCTCTTAAAAGATTTGACAATCGCTTAAAGCCTATCATCTTCCCCTTCCACCAACAAGAAAATCAGCAATAATTTCTGCAAAGGTTTTCTCGATCAACATGAAGTAGATGGAGAATAAGCGTTTGCATAAATAGTTGTACAGGGGTAGAGAAAGATATGTGAGTGCAACATATCAGTTTTTTTAATGCGAATAATGCAAATTTCACAGTATAAAATGGCAAATTCAGTACCATTTTAAAAACTATATTTAAAATATAAGTATTGCACCTACAACATACATCAAGTTAAACAAGAAATTCCAATTAATATGGCTGTATAAAAAGATAAAAATGTCACTTTTTGACAATTTTCTCTTTTATTTTACTTTCCCCTTAAATGAAATAATCATAATCGTGCATAGGAATTTCAAGGCATTAAATCCAGGACGGAAGGAAATAAAGTTCAACTGTTACTGGACTATAGGCAGGGAGGTCGCAGGTAACAAACAATATCCCATCCCTCCTATAGTGTTTTGCCGTTTGCAGACAGCACTGAGACCGGTTTTTACCTGCCTGTCAGTGACCCTTGGCAGGTTTTGCTTACGTTATTCGTAACGATAATTAATTGTATGAGTGTAGATGACCTGAAACTAACTGCTTAAGAATTCATATGACTGGTCATAATGATTCTCGGTAGTTTATATTTTTACTTTCCCTACTACGTATAGTAAATAGGGAAAGTAATGCATTCCACCCAAAAATTCTATACCGAGATTTCGCCAGAAATACGTATTTTGAATCCCCCTGAATCCAAAACAAGCATTTTTAGAAAAAGGTCCCTATGTGTGTGTGTCTGTGAACAGCATAACTCAAAAACGAAAGGTCAGATAAATACCAAACTTGGTATTTAGGTTCAGTATCTTTCAAAGATGCGACACGAAGATTTTCAAGAAAATCCCTCAACCCAGACTACCCTTTACATGAAACATTTTTCGAAAATTTTGATTTTCTCAAAAATGGCTCTAACGATTTTGAATAAAATACCATATATTTAAGATATTTTCATGACAAATAAAATGTATATCTTGAATTTTCTGGGAATGTCCTCGAAAGTCCCCTTCATTCTGAATGACTTTCGCATAACTGGTAAACCGTAAGAGATAGACAAAATTTTACTACACAAAAAATGTGGAGCTCGTTAAAACAGAATTTTTGACATACACATTTTTTGCGAAATGAACCATTTCCGAGATATTCCTTGTTATTTCTTTGAATTTTCCAATACTTATACTTTTTCTCAAATGGAAATTCGTTATTCGTTTTTTTTATGTCCTAAAACATACAAAGAATGGAATGCTCCACATAGCAACCGCTCTTAAAATATTTGACAATCGCTTAAACCCAACGATATTCCCCTTGACCTGCAAGAAAATTAGCAATCAGATAATTTTTGCAAATGTTTATCTCGATTAACATGATGTAGAAGGAGAATAAGCGTTTGTAAAAATAGTTTGTACATGAGTAGAGAAAGTCATGTGAGTGCAAAACATCAGATTTTTTAATAATGGAAACCCAATGGGGAACTCAATTCTCCTCACCACGAAGTGTTACAATTTCGGAACATTTACTTTATTTAAACCGCAAACGCCACGCAAGTGGTGAACCTAAGAAAATAGGGGGAGTCGTCCTGATGAGCGGTGCATTCAGCCTCATGACGGCATTGGGGATTAACTTAGTAGTAGCTTGGTGGAAAAGTAGTAGCTGCGATCTCACAAACCTCGTCCAAGCGCCTTGGGGAGCGGCATGCTGACCTAACCACAATACTGCCCTTAGCTCGTGCTGTCCTGTGTGTACGGAGGCAGTGAATGCAGCATCTGTGCGGTGGGCCTTGTCTGCTCGGGCTGTCGCGCCAGGGAATTTGTGGTTGGCGAAGGTAGGGTAAATAGTCGCTGCATGGCAACTTTTGACATGGGATACCATTTGTTGCAATCGTAATGGTGGGGCGGCACTTTGTCGCAGTTCTTGCACAAGTGTACATTGTAATGACAGAAACATTTACTCCCTGTTTTGCCTCAACTACCCTGTTATTTCCATCTTGCATATCTCAGGCATTAAGGAATATGAGAGTAGGTAAGTTTGAAAAGTCGTTCCCGACGACCGACCACTCTGACCCATGCGTTTTCATCGGTTTTTTTTCCCCGGGTTATTAACGAATACTGGAATGGCTTGTTTCATCCCCCGAATTTTCTGTCCTTCCGTTTCGTTCCATGAATCATTTCACTTACCCTTTACCCCGTTTGGTCTACTTCAGGGTTGGACGTGTCGGCGATGGTGTTTCGGTGCAGCGTGGCGTACCATATGTAGGGAGGGGTCCCCAGTCTGCCTATTCTATTGCCGGGACGTCTATATCTGGAAACTGTAGGGTCCATGTCGTTGCTGTGCCGTCACTCCTGGTTACGCCGTCTGGTGTCTCTTCTCATCTCATCCCTCTCTACCGGGGACGTCCCCTCATAGGGCGTAGGTACAATATCCGCAATCCCGGATCGGTACCGAGTCCACTCCGATACATATTCCATATAATTGAAAAACCAGCAGAAGTATGTATACTTTATAAAAGTTAAAGAACTGTCGAGGTACTCTGTTAAACTTCTCCTAAACAGCCAGGACTCAAGTTGCTACCAAACATGCTGGCTGTGCTTTCTGACTTGACTCAGACGTATCTAGTCACACTGGAAATCAATGAGTAAAAACTTCCTCTTTCTTTCTTTTGTGTACCTTTAAAATTTTCTGTTCTAGACAGTGAAGTTGTCCCTTTCTGGAAATTGATAACCTGATGACCAGAATTCCTTCTTCATTTCGATATCTACTCAAGCTGAAACCTTCTGTCTTCTAAAACGTGATCTAACGCTTTTTGGGAAATGCTCTCCCGTATTTCAATAAACCTCCTCTAAGTCACTACAAATCCCACGAGGACCGTCCTCCTTGACCGAGGTTTTCTTCAGTCCTCAAATTGACAAATGCCGGGGAGGAACCCTAAACTTAAGTCTGGAACGTTTACTTCCCAATTCATATTTCATCGCCGAAATTGAATGCAGTAAGAGTAGGTGTTAAACCTATTAAAGAAAATCGAGCCACTACAAACTTCCCGTTCTGCCTGAAGTATTTAGATAATTATTAATTCTAACACTTATTCACAAATTACCGCAATTAGTTATGATTGGATACACAAATAACGTTTCATATCGTAATGCCTTTTCTCGTGCATATGATGCTCTGCGCGATCATATTATATTATTCCGCTACATAAATTCCATTGAAACACAATTTGGTAGTCTGTATGGCCGGAATTATGTGTACATATGAAAATACTGAAAAGTTTTACATTCATGTAAAATCAAGTTTTCGAAAGGTTATTTCACAAAATTGGTCAAGAAAAGAAAGAAAAAAAAAATACATTATTAGCCCATATGCCTGAAATACACGTGGATTTGAAGGCATAAAAGTGCACTTACTGAATGTTGTGTCGCCATTTGTTATTAACATGCAGCTTTTACATCCACTATGAGCCATAATTTGATGTAACAAATAGTGAGAGCGATTATGAGCGCGTTCGCGCGTACACACACAAATTCTTATTTCTTCATTTATTTTATGCTGAATATTTTTGTATCCTATAATTGCCCTAGGAATTTAATTTTATTTCCTTGAAGTTTTTATGTTTTCAAAGAATATAAAAGTTAGCTATCACATAGTGATTACATCATAAAATTTTAATATAGGTGGCGTTTATTTATAATAATTTGCTTATAATGACGTTCAATCAATTAAATATTTCCAGTATCTTTTATCAGTGCTGTGTTTATATCATCTGGCATTGTAAACAAATTTCAGTTCCTTTACTTGTTCTATTTTATGTTACTTCTACTACAATTTTAACCCTTGTACTTTCTTTGCCTGAAAATATTATAAAATATACTTTTAGTCCTTAATATCATCATAGGTATTGTGTTTCGTATATATTTTATTTTATTCATACACTGTTGTTGGTTATTTATGATGTCTGAGTATTGTAAATACTTCACCAGCAGTGAATGTATCACGTCAGATTTTTTTATATCAATTTTTTTAATCCAAATAAACTTTTGCAGAAATAGCTACATTAGACATTTCGTTACAGATACAAAGGGAACAGCGTTGGTCAAATGTTTAGGAGCTAGAGGCTATATGCTGTCTTTAAAATTCCATACGGTTTCCATGCAATCGCGAGAAACAACTGAAAGTTGGCAAAACTTCAAGGGAATGGCTAGGTATTGAACAATTCGAACCATTAATAACGGATTTCTCGGAAATGGATGATGCCACAAAAAGGTTGTTTTAAATAAATTGCGTGTTTTAAAGAGATCTACAATTCTCGTGTAGTACGTTTACATCTATCGCTTAACGTTTACCAGTCATACAGGATTATACAAAATTCCTTCCAAATGAAGAGGACTTCATAGGTTATTCTCAGAAAATTCAAGATATACATTTTATTTGTTATGTAAATATCTTTAATATATCTACCTATGGTATTTTAAACAAAATTTTTAGAAAGTAAAAAAAATTCGAAAAATGTTCCATGTAGAGAGTAGTTTGGAGTGGGAGGATTTTGTTGTAAAATCTTCGTGTCACGTCTTTGGACAGTACTGAACTTAAAATACCTAGTTTGGTGTTGATCCGGCTTTTTATTTTTGAGTATGCTGTTCACACACAGACCTTTTTCTAAAAATTCTTTTTTTTTATTAGAGGGCCTCAAAACATGTATTTCCGGTGAAATCTCGGGATCAAATTATTGGTTGGAATACAATACTTTCTCTACCTACTATGTAGATACGTGTAGAGAAAGTAATTAGCTTTCGTAAAGATAGTAATAGCTATAACAAATAAACCAATGTTGTTAGAGAAAGTCATGTGAATGTAACACATACTTCTTTTTCCTAATAACTGTTTCCTGTAGTATTCCGCTTTTTATCATTCTTGCTTTCTTCTGAAAAAGAGAAGCAAATGTAACGGTAATCTTGTTTTACTTCATGCTCTTAATTTTAGTTTTTACTGTGTAGCTATATAAATTATAAATTCGTTTTGCACCATTTTATTTACTCAAAAATAGTAAGATTGTATTGGTTCGTTAACTTTTCCGGATCATTGAGGATTTCAAACTCATTGCGGATGTTTTTGTTGTTATTGCAATTGTTATAATTCATGGGGCATGCATTCAGAAAAACCTACTTTCATCAGCTACATGTACGTGATTTATCTGGCAACACGGTTTGTGGGCTGAGATTTCTCCACTCACTTGGTATTCCTTACGCGGCACTACGAACATCAAGCATTCTGAGCATCCTCTCTAAGATCGTGAATACCTTGCATATTAGTACTCCAGAAATGCACACTTGAACTAAATTCATTTTAAAGTAGTAATTAGTTTCTTTACCACTTATGGAGATAAGAGAATCTATTAAAGTCTACGCAAAATACACGTTTTGAGGCCCCTAAATCCAAATAAAAGCAGTTTTATTTTCTCTACTATGTATAGTAAGTAGGGAAAGTATTGCATTCCACCCAAAACTTCGATATCGAGATTTCATCGGCAATACATGTTTTGAAGCCCCTGAATCCAAAAAAAACATTTTTTGAAAAAGGTTCGTGTGTGTCTGTGAACAGCATAACCAAAAACGAAAAGTCCGATAAATATCAAACTTGGTATTTGAGTTTAGTATCTTTCAAAGATGCCATACAAGTTTTTCAAGAAAATTCCACCACCCCAGACTACCTTTTACATGGAACATTTTTCGAAAATTCTGATTTTCTCAAATGGCTGTAACGATTTTGATTAAAACATCATATGTTTAAGATAATTTCATGGCAAATTAAATGCATATCTTGAATTTTCTGAAAATGTCCCCAAAAGTCCTCTTCCTTCTTAATGAATTTTATAACTGATAAACCGTAAGAGATAGACAAACGTTTACTACACAAAAAATGTAGATCTCGTTAAAACACACAGTTTATGTCATATACGTTACACTTTATTGAAACAGGAATTTATTAGTTTTGTCCTGGACATGCAAGGAGAATGGAATGCGCCACATAGCTCTTAAAAGATTTGACTATCGCTTAAAGCCTACCATATTCCCCTTGCACCTACAAAAAACTTAGCAATGAGATAGTTTCTGCAAATGCTGATCTCGATTAACATGAAGTAGATGGAGAATAGGTGTTTGTAAAAATAATTTGTACAAGAGTAGAGAAAGTCATGTGAGTGTATCGCATCAGATTTTTTCAATAAATGTTAGATTGAACACGCTTTTCACTCTATGGAGGAAGGGAATGACTGTAGATGAACAAAAACTTTCCGCTCTAGCCGGGAATCCAACCCGGAACCTCTGGGTAGAGAAGTCAGAATGTTGACCACTCGAGCACAGAGGCAGTCTCACAATAGTTTTGTTTGCTCCGTAAGAATAAAATTTCTGAGAATTCTCTTAGTGCTACATACCACAGAGCTTCCAGGAACTGGACGTGCATTTTACTACTGTTTTATAGTCCTCCAACCACAAGATCTTACCTGGGAGAGGAATGTGCTGCAGTGGTATGTGAGTTTATTGCGCAGGTTTGAGCATTACATATTTAAGAGTTATATCAATTCACCTCTGATTTAAATACAACCTATTTAGTTCGTTTAGATGGACGTGGAAAATGACAAATGCTTACCAATCATGGTCAATGAAGCCTACGAATGAAATAGAATGTCCCAAAAGAATGTAGAATTGATTTTACTACGAGGCGTCTTTTTAAAATAGGTAACATTAAATTTTTAAAAAATAACAGAAAATTAATTTCCAAATACTTTATTATCATTCATTACCTTACACTACTTCTCCACATAGTCACCGCCGTTATTGAGGCTTTGTCGTAACGGAAAACCAGTTTTTATATTTATTCGCCAAAGAACGATACCGCCTGTGATGAAAGCCAAGTCTCCACTTTTTGTTTCACATCTACGTCGTTGAAAAGTTTTCCAACAAGGAATTTCTTCAGATAAGAATGCGATCAGATCTTGATTTTGTTCGGCTGCGTGTGGCCCGGCATTGTCACTCATTCTTGTTGCTCCATAAAACTCACACAATTGGCGATTAATGTTTGCTGGCGTAACAATTCTCGCATCCCAAAAACTAATCGCTGATCTGACTTCACAGTCGGCGGATCGTTCGATTGTTTTGAACATTTCGAAACGCTCTAACAACAGTAAAACACAAAGTGACGATCGCTCGCAGCTGCGTCTGGCTTGCTAATGAATGGAAAAAGTGATCGCCCATGCGGAAAATCGCGACTGCAGCGGCAAAATATTAAAAACGGTGCTTACTTTAAAACATCCTCGTACTTTTTGCCTAGAACTACGAGGGGCACTATTTATATGTTGAGCCTAATAATTAAAACGAAGTAATTTCTGATTGAAAACTGTTTTATTGTTTTTCAAAATATTCTCCTTTATGATCTCCACTTTTTGCATCCGTTTGAACCATTTGTCAAAACATTTATTCTAGTCTTCTTGAGACACCTCCAAAACATTGTTTTTTGAAGGCATCAACGGCTTCTTCTGCCAACGAAAATCGTTGTCCACGCAATTTATTCTTGATGTTCGGGAACAAAAAGAAGTCATTGGGTGCCAAATCAGGTCTGTATGGCGGATGACTCATCAATTCTATTTTTTGATCCTTCAAATACTCTGTTGTTAGACGAGATGTGTGTGCGCTCGCATTGTTTTGATGAAGAACGATCCTACGGTACTTGTTGGTTTTTCTTACTTCATCGAAGACTTCCGGCAAACAAATGGTTGTGTACTATTCTGCATTGACCGTTTTACGTTCCTCTAAAGGCACTGTTGCCACATGGCTAGTTTTGCTGAAAAAGCAGGCGACTATTTACTTCGAAGTGCTGCGAGTGCGAACAACTTTTGTTGGATTTGCTTCACCTTGAAACATCCATACAGTCGACTGCGGTTTACGTTCCGGCTCATATGCATAGATGCATGATTCGTCACCGTTTACAATCTTATATACGTCTTTTGAGGCACTGCCATTGTATTTCTTGAGCATTTTTGTACACCAATCAACACGAGCATCTTTTTGAGATTGCGTCAAATTATGTGGGATCCAACGAGAGCAACCCTTTTTCACGGCTAAATAATCATGCAATATTTTATATATGCTGATGGAACTAATGCCTAGGGGTGCCTCAATCTCACAATATGTCGCATGACGTTCTTTCATTATTAGTTTTTGCACAGCATCAATGTTTTCTGGCACAATAAATGATTTTGGAAGACCTTCACGCTTCATCACTGAGCGAACGGCGGCCACGATTAAATTCGTTATACCAGCGTTTCACAGTGGCAAAGGATGGAAGCCAAATGTGGAAGTTAGTTGATCGATTCACTCTTGTCGTGATAATCCACTTCGAAAATCGTAATAAATCATTGTACGAACATTTTCACGAGTTAATTTCATGTTGGTTTTATTTATTTATTTTTTTTGACACACAATTTTCAAGTTAGTGTGAACAAAACAAATGACGCTCTATTGACAAAATGTTTGAAGTAGATTATGGTAAAAAATGTCAAACTTTCTATTGGAAACGTCAGATGGCACCTACACATTCAGGGCTGTCAAGGCTCAAAATATAAATAGTGCCCCTCGTACCTAAAGTGCTGTAGAAGATTGTTAACAACTATTTTAATCCTGCAATGGATGGATAATACTTTATTGTGAGAGTGGATCTCTCTCAGACCTGTCGCCCTCCGTAGTGTAGTGGTTACCATACTAGTCTCTAATTCCCAAGGTCGCGGGTTCAAATCCGGTATGTGACGGAATCTCGGAGATACCCTTCCTGAGGAGAGGTAGGTCTGAGAGGGGGGCCGCCGGCGTAAGGATGTAACATCTGGAGACCTGTATCCGAGCCTCCACCCTGGATGGTCGTCCTCTATGATCTTCGCCCCGCCCCTTCCTCCTGAAGGTTTCCAGTAGCATAATAGGCGACTCTGCGCTTAAGTGCCGCAATCTTCCTCCGTTCCCTGACAACCAGAGTTTGCCACTGTCGCTCTTTATCCCTCGGTTTAGACTGAGGTTCCGAGTCATTCCAGTGTTGGCGGGATGAGGGCCAGCCTGAGAGTGCGTTGTAAGTGTACCTACCCGTTATGGGTTTAACCGCTTATTGAATAGGATGAAGGTTGCAAGCTGGTGGGTCAGTTTTAGGTTACGGGAGTGAAAGGAGATAAAATTGTGCCTAGACGGCTGCTGGTCAGAATGCAACGTCCCTTTTGCATAGATCCAAAATATGCTTATTTATTGGGATTGCTGTTCACCTTCCCTCGGAGTCGTCCTCCCTGGTGTAGTGGTTACCATGTTAGCCTCTAGTTCCCGAGGTCGCGAGTTCAAATCCGGCGGAGGGCGATGGATTTTTTCGGGCGTGAAAATCCTTAGCATGGCTTCCTTTGGAAGGGAAGTAAAGCCGGTGGACTAGTGTCGTAGATTTACGGCACGTAAAAGAACCTCTGTCCGGATAAAGAGGCCTCTGAGCAAAATTACCGGTCTTTCAATATAGAATGGGACACTAAGGACCACAGTTATTAAAGAGCATCCATAAATAAAATTCATTTTAATTTAACCTATCCTCGGAGATATGCAGTATAAAGGAGCCACTGTGCATCTTGTGCGGCCAAACTCTTTGGTATCATCAATTACAGCAAGCAGGAATTATTACTCAACTATGTAGGATCGCAATATTTTGTGACTTGTTAGATACACTTGTGCTTTTGTGCATCCCCAAAGAAACACTCTATGGGTATGACCTCCGTATGGAGCTTAAGGGACAGCCCTCTACAAATCCACCTCCATGGGTAGGTAAGATGGAGCAAACGCGAGGAAATAAAGTGCCGGTGTGGAATGCCTACGTGTCAGTGATGCGTTGCCACCTGCAGCTGATCTTTATTTAAAATATTACCGTCCATTAGCTGAGTCTGCAGGAGATCCAGGAATCGTTCCTATTGAAATCGCTTTCCAGAAAGATGGTCTAGTTAGGCGATCTCCTAAAATACTTCACCAATCATTCAGCTTCCACCAAATCTGGGCACGATGCTCATGGATCCATCAAGGATTGCAATCTGTCCAGGACACCAGGTTGTGCTGGTTTAGGTGGCCGATGAAGGTACTAAAATCTGACCAAGAAACGGACGGATAAAATTCGGCTGTTGTTACAGACACTGTATTACCATCACAACTCAGAGTTGTTTTATTTTTACTTTCTCTACTACGTATAGTAAGTAGGGGAAGTATTGCATTCGACCCAAAAATTCGATACCGAGATTTCACCGGAAATACATGTTTTGAGACTCCCTGAATCCAAAAAAAGCATTTTTGGAAACATGTCCGTGTGTGTGTCTGTGTGTGTGTGTGTCTGTGTGTGTGTGTGTGTCTGTGTGTGTGTCTGTGAACAGCATAGCTCAGAAACGAACAGTCGGATAAACACCAAACTTGGTATTTAGGTTCAGTATCTTCCAGAGATGCGACACGAAGGTTTTCAAGAAAATCCCCCCACCCCAGACTACCCTTTACATGGAACATTTTTCGAAAATTTTAATTTTCTCAAAAATGGCTCTAACGATTTTGATTAAAATATCATATGTTTAAGGTATTTTCATGACAAATGAAATGTATATCTCGAAATTTCTGGGAATGTCTGCAAAAGTGTTCTTCATTCTGAACGACTTTTGCATAACTGGTAAACCATAAGAGATAGACAAAATTTTACTGCACAAAAAATGTAGATCGCGTTACAATACACAATTTATGTCATATACATTTTTGTTGTTGAGTGAACCGTTTTCGAGATATTGCTTGTTATTCCCTTAAATTTTCCAATACTTATACTTTTTCTCAAATTCGTTACTCATTTTTTTATGTCCTGGACATGCAAAGAGAATGGAATGCGCCACATAGCAACCAGCGTTAAAATATTTGACTATCGCTTAAAAGCTACCACATTCCCGTTGCATCTACAAGAAAATTACCAATAAGATTGACATCTCGATATCTCGATTAACATGAAGCATATGGAGAATGGGCGTTTGTAAAATTAGGTTAAACAAGAGTAGAGAAAGTTATGTGAGTGTAACACATCAGATTTTTTTTAATTCAGGAGGTTTGAAAATGCATTTTTTGATGAAATCTTTACATCGATCTTTCGAATCGAATGCAATAGGCACTAATTGCCTTAGCATAAATCAGCGGCAGATAAAATAATAATAGCCTTCAATGCATCACTGTTATGTTTCCAAAAACATGTAAAATGAGAAAAACTAACCTTTTATATTCTAATACTAAAATTTAGAAAATATAGTGTTAGATTTTTGCCAGGAGCGTAGCGGGGTGCGGGACCGAAGCCTCCCGCAGCCAGAAAAATAGCCCCGAAACCTCCGGGACCCTTAAAGGTCCCTAATTCCATAGCCCCCAAGCCTCCCCAAAGCAAGTAGCAGTTCCAGTCCCTAATTACATAGGCCCAAAGCCTTCCGGTCGAAAGAGGTAACAGTTCCAGTTTAGTGTTTATAATATTTGATGAAGCATTGCATACGGGTGGAAGATGCTACATTTTTTGCGTTTATGATTAATAACAAAGAAACACGGCTCTAGTACCAAAAGAAAATGAACCTCTAATGCTTAACTTTCAATTAGTGGTTGTTGTTACAGTTCGTTTAGCGTTACCCGGGGTGTACCACGAGGAAGGGAACTGGCTCGCACCCCAAAAGATTCCATATTTATCAGCTTCGTCATTATTTCTTTATTTTCTGTAATTTACTCACAATGGATCTGCATTTAGATGCTTCGTTATTTTGACATTCTAAACCTACATCATACAGTAATATGTATTTTTATCTTTAAAATAAGCGGTATTTTTCCTTTTAGATTTTATTTCCATGTATTTCCAGGTTTGGTTCTATAAGAAATCGACTTCACGTATTCCATTCTTGAAATTTTTCCAGCTTTGAAATTTTCTACTTACTTCATCATGAGTTTCAAGTGTGGATAAGACCTTTCCTTTTTTCATTTGTTGATGAATTAATTGCAATTTCAGTATCCATCTTGAGTTTCTTCAGTACTTCAAGAAATCTATACAGATCTGCGCTGTAGGAGTAAAATTGATTGTTGTATTTGTTGTGGAAACTTTCGCAAGCGTTGGTAGTTCTCTGTCTATTGCAACTTAGTTCTGCCCAGGTGGAAGGAGGAAAGAGTGCATTTTCGTCGATGTAAGTTTCCACTAAATAGTCGCAAAACATCTGTAGTTTTTCCGAAACAGGCATCACTGCCATGAAGTCTTCAGCAAAACAGTCACCAACCATATCAGGATCCAGCATTGGCAAACCAAATATGTGGTTCAGAAATTTTCCTATTTCATTTCTGGAATAGTAGTCATGTGCAAGTCCCAAGTTTTGCATCTTTCGCCACCAGCTTTGTGTTACATGATATTTACATCCTTGGATTTTAACATCAGTCCACACTTCTCTTCCAGCAATCATGATGATTTCTTCAAAGTCAGAAGACATTGTTGATGGAGAGAATTTCAGATCTAGCTTATTATATTTATCCACAACTGTTGAAAATACCTGCTGATATGACGAAGTTTTCTTCTCCTTCAACAAAGAAAATACCGTTGGAATGTAATGTCCATTAACGAGCCCATGGATAGTAAATAGCTGGCAAAAAAAAAACTTGTGGAATACTTGAAGGTTCCATCAACATATATTGTGTCACACTGACTGAGTACTCTGAGGTTTCCGGATTCACAAAAGATTACAACGTTCTTCGCAGCATCGTTATGTAGCAACAACTCGGCTCCATCTACAGTTTTCACATTTAATGTGTTCAGAATATCATGAACCTCCTCTACTCTTGTGAGCAATTTTGGCAGAATTTTCCGCCTAGCTTTGTATATGGACTTACATAAATTGTGGACAACTCCAGTGGTTACTTCTTCCGTGTTTTCTCTCTTCAGTTGCTGGTATATTAGTTTTGATGGGCTTTCACATATATTTTCCGTAGCTTTTATCTTCAGATCACTAAGTACTTTCTGTCTCTGAATTTTGTCACTAGGTGGTGCCGCGTGGTTATGGTCCTCTTGAATATCCAGGGCATCTATTTCTTCAATGGAAATGGTTTTAATAAAACTTTTGCAACTTTTAAAATTGCACGTCCATCGCGCTACCCCACTTTTTTAAACTCTTCTGAAATCCGAAAGTGTAACCGTTCCGATTTAGACTTTTCCTTCCTGTCCTACTCACCGTAATTTCAGTCTCGTCGGAAAACATGTTAACTGTGTACTAATTTGCCGTACACTGAAAGAAATCAAGGAAAAACTTAGGCATACCCATTCCACCCCATCTGCTGGCTAATTACACCGTTTTCGCGGGAGACTTGGGGGTTGCTACCTGCTAAGCTTAGCTGGTACGGGAGGCTTCGGTCCTGCGCTAGCGTAGCGAGAGGCGCAATGGGGGGAAGCTTCTTCCACTTTTCGAAACCTAATTTAGACTTTTTGTTGGCTTTAGTCCTTGCTTTCGATAACCATCAAGGGCACAAAAAACGAAGTTAGGAATTTAACTTTAGCACCAATATCTGTGAAAGTCTAGTTTTGTTGAATCGTACATTTATCAGTGGATGCGTTACGACGACCGACTAGATGTAACAATGCACTGAAATAAAGTACTACAATTTCAGCTACTAGTACTACAACTTGAGCTAACTAAAGAAGCTTTTTTGATGTTTTGTACTATTATAGCAGGCTGGTATGCATTGCCTACAGTTCTAATTTCAAGAGTGGTGGCCTGATAGTTAGCGGTCAAACTCGGAAGTACAGCGCGATGTTGCCGATGTGTGCAACATGAAATATGTATATGGAGGGATATTTTCATAAGCGCAAAAACATGGCAATACATAAAAGTAAATAATAACAAGAAGAATTACACATAGGGAATAATAGAAAACAGCAAAACTAAAACACAATAACTGCTAGCTGAAGCGAAGAGCTTAAGACGGAGAACGTATACAATAATGAATGACCAATGAGGTAACGTGACATAGGTAACGCCGGCAAATAACCCGGTTATTTTAGAAACGAATCCTCACGCTCAGTTGTTTTTCCAAACGCAAAGCTAATGTCAGACAGACCCAAAATAGTTCCAACTTCCACGCTGATTGAAAACGACGACTAAAAATAAGATATTAATAATTTGTTTCCTAATTATATATATAATGTTATTTATATTCAGAATAGGTTAAATCACTAACAACTGAAATTTGTGTATGTGTGTGTGTGTGTGTGTGTGTGTGTGTATACAGACTGTATCTTTATTGGTGTTATATATTTGGGGGACATGTTCTTGGCATCAAAACAGTAAAAAAAGTTCATACGAACATGGGCCTGAAAATCATTTATTTCAGAGTTACAACACAAAATCTAAAGTTAGAAAAATTGTTCGAAGTGGCTTCCTCTTGCTTTGATGCATGCAGTAAGCCTGCGTTTCATGCTCTGGCGTACTCTTTTGAAAATTCCTGGTGTGTTTCGTATTTGGTCAAATCCAGTTTGGATACGTCCTCTCAAAATGTCAACATCAGGTACAGGAGTCACATAAACCAAGGACTTCAAATGTCCCCAGACGAAGAAATCCATTGGATTCAAATCAGGCGATCGAGGAGGCCATGCAATGCATCCCTCTCGACCAATCCATCTTTGCGGAAATCGATCATTCAAAAACTTACAAACTATCACACTGAAATGAGCTGGAGTACCGTCGTGTAAAAACCACATTCATTGGATGATGTCCAGAGGCACATTATCAGTTAAGTGATGCAACTCAATTCTGAGAAACTGGCGATAGGTTTGTCCATTCAGACGCGGAGGGAAGAAGTAGAAGTAAGGTGATCATGAATGATTCCACCCCAAACGTTGAGAGAGATCCACTGTTGATGGTTGTCCTGCCGTACTTCATTAGGATTTTCAAATGCCCTGCTATGAGTGTTATGAAAATTGAAGATGCCGTCACGAGTAAAACCAGCCTCATCCGTGAATAAGATACAGGCTAGGAAATTGATGAACACAGCGCACTGCTGTAACATGCGTTGACAGAAACGTCTTCTTGACTCAAAGTCCGCCGCATTTAATCCTTGCACACGTTGAAGGTGATACGGGTACAGAAGATTTTCATGCAGATAGTCATATGAATCTTTCTCTTACAGCCATACGTCTTATGTTTTGTGATGGGTGTGCATCCACAGCACGAAGAACTCGTTCTTCAAGCTCAATGCCTCGTACCGCTCTTGGTCTCCCAACATCCCTAGTACTCCTCTCAATTGCGCCATTCTTTCTCAAGCGTTGGTGAATTCGTGTGAGTGTTCTTGCACACGGTAACTGCCAGGGTGCCTTTCTGCATAAAGTTCACGTGCTCGTGCTGCATTGCCGTCTGCACGGCTATACGTGTAGTGCTTATCCTCTGTTCACTCATGGAATACATCTTCTTTGACCTATAACAACGAAACGGTTGATTTTCAGACCCACGTACATATGAACTTATTTGATTTTTTTGATGTCAGGAACACGTCCCCCAAATATATGATACAATTAAAGATACACCCAATATATATATATATATATTAGTCATCCCGAAAAATATTCTCCTACGTCTGTGTTTTTTATGGTTTTCAACTAAACTTGAGCTGCATAAACGAAGTTTCTACTAACTCATATAATATGTAAATCTTCATTTCCGTAAGCACCGTGCATGACAAGTTGTTTCATGCCTACAGACGGACGGATGGACGGCCAAGCCGCACTAACAAGCGCTCTATAGCAGCAAAAAGAGAAGGAAACCAAAAAATGGATAATTATAATTTGATTGATGGAGTCATTTAAAGACGAGGGATGTTAATGGAGGAATAATTACTACATTAAACCGTTATTGCTGAAAGGTGGTTTAACTTTCTGGAAATGAAAACTATAATTATATTTCTTTTATCTTTAACTTTACATTTAGATTATATATTAAACATGGTTGAACGTTAACTACCGAAAGCACTCGGAGCAGTTTAATGTCCTTTTTCTCACCCCAATAACGTTCTGCCTAAATGGCCGCATATGAATGTTCTTACGCCGTGTTAAAAAAGTTAAAACAATCTATTTTACTTTTTTTATGATCAACTGCATAAAGCTTACAGTAGAATTCAAGTGCTTTGCCACTTAACACTTTCATCAACTTCAGAAACATTTAACATGTATTTATTTATGCAGTTCTCACATTGCCTACGACAGTGTGGATTCAAAACGAAGCGGTGAGAAGAAAGCAACTTGAAACGGTGTACGGTACACAAATGCTGCTTCTTCAGTCTTCTACTCGTATTGTACATTCATATTGTGACTTTCTCCAGTTTTTACTTTCTCTACTACTCTACTTCTATTCTCTACTATTAACTAGTAGGGGAAGTATTGTATTCCACCCAAAAATTCGTTATCGAGAGTTCACCGAAAATATATGTTTTGAGATGTCCTGAATCGAAATAAAGCATTTTTGGAAACAAGTCCGCGCGCGCACGCGCGCGTGTGTGCGTGTGCGTGTGTGTGTGTGTGTGTGCGTGTGTGTGTGTGTGTGTGTGTGTGTGTGGTGTGTCTGCGGGTCTGTCTGTCAAACTGTGAACAGCATAACTCAAAAACGAATAGTCGCATAAATACCAAACTTGGTATTTGAGTTTAGTATCTTCCAAGGATGCGACAAGAAGATTTTCAAGAAAATCCCCCATTCCAGACTACCCTTTACATAGAACATTGTTTCGAAATTTTGAAATTTCTCAAAAATGGCTGTAAAGATTTTGATTAAAATATCATATGTTTAAGATATTTTCATGGCAAATGAAATGTATATCTTGAATTTTTTGGGAATGTCACCAAAAGACCTGTTCATTCTGAATGACTTTCGCTTTACTGATAAACCGTAAGAGATACAGAAAATGTTACTACACAAAAAATGTGGATCTCGTTAAAACACATAATTTATGTCATATACATCCTTTTTTGTCCAGTGAACCATTTCCGAAATATTCCTTGTTATTTGTGTGAATTTTCCAATACTTATACTTCTTCTCAAATGGGAATTCGTTATTCGTTTTTTATGTCCTGGACATCCAAAGACAATGGAATACTCCACATAGCAACCAGCTCTTAAAAGATTTGACTATCGCTTAAAGCCTAGCAATTCTCCTTTCACCTACAAGAAAATTAGCAATAATATAGTTTCTGCAAACGTTCATCTCGATTGACATGAAGTAGATGGAGAATAAGCGTTTGTAAAAATAGTTTATAACAACAGTAGAGAAAGTCATGTGAGTGTAACACATCAGAATGTTTAACTGTCACCTCACTACTTCTCACTGTCACTTTTTTGATCCAGTTCAACTTTTACTGGGACTTCACTTAGTTCACACTGCCACTTCACTAATGTAAATTAGTTCACACTGCCACTTCACTAATGTAAATTAGTTCACTTCACTTTCCTTCTTGGTGTAGCAACGTAATGAAATATGCTCAAAGTAGCCATAGGTAGCCTTTTCTTCCGGACGGTTCACTCGCTGGGGAGTCGAACACAAGACTTCTTCAATCTCTCCTGCAGTAACAGCACCCACTGCACGTTATAAACTCACTTGTAGAACCGCAATTGATGTCGACCAGAAATGCACTCGCTAACTCGCTGACTAACTATTCACTCGAGAACAGTTTCTTATATAGCCAATGGAATTTTCCACAAAATATTCTAGAACTTTATGGACACACGCTCTGGAGGTGAGGGGAAGGAAACTTCCGGAAGATCCGGTCATCTGCCAATAGCGCTTCTAGTGTTTACGCCGGACAAGAGCGCGACTTATCTTTGTTTATCTCCGGCTGCTTGGCGCCGACCTCTCGGCCATAGCCGCTGCGTCACAATACGTCTATACACGTACAGATTACAGCAAAATTTAAGTTTACTATAAAACATTGTCATGTAACTTTATTTTTTATTTTCATTTGCAGTTAAAATTTTCACCTAAAGTAAGTCTCTGTTTTCGGAATTAATTTTCTCCCGTCTTCTATCCCACGCGCGCGCGTGCGCGCGCGCACACACATACACACACACATAATCAAGTGCAACAAGAAATTGAATTGGATTTACCTTCTCTATTTCTTACCAGTGGTGGAAGTATTGCGTTGACTACAGTAATTCCATATCAAGATTTCATCTTAAACAACGTTTTGAGTTCCCTTAAACCCCAAAAAATATTTTTCCCTGAAAAAGGAAAGGTCCGTGGGTCTGTATATTTGTCTGTGTACCCATCTACTTGGAAAGCATATCCCAAAATGTCGGATAAATGTCTCTTCTGCGGACGCAAGGCAACGGTTTGCAAGAAATTTCCGTCATCCCAATAAGCTTCTACACGAAAGAAATTTCGTTATATTGTCGTGACCTCTATATCAAACTAGCTCAATGGGGTGTACAGCGATGAGGTTACCGAGGATCTTAAAGTTAATAATTCACATTTACGAGGTCAGACGGGGGACGCAGCTGAGAGAAATTATAAAAAAATATGATGTGTTACATTCACATAACTTTCTCTACATCGTGAACATTTCAGTTAATTTCTATTATTTGTATTCTTAAGTTAATCAAGTTAGTTAATATCTGCACATAAATGATTTCAGCTAAGTGGTTGTTGTGAAGAAAGACATAAATAAGTTGAACTGCAATCTGCAAAAGCAAGTTATGTATATTTCATAATCTTCACAGATGTTTTATTTAACAGGTATTAAACTCTTAACATAAGAAAAACATAATATACAATTGTAGAGTTATTCTTTTGAAATATTAATACATATATGACGATAACTTCCATCATAAAAGAACGATTATGGCTGCAACTGTAACGTTGTTGGTTTCATCATACTGTTGGTATATCCTGGCCACAGACCACTTGTAGACACTTACCCCGGTATTCACCTTGCGAGACTGAGGGAAACCGTGGAAAACCTCAGTCAGGGTACTTGATAGCTGTTTCAGTGCCCACTCAGATATTGTAGGAATATCATCTTTAACAGTTATAAATATTTTCTGGAGCACGTCTTTATCAGGCAGTAATTGATAAAATTCTAAGCTCTTTGCGAACCTAGTAGATGGACGTGATTGCTCTATTCGGTATTAGTGTCGTGAACTGGGAATTCTGGCGTATTTCGCTTCTTGAGCCTTCTCTTGTAACCATTCTGTGACAGCAGCAAACCTGCCGAGCAAGGACGGATACTCCAGTCACCTTCACCTAAGGTTGGACCTCATAGCATTCTTAGATTCCGGCTTTTGGTGTCCCCCTCGGTAGCGATAATATGTAACAAAAATCATTATACCATCATTAAAAACTATTTATAAATGTTTATGTGTTAACAAACTAACCAAATGTTATAAGGCGTTGAGCTTTCTACTTCAGTAGATTACGCTTTGTGCATAGAGTAGACAGGCCTTTTTTAAAATCACTGACTTTCACTTCGTATTGTTTCATCCGGCAAAATTGCATATATAGGTTTATGGTCAGAGAAAAGGGTTTCATACACACCAGCAGAAATGTCGATGTTGGAAAATTTTATGTCTATCTGAGTATTAAAATTTGTTGTTGAAATGTTCTTATGCAGCTTGCTTATTAAATTAAGTTTATTCAAATAGTTTGAAATATATTTGTTCTTTTGCTCGTAAATGTCGAAATTAAAATCTCCCATTAGTAAGATTTTATTTTCTAAGTTGATGTTCTTTAAAACAATTGTATTTATACTATCTTCAAAGGTATTACTTTTGGCTCCAGGAGACTTGTATCCACAGACTACGTAGTGCTCGTTAATTTGAAATGAAATTAAATCAATATGACCTTCATTATCAGCTCTATTAACGTAATTTACATCCTGAATTTGAAACTCTTTTTTCACATATATGGATATCCCTCGTGAGTTTTTTGAAAATGAAATTCTTAATTTCTCATTGAAACAATCTATGCATAATTTATGTTGAAGTGAGGCTAAAGTTTCACTAAATATTAATGTCTCCATTACTATACCACTGATCTGACCTTATACAATCTATTTTCTTCGGCAGTGAATTCACATTCTGATAGATGATTTTTATTCCTCCGCTTTCCCTTAAAGTGTTATAAGACAACTTTAGACGTCTTTCTTGTCTTAATCTATCCATTTCTACTATTATAGGATCATTGCTTCTAGGAGCTTGAGGAGATCTAAATTTACCTATAAGGTATAACCCAGACAAAGTGGGCACTCTACTCAAAGCAACATACAGCATTGATCTGCTTATTCTTTTGCATTTTGTCAAGTCAATGCATAGTTCTTTATATGTTTGTCCTTGACTTTTATGGACAGTTAATGCTTCGGCACAGACAACTGGAAACTGTATTCGAATTACCTGTTGTTCCAATTTGTTTGATATATTTAGTATTTGCCTTTTTAAATCTAATGGAGTTAAATTTTGGTTAATATTTTCGTTTTCCATATATGCACATCGTACCATTCTTGCTCTTCGACCCACATGTTCGTCACCAAAGTCTAAGAATATTATATTAGGTTCGCTGGAATTGGGTTTCAAAGCAATTTCTTTGAGTATCCCGCAAGCTCCGTTGACTAAACCATCCTCTACATCTATATTGCTGGTTATCATGTATTTAATACCGATTTTTAACCTCAATTCATGAGGCAGTCCATTAACATCCGTTAGCTTCTTGTTTTTAATTGCATTCAAAATGCCATTTTTAGCGCTCTCAGATATTGTTCCTATAATAAAGTCTCTTGCTACCGATATAAACTCTTCTGCATTATGACTTGTTATTCTCTTTTCATTGTACTCCTGTACATCTACGTTCCTTGTAAATAATCTTATCGCGCTCTCTGGTACTTCATTTGTTTCCACAGTTCTAGAATTTATTAAGGTAATATCGCTAGTGCTTCTTTTTCCAGTGGCTAAATTATTTAAGACTTCCACAAATTCTAGTTCATCTCTTTGCCTCATTATTTCTGTCAATTCATAGAATTCAAACTCATCCCATAGAGGACTTCTGTCAATTAAGGAAGAAAATTCATTTGAAGCAAATTTATAAATTGGAGTGTCCATTACAGGTGGTAGCTGATGGAGGTCGCCGACTGTTATTACCGAAACTCCTCCAAATGAAAGATCAATTCCCATTATCTGTCGCAGCCTGCTATCGACTCTGCTGAACATTCCGCTTCCAACCATGGATATCTCGTCAATAATCAGCAATTTCAGATTAAATAATTTCTCTCTAATAGTATTGGCTAAGTCGCTGGATAGGGCGGGCATGTTGCCTGCAAACTGTGTCACAGGTAAAGCGAAAGCTGTGTGCAATGTGACTCCGTTAATCAAGAAGGCTGCCTTTCCTGAAGGGGCGCATAGCAGTACTACTATTTCATCTTTATCGCCTCCTGGTAAGCTGTCAAAATAGTGCGTTATCACCTGATACACCGCATTTATCACCGTACTTTTTCCTACACCAGCGGAGCCGCTTAGAAATATCCTCATTGGCAGTCTGTTAGTTTTAAAACTGTTTAGTACATGCATGACGAATTCTCTCTGCTTTCCGTTTAATTTGTTCAATAATTCAAACATTTTTTCTCGAGATACTCTGCTAGGAATTGTGAATCTGTTTATGTCTTGTTTATCAGCCCCTTCCAAGCCGCCTTGTTGCAAAATGTCCACTTTTTCTATCGGTTCTTCGTTCTGAAGTTCTGCATCGTAAGAACTATCACTTTCAAAAATATTATTCTGAAACGTCTGCAAGGCTTCTTCCAGTGCTTCATCTGTTTTAATAGAAAATTTCTTTCCATTTTTTTCGATTTCTTCCAAGCTAGCGCAATATAATTCGTAGCAATTCTTGCTCTCTATGTCACGAATCTCATCTCTAAATGGCATCAATAATAGCACTTGCTCTCGATAATAATTGTCGGGATCTTGCGCCAGCTTGTATCTCCTGTATCTAATCACTGCAGGCTTTCCCCTTTCTTTTATCGCAGTTTTAGCATTTTCATCATCGTTCATTTCATCAATTATTCTTTTGTAGGGTTTATAATAATTAGCCACGAATTCTGCTAAACACACATGCTCTAAATGTTTTGGACGTCGACAGTACTTCTGTATAACATCTTGCATATAAACGTCTTCTGAATCTGCCGGCAGTTGTTCCAAAGCTCTCCTGTTCTTCAGCATCACCACCCGTTCTTGTGAAGGACTGGTATTTATGAAGATGACCTTCCTGCTGCTCTTTGACATAGGGAGAGAAAGTACACAATAAGCTGCTTCCTGAGCTGACATTAAATTGCTGTTTAAAAACACGTTGGATATTTTGCGCAATTTTTCCTTTAAGCTCTGGTTCCCTGATTCTACATCTTTCGCTGCGTTTCTCAGAAGTTTCGACAATCCAGACTCTACCTTGCTTATATACTTTATGATGTAAGTAGCCAGTCCGTACTCTTCCAGAACTAGTTGTATGTCCATGTTAGACTCGAAAAAATGCAGCATATCTTTGTTGTAAGCATTAATACCAACTTCTAGGCTAGATCTTTTTAGGAACACACGTGTTTGCTTTAAAGATGATCTTATTGCATTCATGTACTATATTTCAGTAATGTTAAGTTTTTTTAAAATTTCTTCGAAAGAAATTGATTCTAGCTTTTTATAAAAGTAACACATCAAATTATTTATCTTTTTCAGGCTGTCCTTTATTTCGTTGTTGTTTTCAACTTCTGATAATGGAGTCAAAATAGTGGTCCTAGGCATCATAGGTAAAGGAAAATGAAACCTGCATGACATTTTGTTTTTCCTGCCTTTATAGCAAGTGTGTGTGTGTGTGTGTGTGTGTGTGTTTGTGCTTCTGAAGAGCAATGTAAGGATCATGTTCATTGTACTCGCACGTGATATACTTGTCAATAAAATGTATAACTTCTTTGATTGACTCTTGATTTGATGGATTATAACTCGGAGAATCTTTCAACCAGAAAAACATGTGTTCATGGGGGGAGCCTCTCATTTGAAATTCTACCCTCTGATAATAATCCTCAACAACATGCTCATCAAATATACTGTCCTCTGCAGTAAGAAGTTTTAAGAAAGATGAAATCTTATAATCGAAATATCGAGCACACGTAACAGGGTCATTTCTAATCAACAACGTCTTTTCACTGTTACTCATTTCAAGCGCTTCTTTTGGAGTTAACTTCTTATTGTGTTGCATATAGTATAACGATGTAAGCAGTTCGGGCCACCAGCTTTCTGCTGCAGACAGAGTAACAAACCAGGTAGGTTTTCCTAACTGCCTGATCATTGCCATTAAATCCTTCTTCTTCTTCTCCCAGAATGCTGGACTGGATCGGATCTCTTTGGTGAACTGGTAGCCGCTGTCAACTTTAATTAAATTATTGACAAATTCTTGATTTAGTAAATTCCCTGCATTAATGCTAGTCGAGGGTCTTTTAGTTCTCCTCAAGCACATATTCATGTTGGCTACGCATTGTCTTTCTATCTTCTGTTTGGCCATGAACAATAGTCTGCTTGGTGTGGAGGATCTGCGATCAACTCGTCTACATTCAGATTTAGTCCGATCGCTGTATGTAAGGTATTTTGGCATATTAAAAGCCTGGCCCGCGAATATTTTAGGAAAGCAAAGTTCATCAAAGTGTTCTATTAAATGCCAAGCGACTGGTATTTTGTCCTGTCCTGGCGCTATTATCTCTATTGTGTTTGTTCCTGTTTTATTTCTGGACATTAAAAGTACCTCTTCTCCTTCGTCGTTTTCACTGTCATGATCTAATGAAATTTCTTCTTCGCTTCTAGTTTCCAAAGAGTTTACCTCTTTAGCTTTGTTATCGACGATAAACTCCATAATTTTTGTGTATTGTTTTTCATACCTCTTTAGGTACATTTCATCTATTTGGATATCATTATTCTTATATAGTGGAGTTTCTTGCAGGTATTTTAATGCATCACAGACGATTGCTGGTCTAATTGTCTCATACATGTAGTACGATTTGTGCAGAATATGCCGTTTTAACTGTAGCTGCATCGTTGCCATATCATCAAACGTTCTGGGTAGAACTTGCAGACACTCGTTAATGTCTATTGGAATATTTACAACTGATCCCTTTACTCCTAACTGTGGATTAAGTGCAAAGGCTTTTAAAGGTCGCATTTGCATAAATGGTATATAAGGACTACATAATCGCTCCTCTAAAGGAGATAGTTTCTTGATACATGCTGGTATATCCACAAATTTCATACCACAGCTTGTCACCATTTTTGGAACTTTTAGTTTCATGATATAATTCTTACAAGTACTACACACATGTAAAGAAGAGTAATTATGTATCCTTTCAAGAAACTCTTCAAAATTGTCGTTACCTTGTTTTCTTTTAATTAGATTCGTGTTTAGTTTACTAATGGAGTGCTCAAAAAACAGACCTTCACAACAACAGCAAACATACTCTGGTACATTTTTTCTGCCTCGGATAAAATTCAATTTTAATCTTGACGAATTGTTATCTGTTTGTACTAATTTGTTATAGATGTATTGTCTTGAACAGAGAATCTCGTTACTTCTTTGTGATAGTTTTAATGATTTAGTCTTCATTTTTTCGGTTTCTGTGTAGTTTTCATTTGTTCTAATTTGCTTCATATGCTCTTTGTTTTTCTCTCCTTCCATTTCCTTGTAATTTTCGTCTTTTCTTATTTGCTGCATAGGATCTTTGTTTCTTTGTCTTTCAGATTCTCTGTATGCTTCGTCTTCTCTGGCTTGCTGCTTATATTCTTTGTTCTTCTTCCTTTCAGATTCCTTGTATTCTTCATCTTCTCTGGCTTGCTGCATATAATCTTTATTTCTCTTCCTTTCAGATTTTTTGTATTCATCTTCTCTGGCTTGCTCCATATACTCTTTATTTCTCTTCGTTTCAGATTCTTTGTATTTTTCATCTTCTCTGACTTTCTTTTTATACCCTTTATTTCTCTTCCTTTCAGATTCTTTGTATTCTTCCTCTTCTCTGGCTTGCTCCATATATTCTTTATTTCTCTTCCTTTCAGATTTTTTGTATTCTTCATCTTCTCTGGCTTGCTCCATATACTGTTTATTTCTTTTCCTTTCAGATTTTTTGTATTCTTCATCTTCTCTGACTTTCTGTTTATTCTCTTTATTTTTCTTCCTTTCAGATTCATTATATTCTTCATCTTCACGCAATATTTTCATGCTATCTTTTCTCTTTTTCGTGGGCTGTGAATAGGAATGATGCAACTTTCTCTTATTAACTTTTTGATCAGTTAATTCCTCACTCACTGTTCTACGTTCTGAACGACCATCGGTCTCGGAACCATTAAACACAAAAGGAACTAATGTGAATGGATCATTAGAATCATTAGCTACGGGAAATTTTTGTATCATTAAATTTAGCAACTCATTTATGTTCTCGAAAGCAAGTGCGATAGCTACACCTTCTGCATCGTACAAACCTTTTGCATTACAGCTGTGTGGGTCAAACAACCAGTACATGGACTTATTCTTAATAACAGCTATAGATTTTAATTGTGCAGTAAACACACCGTAGTGATAGCACTGGAAAAATGTTTTTAACACACTGCCTAAATCCCTCGGTATGATCCCTTGTAATGCAAAATTATTTGTTACTGCAATGCAGATTACTTTTACATCATCAATTACAATATCCTGCAGCCAAACCTCATCAGCACACAAGTAAGGCGGATATGGCATAACACCATCATAATTTGAAATTGATTTTAAGTGCAAATCATTGCCTAAATGAAGAATTTTATCAATTACTTCAGAACTCCAAGTATCAATATTTATTACAGTTGAAAAACATAACGCCATCACCGAGTTGCTTGTGCACTGTGTGTTTTTAACCTCACCAAATATGTTATTGTTTTGGTTCAAGGTGCCGGTAATGACTTTGGCTGCTTTCACGTAAAACAACTTCTTAACATTAAAATTAAAACTGGTTCGTTTCTTACTAGGCATTATGAAAAGTCCTAAAACGTAAACCAGTAAACAAAGCACACAAACCAAAATAGAAACACCTGAAATGGTAGTATAACAAATAATATATGAATGAATAAAATGAAACAGCCCTTAAACCGTGGAAACAAAAAATATAAACTAAAATAGGAACACTTAAAATGCTACTATAAGGAACAATAAGATATGAATTAATAAAATGAAACGATCTTACCAAATTGGTTCAAATCAGCATTCCTTAGAAGCAATAACCGCTAGAATATTCACAAAACCAGAGCAGTTCGTTTATTTCTCAGTATAAACAAGAAGTGCATAGTTACGACATGCGAGAACCGCATTCATATATTTCATTCCTAGCATAGATAAGTTATAATGTATAGATGGTTAACTCAATCTTAAAACATTGGTATCTCTGCATTCAAATATTTCATTCCTTGCATAGATAACTAACAACAAATAGATAGTTAATTCTGTATTAAAGCACTGATCTCGCATAAAACTTCGGGCGATCGACTGGCTTCCATTTATTTTCATACGGTAGGTGTAGAAACTTACACAGACTTCGGTGGCTCAATTGCACAAATAGCGTGATATCGTATCTCCATTTCTGCTTTTGGTCTACAATATGAAATTGGTTAACTGTTCTCACGTTTACAACCAAATCAAAATAATACCTGAGGTTTTCTGTTTTTTCTTTCCACTACAAATCTCTGAACCAAACCCAAGTTTGTGATCTGACTGTAGACCCGAAAATAACTTAAATTGGGTGTTTTCAAAAGATCCACATTTTAGGTGTAGTACATTTTCGTCTATCATTTAACGCTTACCAATTATACAAGATTATATAGAATTCCTTCCGAATGAACAGGATTTTACAGGCTATTGCCAGAAAATTCAAGATATACATTTTATTTGCCATAAAAATGTCTTAAACATATGATACTTTAATAAAAATTTGTTAGAGTAAATGGTAAACCGCAAGAGAAAGACAAAAGTTTAATACATAAAAATGTAGATCACGTTAAAACGCACAATATATGTCATAAACATTGTTTTTGTAAAGTGAACCATTTTCGAGATATTCCTTGTTATTTCTTTGAATTTTCCAATACTTACATTTTCGTTGTTCATTTTTTTTATGTTCTTGACATGCAATGAGAATTACATTTTACACATAGTGACCAGTTCTAAAAGTATTTGACTATCGCTTAAGACCTACTATGTTCCCCTTGTTTTGTATTTGCAAGCGCAATATAGAAAAAAAAATACAGTAGCCTTTAAGAATTGACATATCTCTTAATAGCTGGTTGCTATGTAGAGCACAATTCTCTTTGCCACAGATTAATACTCTTTGCATATCCAAGACAAAAAAAAATGAATAACGAATTCCCATTTGAGAAAAAGTATATTGGAAAATTTAAGGAAATAACAAGCAATATCTCGAAAATGGTTCACCCAGCGAAAAAAATGTATATGGCATAAATTGTGTATTTTAACGCGAGCTACATTTTTTGTGTTGTAAACTTTTGTCTATCTCTTATGGTTTACCAGTTATGCAAAAGTCGTTCACAATGAAGAATACTTTTGGAGACATTTCCAGAAAATTCAAGATATACATTTTATTTGTCATGAAAGTATCTTAAATATATTATATTTTAATTAAAATCGTTAGAGCCATTTTTGAGAAAATTAAAATTTTCGAAAAATGTTCCATGTAAAGGGTAGTCTGGGGTGGGGGGATTTTCTTGAAAACCTTCGTGTCGCATCTCTGGAAGATACTGAACGTAAATACCAAGTTTGGTGTTTATCCGAATGTTCGTTTTTGAGTTATGCTGTTCACAGACACACACACACACAGACACACACACGGACATGTTTCCAAAAATGCTTTTTTTGGATTCAGGGAGTCTCAAAACATGTATTTCCGGTGAAATCTCGGTATCGAATTTTTGGGTGGAATACAATACTTCCCCTACTTACTATACGTAGTAGAGAAAGTAAAAATATTAGAAAGTTCCTAACAGAAATATTATCCCATGGTGTGGATGAGGGAAGGGATCTATCTACTATAATAATTTACATTAAATAGAAGTGGATGGTAACTACATTTATAAATCGGGATACATTACCTCCTTGCTTCCTTGTCTATCGGTGAGGACGCCATACTGTTGGTATGGGTAGCGCGCACACACTAAAGTCTTGCCTCGAACAGTAACTAGCCTCGACTGACTGAATCCCACGCTAACTCGGCGTGGTAACGCTATGCTAACTGGCTTATCCCCTCCACTCTTGCGCAATACCCGGTCTGGGCCGTCAGGTTACATACGCAATAATGCTCGTACGTCACAATATTCTGTTTTCTGAAAAATTATTGTTATGATTTTAATTGAGATATCCCAAGTTTAGGATAAAATAAAATGTATACATTGAATTTTCCCTAAATAGTTCACGAAGTCGTCTTTATTCTTGAAAAATTTTACAGAAACTGGGGAAAGCTTAACAAGCAGACAAATACTTGCTGCAGAGAGAGAGAGAGAGAGAGAGAGAGAGAGAGAGAGAGAAGAAAAACAAGAATGTCTGACATTAACCGTTTTCGAAATATTCGCTGTTGCTCTTTGATATTTTCTCATGTTTTAAGCAGTACGCTGGAAATAGCAGGTCATTCCCTCGTTTCTCATGATTCATGTAAAGATTGTGCAGTATAATGGCTAACATATTACAATTATCGATGTGCTATTTTGGACTAGCTAGCGTTTCTGCGTACGTACGCAAAATGTATATTGCCGTAGGATGTGATTATTTGTCGTATTTTGCTTTATAACACGATTATCGTCTTAATCATTACAAATTATTTATTTCCATTTATTTTATATTATTCCATTAGCTGACTTCCATGAGTTTTGTAGCTATGGAAACTGGATAAGTATAATGGAGAATATAATAATAGTAATAATAATAATAATAATAATAATAATAATACACGAAGTAGCTTACAGTAAATTTGCAAAATAGACCGGAGTGTGTGTTTGTGTCATTTGAAACTCGTTTATCTGTTTGAAACAATTTCTAGAGTATAACAGCATAAAATACGTAGAATTAAGCTTTTCCGTTAATATAATCAATAGAACGCTCAGCTCTGCTCGCATTATTGCGTTAAATGCAAAAATTCCTGTATCTACGGCTTTCTTGCTGTTTCTCTCCCTGCACTTTTCTCACTCGCCCTACACTCGGTCTCTCTCTCCCTTTCTCCTCCCTATCCCTTTGTGTTTTTCGATCTCCCTTTCGAATATATTTCACTTTCTATCTTCTCCTCTTTCCCCTCAGCTTCTCTCTCCTTTTTGTGCACTTTAGTTGTGATATGATGTGTTGAAAACCGGTAAAAAACTGTTTTTTATGGAGTGTTTAATAAAGAAACAGTGTTATAATCTGTGAAATATTCATCCTATCGAAATTTTGTAAACTGCAAAACTTAATAGAAGTATTGTACTTACAGATCTTTATTACTAGTATTTTGTGTCGCATTAGAAACCCCTTTACACAAAGAATATAAGATGCTGTATAGTCTGTTTTCTAAGTGGGATTAAAGTATGTTGTCTGTCAAATTCATAATGATCTCTCTATCTCTGTGTTTGTGGGGGGGGGGTCAAAAACGAATATTCGAATAAATAACAAATTCCTAATTTAATTCAGACACCATTCAAGGATACCAGATGAAGATTATCAAGAATATCCCCCTCCCTAAACTACCCCTTTCCTGGAACAATTTTTATTGTATTCTTTTTTCAAAAAATGGCTATAGCTAGTTTTATTTAACTACCATATATTTTAGATATTTTCATGATAAATATCTTCTGAAGTCCTCTTCATTTTAACTGAATTTTGTATAATTGTTTGTAACGGAAAGTATAAGGCAATACTAAAGCTACCAACAGAAAAAATGTAGAACTCATTGAATATGTATTTATATTAAATAATTTTTTATATCAGTAGTTATTTTCTATATATTTCCTACTTCTTCTTTTAAGTAGTCGTCGGTTGAACTCTCATGCGGCATCTAGAAATCATCTTTGGAAGTACGCGATTCTCCTTTTTCCCGCGTGTGTTCAATAGTAACAAAAGCTACTGGCCTGCTAATAAACAAGTTTTTTTTCTGTATCGTGCATGCAACCAAGCCCATATTGCTTAATTTGAGATTACTTATGGCAAACATTTGAATAAGAGTGAATAAATGTAACACGAATAAAATAATGTATAAACACAGAGGTGACTTTGAATTTGCGACCGGTAGAAAATGTTTTGGGTGTGACGTATTAGCTTTTCTAATGTCGATATAATATGCATACTTAATAGCTGAGTAACTGCACTGTACACGTTTTTCCAGGACGTTTAGTCAATAGAAGCACGCTAACAGACAATTCCTCTATATTTTTTGGTTAACGGATAGTGTCAGCATTTCGTCAACAATCTTTTCTCCTACATCTATTTTAGTCAGCAGGAAAATTCGCAAAAGGAATTTTCGCTAACACATAACATTCCGTCAATTCAATAACAGAGGATACGAGTTCTATTGAGCATGCTCGCAAATACAAGCACGAGAAAAGCGGAGGTCGTCAGGCCGTAGCGAACCGCAGCGAAACCTGTCGTTTCTAGATTTAATCCGAGGTCGTCCCTAGGTTTAGTGTTTGTGTATATACGAACTCGTATTTCTATAATTACATATCACAACACCGCTTTCTCCTACTCCATTCACTGCCAACAGAATCCACCGCATCTTTCCCAACCCTAGGTACCAATAATTTTATAAACAGCTCTCGGCTGTTTACTGAAACAAACAATAAATAATATTAGGAAAATGGTATAGGACAAATGGATTCGGAAGAAATGGTTTAGTAAAAGTTGATTAGGAAAGATAGTTATTTGGAAAATGTGTTAAGAAATTCAGTTTAGGACGATTGGATTATGAAAAAACGATCGGATATAAATAAATAATAATAAACTTTCAGGTATAGGTCAAGTGGCCTGTTCGTTCTCCAGAATTCAAATTCGCTCCTTCCAGCATTTCCATGAGCATCTCAAATTTCTTCTTCCAATTGACTTGTAGGCAGGAATTATACCGTTCTCCATTTTTAATAGATGCTCGTTGCATTCTTGACTATATAGTAAATCTATAATTTGTATTAAACTTTTAGTTTTTAAGTCGGAGCATGTTCCGGAGCATAGTGTATATCCTGCCAATGGTCTTAATAGTTTTATTATTTTAGCTGCCTCTATTTTCTTTCTTTGATCTTTAATCAGAGGACGTATGTTAATGCTGGGATGTTACAAATCAGATTTACAGTTTACACTTAATTATTTACATTCATCCTCGTCAAATTTTTCAGTTGACATACCAATAATATTTAGGAATTACACAAAGCTTATCTTATCTTCCTTCCTAAACTGAGGGGACTTGGCACCGATCCAGAGGGGATATTGTACGTACGCCCCACTAGGGGAGACCCCGGAAGGATGAGGCGAGAGGAAACACTGAGCAGCCGGATCCAGGCGCGACGGTACAGCAATGGTAGGGTCTCTAAGTTGCCAAAAGTAGACAGACGGACCCGGCGACCCCGCCTCACAGAGAGGAGTTCTAACGTCCTTCAAGGGAGTTCGGATACCCCCCGAACCAGCCGAAAGCCGAGGGACGGAGGGAGTTAACGGAGAACATCCTTTTCTGCGGCTGAAACACCATTGTGATGCTTCCGACCCTGAAAGAGACCAACGGGATAAAGGATGAATGAAATGATGAATGGAACGAAATGGAGGGCAGAAATTCGGGGCTGAAAGGAACCACTCCAGCATTCGGGGATCGAACTACAGATGTTGCCACCTGAACCATCCCGCTCGGTGATTACACAAATAGTCAAAATATTTCGTTGACAAAATTCTTAATGTCGACACTCCCCTTGTCGAGTTTCTCAGTTGTCAAACTTATCATGATGACGAAATGTCTTTTGACCGATCGTCCGCTGATCTACCGTATTATCATCGCAGGCTCTCTGCGGTACTCCGGCAAAGAGCGGCACTGCTTTTGTGCAAGACAATTACACATAATGTACATATCTGATGTCTTCAACTGGCGCAACAGTGAAAGTTAGCGACAATTGACTATTACTAAGGCAATCATGACGTTAAATCAGCCCAGAAAACAATTGTGATATTACAGCTCTGGTGACTTCAGAAGGAAACGCTGGAGATCTGATCGCTCTACTTCCTGCATATGATTACCGAGCCCTACACCTGTTGCCGGTGAGTCTAACAGATTGTTACGTAGCTCAACAATGCGTCTGATCCACCCTATCATCAGCACAACCAAATTCACACCGGTGACGTGATCGTCCCACTCGGGTTGCCGATACCAATTGTGTTGTTGTCTTGTGGGAACCTTGAACCAAGGGCGGAGAGCCAAAAGAAGACCGCACCCAAAGATGTACGGGTGAACACTTGCCACTCTTTTGACGTTTCCGTCCCATATCGATACAACTTCAAGCGCTGCCGGGAGAAGCATTGCAAACACAATAATAAGTGTCCTTGACATTTACCTGCAATAACACGTTGTGGAAATAAAGATGTGTTCATGGAGGAGACTGCTCTGGGTTCGTAACCAGGCTTTTATGGACATAATGAGTCAGCGACTCATTCGTCATCTGAAAATAAGGACAATTCCTCCCAAAAGTATCATCCAGCTAACTTACGATATAATATTTGACTAGGAAACCTCCGGAATATGAGGCAGACATGCAATGTGCAGCAAATTCCAAGTCTTAACATCATGTCAGTCACAAATAATTATCTTATTGCTAATTTTCATGTAGATGCAAGGGGAATTGGTAGGCTTTAAGCAATAGTCAAATATTTTAAGAGCTGGTTGCTATGTGCAGTATTCCATTTTCTTTGCATTACCAGGACAAAAAAATTTCTAAGGTGTTACACTCACATGATTTTCTCTACTCTTGTACAAACTATTTATACAAACTCTTATTCTCCATCTATTTCATATTAATCGAGATAAACATTTGCAGAAACGATCTTTTGACTTACAAAGAAAATTACATTTTACACATAGCGACCAGTTCTAAAAATATTTGATATGGCTGAAGGCGTACTATGTTCCCCTTATTTTGTATTTGCAAGGGCAATATAGAAATACAGTAACCTTTAAGCATAGACATATCTCTTAATAGCTGGTTGCTAGGTGCAACACCATTCTCTTTGCCACAGATTAATACTCTTTGCATATCCAAGACAAAAAATGAATAACGAATTCCCATTCGAGAAAAGCATTGAAAAATTTAAGGGAATAACAAGCAATAACTCGAAAACTCAACTAAAAAAATGCATATGACATAAATTGTGTATTATAACGCGATCTACATTTTTTGTGTAGTAAAATTCTGTCTATCTCTTAAGGTTTACCAGTTATGCAAAAGTCGTTCACAATGAAGAATACTTTTGGAGACATTCCCAGAAAATTCAAGATATACATCTTATTTGTCAATGAAAATATCTTAAACATATAATATTTTAATCAAAATCGTTAGAGCCACTTTTGAGAAAATTAAAATTTTCGAAAAATGTTCCATGTAAAGGGTAATCTGGGGTGGGAGACTTTTCTTGAAAATCTTCGTGTCGCATCTCTGGAAGATACTGAACCTAAATACCAAGTTTGGTGTTTATCCGACTGTTCGTTTATAGTTATGCTGTTCACGGAGAGACACACAGACACACACACGGACATGTTACCTTTTTTGGATTCAGGAGGCCTCAAAACATGTATTTCCGATGAAATCTCGGTATTAAATTTTTGAGTGGAATGCAATGAACCAACAGACACTCAATAACCTTCGTGTTAGGGCCAAGAAGTTTCAATATAGGAAAATACTTTAAATTATTTGTTTTCATACTGCTTCTTATTCTTCAAATGTGCTTGTCCCAACTCAAATAGTTTCAGCTATAAAACAAGACATGAATAAATTAATTAAACCTCTTTCAAGCTTAAGGGGTCGAGCGGGTGAAATTTAAATTGAGCATAACATTGGCTATCTCCCATTCAATTCTAATCTGACATTAATTTGTTTAAATCAAATTACATTTTATAAATAAATATGAAGAATGGAAGGTTTTGAAATGCGCATTGATTGGTAACACCTATTATAATTTGTTGCTAACAATATGAAAAGCTACAATGTACATGCAGTCTGGATCTGAACAGCAGAAGGGATTAAAAACCAAAACTTATTTACTTTCTCTACTATGTATAGTAAGTAGGTGAAGTATTGGATTCCACCCAGCAATTCGATATCGATATTTCACCGGAAATACGTGTTTTGAGGTCCCTGAACCCAAGAAAAGCATTTTTAGAAAAAGATCTCTCTCTGTGTGTGTGTGTGTGTCTCTCTCTCTCTCTCTCTCTCTCTCTCTCTGTGGATGTGTGTCTGTGTGTCTATGAAGACCATAACTCAAAAACGAAAAGTCGGATAAATACCAAACTTAGTATTTGGCTTCAGTATCTTTCAAAGATGCGACACGAAGATTTTCAAGAAAATCCCTCCACCCCAGATTGCCTTTTACATGGAACATGTTTCGAAAATTTGGATTTTCTCAATAATGGCTCTAATGATTTTGATTAAAATATCATATGTTTAAGATACTTACATGGAAATGAAATGTATATTCTGAATTTTCTGGGAATGTCCCCAAAATTCCTGTTCATTCTGAATGACTTTCGCATAACTGGTAAACCCTAAGAGATAGACAAACTTTTATTAAAAAAAGTTGTAGATCTCGTTAAAACACACAATTTAAGTCATATATTTTTATTTGTGGAGTGAACCATTTCCGAGGTACGCCTTGTTATTTGTTTCAATTTTCCATTACTTATACCTTTTCTCAAATGAGAATTCGTTATTCGTTTTTTTGTCCTCGACATGCAAAGAGAATGGAGTGCTCGACATAGGAACCAGCTATTAAAAGATTTGACTGTCGCTTAAAGCCTACCATACTCCCCTTGCACCTACAAGAAAATTAGCATTAAGATAGTTTCCGCAATTTTTTATATTGATTAACATGAAGTAGATGGAGAATAAGCGTTTGTAAAAATAGTTTGTACAAGAGTAGAGAAAGTCATGTGAGTGTAACACATCAAATTGTTTTTCAGGAAAAGCAATTGTTCTGAAAGAGTGAAAATTTTAAAGACAATGATTTAGTAACCTCAAAATAGGAGGGAGGGCACTTATTCTTTGTGCTGCTCAAGTATTACAATACAAGCAGGGGGACTAGTTTTAGATGTGTAAGATCGGAACAGTTCACTTTGCTAGAGCATGTCTATTTTCGAAGTGCCGAGCAGAGAATGTGTCTGATCAGCGACAGGAGCGACAAATAACTCCAGATTAGGAAGAGCGGTGCTGAGAGTGAAGTGACAAAACACGTGCTGTTGACTTCAGCTCAGCTTTCATTATTCAGAACACGCAATGTTTGTTCCCTTTACTGCACGTGTCACCTGTTAAAAGATCGTTTTCCTCACACGCCAACAATAATTGTTATTACTGCAGTGTTCCAAAGCTGGGAAGATGTTCCAGAGGATGTTGAACCTGCCTCAATTCCTTTCCTTGCCGCCGCTCCCACATCCTTATGAGGACATGGCGATGAACCTCATGTTTCTTCGCCATCAACTCTACAGTCACAAGTGTAGCGACTCCGTCCGTTTAGATGCCTAAGAAAGGAAAGTATTGGACCCAAAATTATATATCAGATTTCAGCGGAAAATACACCTTTGAGGTTCCGTAATCTAAAAAGGCAATTTTTAGTTTTTCTACCACATACCTAGTAATTAGAGGAGGTATTGTATTCCAACCAAAAATCCTAATCATATTTCACCGAAAATACATGCTTTGACACGCGTGTGTGTATATGGATAGATTAACTCAAAAATGAAAAGTCGAATATATGCCAAACTTGGTGTTTAAGTGCAGTATCTTCCAAAGATGGAACATGAAGATTTTCAAAAAAATCCTTCCACCCCAAACTATCCTTTACATGGAAAGGTTTTCGAAGTTTTAGATTTTTTAAAATGGCTGAAATGATTTTGATTAAAATTCCATATATTTAATAAAATATGACAAAAACATGACAAATAAAATGTAAATCTTGAATTTTCTGGGAATAGCTTATGAAGGTTTTTTATTTACCTCTGTGTAACTGGTAAACGTTAAGAAAGAGACAAAAACGCATTACACAAAAATATTTAAAAGACACAATTTATTTCCAATAGTTTCTTTTTATGACATCAGCCATTTTCGAGATATTCATTATTATTGATCTGAAATATTCAACGCTTTTGTCAGTTTTTAAAATGCTGTCGCTATTCAGCTGTTCCTCGCGGTGTCCCTGTAAGGGAGGAATTTCTACCCCTTCAGCTGCCGTGGTGCGGCGCTGCGGACCCTGAGCACTCGTGATACTTCTGACTTTACTAGAAGTACGCTGGGCCATATGTCCGAGACCCACCCGTAAGGATGTCCTTTGGATTGGGTTGAACTCGGCGGGGCAGTGGTTCCCGATGCCCATGGGAGATTGCAGACGTCTGGGCGGTTTTCCTTCCGGGCGGGGTTGTGAGACGCCTTAAGGTCCTCCGATACCGCTCTGGATAGCCGGTAGACAGTTACTACAGGGTGAGCCAAAAGACTTCGAACCGCCTGCGCGGTGTTTTTCCTGTCCGCGTTCTCGGCGCTCGTTGCCGTCTGCCGCTATCATAGAAAGGCGCGGATGAAACCATACAACATTTTTCAAACAACTTTTAAAGGCTTTACTTACCAACTTTATGAAAGGAGATGCTGAAACTGGCTACCGTCGTTGTCCATACATTTTTGGCACCTCTTTAGGAAACTATCCATCATGACCGATGTCGTCAAATGTTTCTTCGGTAACAACCGAACGCCGTCTTTTAGATTTCTTAGCCTGAACACTTCCTGTGCCCTGAAATTTACTGTAAAGTTCATGGATTGTTGTACGGCCTGGAACATTTACACCTGGAAATCTTTCTGCAAATCGTACTTTCATTTGGCGAGCTTACCGAGTTAACACATACGAATCATAAATAAATACACGATGTGCAGTAGAAAGCACATAATATACTTTGTGACTAAGTACAGGACAAAATAATAAATAACTCGTAATAACTGAACTACATCACATCACCGTCAATTCAATACTGCACTTCACACTGCACAACAGCGTGACTTTGTTTATAGCAGCAGTGCGTTATCATAATTTTATCATATTTCCACACGTCCAGTGGAAAAACACAGCGCAGCCGGTAATATTGTTGATAAAATACCCCTCCGGGATAACATGAAACAAAAAGTGTACAAGACAAACCCACCCTGCAAGAATTAATACAAAATATCCGCCAGGAAATTTCTCAACGTGAACTACGACAATAGTTTCCTAAAGAGGTGCCAAAAATATATGGACAACAACGGTGGCCAATTTCAGCATCTCCTTTCGTAAACTTGGTAAGTAAAGCCTTTAAAAGTAGTTTTAAAAATGTTGTATGGTTTCATCCGCGCCTTTCTACGTTAGCGGCAGACGGCAACGAGCGCTGAGGACGCGGACAGAAAAAACACCGCGCAGGCGGTTCGGAGTCTTTTGGTTCACTCTGTAGATTGCTGTCGGCCCCACCGAAGTTCTCGGTAGTCTTCCCCCTTTGGGGTTGACGCGCGTAAGTGGCGTAACCACTTCCGTCTCTGTATGGCAGGAGACCAGAAGAGGTAGGTGTCCTGTTCCGGTTTCGGCCACGCAGTAGGGGGGGCAGATTATAAAATAGGTGCTGTCCTAATGGAAAAGCCCCACGAGCTTGCTACTGCTACTGGGGTCCGCGGATGAGGGTTGAGTAGTCAGCCCAAATCCTGATGGTATTTCTGTTTTTCACGATGTCGTGGAGAGATTATGGGATTTTAAGACCACTGTATAGCGTCTCACATTTAAACATCTGAGTATCGATTCGGTTTCTTCTATACCCCTTGTACCAGCAACGAAATGTGTAATGGAACTATTTCTACGATTTCTAAGATGTAGAAAAATAAGCTTTCTTAAGAATATTTTGCAGAAGGTATGTAAAAATAAACGTTTTGTGTATAGAAAGTCATGTGATTCTAACGCACTAAATTTTTATAAATAAATCGGTGTGTGTGTGTGTGTGTGTGTGTGTGTGTGTGTGTGTGTGTGTGTGTGTGTGTGCGTGTGCGCGAGCGCGTGCGTCTGTGCATAATGTTGTTACGTGAAGATTTCTGAAATAACATCGCTACTCTAAACAATATCTTATGTATAAAATTGTTCATTATTTTTTAAACGTTTGGTATATTGCATTAAAATAAAATGAATGTCTTAAATTCTATGTGAATAACTCATGGAATCTTCTAAATTCTTGTTGAATTTTATGCTATTAAGATACATAAGACATAGAAGCCTACATTCTTACTTTAGGAAAAGTGCAGATACCTTCGGAATATGCAATTGTGTATATCAACAGTAATCTCATTAGAGGTTTTCATTTTACCAGTATACATGCGCGAGGAACACGAGACTGAGCCGTGGTTTTCTTTTCAGATTAGGTGCAACTTGGCATTTCACAACTTTCTAACCAAGCCTACCTACAATTTTGGCGCTTGGCTCCTTTCTCTGCTTCAGTTACGTAAAAGAAGCAATTTTATGTTAAGCCCGGCTAGCTCAGTCGGTAGAGCATGAGACTCTTAATCTCAGGGTCGTGGGTTCGAGCCCCACGTTGGGCGAACATTTTTAATGACGTGCGACGGTTACAAAATATTATACACAAGATAAAAAGAAACAAAAAATTGTTTAATAATAATAATCGGGGTATTTAATTATTGTATTCATTTATCCTTAGCGGCAAACATGAATAAGTGTATTAAGGAGATAGGAAGGTAGGAAAAAAATTAATTACATTGATGTGGGACTTTTATAAATCATGTAATGAAACCTCTATGATATGCAGCCCAGAAAAAGCTTTTATTTCATTACTAAATACAAAGTTGTACATATATGATCACTCTTGCTTTGCAACAAAAGCACCTCCTCTCCATTGGTTCATTTTTATAGCACTTTTTCATAAAATATATAGGGACAATTAAGTTTCTGTTAATCATTATTTTTATTCTGGTGTCTTATTTATATCTGGCAGAAATTTGTAGTAATTCAGGTATATTACTGTTAATGTCAAATAAATGTAATGGATTACAATTTTAGCACACTGCGTATCAGAATTTTAACCTTTCTTAGAATCAAACAGTTTTTCCACTGACATCACCGATTGTATTTTTGAAAATCAGGTTCGTCTTTGAATATTTTTTTTAAATTTTACTTAAGTTAACTTCGGCAGTCTTCACAGAAGAGCGTTTCCTGTGCTAACAACTAACACTGGAAAGATAGAGCTTTGAATCTCATAAATATCCGTTTAAATAGGTTAAATGTTGAAAAGTGGCCATTAATTTTGGTTACGCGGTAGTAAAATAAACTTAAATGTAATTTTCTTCGATAAACCAAATGGAGTTGTCACTCCAATTTTGCGCTCCAGTTTTACATATAAAATAATATTTTCTAAAATTGCAATATGTCAAATGTACAAAATCGCTTGCTATACATGTTAACAAAGTAGCACAGCAATAGCGCTAAATGAAACCAATTCAACACGCTGGTGAATTCTTGACCAGTAACACTTGCTTCTTAAGTCCTCTTATTCAGAAGAAATATTGTGTGAAACGGTTAAACCATAAGAGATATCTAGACAAAATATCTTGCTTCATAAAACATGCAGAACTCTTTAGGAATTGTGTTCTCACAATTTATTTACTATAACCTTTTTGTGGCATCTACTATTTCTGAGATATCCATTACTATTGGTTCGAAATTTTCAAGACTTTTTATGTGCTGTTCACTTGTTTGTCGCGATCTCACGGAAACAGCGTGGAATTTTAAGATCAGCATATTGTGACCTGGATTTTACACATCTATCGGTCGTTTTCCTCTGTCTCTCGTACGCCTACAACGAAACATGTATTGAAACTAATTCTTCAAAGATTTATCCCAATTAACGTGAAGCAGATAAAAAATACGTTTTCGTAAGCAGAGTTTATAGAATGTATGTAAAAAATAAACCATAACGGACAATGAAAGTCACGTGAATGTAACACATTTTGGAGCTCCTAGAAGACAAACACTTCCATAATGTCCAAAAGTTTTTGCTTTAAGCAAAGCCCTGCAAATAAAAGTCTTGGATCCCTATTTAAGATACACAGCGTTGAATTCTGCGTTATACATTTTAATTATGCTAGTATAGCAATAGTACGCGATACATACCGTTGAAAGGTTCAATATAATGCTGGTGTGTATCGCATCAGTCAACAGAAGTTTCGGTTTGCGATCGGTCATTCTCGGATTTCTTCTTGAAAAACGATAATTCTGCCTAAACCCCATTAGGATGTGTCAATGTAGTGAATGGAAAATAATTAACAAAATTGAATGCACTGTAATTGAACCACAATCAAGAAAACGGCCAGTTAGTTATAAAAATCTGATGTGTTACACTCACATGACTTTCTCTACTCTTGTACAAACTATTTTTACAAACGTTTATTCTCCATCTATTTCACATTAATTGACATAAACATTTGCAAAAACGATCTTTTGACATGCAAAGAGAATTATATTTTACACATAGCGACCAGTTCGAAAAATACTTGACTTTCGCTTAAGGCGTACTATGTTCCCCTTGTTTTGTATTTGCAAGGGCAATATAAGCACAGACATTACTCTTAATAGCTGGTTGCTATGCGCAGCACCATTCTCTTTGCCACAGATTAATACTCTTTGCATATCCAAGACACAAAATTGAATAACGAATTCCCATTTGAGAAAATAAGTATTGAAAAATTTAACGGGATAAAAGCAATATCTCGAAAAAGGTTCAGTCAACAAAAAAAAATGTATATGACATAAATTGTGTATTTTAACGCGATCTACATTTTTGGTGTAGTAAAATTCTGTCTATCTCTTATGGTTTACCAGTTATGCAAAAGTCGTTCACAATGAAGAATACTTTTGGAGACATTCCCAGAAAATTCAAGATATACATTTTATTTGTCATGAAAATACCCTAAACATATGATATTTTAATCAAAATCGTTAGAGCCATTTTTGAGAAAATTAGAATTTTCGAAAAATGTTCCATGTAAAGGGTAATCTGGGGTGGGGGGATTTTCTTGAAAACCTTCGTGTCGCATCTCTGGAAGATACTGAACCTAAATACCAAGTTTGGTGTTTATCCGACTGTTCGTTTCTGAGTTATGCTGTTCACAGACACACACATACAGACACACACACACACACACACACACACACACACACAGACACACACGGACATGTTTCCAAAAATGCTTTTCTTTGGATTCAGGGGGTCTCAAAACATATATTTCCGGTGAAATCTCGATTATGAATTTTTGGGTGGAATACAATACTTCCCCTACTTACTATACGTAGTAGAGAAAGTAAAAATGAACACAACTTGTTTCAAGTGGTAAATAACCTATTTTTGTAACCTTGCGATTGCTAATTTGTTATTTCTATTCATTTATTCACGGGTTTTTGGAGTTGTTTTCCTTGAGTAAAATGTTACGCCCAACGTGGGGCTCGAACCCACGACCCTGAGATTAAGAGTCTCATGCTCTACCGACTGAGCTAGCCGGGCTTGTTGTTGTGTTGAGCTTGTTTGTGGTAAATTAGAAGCGTAGAAAGTGCCGAAGTTTTAGTACCCTTGAAAAAGCAGCAAGTGACGGGAAGTGTTACATAATTACATTGGATTGATGCCAGGGAAGAAATTGAGGCATTCTTAACCTTAGTCTTCTAATTTTGCTCTTTTAGGAAAGAGTGGGGATTGGGTGGGTTACTTCTGAATTTTAACGAACTCTAACTTTTTCCTACTACTAAGCTTTGTTATGCATCGTTTTACTATTATATAAAATTGATGACAATGAAGGCTTCTTATGCTATTTATAGAAAATGTAAGTTATTTGCTTTATCTATCCTGTAAATCTAAAATATACTGATCTAATTCAAACCATTAGAGCCATTTGTGCGAAAGAGAGAAGGAAGGAAAAAAGCTAACTAATTTCTTCATGGAACGGCTTTGGGGAGGGGCAAATGCATTCAAACATCCTCATTTGAAACCTTTAAGAGTGAAAATTTAATATTTATCGAACTTATAGTTTTATATTTATGCCGTGAAAGAAAGACACAACGGACACGAGTGCGTGCTACTCTTTCCCAAAAGCCTTTTTCTTCTTTTGCTTTTTTTTTATTCTGGAACTTCTTAACGTCTATTTCCAGTGTAATCACGAAATCGAATTTCCAGGTGGAATGTAATATTGACTCTACCAAAGATTAGTGGTAAAGAAAGTAAGAAAATCATACAGTGACACATTGAGAATTGTGTAAAAATAAAACATCTGAAAAAATTGTTACACCCACCATACTTTTTTTACGCATTCTTCAACAAAATATTCTTTAAAAAGCATATTCCTCTATTTTACGTTAATCGGGATAAACATTTGTAGAAGTGCTTTTATTAATATTTCCTTGTAAATATGTACAATGGGAAAACACGGTAGGTTTAAGAGATAGTCAAATCTAGAGAGGGAGAGAGAGGGGGAGAGAGAGAGAATAGTGAATTCCCATTTGAGAAAGATATAAATATTTTAATATTAAAACGATAACAAGGGATGTCTCGGAAATGATAACTCCAAAAATATACATATATGACACAGTTTGTGTATTTTAACGAGATCTACATTTTTTGTGTAGTAAGATTTTGTCTCTCTCTTACAGTTTAGCACTTAAGCAAAAGTCATTCAGAATGAAGAGGACAGCAGAGTTCTATTCCCAGAAAATTCAACATATGCATTTTGTTTGTCATGAAACTTTCTGAAACTTATGGTACTTTAATCAAAATCGTTAGAGCCATTTTTAAAAAAAATGAACATTTTCGTAAAGCTTTTTAGGTAAAGGGTAATTTGCACTGGGAGCTTTTTTTGAAAATCTTCGTCTTGCATCCTTGGAAGGTGCTGAACTTAAATACTAAGTTTGGTATTTAACCTACTTTTGATTTTTTTTAATTATGCTGTCTACGAACACACGGATCTTTTTCTAAATGGTTTGATTCCGAGGACCCCAAAACGTGCATTACAGTGAAACCTCGGTATCGAATTTTTTGTGGAATGCAATAGCTTCTGTACCTATTATGCACGCGTAGAGAAAGTAAAAGGGATAGATACGAATCACATATGATTGTCAGTTAGCTTCTCTATGCATTCTATATTTGAGGAAACAAAGAAGGATTTGAAGTCCGCAAATTCTTATTTGACAAAGCAAGAATTATTAGTTCTAGTTTTGCATTTAATTTATTTATAAAGACTCATAGATATACTTTTGCGTATGTGCTTGTTTTAATGTTTAAAAATATTCTTAAAAAACATGTTACATGGGGTTCATTAAGGCCTATACTGACAATGTTAAAATTGTCCACATTCGTGTTCCTTTTTCTCAATAACTATTAAGTGTAGGAAGTCGAAAGTTTTACCATATATTCTTGGAGAACTTTATACACTTTTAATGGGAGCAACTTTAAAAGGATTTCCCGGATTTTAAAAATAATGTTTTAAAATTTGTCCTACATAAAATTTTGAATATTTTAATCAATATATTTTTATTCTTGAAAGTAATAGCAAAATTAAGAAACCCTTGTGTTTGAAGTCCCACATACATGTAGGAAACATGTGATAAAAATTTCATTCTTCTATTTAGTATAGGGGCTGAGAAAAAGGAACACAAGTGTGAAAAATTGTAGTTTTCGGGAAATTTGTTCTTAAACTGGAAAAACGTTTATAATCATACCTTAATGTATTCCTGCACCATAAGCTGAATCATCTGACTCCTCCTCTTGCTGATACAGGTCCTCAAGTTTCCTTTTTGTTCTCTGGGTTGATTGCCTGACCTTTCTTTTTTTTATTTTCTCTAATATTTTCTCTCCTCTGTTGAACCTTATTTGGTCCAAGGTTTACATTGCAGAGATACAATTAAAACCAATTTTCAGTTCCAGCAACTTCATTACTCGGCACTTAACAATGTTTCCCCCAAAGTGCAGTGTGTTCAACCCAATGAATACATTTTTTGGAAGACGAGTCCAAATTACAATGTGTAAAGATTCGTTGTGGTTTTGTTTCCACCATGAAGATATTTAGAAGTTCTGGGTCAGCTAAATCTTTGAATATTTATTTCATCTCAATAATGCAGGAAGAAAGAAGATGAATGTGTTCTTTATGATCATGTTCTTTTTTATCTTTCTTTGCTTTCAAACATTTGCACCAGGTTGCATCACAAAGTCCAAATTGAGGTTGTTCGTTTGATGAAAGTGGATGAAAATAAGCAGCCCAAACAGCTTTCCTCATGCTATGAAGGTCTAACGTTTCTTCTGATTGCCAATCCATAATATAATGAATTTTAAGAATGTCACTGTCAGCAACTCGCTTTGCTCCACCAAATGGTTTGCCATCACTTAGAATTTTTCCACGTGAACTTATTTTTAAATATCTTAGTCTAGTTCCCATTATCTTATGCACATGACCTATGCACTCTAACTTTTTAATGTTTATGTCTTTCCCACAAGGCTGTTCATCCTGAACACCTTTGTAAGACTTTGTATCTCCATCTCCCAAATATCTTACATAAGTTACACTGTGTTTTGCCACTGAGTACTTGAGAATGTCCTTGACACCCTCAACTTCCATTCCTCCACTTATCCCTTGGTAATTGCAATTATTTTCATAGATTTGTTGTTACTTATTTTTGTACCTGCAGAACTTACTCTCTATAGCCAAATCTACAACCTTAGCCGTATCTATACAGGTAGCTGCTCTCACTCCTATCTGTGAACAAAATGTATGCTTTTGGTAGTTACCATCATTATGTCTCCGCTCGCTGAATTACTCTCCACAGTTTCCTCAATAGCCTCTTTCATACTTTCCCTACATACATCTTCAACAACAGAACCAAGAACAATTATATAATTTGTAAACTGGGTTGGAGGTTTAGGTAGATTCTTTATTCCACAGAAAAGTTTTGCTGCTGTTGGACCTTTACCAATAGCTCTTAGCTATGAACTAAACGTAGGCTAATACCATGCAATATCAGTGTTTTGTATCATTTATGCTCAATTTAGGGTTGACATTCTGAACTTTAGGTTAACAGATTTTGGTTTATCCACTTTGTTTCTCTTCCCAAACTCTTGGCATGTTGTTATTTAAAAAAACAACACAAAACAATCAGGAAAAATAGCACAACTACACAAAAACAACAGATTTATTACAAATCTGGTATCAAGTGCTTCATTCACAAAAAAGTAAACAAACGGGTTCCATGTTGAAGCAGGGCTATCAAATGCTGTCTAAATCAAAAGAGGGAAGGAATTCTCTCTAAACTGAAGATTTCAGCCGGATCTCTCTTGTAGAAAGAGAGGTACAGGATAAGAAAGTTTTTAATCTTTTCTGTTAGTTCACTGCTATTTTAACACACGCAGCATATTATTAAAACATATAAACATAGTATCAAATAATGTAAAACATAATAAGTGTTAAATATGGTTTCAATGGTTAAACTCCAAAAACATAAGAATAAATAAAAAACTCATTTTGAAAATTTTATATTTTTGGCTTAATGAACCCCCTTAACTACGATGGATGGATCGATGGATGGCCGGACGGACGGGCAGGCGGACGGGCGGGCAGGTGGATGGATTAAAACTAAGTTTTTATTTATGGAGGCTCTTTAATTACTATGGTCCTTAGCGTCCCATCCTATATTGGGTGAGAAAGACCGGAAATTTTGTTCAGAGGCCTCTTTATCAGGCTTGAGGTTCCTTTACGTGCCATAAATCTACGACACGGCATCACCGGCTTTACTTCCCTTCCGAAGGAAGTATGCTAAGGATTTTTACGCCGAAACAAAACCATCGCCCTCCGCCGGATTTGAACCCGCGACCTCGGGAACTAGAGGCTAGCATGACAACCACTACGCCACGGAGGGCGACAATGGATGGATGGATGGGTGAGTGGGTGGATGTTTGGGTGGCTGGTTGGCTGGCCGGATGGATGGACTAATAACGTTAAAGTTATACGGTTGGATGTGCATTATATATTTAAAATAAACAATGGTTTATGAAGTTCTTTAGTAATACAGTTATAATCGGTGATAGTAAATTGGTTTATGACACGGTAATAAAAGGTCAGAAGGTAGAATAAAAAGGATACTCAAGCAATTCCAACAAAGGTTCTGCTACTGAAATAGCTTTATCTGTTGTCTTATTCTTTTATTGTTTAGATTATTCTCAGGAGCAAAGCCTCCACCAATATGTCAGGCAATCGGTAGCGACTGGAGGTTTCACGTGCGATGTTATTTATTTAACATTATTGTAGCCCCACGTTGTGGTGCCAATTTGAAGTGGTATACTTGTAATATTATTTAATTTGTTGAGCCCCACGTTTGGGAGCCAATTTGCGATGGTAAATTTATAATGTTATTTGTGTATGTGTGTTTACTTCACGTGGTGAAGCCATTTTGTGAGTGATTCTTTGTTAGGTTTGTAGCTCCATCTGGTGTTAGCAATTTGCGGTAGTATTAGTGTTTGTTTGAAAGAATGCTACTGTTATTTTATTTAATTTTGGTTTACTGTCCTCCGGCTAGCTATTATCCTTTTGGGTCGAGCACTTCTCTTTATACAGGTTGTGTAAACGGAAAGGAATCTTTTATCCAAAGATAACACTGATGAAGGAATTTGTTTTACACTTTTATTGTCGAATGCAGTCACTATCACATTTACACATTGATCTTGACACTCGCCAAACTGAAACTGTTATAACAACTTCTTACTGATCACTTTTAATTCGCGTACTTCAACCTTTTGTATAATTAACTTTACAATACTTGAGATTTTTCATAACTCTTATACGCGTAACTTGCGAATCGATAGCCGACGTGTAATATTTCTGCTGGACTGAAGGCGACGTGTATCATACAAATATTTTCGACGAACTGACGGGGTCTATCTCTAACCTAGCCCTTTTATACTCCTACACCCCGATATGCCTAAAGATTATAACTGAGCTGCAATTGGCTAATAAAACGCGCCAACATTAGCGTCTATTTTTATATCCAATGAAAATTATGAATACATATGCTCTAGGGACAATGTTCCAGCAAATTCTACAGAAAAACGCGCCAACATTACGTAACTTCCTCGTCTCTAATAATGATAAACAGCTCACCCCCTCGCTGCATTATTGCACGCTATTATTGTCAGTTTCAGTAAGGCAGTATAAACCCACTTCTCAACAATAATTACAATAAACAAACATCTCAAATTAATGTCACATAATGCATATTCATACTATAATCACTCTTTACATTTAAATAATTTATGATACAAATTACTGCATCACACGGTCATTCTAATCGCGCAGTCATAAAAGAATTCAGGGTAGTTGTACAAGTCCGGGCGATAATTCGTACTACTAGATGAAAGTACGTTTCTCTTATGATACACCATCAATTAGATGCAAAATTGAAAGTAATATATGCATGTTTCCCAAAATTCTCAAAATTTGCAACCTAAAACCGATATTATGTTATCCTATTTCTTAAAAAGTAAACCAAATATGACTCGTCAATAAAAGTGCACATTTATGTTCAAATCCTTAGTTTATTCGACACTCACTGTTTTTAAAATTATTACACCTTGTAAAGGGTCTTTCAACAAGTGTCCTATCTTTAACATGTGATAGGTGCCGTTGTTATTGAGTTACAGCAGTCATTTTTTCACGTGGTTACAGTTGTTATTGACAAATAGCCATGGAACGTTACAGCATTCAGCAACGCGTAGAAATTATGAAAATTTATTATCAAAATGGATCATCTGTTCGCCGAACCATCCGTGTATTGCGTGAAGTTTACGGTGTGCATAATCGTCCCTGCGAGAGAAAGATTCGGCATTTGATCGATAAATTTGAAAGAAGTGGTTCTGTCAGCGATAAAAGAACGCCTGTAGGTAATCGATGTAAGCGCTTCAACGAAAACATAGGCGCCGTTCGTGAGAGTGTACGCGAGAACGGAAACAAATCAATTGCTCGTCGAGCGCAAGAATTGAGGCTTTCGCCGACCACAACTTGGAGAATTCTGCATCTGGACTTGAAGTTTCACGCTTACAAAATGGTGTTAACTCAAGAACTAAAGCCCAACGACCATAGGTTGCGCCGTGTATTCGCTGACTGGGCTATGGAGCAATTGGAAGCTGACCTGGATTTTTTTTCGAAAAATCATCTTCAGCGACGAAGACCACTTTTGGATGGATGGTTGTGTTAACAAACAAAATTGCCGCTATTGGAGCAATCGCAATCCAATGCAGATTCAAGAACCACTTCATCCCATAAAGGTTACTGTGTGGTGTGGATTTTGGTATGGTGGAATCATTGGTCCACATGTTTTACAAGATGAAGATGGAGAAGCTCTAACTGTATATGGAGGAAGATACTGGGCTATTGGAACAATCACAATCCAATGCAGATTCAGGAACGACCACTTCATCCCCAAAAGGTTACTGTGTGGTGTGGATTTTGGTATGGTGGAATCATTGGTCCATATGTTTTCCAAGATGAAGATGGAGAAGCTCTAATTGTCAATGGAGAAAGATACCGGGCTCTTATAAGGACCTATTTTTTGCCTCAATTGGATGGTATGGATCTCAGAAACATCTGGTTCCAGCAAGATGGTGCCATATGTCATACTGCTCTCGAAACAATCGATCGTTTGAAGGAGAAGTTCAGAGGTTTCATCATTTCTCGTAGTGGTGATGTTAACTTGTCTCCGAGGTCATGTGATTTAACGCCATTGGACTACTTCTTGTGGAGTTATGTTAAATCTCGAGTTTATGTCAACAAGCCAGAAACAGTAAATGATCTTATGAATAACATCACGCGTGTTATTCGTGAAGTTGGACCTAATTCACGTTCTTCTGTCATTGAAAATTGGGTGAACCGTATAAGCGCAACCCAACGAAGTCGCGGCGGTCACTTAACTGATGTTCGCTTCCACACGTAATGACATTAATTATGTTCCAAAATTAAAAAAAGAAATAAACCTCTATCATTTATAGAACGTGTTTTATTTAAGTTCAAGGATAGGACACTCTTGTTGTAAGATCCTATATGTTCTGTTCTTAACAATACATTTCAAGAAGTTGTCAGTAAGCATTTCATGTAATCTGAGATATTTACACAATGATTTTGAAGCATTCCAAAAACTGCATAGAACCTCCATGAGTTTCTAACATAAGCTTATGGAAAGTGTTTATTATGGAAGTAATCGCTTAGGAATTCCTACCCCCTTTCTTTATGAGAGCTTAATGTCCCTTATACCATCAGGTCTGATGAAGTGGATAGAATGATGCCCATAGAGTTTAGAGTTGTGACATTTGTCCTCTCAGGAGAGGAGACAACCACGAGGAACAAATCTAATCCGACTAACTCCCGCCAACCGAGATTCGAGCTCTAACCGGACCTTTGGTTTAGAAGGCAGACGCACCAACGCCGCAGTCGTCCTCCGTGGACTAGTGGTACCGTGCTACCCTCTAGTTCCCAAGGTCGCGGGTTCAAAAATCCTTAGCATGGCTTCCTTCGGAAGGGAAGTAAAGCCGGTGGTCCCGTGTCGTAGATTTACGGCACGTAAAAGAACCTCAAGCTTGATAAAAAGGCCTCTGAACAAACTTACCGGTCTTTCACGCCCAATATAGAATGGGACGCTAAGAACCACAGTAGTTAAAGAGCTTCCATAAATAAAACTAATTTAATTTTCCAACGCCGCACCACGGAGGACGCATTCCGTCCATGTAATTCAACCATGCTGTGTGGAAATAAAAACTTAGGGCAAACATTGACTCAACATTTATGGCACTGATGCAAGAACTACTTTCTTACTATATCAGGAAGAGAAATATCTCTGAAGAGAAATTAATAGTAAATTAACAAATACATAATTTGTGCTGAATTGTTGAAGTAGGTTTTATTTTAGGAGGAGTTGTATTGTTAGACCACGTATGGTACAAAGTTTCCGGTGGCCTTCGCCCCAACTTTACTTTTTGGGTGGCCTTCGCCCCAACTTTAATTTTCGGTGGCCTTCGCCCCAAGTTTAAAAATCAACTTTGTATTTTATGTTTTTATGTTTCTTTAAATATTATATATAAATATATATATAAATATATATATATATTTATGTTAGCCTCGACTGCATCAGTATTGATTTGTATAAACATGTTTCTCTTAGCAGGGCGTGATACGGCTAAAGAATGTAAGCTTACACAGATTATAATTTTTATTTCACAACATTTATTAATCCTTCACACGATTAAATAACACTTCACTGATATAGAAAGCTGTGAGATTATTTATTAATTACTTGCATTTTTTTCACACGTAACTTTCTCTCTGTAATGAATTTTCGTCTCACACTGGATACGTATTAAACTTCTCGAGACCGTCTCGCGTCCAGTTAGGAACGCTGTCTACTAGCAACTGGTTTCTACCGCCTGAATTTGCAAATTTCATCTATTTCAAGTCTCTGATTGGCTAATCCTACTCCAATAGAATACTTTTATTTAACTTAAGCTTTTTCTGGTTGTTGATTGGCTATTTATAAACTGTCTCAAAAATATTATTTTTGCTTCAAGAATTACTAGTAGCATTATTAAATTTTCCAATTCATTATTGCCTCAAGGTTACCTCATTGTTAGCAACTTTTGACCTATATTCTCACAGCTCCTACATTATTAAATTACATAATACATTCACATAACATTATTAAACATGTACACAATAATATAAACATTAATACAATGACTGTTACATACATTTTATATGTTATTTATGCACATATTGCTTTAAGGCGGGCTGTTATTGAATTTATATATTATAAAATTAGACTGAAATCATTTAAATGTTAAAAATACTGCCTCAATGTCCCTTTCGCTGTTCGTTTTGTTTTAATGCATGGCAATGTTTCTTTTAGAAAGAGTCTCTGTCGTGGCTATACAGAGCTATCCACTAAGCATCTTACTTTCTGAGTTCTGAGGATCATCTCGCTCCACACAACTTCCGTTTCAAGTGTAACACTTTCATGCGTCATCTTTGGCAAGTATAGTTAATACTGTTGGAATATGTTTATTTTTTGTTATTATATAATCAATTTTAATGCATTACAGCTAATGAAATTAATTATCTTTTTAATGACCTAACCTGTTCTAAGCATGTTTTTTATATAGAGTCAACTGAAAAATTCACTGCTACAGCGGAATTTGAACACGGTTCTCCCGCTCTCCGTTCTGTTAGAGCAACCACACGGAGAGTAGGAGAACCGATCCCAAATCCCGGCTGTGTTGAATTTTTCAGTTGACTCTATATTAAAAATAGTTAATAATTTTTGCGTGAAAATACATATGGGTCCACTCGGATTGCCTCTCTTCATCACTGGATTGTTAGAATTAAAACCTATTTAAATGGGAAGTTGATGGCCGGCAAACAGATCTGATGGTTGCGTAATTACTATCAAGCTGTCATGGAAGCCACACGGTGCATATGGCTATTCACGATTTATGACGACGTATAGAGGTAAAAGAAACTTTTGGTCATTGAGCGGTTCTAGCCCGGACGTGGCAATGGTATTTTTACAATCTGATTCCGATTTCCAGCTTATGCCTACACAGGGCAAGTGGAAAGCAAAATAATCTAAACCACTAATTAGTCCTAACAGCTGTTAATATAAAGCCAGGGGATTAAAAGTACGGTATGCCCTAATGTGGAATGGTTTATATACTTATTTATTGCACTTATATTTCAAATATAATACTGGTAATTGACAAAACAATTCCTCTTATTTAGGAATACCTATTGAAAACGTAAAATAAACAATCTATGATGTTAATTACAGTAAAAAGTATTTTAGAAAAGTGCACTTGTTCCGTAATGTGCACTTAATGACCCTAATATGAAAAACTCTAAACCATACACGAAGAAATATAGTATCAACCAATTTAGATTAGTAAATATTTGAAATAAGTGAACATTATAAGACGTAAAACTTTAAATTAATATTCTGCTTTTCATATTACCATCAACTGTCAAATTTAAAACAACAACAAATAACACTGTGCATTTCAGTAGTTTCAATTAACATTTGGGTTTGTATGGCACATTCTTTTTCACACATTTCCCACAATTGAACTGGGTTTCCAGCACACTGTTCATGGACCCATAACCTGCATGTTTGGCACTGGACCTATACACCATTAATAATTTTTGACCATAACTTCCAACAGTACGTACATTCGTCATCCTCCTTATACGAGCTTTCGCTAGACGTTTACTGCACTTCCATGCAATCTTCAGAATTGGAGCATGTTTCATCAATCTCTTACTTCCTCCATTTAGCGAAAAGTTTGCGATCACAGGAAATAGCTATATTTACAGTGTGGGACTTTGACAGTTCCCTTCATTCTTGTTTGGAGTGGATGTAAGTAACTTTGCTGACTCGGGCTTTGGACCTCTTGTGTGTTTTGTAATTGAACGTAGGCTTGGAAGCGTGCTTGGTTCAGATATGCTAGTGATTGCCTGTTTAGAATTTTAACCATTTTTATGCTGTTGTTGGTTGTTTCCTTGTCAATCGGCTTTTCTAAGAAGTCGAGATCATCAAATATGTTCTTGTTGTAGGGGCAGTCCTCCTTAACTCATTTATGGCAGTTTGCACTATTGCCGCTTTAATGTAAGCTTTTCCTAGAAGCTCTGATAGTGTGTAATCGGACATACTGGGTCTCTGTGATTTGCCAACCATGTACGAATTTCGGCATTGTAAGAACTCTTCAGTGGATGAATAAATCAACATCTAATGGTTGCAGTTTGTGAGAACTGTGCGGAGGGAGACACGCAATTGAAACATGGTGCTAATTAGCATAAACTATCACATCTAAATGTTTATAATACCAATAATGGTAATCAAGTATTAATAAGACTGGATTTGATGCGGAAAGTTTGGTAATTCCTATAAAAGGTTTAAATCATTTCATGAATGCGTCCACCTGGATCTACCCATATTTTAGCAGTCGAATATTGACCCAGGGATTCTGCTTCCATAAGCTTATTCTTCATATTCTGCCTCGGAGATATATGAGCAGCGGTATATTATTTCGAACGACAAACGTGGGTTTTTCCCCGTTCAGACGAAGAAAGCGAAGTTACTTGTTTCTTCCCTTTCTTTGCTACGATCTTGTTCTCTTTTGACTGTACAACGGTCAGGCCTGTCTAATCATAATTGTAAATTATGTCGAATTTGTAGTAATATCGTTCAAATTCTCATTTTAAATATAACATAATTTAGACGCATTTTCTTTGTTGAACCCACGTACTCCGGACAATGATGTTGATTCGGTGTTCTTAAAGATATAGAGGGATTCCTTTTTAGAAATTTCTGGAATCACTTTCTTCCGGCAAACTCATTTTCTCTGTTGAAAGGGTTTTGTATATTGCTGGCGCGAGCAAGCTCAAAAGCAAGTTTGCGTATCCTTGCTGGACAAGGCAAAAAAGCTTTTTCCTATCCCCATACAATGATAGCAAGTTCCTTTTCCATGTTGAATGGCAAAGTGGGCTTTCTTCCAAACACTGTCATCAATATTTAAATTTCGGTTTTAATAAAACGGAAAAGAATCTCTTTTGTGCTTTAAGAAAGCCCATCTGTATGGAACGCACTGGCTCTCTCGCCACCTCCATGTTTGCCTCATTCCATGAACGTTTCGTCACTTTTCCCGGCATCTAAAACGCAGACATACAAAACTTTTGTTAGAAAGCATGCTTATACCACAACAATCAATATTTAAAAATATTTGATTTAATTCACATTAATGCATTTTAACCGTTAACTCAAGGCGGTGGGCACGGTAGTATAAAATTGTTTTAGTTTCTACCGATATGTACAAATGTAATAACAATCATTACCATCTAAAGGTATTCCTAATTTGAAATATTCAGCATTGAGATCGACATGTTATCCAAACATTCTCGCCATTTTGTTTTAACCGTGCTGCACGCAAACAGATTTTAGCAAACGTACGACTATGATATTTTTACCAGAGTATAATAACTGTATATTAATTTTACTTACTTTATACGACATTACTATCCCTTGAATTATGGAGTCGCAAAAGCTCGAAACCTGTGGAAACCTTTATTGCGACGCAAAAAGACGACTGAACGTCAGCAAGGAATGAACAATACTGCATTCTCCACCAGTGTCGCTGTAGTAGCAGCTGCACTGTTTCCCGACAGATGTCACCGTCATACAGAGTGGAAACTGTTGTTCACCAATGGCACTGGGGATTAGTTGATCTGCATTATTTTTCCTCTGGCATCCCAATATAAAGTCTGTAAGTTATCACTTTTAAGGCCTTTGCATTTGGGGAGATGCTATTTGTTCAGGATGCAGTCTTCTTCACAGAGAGTGCACTTGGGTGTAGGTAGGCAGCTTTGTTCTGCGAGGCAATCGTGGCCAGTTGCCATCCTAAATAAGGCCACTGCAGTTTTCCTTGGCATTTTTTGTATATCAACTCTACTTTAATATTCTTATAATCTTTATATTTTAATTTATCTTCTTCATCAAGTGTTTGCTATCATTTAAAATGTTGTTTGATGTTATTTGATTGTTTATTTGTTTCTATTTGTCCTACAGCTCTTATTTGTTGTATTGCACCTTTCTTTGCTAATTGATCCGCATGTTCATTGCCCAAAAGTCCGACATGAGCTGGGATCCATTGTAGAGTGACATGACTTCTAGTTTCAACTGCTTTAATTTGGCTTCTTATTTCCTTAATATTTCTTGTTGTTTTATTATTGTAATTTATTATCCCATCTATGGCTGATTTTGAGTCTGATAAGAACAGAGTGGAAACCGGTATTCAACATTTAAGAGACCATATCCCACTTGCACGATTTACAAGTCGTTTTTAATCTATTATATCCAGAGTATTTGAGATCGTCTTGAAGGTCTGTCAGGATACTTGAATCGGATGAAAAGTTTTAATGTACATGTAAACATCTCGCCATGGCGACCTAGCGGTAGATCCATGGTTCGAGTCCCAGTTGTGTAACTGAATTTTTAAATTCTGATTGAACTTTTCACTTAGACTCACGTGAAAGAACAGTTATCAAATACACTATTCTTAGTCCTTATCTAAATAATGCTCGCCGACTGTTTGTAGCAGTGCAATTCCACCTCTTGTGGCTTTTACTGGGCCTAAATTGCCTTCCATGGACAACTTACCCAAGGTTTACTTCTTGAACCTTTTTTAAGAAAGTAAACCTACATATTTACTGTAAAGTAGGGTGCGTAGATGGTTTAATTAATATTAATATATTATAATTGAGGTGTGCAAAAACAATTTTCTGTTGTTTCCTTGAGTTAAATACTACAAGGTAATACATGTCATTGTAAGGAATCTACGAACAAGCTTTTGTATTTGTCGTTATTGTATGCAAAACCTATCTCAGCCCACTATTTTTTGTATTATTTTAATTTGAAACAACTTTGAATGTTCAGCTCTCTCGTAAACATGAGTTTTAACGTCTGCCAAGCAGACAATCGATGAAATATGGAAGATCTGTCTTTGGCTACATTAAGCGCCATTAATCACACCACGCTAAACAGCGAAAATATGCGTTTTTCAAGAACTAATGGTCCTCAGCTTCTGCATTCACCATTCAAAAACAACCTTTTCTGCACAGGAATCCCCGTACCAAGTCATTCGGCTTAATTTTTTAACAAGTACCGGAGCCATAAAAGCGTTCTGTAAGAATGCGCAATGGACAACATACAAAAAGTCCCCAGGGAATGATTTATTCAGCTTACCTCCCGAAAAAACAAACAAAGATGGCTGATATCGCATGTCAGAGCAGCCAACAGTTTAACTGAAGTCGCTAGATATATACTAACTAGAGAAAATTATTAATAAAAATGCGAGTCAGCTGGAGAATATAATGTCCTTCGGGCATGTTGCCATGGTAGCTCAGTGGTTAGAGTAACCGGACGATTTCGGTTATGTCCTTGAATTTTTCAGTCGTCTGATTCTACTTTTCCAACCTTGTCCTACACATATGCCTAGTGTGAAAGAACAATTGATTCACTAATTGACCTAAGACATGAAACCTGGGTCTTAAAGTACTTACAACATTGTAAGTCGCCATTGGGGTATGACATCTCCTTGTGGTTTACCGGGAAAAATGGAGTCAGGGAGAATTTAATGTCCTACCGGTATGTTGCCATGGTAGCTCAGTGGTTAGGGTAACGGGCAACCGGGCGGAAACCGCGAGGTCCGTGGCTCAAATTCCGGCTATAGCTTTGCATTTTTCAGTCGTCTGATTCTACGTTTCCAGAGAAATTACCGGGTAACTTAGAAACAAAAGTCATACTAGCGGTATGTTAGTATTGTGAGGGTATGCACTTATTTTTAGGAAATATTTTAAAATTACGCACATGTTAAATAGCACAACAGACTCCATCATTATATTCAGAGATAAAACTTTAATGCAGAAATTTGGAGAATAGCTCATTCCATAGGAAATGCAGGTTTTAACATTGAGCCCTTTCAATTTATTTACTAGTTACCTATAGTAAACAGAGCAAGTATTGGATTCCACCCAAAAACTCGATGCCAAGATTGCACAGGAAATGCAAGCTTTGAGGCTTCCTGGATGCAAAAAAAAAGTATATACTATTCAAAAGGTCCGCGCGCGCGCGCGTGCTTGTCTGTCTGCAAACAGCATGACTCAATAACGAAAAGTCGGTTAAATACCAAATATCTTCCAAGGATACGACGAAAATTTTCAACAAAATTCCCCTCAAAACCATCCTTTACATAGATAATTTTTAATTATTTTTTATTTTCTCAAAATTGGCTGTAACACATTTGATTAATATACGATGTGTTTAAGATATTTCATTACAAATAAATGTATATCTGAATTTTCTGGGATTAGCTTGTGAATTCCTCTTTATTCTGAATGAATTTGTACAATTGGTAAACCGTAAGAGTAGACAAAATCTTAATATACAAAAAACGTACATCTCGTTAAGGCACACAAATTTTGTGAAACAAATTGTAACAATTTCCGCGATATTATTTCTTATTGGTTTGAATTTTCAAATAACTACTTATACTTTTTTCAAGCGGTAAGTCGCTATTGGTTTTTTTTCTCATGGCCATGCAAAAGGGAATGGAATTTCAATTTCAATTATAGTGCCAAAAACAATCAGCTTTTTTACTTTCTCTACTACGTATAGTAAGTAGGGGAAGTATTGCATTCCACCCAAAATTTCGATACCGAGATTTCACCGGAAATATATGTTTTGAGATCTCCTGAATCCAAAAAAAGCATTTTTGGAAACATGTCCGTGTGTGTGTCTGTGTGTGTGTGTCTGTGTGTGTGTGTGTCTGTGTGTGTGTGTCTGTGTGTCTGTGTGTATGTGTGTGTGTGTGTCTGTGAACAGCATAACTCAAAAACGAACAGTCGGATAAGCACCAAACTTGGTATTTAGGTTCAGTATCTTCCAGAGATGTGACACGAAGGTTTTGAAGAAAATCCCCCCACTCCAGACTACCCTTTACATGAAACATTTTTCGAAAATGTTAATTTTCTCAAAAATGGCTCTAACGATTTTGATGAAAATATCATATGTTTAAGATAATGTCATGAGAAATGAAATGTATATCTCGAATTTTCTGGAAATGTCTCCAAAAGTATTCTTCATTGTGAACGCCTTTTGCATAATTGGTAAACCATAAGAGATAGACAAAATTTTACTACACAAAAAATGTAAATCGCGTTAAAATACACAACTTATGTCATATACATTTCTTTTGTTGAGTGAACCGTTTTCGAGATATTGCTTGTTATTTCCTTAAATTTTCCAATACTTATACTTTTTCTCAAATACGTTATTCATTTTTTTTGTCCTGGACATGCAAAGAGAATGGAATGCGCCACATAGCAACCAGCGATAAAATATTTGACTATCGCTTAAAAGCTACCATATTCCCCTTGCATCTACAAGAAAATGCAAGCATTGACATCTCGATATCTCGATTAATATGAAGCATATGGAGATTAAGCGTTTGTAAAAATAGTTTGTACAAGAGTAGAGAAAGTCATGTGAGTGTAACACATCAGATTTTTTTATGTCCTGGACATGCAAAGAGAATGGAATGCGCCACATAGCAACCAGCGTTAAAATATTTGACTATCGCTTAAAACCTACCATATTCCCCTTGCATCTACAAGAAAATTATCAATAAGATTGACATCTCGATATCTCCATTAACATGAAGCTTATGGAGATTAAGCGTTTGTAAAAATAGTTTGTACAAGAGTAGAGAAAGTCATGTGAGTGTAACACATCAGATTTTTTAAAAATATGACTCTCGCTTTCACCTACGTATTACCTACAACGAATGTGTAATGAAGCCTTATCTTGATTAGCAAGAAGTAGATAGAAGAATAAGCTTATACAAGAGTGAGTAGAGAAAATCATGTGAATACAACACAAGATTTTTAATGTCGCTGTCCACTAAATATATATTCAACATAATTCGGCGAAACTCATGTGTGACATAGTAATCGCATTTTATTAATTCTAGTTTTACGTTTACTTCTATTTATTTTAAAATTTAGTTACGAAGTTCGTTGACTTCCATTCACTTAGAAAAGAAAATTAATGGGAAAACCGAAATGAATCGCACATTGAGCACATAAATACAGGATGTACAAACAAGATTATAGGGGTTCTAACATATTTCTTTCTCTCTACTACACACGTAATAGGTAGAGAAGATATTGCAATCCACCCAAAAGTTCGATACCGAGATTTCACCGGAAATACATGTTTTGAGGCCCCTGAATCCAAACAAATCATTTTTAAAACATTTCCGTATGTATTTCTGTGAACAGCATAACTCAAAAACTTAGTCGGATAAGTACCTAACTTCGTATTTAAATTCAGTATCTTCCAAGGATGCAACACGAAGATTTTTAAGAAAATTCCCCACCCCAAACTAGCGTTTACATGGAACACTTTTCGAAATGTTTGGCTTACTAAAAAAAACAGTTCCAACCATTTTGATTAAAATTCCATATATTTAAGATATTTACCTGCCAAATAAAATGCATCTATATCTTGAATTTTCTGGAAATAGCCTTTGAAGTCCTCTTTATTCGGAAGGAATTTTGTATAATATTTTATAACTATTAAACATTAAGCTATAGAAGAAAATGTACTACACAAAAATGTGGATCTCTTTTAAAACACAATTTATTTCAAATAAATCTTTTTGCGGCATAAGCCATTTCTGAGATATCCGTTACTAATGGATCGAATTGTTCATTACTTGGTCATTCTTTAAGGTCCCTTCAACATTCAGTTGTTTCTTGCAATTGCATGGAAACAGTAAAGAACTTTAAGGCCCGTATATAGCGTCCAGTTCATAAACATTTGACTATCACTGTTCGCTTTGTATCTATAACGAAATGTGTAATGCAGCTATTTCTGCAAAGGTTTATGTGGATTAGAATATAATAGATAGAAAAACAAGCTTTAGTAAGAATGGTATATACACTCACTAATAAACGACAGAGGGTGGAGAAAGTCATGTGTATGTATCACATCAGATCTTTTAACTTTGAAGTAGTGTATTCTGATTTGATTAACTTTTTTCTCTGCGGTATGTAATCTAGTTTCGAATTATAACTTAAAGTGAGGAGTAACTATGGAAATTTGAATTTTAGGCAAATATTGTTTTGTTTTGTAGCTATGGTAGCGAAATAAACAAAATATTACAGGTTGCGTGCTAAAAGCTTCCTGTCTTGCAATTCGCGAAACATAATTCAGTACTAACAGTTCAACGAGCGTATAGTCGAAGATTTGGTCCTAACACCGCTTCACATTCGTAGGCGGTACACACACAATCAGACCCAAAGGACGGGGTATATCTGTAAACAGAGCATCGGACGACCAGGTGTGTCAGATGAGAATGGGGAGAGAGTTAGGACGGCTTTCGCGCGCAGCCCTAAAAATATCTGTGCGGCGGGCGAGTCGAGAACTAGCAATTCCAACAATTACAGTGCGGAAAGTGTTAAGAAAAGATGCCACCGCTACCTGCAGATCTACCTGTGTTGAGGATCAGTTACAACAGACATGCCAATGTCAGTGTGGCAAGAAATAGACTGCCGGCTGGATGTATGCCGTGTCACAAATGGATACCAAATTGAACACTTGTAATTTGTATTATGGTAACTTCTAGTTTTTCTACAATTTTAATTGCGATTCAAAATTATATTGTATAGCGCAAAAATCATATAAGTTTAAAACTTGAAAGTTACTCCTCTGAAGCGTACAAACAGCACTACATTTTTGAAGTCTGGTGTTTAGCAATAACTAACTTTTTTGTCTTGAAATAGGATCTTTAAGGTGTGCTGTCATCTGGTGACCGATTTTAATAGATATAGACAAGAATGGAGATTGGATAGATTATTAGAAATAATGTCTAATAAATGTGGCGTCTTTGAAAGTAAAACGTTTAGTTTTACATAACATTGTCATTAAAAATACTTTTTAATAGGGAAATTGTGCAAAACAGTGTTTTATTTAGTTGTATATTTAGATTGTACAGATGATTCTAATAATGTCTTGAAATGTATCCTTTTTGAGAGTAAAAAGTATAATTTATTTAAGTTTTACGTTATATTGCCATCAAAATATTTTTTCGTGGAGATATTATACATAACAGGGTATTATTTAGTTATCTATTTAAGCATGGTTATTGTAACTGATGATGGCGTCCTCCGTGGTGTAGTGGTTACCATTCTAGCTTTTAGTTCCCGAGTTCGCGGGTTCAAAGGCAGCGAAGGGCGATGGATTTTTTCGGGCGTAAAAATCCTTAGCATGGCCTCCTTCGGAAGGGAAGTAAAGCCGGTGGTCCTGTGCCATTAGATTTAGGGCACGTAAAAGACCTCAAGCTTGATAAAGAGGTCTCTGAACAAAATTTCCAATCGTTCACGCTCAATATAGAATGGGACGCTAAGGACCACAGCAGTTAAACAGCGTGCATAAATAAAACTCAATTTAATTTTGTAAGTGATGACGAGTAAACCTATTCTTTAAAGTTATATATTCATATGTTAATAATCTAGAATTGTGCACGTAAAAGAGGACGCCACTGCATGCGCGAAACACACGTCCTCCTTTCTATACATACTCCAACTGTGAAGGCCAATAAAACGCCTCTCAAAGCTGGAAACGAGTGTGCATCGCTATTCAAAGGTGGACATTAGCTAGTAGGGCAAAGGGAAAGGAAAGAGCGTGAAAGAATACATGTCAACGGGGAAAGGTTATAAGAAAAAGGGTTTAGCCTTCATCGTGAGATGCAAGATCATGGCCCCTACACCACAACAATGATCCTCTAGATGTTTTATTCCCAGAAGAAGAAAAAATCTCGTGTATTGTACCCATGCGACTTTTTCTACCCATTACTATTTCTCAGGTATTCCTTATATAGTATAGTATTCATATATAAAATGATTCCTTTGCCAATTCTGAATTAATCAAGATAAAAATTTTTGCTTAGAAATGATTTCAAATTAGGCTATATGGATTTAGTTACTCTCATTCCTGAATAGTTACAAGCAAAATGCGGAAACGACTGTTAGCTGTTTCATGCGGGTTTTGTTTGCAACAAGCGCATGGTAGGTTGAGGAGAATCGCAAAGTTACATGGCAACCAATTTAGGCTTCAGTCCGAATAAACTAAAACAACTCCGAGTTACTAAAACAACTAACACAAAGCTTTATTTTGTGTTTTGACCAAAGTTTTATTTTTCAATTAATGTTTTCTGTAATCAGTTTTTGTATATTTCTTATGGTTTCCCATAAATTAGAGAAAATTCAACCATAATGCAGATGCCTACAGAGACTCTTTACAGAAAATTCGAGATATATACTTTATTTGTCATATCAATATCTGAAACATATACCTAACACTTTAATAAAAGTCGTTACACCCATTTTTGAGAGAATAAAAGCTTTGAACATTTTAACTTGTAAAAGCTTATTTAGGGTCGAGGCATTTCATTAAAATGTTTGTGTTGCACCCTTGAAGGATTCTGAATTTGCTATGAAGTTAAGTATTTATATTATTACTTTCTCTACTTCGTATATACATAGTAGAGAAAGTACTGCATTCCATCCAAAAATTCAACACCGAGATTTCGCCGGAAATACATGTTTTGAGGCTTCCTAATCCAAAAAAATCATATTTAGAAAAAGGTCCGTGTGTGTCTGAGAACAGCATAATGAAAAGTCGAATAAATGCCAAAGGTATTTAGGTTCAGCATCTTTCAAAGATGCAACATGAAGATTTTCAAGAAAATCCCCCCCACTCCACACTACCCTTTATATGGAACATTTTTCGAAAAGTTTGATTAAAATATAATATACTTAAGATATTTTTGTGACAAACGAAATGTATATCTTGATTTTTCTGGGAATGTCCCCAAAAGCCCTCTTCATTCTGAATGGCTTTTGCATAACTGGTAAACCGTAAGAGATAGACAAAATGTCTCTACATAAATGTAGATCTCGCTAAAACACAGAATTTATGTCATATACTTTTTTGTGTGGAGTTAACCATTTCCAAGATATTCCTTATTATTTGTTTGAATTTGGCAATAGTTATACTTTTTCTCAAACGGGAATTCTGTTTTTTTGTTGTCCTCCGTGGACTAGTGGTACCGTGCTAGCCTCTAATTCCCAAGGTCGCGGGTTCAAACCCGGCGGAGGGCGATGGATTTTTTCGGGCGTAAAAATCCTTAGCACGGCTTACTTCGGAAGGGAAGTAACTCCGGTGGTCCCGTGTCGTAGATTTACGGCATGTAAATGAACCTCAAGCCTGATAAAGAGGCCGCTGAGCAAAATTACCGGTGTTTCACACCTAATATAGAATGGGACGCTAAGAACTATAGTAGTTAAAGAGCGTCCATAAATAAAACTCAATTTAAGTTACTATTTTTTATGTCCTGGACATGTAAAGAGAATGGAATGCTCCACATAGCAACCAGCTCTTAAAAGAGTTTACTATCGTTTAAAGCCTACCATATTCCCCTTGCATCTACAAGAAAAATAGTTTGTGTAGAGTAGGGAAAGTCATGTGAATGTAACACATCAGATGTTTTAGAATTTATTTTCTTGTTTGAGTAATGGTGTTTATATATGTGCACGATCTTTCTCTAAAAATTGTTTATTCAGCACCTCAAAACAGGTATTTCGGAGAAATCTTGCTATTGAATACGACTGAAATGCAATGCTTCCTTTACCTACCGGAGGTAGAGAACGTAAAATTACAATCAAGAGAGTTTCTGCTGTTCAGTGTTTTTATATTATGTAAGCCACAGATAAACAACGCATTTAAAACAACACGCCTGGTGCATGTGAATCCTAAGATAAAACTCAACCAGGGTATTTTTTGCTTCCGGAAGTAAATGTCGTTGCTATACAAGCATGAAGCGGTAGTTTTATAAAGCTAAACATCTCTGTGAAATAATTATATGTATATCATACCTCATACAATAATAAGATGTGTTATCTTTGTTGTTCCAGGTGAGTCAAGGAGGCAAGATCACGTATCTTCTTAACAGAAACTATGGGCGGAGTTTCTCTGTTTATTATCTGGTAAGATATATCTTACATGCCACTTTTTAAAACACGGTCAGCACTTTGTAATCATTAGTGCGGCTGTAAAACATTAAACACTTCTGGCTCTTTATGCAGTTTAACACAATCCTTGTATAAGACAATAAACACTGATGTAAAACTTATGTTAAAAGCATTGCTTTAAAATACTTTATTGCTCTGCATAAGTTCTCTTAACTCGATTTTTACTTTCTCTAGCGCTTAGAGGACCCAGAAATTCGATATCGAGATTATCGAAATGGTATAGGTAGGGCAAAGTTGCCGAAATTGTATCACTTTATAGATTTTAACAGCTCAATTAACCCTTTACAAAGCGTATTTCACAATATTGTGGCAGAAATACTTACATTTAAACAATGAATAAACACATACAAATGATATGGATCAGTATATCACAATTCCAACATAAAATAACTCAAAATCGATAATTTAAAAATTAATAAACTAAAGTTTCTAAACCATGTGCATTGAATTGCTATAGTTGATATTAATTTATTTTGAATGAATGAATTATTTATTGTCTACTGTGTACTTACATGCAATTTATACAATGTTTGCAATACAATGGAGTTGCTTATTATTTCTCTTCCCCTTATATTTAACATTCTGTTGTATGTATAATGGGGTAGTATAATTTTCCATTTACTTTTTTGCCTTATTACGCTTTTTCCGTATCTTCTCCAACTTGCTTCACATTTCTTTTAACCACTTTAACCTAATTTTTCCTAACTTGCTTTCTCCATATATTAATTTGATCTTGTATTAAAAATCGTCCTAGCTTTTAGCACTAGGTATTGGTAAAGTTTTCCGTTTATCTAGTATTAAATTCTCTCTTCCTTTATCCGTGTCCTTGCATTCCAGAATATAATGCCAATTGTCATGTAATCATTTACATTTAGTACATCTCCCCCCTTCTTCTCCCTGTTAGATTACTTAAATTCATTACACCTGTCCTCGCCCATTCTGGCCTCTTTGGGGCATACTTCGATGTATCTTTCTTTTCCCCATCCCATTTTAAAATAACAATATTAATGCGATGAATATAATGTTATTTTCAGGTTTTGATATTAAAAAGTTCAAAATCAAAACGCGTAAGTACTTAAAAACTTATACTTCTGAGAGTTTGCAAGTCTGCTTTCCTAATATGTACCAGTCGATTCCTATATTGAACCGAAATTTTTATTCTTACATTTTAAGACAATTTGCTATATTTGTTTTTTTAACTCGATTAAAGTGTGTTACTAGAGGTTGTCATTATTTACAGGCATCGCAAAATAACTTTTTCAGCTTTTTCTTGTCCCCCTTCACACTTTGCATGGGTCGAAATGTTACACTTCATGCACCTGATCATTTCTTCTATTTTGTCTTCATTACACAATTTGCAGAACCACGTTTCACTTTTACCAGTTGATTTTTTTGTCGTTTTCCCTGCAATGCTGTCAACATCAAAGCATCTCGCTTTTGCATATGGTGCCACTGTTGTAGGCATTTCTTTGGCCACGGCTTTACATCTTACTTCATCCTTTGCTGTTTTCAAATTGTCTTTATAAGGACCACTTGTTAGCTTGAAAGCTATCTGACTCTGAGATGGAGTCCTTGGTGCTGTTCTTTTCGCGGTTATTTTGAGTAAAAATGATATTTCCGTGATGAACACTATCAGTGAAGCTCTGTAACGAAAAAAAAAACAACATAAAATATAGTAGCTACCTAAGTGGTTTTAAAAAAGAAGTAAATGCCAAGAAAATAGAATATCTATTTTAGAATAGTACTAGTAATTATTTGAGAAGCAGTTTCTGAATTGTACCGGTACGATATTGGAAATTGCTAGTGGTACAAAATAGGCCACCACGCCATTTTGTGTTTGTAATGTTCTTCCGTATGTACAGCAATGGTTACAGATTCGAGACTACATAAAATTAGTAAGCTATCTTTGTGCACATTCAATCTATGAATAGCAAAGTTTGTTTTCACTTACCTTATTAACCAATTCTCTTGGTCACGTACGCAAAAAATTAGATTACAACAACAGAAAATGTTCTTCTTCCAGCAAATGAACCGTTTCTCACCACAGAACGCTCAGAACTGAAATAATGGTGCTTAATTGCGAGTAGTTTACGGTGATAGATGTCAAATGCTACATGAAACACTAATTTTATAAACGTGATACAAATTAGGAACCGGTACAATATAGGCAACTCTGCCCTATAAGTGGTTCAACGAAGGGGGGCACCGCATGTGCTGCAAAATACACAGATCTGTTGCGGCTAACACACCCCAGGAGGAAGGGATGAGGCGAAGGAGCCACAAGAGGCTATAGACCGTAGGCAGACAGGCCACAGAGACACGCGGAAGCCCCTAACATTTCCACGCTCGCAGACTCTTCCCATTGCTGGAACCGCACCATCTGTCCGGCACCGCCATACGCCACGGAACCTGAAAGATGAGAAAGAAGCGGAGTGAAAGAGAAAGTATGGAAAGGAAATCTTGTTAGAGAAGAAACCTCCCAGCATTCGTCTGCCAACCCCGGGGAAAATACGAAAAACTCATGGGTCAGAATGGAGAGGGCCGCCGGGGATCGAACCTGGGACCTTCCGAATGCGAGTCGCATACTTTACCGTGGCGTCACCTCGCTCGAGACCGACACGGCAGACGAAGTAGTTAAGGTACGGAGTCGTAAACGTGAAGATATCTTTGATGGAGGAGGAGTTGTATTGTATTGCTGCAGTTGGGGAGCCGAACTTGAAGTAGTTGCAACCTCGTATTGTACAAAGTTTCCGATAGCCATCGCCCAAAATTTACCTTCCGGTGGCCTTTGCCCCAAGTTTAAGAATCAACTTTGTATTTTGAATGTTTCTTTAAATATTATATATTTATGTTTTTACCTCGGCTGCGTCAGTATTTTGTAGAGACATGTTTCTCTTTGCAGGGAGTGCTGAGGCTGAAGAATGTAGGCTTACACAGATTATAATTTCTACTTCACTCCTTTTATTAATTCTTGACACGATTAAATAACACTTCACTGACATAGAGATCTGTGAGATTTATTAATTACTTGCACTTTTTAACACGTAAACTTTATAATATTCGTCGTAATGAATTTTCGTCTCACACTGAATACGTATTAAACTTCTCGAGGACGTGTCTCGCGTCTGATTAGGAACGCTGTCTACTAGCAACTGAACTGATTTCTACCGCATGAATTTACAAATTTCATCTATTTCAATTCTCTAATTGGCTAATCCTATTCCAATAGAATACTTTTAATTAACTTCAAGGTTTTTCTGATAGTTGATTGGCTATTTATAAACTGTCTCAAAAATTACATTATTGTTGCTCCAAGAATTACTAGTAGCACTATTACTTTCATTATTGCCTCAAGGTTACGTCATTGTTAGCAACTTTTGACCTATATTATCACAGCTCCTACATTATTAAATTACGTAATACATTCACATAACATTATTGAACATGCACATAGTAATATAAACATTAATACAATGACTGTTAGGTACATTTTTACATGTTATTTTATACACATATTGCTTTAAGGCGGGCTGTTATTATATTTTATATTATATAATTAGACTGAAATCATTGAAGTGTTAAAAATACTGCCTCAAACGGGAGGTCTGCGATTCAATTCCCGCCAAGAGGATCCTCCCTGACTGAGGTGGAATATTGAATTTTTTAGTAGAACGCGATACTTCCTTTACCTAATATGCCTAGAAGTAAAACCAGCACAGGAGAGAATGTAATCTAATACATAAGTACATTACCAAAGTGTCAGATGTATTCAGGTAGTTTCGGTGCGGTCATGCAACATTTTACAACAGACAAATGTTCTGGGATACAAATCAGACAGAATGTTTGACATCGTCAACGTAAACCCAGCTTAACATATGAAAAAGTGTGAATATAATATGGTACGTCCTGGTAGCCATTTATAGGTAACAAACATCCCTTTTAAAGGAAAATATTTGCCTTCTACGTATCTGGCAGAGATGTAAACACAATTGTTCGGAAGTATTGGGTACCTTGTTATGATTATCCAGTTGGGTTCCAGCCACTCCCTCAACAAAATACAAGACCGGTTCCTGGATAGGGAGGGCAATGAGCACTTAACCTCGCCTCTATCTGCATAAGGATAGCTGAGTTGAACGATCGAGTTGAGAACTGACCGGGCCAAAAGATTTGCTTCAGCCTGGTTACTCGCACGTGCCACGTGCTCACGCTGACCAACTTCTATATACATACAGTGTAAAAAAATAAGCTGAAGCTTGGTTAGCGTAATACTATCCTGAGTTGACTGGGCAATTGGATCCTATGCAGTCATTGGCGTTGCAGTTTTATCTGTAAATAAATGGAATAAAATGAAGTAAGGGATAAGCAGATTACCCAGAATGAAGACCATTATGAAAACAAAGGATTGCTCATACATTAGCTCTTTGGAATTAGGTTTCGATTAAGAGTTTGTTTGCCTTTAAATTAAAACACAGAACAGCATAACCTATTACCCATTATACATTTTTACTTTCTCTACTACGTATAGTAGGTAAGTAGGGGAAGTATCGTATTTCACCCAAAAATTCGATACCGAGATTTCACCGGAAATACATGTTTTGAGATCCCCTGAATCCAAAAAAGAAGCATTTTTGGAAACATGTCCGTGTGTGTGTGTGTCTGTGAACAGCATAAATTAGAAACGAACAGTCGGATAAACACCATACTTGGTATTTAGGTTCAGTATCTTCCAGAGATGCGAAACAAAGGTTTTCAAGAAAATCCCCCCACCGCAGATTACCTTTACATGCAACATTTTTCGAAAATTTTAATTTTCTCAAAAATGGTTCCAACGATTTTGATTAAAATGTCATATGTTTAAGATATTTTTATGACAAATGAAATGCATATCTCGAATTTTCTGGGAATGTCTCCAAAAGTATTCTTCATTGTGAACGACTTTTGCATAACTGGTAAACCATAAGAGATAGACAAAAGTTTACTACACAAAAAATGTAGATCGCGTTAAAATACACAATTTCTGTCATATAAACTTTTTTAGTTGGGTGAACCATTTTCGAGATATTGCTTGTTATTCCCTTAAATTTTCCAATACTTAGTTTTTCTCAAATTCGTTATTCATTTTTTTTGTCCTGGTAATGCAAAGAGAATGGAATACTGCACATAGCAACCAGCTCCTAAAATATTTGACTATAGCTTGTGAGTGTAACACATCAGAGTTTTGTTTGATGTGTTATATTTAAATCTTGTTATAGAGTTTGATGTCTTTAAAGAAAAAATAATGTTTTTGAAATGAGTAGGGTTGTTTAAAGCTAAAAATATATCTTCAGGGATGTTATGTCTTCTTCCCTCCATGGTTTAACTTCTGCATTTAGTGATGAGGTGTTCGATGGTGATACAGCAATTGCAGGTCTCGCAGTCAGGAGCATTTTCTTTGGCGAGTAAGAAGGAATGGGTTAGGCGTGAATGGCCTATTCGTAAACGTGATATAATCATTGTCCTTTACTTTTTGGAGTCTGCAATGTACAGGATTTTGTGGGGCCTTTCCTAACTATGTGGAGTTTTCTTGATGTTTTAATGGCTCAGTCTTGCTTCCATTTGACAGTTGGCCTGCTAAAAAATAACTGAGCATCTCTGTAGGACACTGGCAATTCCCCCACTGGAGGTAGCAAAGTTGCTTTTTTGGCTTCCCTATCTGCTTCCTCATTTCTTGATATTCCACGGTGGGACGGAATCCAGAAGAATATACCTTCTTGATTATTTGTAGTAATTTGGTTGTAAAGACTTTGGATACCTTGGATTAATGTTAAGTCAGTAGAGCGGTCTCGGATACTCTGAAGAGTGCTTAGTGAATCAGTTAGAATTGCACTGTGTTTATGCTGTGCTGAGGTAATGTAAATCAAAGCTTGTTTGACAGCATAGAGCTTAGAGGAGAAAACAGAGAACAAGTTAAGTTTAGCACCCGTAGTAATATAGCACAGCCATTACGCTGACCAGATTTGGAGCCATCTGTGTGTATGCGTGCGTGTGTGCGTGCGTGTGTGTGTGTGTGTGTGTGTGTGTGTGTGTGTGTGTGTTTTTTTTTTTAGCATATGTGTTACGGATTTCCTGGTAAATTTGTTTATACATGAAAGAATCTGTATGTGATTTCTGGTGAGTTTTCTTATCCGTATTAATTCTAGAAATAGTTAATCTCCTGCGTGGAAAATCATGATGATCTCTAGTCATTATTGGAGGTATTTTAATATTATGTTCATGTATGATTTTTTCAAATCTAAGATGAAAAGAATACGTTTAACATTATAAACTTTTATAGCTTTGATTATATCAGGACCAAATAAAAAAATAACGCTTGACATATGATTAGTAGCTCCCTTGCCAATTATAAGTGCAACAATGACGAAGACAACAATGCTCACATTATTAGGTTAGATTAGAATGTGCAAAGATGGCGACATGGACACCACAACAGAAAGTTTTCTATGTTCTTGGACTGGCTGAAAGAAAATCTGTGAAACGTGTGCTATGAAATTTTCGCCGGAATTTAACCTTGGCCGTCACGACGTCATCCCCTCCTATATAAGCGTTATGAAATGGGACAGACAGTTACGAGAAGCTGGTATCTTTTGTCTACACATGAAAAGTATAGCAAACGGAATGTGTCTACGAGAAATGTGGAAAGGATTCGTGTGGCCTACGTCAGAAGTCCGAGCAAGTCAACTCGATGCGCCAGTATAGAATTGCTATTGCTCGCTCTACGGTTCACAATGTAGTCCACAAAAGATTACGTCTACGGATCTACAAGATTCAGTTACACCAGAAATCTTTCCCCAGGACAAAACAAACAAAAGACGTTCGCCGCAGACGTTTCGGATAAAATTGAAGAGCGCGGTGCTTTACTGTATAAAGTGTGCTTCTCTGATGAATGGAAGATTTAACAGATATAATCTGGGAACGCGAAAATTCTCGTGAGGTCGAAAGAGACTCGCCAAAATTAAATGTGTGGTGTGCACTAATGAAAACTACCTGTGTCATTTCATAATGCTTAGATAGGAGGTGACATCGTCGTGACGGCCAAGGTTAAACTCAAGGTGAAGATTTTGTTGTACACGCTTCACAGGTTTTGTTTTAGCCAGCCTAAGAACACAGAAATCCTCTGTTGTGGTGTTCACGTGGCCAATTTTGCACATTCTAATCTAACCTAATAATGTGATATTGTTGTCATTGTCATTGCTGCAGTCATAAATGGCAAGGGACCTACTAATCATATGTCAAATGTTTTGTATCTGGATGTGATACAACTAAAGTTATAGAAGTTTGTAATGTTAGACGCATAGGCCGGACACCCTGTATTTTACTTCTATTATATATTAAAATAGGCCGTCTCCTTAACGCTGTGGTAGTGTTGTTGTCAACAGTTTGATTCCCTGATTTTTTCCCCCCATTGGAAGCCCTACCACGGAATTCATTCAGCCTCTTGAGTTCCTCTGGGAAACATTGAGGATCTGCTTGATTGAAGAGTAGTGGCTCGGATTTTTAAAACCGCGCCGTAGCCTCCGGGTTTAGGGCATGCTGACCATATGCCAATCCCAATACAACCCCTTGTCCATGCTGTCGTTTGTGAACGGAGGTCATGGCGTACTGGGACTGTTGTTCCAGAAGTTTAGGTTTGTTTACAGCTTATAAATGTAAGTGCAATTCAGCCAGAAGTACACAGTTTTGAAATAATGATATCGAAGTTGCAGATTTATTTTTAGTAGTAGTTGCCGCCTGAGCCATCCCGCTCGGTTTGCATTTCATATACACTGCCGTTGTGAAAATTGCAACACTAAAGAAGGAAATGCATGAATTTAATACCACAGGTTAGGTACATGACAAGTAACAAATGCTAAGCTTTTCAAATCTATACATGACCTTTGAGCCCTAATATTCAGTATTTGGTGTGGCCTCCATGCGCTGCAATTAGAGCTGCTATACGCCGGGGCATTGAATAAAAAAGGTTCTGAATAAGTTCCTGAGGGATTTCGAGTTTGTATTCGAGCCCCACAAATCCGTGACACTGGTGGACCGTGACGCACCAGGTGCCAACCAATCATATCCCAGACATGTTCGATGGGCGACATGTAAGGCGAACGTGCAGACCAGGGAAGCAATGGTACTCGTCGCTCTTTGAAGAAGGCCTGTACATCTGTACATTCCTTCCAATATGTGGTCAGGCATTGTCCTGTTGAAATGTGGCCCAGGGAGAGTACCTGAAGCAGGGAGAGTACCTCAGGCTCTACAACCACCGTTAAGTACCGGTTGCTGTTCAAAGTGCCCTCAATTCGTAGGAAGCGAGATCGGTTGTTGTAACCAACGGCGCCCCAAACCATCGCACTTGGTGTTTGTCCGCCAATGCCGCTCAACAATGCAGCCCTCCAGGTTGCGCTCACCACGGTACCGCCGGACACGTATGCGGCCTACACTGTAGGACACGTTGAAGCGGGACTCGTCCGAAAAGACTACATTTTGCCTCTCAGCACCCCAGTGACGGTGTTCATGTGCCCATTGCAGTCGGAGGAGCTTGTGGTTTCTGGACAATGGAAGTCGACGTAATGGCATGCATGCAACCAGTCCAACCTGCAGCAGACGGAGACAAACCGTTGATGCACACCTTTTGCAGTGCTCCAGCGTCGAGCCAACACAGTGGATGAAGCTGTACGGTCCGTTATGGCCATGCGGACAAGTTAACGGTCATTTCGTGCTGTGCTCGCTCTTCGCTGCGTACGACCTTCATCTATCTACTGCTTCCACACACGCATCACTGTCGTAGCAGCATTCCCTGTAAGAGCCGAAATGTCACGGTATGAGAAACCCGCTTCCCGGAGACGGATCATTCTGCCCCGTTCGAACTCACTCACATGCCGATATGGCTCCTTTTGACGTCGACGAGGCATACTGGCACTCACTTTATTGTTTCCACCTTGTTTGACAGCTCTGCACTGACTGCACTGGGCGCAACACTGACCGTGTCGGACCGACACGAGAGGGCTCTGCTCGACCTACGTGTACCCCAACTTTCTGCAAACCTAATCACTTATTGCTTGCACACTCTTCTACACTTCCACCAAGTTTGGAGTTATTCGGGAAATTCTTTCTTGGTGTTGCAATTTTCAATCGGGCAGTGTAGCCGCCATTAAACTAAATAAATAATTTAGAGCTGTTTAAGAATTTATGTCTTGTGTTCTCCCCATGGGGTCGCTCCCCAAATCTTGAGAAACACTGCACTAAGCTGAATATGGCATTGGTGCCAGGAAGGTGATATACAATGTTAACGAATACCTATGTTAATGATAACAAGAGAAAAATGTTGCTAAGCGAGGCAGAAAAAAAGTTTTATGGTTCAGGGTGATCAACAACGACTTACATACTTAAAACACTGCTTAACATTTCTTTAAGAAACGAGGTTATGTAATAAATAACACTCGGTGACCAGTTTTTGGTAAAATGTGAACATGGGTAATGGTAGATCTAAGAACTCGAAACACTACCTCGTAGTGGGGAGGTTGTAAGTTAAAAACCAGTCCACACCTAAAATTCTCAGAACATTGGACAAGTTGTTTCAGATGTTACGTACTTCAACACTGTTACAATCTGAATAGTTACCATGTCAACGCATGGAAATAAAACATGATTCCTATCTATGTATCAGCTTAAAGACTTGTTCAGAATTCTGGTTCCCGGTTGTTGCATGGAACAGAGGGGCTGGATAGAGCAACGGTTTACTCAAAACGGTTTGAGAAAAACGAGTTTCACATGTTGGCACCGGAACCACATTTCCTGAGTTGATGTCTTTTCTAACACGGAATAGTCAAATATTCGCCAAATTCGTTAAATGTGTAATGTGCGCTTATTTCCTTAAAAAGCAATTATTCTCGTTACGACGTGTATTGAACACCGACTTAAATACGAATTGAAGTATTTACCTGGTGAATGCATTAATTAGAAGCAGCGTTGTCACCCGCCGATTCATTTTAGTTTTTAGATTCGGTATTCAACTGTTTTATCTTTAACTACGCTATAAATATAAAAGGTAAATGTAAATATAACGGAGGGGCCCCCAAAACAGGGCAGAGCATCGCACGCAGACTAGTTAGCCCATTATGCTCCCAAAGTGATCCCTGGGAAGGAGGGATGAGGGAGAAATCCGAACGGCGATCGGATCCGGATGCCGACGGCGCAAGCATAGACGGGGTCCCTAACATTTCCAGATAGAACGCATCCGAGGCCGCACGGTCCCTGCCCACAAGCCACGAAACTCCATGGTCCGCGGAGCGGAGCCCACCCTGAGGAGAGACCTAACTGATAGGTACCGCAGCGACGCCAGGGAAGAAACCTTTACAGAGCGCAAGCCACCGCCCAGCCGCAACCCGCCGAACACTGTCGCCTGGTCCTACAACCCTGAAACAGATGAGAAGAAAGATGATGGGTATAGGATATGAGAGGAAGGAGAGTCATGGTAAAAGATGAACCACCCCAGCATGCGCCTGGCAACGGGGGAAGCCACGAAAAACCTGAGTGCCAGAGTGGGTGGTCGAGGGGGAACGATCCCGGCACCTCCCTAATGCGGGCCACAGACGTAACCGCCTGAGTCATCCCGCTCGGTCGCTATATATATAAGAACTCATGTAAATTATTATATGTGCGATGTTATTAATAATAATTCTGGATAAATTATGAGTTGTTACCGAAAATAGAGCAGATAAAGAACATTATGCATTTAAGAAGCGAAACAATTACGCTTTAATGTCTTTAGTGAATAATAAACCGTAGGACGTAATTTTGAAACACTATATTTTGCTGTTAACAGCTCAGCTCACGGATTCACACCCGGCTGAGGGCGATGGATTCGTTTTTCTTTTTCTCAGGCATAGCCTTCTTCGAATGAGAAGTAAGGGAGCGGTCATTTATAATGCTATTTCGGGTAAAAGGGCCTATACTCTTAGCAATCTTTGTCGGCCAATTCATGTCCGATACATCCTGCCTGTATTCAGCGTCTACCTCATCACTCGTCATTGCGGTCTCTAGTCGCAGAAAGATGTACTACAACCCAGGTGATTATAGAAAACCTGCTAGACGTCCCTATGTTTCATAATTAGTTGGAGTGACAGAACAATTCTGATGTGCATGGCATTTTTAAGCATTTTACAAGAGAAAAAATAAAATAGTGAATTTGCCTTCATTACTAAGAAAATAATAAAAGTATCGGCGTTAGCATTTCATACTTATGCGTGAAAATTAAAGTTTTTTGTTTGATCCTATTTGCACACTACCGCAGAATTGCGGTGATTATATGAAAGAGTTTCACTAGATATAGACCAAAGGAAAACTAATCCTTACCTAGCTTCCCACTTGGAGAATACAAGGAGAATTTGGGAGAGGAATTTTAGGGATTCCTATTTCATCGTTGGAAATGCATCTTGCATTAAGAGTGGCTAAGCCACTGTGTATTTGATGCTTGAAGTCTCTCTTATCTGCTTAGCCTCCTCTATTATTCCAAGCTGAGATGGTAGTATTTTAAAATAGTCTGTATGACCATCGTTGCCATTGTGAGTACTTTTTATTTTTTGTAGAGGGCAAATACATTTACGTACTAACCCCAGAGAAGCTGGGAGTGTGGGATTCACCATCAGAGAATGGTCCTACCCGCTAAAACCCCTCCACATGTTAATGCGCATTAGTGGTTTTGTTTTTCATACATGTTAGTCGCGTCCCGCATAGCACCCCGGTTAGTTAATGAAAGATGAGAATCTTGTCAAAGATGCGAGCGTGTCAAATGTTAATTACCTGGGATTAAACATGACGTGCTCCCTGAGCAATTCCGGGTGGTTAGTCGTGTATTATTCTTGAAGTTAGTGTAAATGTCCAGATTGCGGGGTTAGTTATATATTCTTGCAGTTAGTGTAAATGTCTTGATTCGATAAATGCGTTATGCATTGGCCTATGTGTAATGGTTGTTATATGCCATCAGGGCTTGTGTGGACGAGAGTGAGGACAGGTGCTACAGGAATAATTGTAGTATCTGGAAATACCCAGTCAGCCAGGTGGCACTGTGAGCACTAACAGCACCCTTTACGAGATCAAAAATAGTTAATGTGGAGAAGTCCTAGAAATGCTAAGGGGATGCAATAGATTTACTCTAGCATGGGTCCTTGACCACACTGGGGTAATTGGAAATGAAAATGCACACAGACTGGCTAAAATAATGCACAGGCCGCATTTATAGGACCAGAGCTGGTCTTGGGTATTACCAAATTAATGTTAAGGACAAATGTATTAGACTGGATTCAAAGACAGCATATAGAATACTGGAAACATATCCAGGAACAAAGACATGGTAAGTTATGATGCAACAGCTATGTCTTAGAAGGAGTACTACGGTCCTTAAATTAAGTAAGAAGCAGGTAAGACTCATGATGATATTGATGACTGCTTCATGGAAATTTTAAAAAAAAAACCTTCAAATAATAGTGCTTTCAGAAGACTCAAGATGCAGGATGAGTGGTGTAGAGCAGGAAACGACCTCGCTCTTAATATTCCAGTGTGAAGCACTGGAAGTGAATACATAACAATCAATTTGGAACTGTTGATCCAAATGAGATAGTATCTAATAAAAACCTAATCAACGGACTCATGAGACTTATTACTGTTTAGGGAGGTGATGTATGGGAAAACAAGGAGGAAACCGTACAACAAACGTAAGGTTTCAGTGTGGACAGGTAGGAGTATGTTCCTCCTGTTCATCTCCCTGTCAAATGTCTAATCTAATCTCTAATCTAATGGTTATGCATCTACCTTAAAAAATAAATACTGTTGATCTACAGGTATCAACGATTCTTTTTGAGATCTATCAGGTTTTCTTCCCCTGGATGGGAAGCACGTCCTATTTTATGGTAGCTATTTTTCGCAGGAAGAATTCTCTCTTTATTAGGGGGGAAGGGAGACAATAAGAGTTGGACAGGAGACAGAACTGGCTCATTTCGCCAGGAATGGGAAAAGGGATATGGAAAGGATAAACGCTAGACGTGGGATTGATAGGAGTTTTGGGTATAGGTTTGTGCAGTCCCGCATTAGCACCTGCGTCAGTTCCGCAATGTCAGGAGCTGTCTTCCAATGAAAGGGAGCGGATGAGGTATGGATGCTGGGCTGCGGCCATGACCGGGAGCCTGGCTGCCGCCCAGGGAAATGGCGAGGTATAGGGTGACCATTTCTTTATTAGTGGTGACGCGTCGTTTCGCTGAAGTCTGCGAAGATTCTCCTAGCACGTGAAGAGAGGAGAAATAGCTGGTTGATGTATTTGTCGAGTTGTTGCCTGATACGGTGCGTAGTTTCGTCCAGGACTCGCAGTGTCGTGTCTATTACGTGCACTTGTTGGCATGAGGTTGAGGAATGGTGAAGCTGCTGTGTGGATGCTGTTGTCTTATGTCCTGGGCGATTCAAGCTGGTCTGGTGGCTGTGCTGTGCATTGCTTGTGGAGGTCTTCCAGGGCCCAAAGCCGCGCCGTAATATTCAGAACTTCAGAGTGGAGGTTCTGAACGGCCTCTTGGATGGTCTGGATATAACCTGTGCAGTAGGGTTCTGGGTAACAATGATGGTGTTCGACGGTGCCGTCTCCATCTGCGGTGTCCATTGTTGGCGCGGATATATTGGGCACCGCGCCTGTCCGAGGTACTGGCTATTGCTACCACAGGAGGTGCAGTAGCGGCGGCGATTCCTGAGGTCCTGCTGCGTGCAGTTTGCTGTCAAGGTTGCGGCACCACAGTAATGGTACCGGGGTGGTGCGGCGCAGTTTCTCTCGTTGTGGTCTATGCACAATATTGGTAAATGGGGTGTGGCGTTACTGACGACTGGCCTAAATACATAACAGCCGCCCTATTAAGGGTAGGCTGGACAACAAGGCCTGCTGGCAGATCTCGGGAACTCCTTAAACAACCACACTATAGCGGTTGTGTTGATGCTGTGGTGCTGTAACTGCGCTTTTAGTAGAAGTCGGCGGTGCTTGTAGAGATGTGGCGACAGCTGGCACGGTGTAGTGCTGACTGGGCAAGGTGTTTTTTTTTTTTTTACCGTGGGGGGAAAAATGCATTATTGCATTCGACCTCCAGCCGGTGTGCAATGGCTGGGGGGATATGTGGGGCTCGCCGCTCAGAAGCGGAATACCCACTAAAAAACCTTACCACGTGTTAATTGTGTATTGCTGTGTATGATCGTGCATTCATGTTTGCATGCTTTAGTCGGGTCCCGCATAGCACCCCGGTTAGTAAGTGAATGGCTAATTGGCTGGCATGCATTGCATGCGAGTGCGTCAAATGTTACTTGCTGGAATTGCCCATGAAACCTGAACAATACCAGTGGAATAAGGCTAAGGCTGCTGGTGTCGTAATCGAACAATACGTACCTGATAGAAAATACTTGAGAATTAGTGCAGGTATTGTATGTTTTATATATAAACGTGGATTAAAATGGTAAAATGTAACGGTACACCTTGGCTTATGCTCTATGGTCCTTCCACAAAGGTATGCTGTTGTATGTTACAATCAAGCATAGAAATTTTGAGTATTAAAGCCAAGACAGAAACCGGAAGCCCGAAGCATGTTGGCAGGCTGAGGGCAGCCCGTAGAAGTGTTATAAAGTGTACCTACCCTTGCTAGGGTTTAACCACTGGTAGGTAGGAAAGAGTTTTGCAGGATGGCGGTTAGGACTGAGGTTGTGGGGGTGATAGGAGGTAGCATTGAGCTCCTCGATGACTGCAGGTCAGGGTGCAACGGCCCTAGTGCACCGCTGGTTGATGATATTTTCGAAATTGTTTTGGATAAATTTTGAATTTACCAAGCAACTCGTGGTAGGACTATAAGGAGTTCAACTTTTGCTGCTGGTTGGAGTAACTCCTTTGTTACCGGGGGTGCCCGCATGCCATGCGGGGAACCCGGTGACGCCTCAAGCGGCGTTCTCTGGGGTTATAGTCTCCTAGAGACCGAACGAGGGCACTCCGATGGAATGGCAACTGGTCGTATAGTTTTCTAGCCCGGCGCCTAATTTCATCCTCCAGGTATGGAAGAGATGAGGCTTCTGGAGTAGTCTCACGGGGAAAGCGCGGCATACAGAATAGATGGCTCGAAGACTCCTATTCTGTACCCGCTGCAGTCGGAGCAGACTGGAGTCTACGGAAGACAGAAGGAAATAGGATTGAACTGTTACTGGACTATAGGCAGGGATGAAGGGTAACAAACCACCCCATCCCTCGTACAGTCATTTGGCGTTTACAGACAGCAATCAACCGGTTTTTATGTACCTATCAGTGACCTTGGCCTTTGTGTTTTGCATTCTTTGTACTGATACCTAATGGTTTGAATGGAGATAAATTAAAGTCAACTGCTTAAGAATTCCTATGCCTGGTTATAACTTTTAAGTTATCAATAAAAGTTGTACGGTAAGGAGTTGTACATCCCTGTTCCAGGAAAGAATTAAAGCGCGTTATGCGTTTTGTTCCACTGCTTAATTCCACTACTATCTACTACGTTTTGTAGTGGATCGTGGTGTAGTAGTTATCATGAGTGTCTGGTTACCTCTAGATCCCAAAGTCGCGGGTTCAAACCCGGCGGAGGGCGATGGATTTTTTTCGGGCGTAAACATCCTTAGCATGGCTTCCTTCGGAAGGAAAGTAAAGCTGGTGGTCCCGTGTCCTAGATTTACGGCACGTAAAAGAACCTCAAGTCTGATAAAGAGGCCTCTGAGCAAAAATACCTTTCTTTCACGACAAAAATAGAATGGGACGCCAAGGACCATAGCAGTTAAAGAGCGTCCATAAATAAAACTCAACTTATTCAGGAAACCGAATGGATAGTCAGATGTTTAAAAGCTCGTTATAAGCTGGCCTAGAAATTCCATACTCTTTCCATGACACTGAGGGAAAGAGCTGAATAGCTACCAGGATTTAATGTTGAATATCGCAGAGAAGGATTTGCTCTTCGTTAGTGTATCTTGCAAATGGTTAATGTCACAGATAAACATTTATTTGAAATAAATTGTGTGTTTTAAAAATATCTACATTTTTTATCAGTAAGTTTTTCTCCACGTCTTATGGTTACTTCGGTATATAAACATTGTAAAATTCCTACCGAATGGTGAAGACTTCACAGGCTATCCCCAGAAAATTAAATATAAGTTTTATTTTCACGTAAATCTCTTAAATACGAGGCGTGTTTTTAAACTATCTAAGTACCGATATTTTTTTTTAAATAAAGAACATTATTTTCAAATACTTTTATCACCATTCATTACCTTACCTACATCTTACATTACTTCTCCACGTAGTCAGCGCCGTTATTCAGGCACTTGTCATATCGGAAAACCAGTTTTTGTGTGTCTTCGTCAAAGAATGATGCCGCCTTTGATGAATGCCAAGTCTGTACTTCTTTGTTTCACATCGTCATTGTCGTTAAAAGGTTTTCCACTAAGGAATTTCTTCAGATGAAGAAACAGATGAAAATTGCTAGGTGCCAAACCCGGATTGTTGTTTCCTACCGAATGAAACGATCAGATCTTGAGTTAGTTTGGCTGTGTGTAGCCGGACATTGTCGCTCATTATTGTTTCCCCATAAACCTCACACAATTAACGATGAATGTTTGTTGGGCGTAGCATTTCTCGGATTCAAAAAACGAATCACTGATCTGACTTCAGAGTTGGCTGGTCGTTCGATTGTTTTGAACATTTCCTAACGCTCTAACGACAGGAAAATACAAAGAGACGATCGCTCACAGCTGCGTCTGCCTTCCTAATGAACAGAGGGAGTGATTGCACATTCTAAAATCGCGGCTGCAGCGTACTTATTTTAAAAACGCCTCCTATGTGGAATTTTTAATCAAAATCGTTTGAGCCATTTTTGGAAAAATCAACATTTTTGAAAAGTTTTTCATGTGAAGGTTTGGAGTGGGGTGCATTTTTGAAAAATTTTGTGTCGCATCATTGGAAGATACTGAACTTAAATACCAAGTTATTTATCCGACATTTCTTTTTGAGTTATGTTATTCACAGACACACATATGTAAACAAGCATCTTTTCCTAAAAATTATTTTTTGGAGTTCAGGGGGGCCTCCGGTGAAACCTCTAAAAGTTTTGGGTGGAATAGAATACTTCCTCTACTTACTGTAAGTCCTCAGTAGAGAAAGTAAAAATAATATGATAACTGTGAGAGACTTTACTGTTTCTGGTGAAATAAGTGCCCAGAGTCTAGTTTTGTAATTTTTCATTCGTCTTTGTATACAGAACCACTCTTAAGAGGATAACATTTACAGCCTTCCACGTGATGTAGCAAATACTCATTCTGTAACTAATTATCAAACTAGTAGTTTGAGTTATTTTCATGCAAGAGTCTATCTTTGACCAATAGACACACCTATTTGACCTTACTTTCAGTCCAAGAGAGAAACTTAAGAGACATGGAAGCAAAGAATTGATAAGAACTCTCAAAAAGGTTTTTCAATGTAACTTAATTGCTATATTTTCCGTTAATCATGTCACAAAACTCCTACTGAAAATAATGAAGTGTATATTAGCGGTGAAACACACTTTGGACAGTCTAATAATAATTAGTATTTATGTTTCAAATATATTAATTATTTCAAGCACGAGTTTGTTTTGACACTTTATGGGATCTCTGTATTGGCGGAACCATATTTATATTCTCAGCATGCCACGGCTCATATACATCGCTTATCAATATTCATTTGCTGTTAAAAGATACTGAGGAGGTTTAATGCGCTAAGTTTAAATGAAACTCTCCTTTAGGGTACAAATGTGTTAAATTACTAAAACAAATGAACCCACGATTTGTTTGGGGCTAATTTTGTCAGGAAGTTTGGACAAGCTAGGAAGAAAATTAGTGACGTGCAAAATTTTAGCGCGTTCACTCGCAGGTTCTTCCGGTTTTATCTGAGACCGGTTTTTCTCTGTCCGAACGAGCTGCGACAGTACTCGCTACTCCAAGCTTATCCAAACTAGATCTCTCTTATTTGGGTAAAAAAGTTAAAACATGAAAGAATTATCTTTTGCGACATTCTATAAAATATTTTGATCAATGACTAATAAAAAATGATCCTGCTTTTTACTTTCTCTCTACGTATTCGATACCGAGATTTCACCGGAAATATATGTTTTCAGACTCCCTGAATCCAAAAAAAGCATTTTTGGAAACATAAACACCAAACTTGGTATTTAGGTTCAGTATCTTCCAGAGATGCGACACGAAGGTTTTCAAGAAAATCCCCTCACCCCAGATTACCCTTTACATGGAACATTTTTCGAAAATTTTAATTTTCTCAAAAATGGCTCTAACGATTTTGATTAAAATGTCATATTTAAGATATTTTCATGACAAATAAAATGTATATCTTGAATTTTCTGGAAATGTCTCCAAAAGTATTCTGCATTGTGAACGAGTTTTGCATAACTGGTAAACCATAAGAGATAGACAAAATTTTACTACAAAATTAATGTAGATCGCGTTAAAATACACAATTTATGTCATATACATTTTTTAATGTTGAGTGAACCATTTTCGAGATATTGCTTGTTATTCCCTTAAATTTTTCAATAATTTTCTCAAATGGAAATTCGTTATTCATTTTTTTATCTTGTATATGAGAGTATTAATCTGTGGCAAAGAGAATGGTGCTGCACCTAGCAACCAGCTATTAAGAGATGTCGATGCTTAAAGGCTACTGTATATCTATATTGCCCTTGTAAATATATATTCCCCTTACATCTACAAGAAACTTAGCAATAAGATATAGTATGCAAATGTTTATCTCGATTAACATGAAGTAGATGGAGAATAAGCGTTTGTAAAAATAGTTTGTACAAGAGTAGAGAAAGTGATGTGAGTGTAACACATCAGATTTTTTTATAGGTATACTTTAGTGAACATTGACTTTTTTTGACCTTATAGTTCACTGTCCCTGCTTTTAACACCAATGCCTCAAAACTATGTTATGGTCCTTTGTATGGATCCCAGCGTTCTGGGTCAAATATTCATGTAAAGTTTCAAAATTCCATTTGCCACTCTACGTTTGTTCTATCTTTGTTCTGAAGCTCAAAACAAGCAGGTTTTGTTATTTTTTTCGAATTCTATGAAATACTAAAACTAAAAGACATTTACAGAGAGATAATGCGGCAAGTATTTCTTCCGTAACGCTCATACAATCTCTGGTATTCTGATCGCGATCCTAAACTATTGACTAAGCTAACTATTGTTTCGAGGTTGTGGGAAAGCTCGAGTTGGTGTTGAGTAACATAACGATGTGGAGGTTCTTCTTCCAAACTACACGCAATAATGTAGTGGTAAAGCGAGCGAGCTCAAAAACGTTTTGCACGACTCTATTCCACAAGCGGAGATAAACGAAAAGTACCAAATGAGGACTTTGAGGGGGAGCGCCGAAGGAAACTTGTCCATATAGTACAGAATTGGGCATTAAAACTTCTTGAAACTGACAACTTCTTGAAGCTGGTGATAGTGAGTCAGGAAAGAGAGTACGTTGCACTAGAACTTGTTTTCTTCAAGTGAAGCTATCAATAGCCTGTGTAGGTCACTCCAGCATCAAAACATTTCAGTAAAACAGAATCATGTAGCCTTTGTGACTTCTGTACAGTAACCAGCGATTTAAATGTTGCTCCGGATTAATTTCGGTAAGAGACATTTAAAACGGTACATTTATTAAGAGGAGGGTGTCTGTTTTAAGAAATAGTAGTACTTTTTAGAACACGTACAAAGAGTACCAAAGAAATTCTCACTGCACCTCGTGTCTATGTCACATTATTTATCGTTGTACGTGACGTTGCAAAACCATGACCTTTCATTGGTTGCTTTAGGCCACGGTGCAAGGGGGCGCCACTCCTTCTGCTAAATACTTATACCAATAACCACAAAAAAGATTATAAAATGGCGTAGAAATGAAATATATGTTTACACTCTCGGCCGTATTGGCTAAAAGAGAAAGAGGTAGAGTGAGTGCATTCAGTTTGTCATGCAGACCTCTTACCGTGATTGGTAGCCCATACCTTATCGCCTAGTGGAGGGCACGCCTTTGAAAGGGTTAGAAGTTAAGGGGAAAACTTGATGAACGCCCAGGATAGCGAAATGTAGAATGTGTAATGTGAGAAGAATTATCAGGGGGTGCAAATTAAAGCGTGAATGGCATTCACTAAATACATAGCCAGTCAGCACCTTATAACAAAAATAAACAGAACTGTATTCTCGCAGTGGTATCAATGCTTGTTGTTGCATAGAAGCAAACATAACTAAATATTAAATAAATAAAGCACCATGTGCCCAAGGAAACTCTAATTCAAACTATAATTGGTTAATATACCTTAACCAATATTGGTTAATATTGCTGATCATAGGAATACAACAGGATTATAGACAAAAACATAACCCAATTTTATTGCCATAATATGTATGTCATATTCGGTAAACCATATACATATTTATCTCTAGCTTCTAAACATGATTAGTCAATTATAACAAAAGAGTTATTTGCATTTAATCAACGAACATCATCATCTCCGGATGTTTTAGGGGCAGAGGCCACTTTGTGACGAGTACGTGGAGCGTCTTCTTCACTTTCCTGGAATACTTTTATCCATTAATTTACTATAAAAACACTTTTATGTACTGCCGTTGCAATTGCTGTAACAGTGTGACCAGCCTCCCACATACCCACGATACGTCCACGAGTAATTTCGCCAATATACGGTATGACTGGTTCTGAGACAATAAACATGTTTTGGTTTCAGTAACACCAGAAAAAGTAAAGGCATCAACCTCTCCTCTTTCCCCCCTTATTGTTGTGTTATCAAGCACCACGCTCTGCAATAGGTAAGGTGAAGAACACGCCTCAAAAGGTCCCAGAAAACGTTACGAAATTCGCCGAAGATTTTCTTTGGCGCACTGTGTACAAGGTTGATTTTGAAGATCACACCGACAGTTACTGGAAATGTATAGGTATGTATCTGGATTTCTCCCACAGACCTGCTTAGGAAGAACGTAAATATCAGTTCTCTCGCTTTCGACAAAAGATTTAGACGAAAGCAATGTAATTCTAGCTAGGCCAAGGATTTTCTAACAGAAAAAATGAAGTTCTGCGCCAAATCACATTTTTGGTACCGATAAAGTCGTGCTCCTTTGATTTCTGGGGAAAAAAAAAACATCACACAGATACTGAAAGACAGGAGTAGTTTGCTTTTCCTTAAGACTTACGATCACCACATTTTTACTTTCTCTACTAGTATAGTAAGTAGGGGAAGTACTGTATTCCACCCAAAAATTCGATACCGAGATTTCAGCGGAAATGCGTGTTTTGAGACCCCTGAATCCAAAAAAAACATTTTTATAAACATGTCCGTGTGTGTGTCTGTGAACAGCATAACTCAGAAACGAACAGTCGGATAAACACCAAACTTGGTATTTAGGTTCAGTATCTTCCAGAGATGCGAAACGAATGTTTTCAAGAAAATCCCCCCAGATTATCCTTTACATGGAACATTTCTCGAAATTTTTAATTTTCTCAAAAATGGCTCTAACGATTTTGATTAAAATATCATACCTTTAAGATATTTTTATGACAAATGAAATGTATATCTCGAATTTTCTGGGAATGTCTCCAAAAACTATTCTTCATTGTGGACGACTTTTGCATAACTGGTAAACCATAAGAGATAGACAAACGTTTACTACACAAAAAATGTAGATCGCGTTAAAATACACAATTTATGACATATACAGTTTTTGTTGTTGAGTGAACCATTTTCGAGATATTGCTTGTTATTCCCTTAAATTTTCCAATACTTACACTTTTTCTCAAATTCGTTATTCAGTTTTTTACTTTCTCTAGTACGTATAGTAAGTAGGGGAAGTATTATATTCCACCCAAAAATTCGATACCGAGATTTCACCGGAAATATATGTTTTGAGAACCCCTGAATCCAAAAAAAGCATTTTTGGAAACATGTCCGTGTGTGTGTGTCTGTGTGTGTGTGTGTGTGTGTGTGTGTGTGTGTGTGTGTGTGTGTGTGTGTGGTGTGTGTCTGTCTGTGAACAGCATAACTCAGAAACGAACAGTCGGATAAACACCAAACTTGATATTTAGGTTCAGCATCTTCCAAGGATGCGACGCGAAGGTTTTCAAGAAAATCCTCCCACCCCAGATTACCCTTTACATGGAACATTTTTCGAAAATTTTAATTTTCTCAAAAATGACTAACTATTTTGATTAAAATATTATATGTTTAAGATATTTGTATGACAAATAAAATGTATATCTTGAAATTCCTGGGAATGTCTCCAAAAGTATTCTTCATTGTGAACGAGTTTTGCATAACTGGTAAACCATAAGAGATAGACAAAATTTTACTACACAAAAATGTAGATCGCGTTAAAATACACAATTTATGTCATATACATTTTTTTTTGTTGAGTGAACCATTTTCGAGATATTGCTTGTTATTCCCTTAAAATTTTCAATACTTATTTTCCCAAATGGGAATTCGTTATTCATTTTTTTGTCTTGGATATGCAAAGAGTATTAATCTGTGGGAAAGGGAATGGTGCTGCACCTAGCAACCAGCTATTAAGAGATATGTATGTGCTTAAAGGCTACTGTATTTGCAAATTGCCCTTGTAAATATATTATCCCCTTACATCTACAAGAAAATTAGCAATATGATAGACTCTGCAAATGTTTATCTCGATTAACATGAAGTAGATGGAGAATAAGCGTTAGTAAAAATAGTTTGTACAAGAGTATAGAAAGTCATGTGAATGTAACACATCAGATTTTTTTTGTCCTGGACATACAAAGAGAATGGAATACTCCACATAGCAACCAACACTTAAAATATTTGACTATCGCTTAAAGCCTAGCAATTCCCCTTGCATCTACAAGAAAATTAGCAATAAGATTGACATCTCGATATCTCGATTAACATGAAGCATATGGAGAATAAGCGTTTGTAAAAATGGTTTCTACAAGAGTAGAGAAAGTCATGTGAGTGTAACACATCAGATTTTTCAGTTCAGACATTTAATTAAATTGAGTTTTATTTATGGACGCTCTTTAACTGCTGTGGTACTTAGCGTCCCATTCTATATCGGGCGTGAAAGATCGGTAATTTTGCTCAGAGGCCTCTTTATCAGGCTTGAGGTTCTTTTACGTGCCATAAACTACGGGACACCGGCTTTACTTCCCTTCCGAAGGAAGCCATGCTAAGGATATTTACGCCCGTCCATCGCCCTCTGCCGGGTTTGAACCCGGACCTCGGGAACTAGAGGTAACACCACGGAGAACGACAGTTCAGATATAGTGTATAGTGGACGAAAAGCTAAAACTGTTGTATCTAGAAGAATACATAAGCAACCTCGTATACAGATCTCGGAGTGTCTATTGGGCGAGAGCAGGCACAATTTCTGTGGCTATTTGCACTCACTAGCCGCTACTGACAGTACAGGATCAAAATATTTTGCGAGCGTTAGCCCGCACATGTGGCTCAGTTCTGTATAACCTCATATCGCACGTAATGGGCACCCAAACTCTTCTGAAGCCATTACAACACACTGCACTTAGTGAAGTGTATTAGCGTGTTTTCTATCACGTGCGTTGGCAGTACTTGAGCTATTATAACTTGGCGGCGGAGCCAAAATAAGATGGAAAAGAAATGGAACTGAGGAAGATAGTAGTCGTAGTATTATAGAAGCAGTTTTTAGTGAAGGCTGTGTTTTCAGGCAGACACAGAGGCAAGGCAAAGCAGTCCGTCTACCATCTCTTTCACTCCCGAGCTTGCACAACCAGACTACTAAACAGTCGAGCATCGCCTTGCCGTGGCTCAGTACGATCAAGTCTTCTGCCATGAGCAGAGGTGGCGGTGGAATTTGGAGGTTCGGTCTTACCTTTCGGCACGTGACTAAGAATAATTGCCGGTTTCATAGTGTGAACATGTGAAGTTCTAGCTGTTTATGAATAGTGCTAGCATAGTATTTACGTGTAGTGTTTCTTCAGTTTTACCCACTTACTTTAATTTATTTATTCTAAATTACGTGTTGTAGATTTTATACCACAAATAATATCATTTTTGGTTTTACACCCCATGTGTGGTTTTCCTGGAGTGTGCTTTTAATTTTTGTCCTAAAGAATGTCAAAAAAGTGTTAAATTTCAGACACAAAATTTCGTTAATTTTTAATTTGCCGTGTAAAAAGCTTGAACGAGTGACCTGAACGCGCTGTGAAGAATCAGAGAAGATGCAGACGGTACCACCTCGCCACAAACAGTTCCGAAGGAGCGTCACTGTTCCAGATGACCCCTTCAGGACCAGTCGCTTTGCGGTAAGTTCCCTGGAATGCTTTAAACGCCTAAGTACTGCGAGCTACCACGTTTGTGGTTTGGGAACTAGTAAACAAATTGCGTGCCTGAGGTGCCGGGAAGAAATAGCGAAGAAACCGCAAGGGGTCAAGGTCATTGCCGGCAAGTCGTCAGTCAGCTGTTATCTCGGTTTTGTTATGCACTACCGTTGCAACGACAGGGATGTCCGTTCCTACAGCTGATGTTTCCCACACCGTGTACTACAGTCTTATTTGTTAATTTACTACGTTTGTACTATTTGTGTTAACTGGTTTAAGGGGGCAAGGTAGTCTGAACACTGGAAAATACACCTAAGTGTGTTAAATTATCACTTCTCTTAAAGTTCTCGGTGGTTTTTCCTGAACTTTTTATGAATTATTCTATACATGATGACAATTATTTCAAGTCGTTGTTTTCATTGATAGCTTACGTAGTTGAGTCCGTAAAAATTATTTCATTCAGCAGAAGAATAATAAAATCTACACTTAAGACATGTGAATTCATGTACCTCTTTCTCTGACACTACTTGCAATACAGAATCCCACTTTTGCATGCTTGTTCTCAAGTATTTTCTGAACCTCAATTATTTAGTTATGTATATCAGTTCACTAGAAATTGAAAAACAAATTATTTGCAAAGTTAAAGAAGTAAAAATGTGGAAAATTTGTAATGTTGTTGCTTTCTTAATATCACTAATGTACGTTATAAAATTATGACTGGGGTTCAGAAAGTTTAACTATGTGTTGTATACATGTAGTGAAAATTTTAACTCTCTACCTCTCATGTTTTCTGAGGTAAAGGTACATAAATATCAAAAAATGTTGTTTTGAGAAAACTGAATTTAAAGTTTGAACATTAACATTCTGACACACTTCAGTACATTTCAGGGTCATAATCATCCGCACCTTTATTACTGGATTGCTTCAGCTTTTCTGATTGCCTTCTCTTGGTCCTGGACTCTTTTGTTAATTGCTGAATTGCTCGGTGGGCATGATATAGTCGTTCGTTGTTGAAAAATACCAAAATGTTCTAAAAGATAGTGTTACATGACAGCCTTAAAAAATGCAGACTAGTTTTTAAATGTTATTCAAATCTCTTAACCCCCAAAAAGTATATATTTTCTGAAACTGGAAATAATAGAGATTCTTTTAATGCCTGAAACAAAAACTGTGATTTTTTACCATTTCAGAGTACCTTGTCCCCTTAATATCTTTCACAAAAAGCTCCATGAGCCGGAGTAAGACCTTTAACAAAGCATTTCGGCTGTACACTTAGTTAATTCTTAAGAGAGTCTTGTAGTGATTATACATACTTTTGTTTGAAAACTGATTGTTTACTTTTATTCCAAATATCTGTTCTATTATGGAAAACTATTTCATTTAGGAAACTGACGTTTTGTGTGATTTCAAATCACAACGAGAAGCAGAAAATGAGTGAAAATGCATTCAATATTCCTGAATAATTTTTCACATACGTTCGTTGGGCAATAAAGGTATTCTTTATACAAAATACAAATGAGTAGAATACTAATGTGTTATGTCAAAGTAACTTTTATTTGCTAGAGAAATTTGAGTGTTGTACAACGGTGGAAAGAAAGCAACTTAAGAATAGTAAATAATAATATATATCACCCAACGCGATGCTGTAAACCTTTTTACCTTTCATGCTAGGACCCGGGTTCAAATGGCTCTTTGATAATGCTGCCTGGCAGAGGCTTTTATTCAAGTTACTTCTCCACTCCTTAATGAATATAAAATTTGACATTAGATCCCCTCCTCATTTGTGATTCCTTTTATACCTTTCATTCACCCTCCGATAAAATATTTTCGATTAAGGGATGTAAATTTAAAATAACTAAATTAGAGATACAATATTTTCCAACAAACAAGTAAACATTCGTTTCATCGCTACAGTCAGTAAACGCCTTGCTTGATAAACTAATTACTGTGTAAAGCTGTCTTAGTTCAGGTGATATGCATTTTACTATTTTCAAAGAAGTAGGTATTAAAAGCGTTAATTACCAGGAGCTAAGCTTTTAAAAGAGAATTTAGGTATAAAAGCTTTTGTGTTATATTTTAAACAACTTCAACACATTAAAATTAATTCTGCTTTACTTTTATTTGTGTAGCAGGCCTGGCGAAATTAATGGCGCTATCTCGCTCTTGTATAGATTTTAGGTTCTATCTCCGATCGCGGTATTTAGCCTGACGTACGGTTACCACATTCCTTCCCAACCCGAAGTTTTCTTGATTGCCGATGAGCTTCAGGCACATTTACTTCCAAAGCTCGTTTCAAAATTCGTTGACACCTTAGATGCCATAAAATAAATATTAAGTAGTAGATTAGGTTTCGAAAATGATGTTCAGTAAATGGTTAGATCATTTATTATTTCTACGTATTTTAAGTTTTAGCACGCACCAGTATTCGTATAATACTGAATTTTCAAATTACATATCCCTATGTACTGCCTAAACTCCCTGAGTAAACGAGGTGCTACCCATCATTATGCTGGTTTGGCTGTCTATTCCAGCTGTTTACTTCCTATACCGGAATGAACATCTCTGCCTCCCACTAGTCGAGATTCCAGAGAAAAGTGTTTTTCTTCATGAAAACTCTGAGCTATCCATTACGGAGTATAGGAACTCTTAGCTATTACATTTGATATTTAATGCGCTTTAATTATAATCGTCATGATGATGATAATAACAACAACAATAATAATAATAATAATAACAACAATAAGTTAGAGGTCAGAAGCGCAGGAGAATTTTAGCACTGGGGCCGAGGTTAGGCTTATCGTCCCTCTTCTAAATTTCCGAGAGGAAGAGATGAGGCGAGAGACTACGAAGGGCCTGATGGCGGCATGCAAAGCGCAGCAAGGTCCCTAGCGTTTCCAAGTTGAGCATCCCCAGACGTCAATTCGATGCTCTACCCCATCCTCAAGCACAGGTTCTGGCAGAAGATTCCGCACCAGGCACATTCACCACATGCGCCATACACCAATGGCTATCGTGCCAGGTCCTGCAACCCTGAAATTAGAATTAATGAGACACGGGAAAATTCATTTTAGTATATTTTAGTCCATCCCAGCATTCACTTACCGACCTAGCATAACCTAGCATAGCCGATCCAACCGGAATCGAAACAGTGACCTCCTGAACGCGAGACCAGACGCAACCGCCTGAGCCACTACATGCGCGAAAAGGTAAACAGATATACACCTCCTCCTTACTGTAGATACATACTTCACCTGCGAGGTTAAAAGTTAACCAGCTGCCATCCGGGGAGTTTAAATCTGTAAACGGTAGAGACCCTGCCCTCTGCCTGTCGTGCCTCCTGGTCTGGCTGCCCTCTGTCTCCTCTCACTTCATCCGTCTCTCCCGGGGGCGCTCGATCAGGGGCCTAGGAACAAAAGATCTGCACAGGTCAGGGTGCTAAGTTCCCCTCTGTTCCTAGTCCTATCCTATGCTATCCTACTATTCATAAGAGTAGGAATTAAATTTGACAATTGGCGTATAAAACCGTATTAGTTTCTGCGTGTCGTTTTCTTTGGTACCCCTTAATTTGAAATGCGAGTTAATTTAACACTCGCAGTGACTACATTTGTGATTGGTCAAGTAATTATATACAAGTTTATCTTAAAAATAGCCGTTAATAAAGGCTAATTCAATTTTCAGAATCTTTAACAATGAAAACTCTAGTCCTTAAAATTGCTTAAATGTCAAAGAGTTCATTCAGCATAGCCTGCTTAAACTTTAATGTGCTGTCATTTGTGAGTGTCATTCGAAACAATGATTCGGATTTGCAACAGCAAAAACCACCAGCTTCTTTTCCGTCTTCTCTTTCCGAGTTCAGAACTGGTTCACCCCTCTTCCTCTCAAACTGCCTTGATCTCTTCCTCCATGGTGTTTTTGTTTATAATATTACATTGGTCTGAGTACATCCTATCCACATGTTTTCTCCGTTTAGTTTTATAGTCTCTAACTTCTTCAACTATATTCTTTATTGCTATTTCTGTCTCCTACTGCCACTCCTATCAGATGAAGAGCATATGATATCTGCACCACTTCTTGCCTCCTCTGATCTTCTTGTCTTAAAGATTCCTTACTTCACAACGGGATTTCAATGTTTTGGAGTAATATATTCTTTGTTTCATTCCGCTGGTCATTCTATTTAAATATGCCGATTACACTAAAATATATGTACTTGGAAAATACTAAAGCATGAATACTTGGCAAGAAGCGAAAGCTATAAAATTCCAGTATGTGGTTAGTATGATCGCTTCCAAATCCAGAGCCCAGATTCGATTCCCGCCTGTAGCATGAATTTTTCTTTAGCCAGGATTATTTCCCATCCTCCCTGGAAGTATAAGTGAGAGTGTGAACATGTTTATGTATTGTTTATAAAGAAAATACGAGGGCGGATTGATAAGTCAGTGACGTGAACACATCATGGTAGAAACAACCTCATATTTTGCAGACTTCGAAAAATCATATTTTTTGAAGGGTTAAAAAGATTGGAGAAACGTTGGACAATGTGTATTGAATTGAAAGGTGACTATGTTGAGAAAGAAAATAACAATTTTTTCCAAAACATCAATTTTGTTTCTCAACATAGTCTCCTTTCAATTCAATACACATTGTTCAACGTTTCTCCAATATTTTTAACGCTTCCAAAAATATGATTTTTCGAAGTATGCAAAATATGAGGTTGTTTCTGCCATGATGTCTTCACTGGACGTGAATTTATTGTCAGCGAACCAATTTTTCAGATTTGCGAAGAGGAAGAAGTCGCTCAGAGGCAAATCTGGAGAATATGGTGGGTGAGGTAGCAGTTCGTAGCCCAATTCCACAAATTTTGCGATGGTAATGGCTGACTTATGTGGGGATGCATTATTCTTTTTCTTCACCAAATGGGGTCGTTTCTTTAACAGTTCCTTGTGAAACTGATCCAGTATTGTGGCATAACATGAACCTGTGATCATTTTACCCCTTTCCAGGTAGTGGATTGTATCACCCCTTGAGAATCCCAAAAGGCAACTGCTATGATTTTCCTGCCAACGAAATGGTTTTCGCTTTCTTTGGAGCAGTTTCGCCGAAGGAAATCTACTGCTTTGATTGTTGTTTGGTTTCAGGTTGATAGTAATGGAGCCAAGTTTCTAACGCCGCAAAAACTCATTTGGGTTGTGCCGGAGCATGTTCAAACATCCCTATAAAATGGTCACACGATTCCGCTTGTTCTCAACTGTGAGCAGTCGCGGCACCCATCTTGCTGACAACTTCCTCATACCCAAAAATCATGCAGAATATTATACACCCGTTCACTCGAGATGGTTACGGTCTTGGCTATCTCACGGATTTTCACTCGGCGGTATTCCAACACAATATCATGAACTTTGTTCACCATTTCTTCTGTTGTGGCCTCAACCGGCCGTTCCGTGCGCACGGTATCTCTTGTGCTCGAACGGCCACATTGAAATTCTGTGAACCACTTGTGAACCATGTCATATGATGGAGCAGAGTCCCCATAATACTTGTTCTGCTTTTCTTCAGTTTCCTTCAGTCTTACCACGCAAAAAGTAATGCTTTATCAGAACACGAAATTCACTTTTCTACATTTTCTACGAAGCAACACACATCTGCTTATTTTACACGCTCTCAACAATGTTCTAGGAAACAAATGACGAATTTCTGCGATTGTACCCAGAACAGATATAAGACTTTGGTGCAAACAAGAAACCTGTGATTAGAACGCTATCTCTCGTCAAAATAATGGACCTATCAATCCGCCCTCGTACATAATGGTAAACGAGTGAACATGTTGCCGATGAACAAATTGTGCCAAAGACAAGCCGCCGATACGACCTTAGATGTTAAAGGCGGCAGATAAATAAAATAAATGCAACTTTTTTTTATATACAACCTGAAAACGTTGGTACACTTTTCAAAAAAGTTGAAGTAAATGAGAAACATTGTTCGGGTTCTAAGGTCGAATATGCTAATTAGAAGCCATTCTTTTTCTTCTATTGGGTATTTCATAAGTACACTTTAGATTTCAAAGCGTTAAAAATGTTGTATTTATTGGTTTGGAAAGAAACAAAAGCACTCTTTTGTTGGCCAATTCTGTTTCCACAGATCAGAAAACTTAATCGGAATTACCTTTATCTGCTATATATAATTCCCAGGGTCTTGGAACTTCCAGTTTCATGTTGGAGGAAATATTCGGTTACTGTAAATTAATTGTAGCGTAAGCCGCTAAAATTTTCTGTTTAATTTAGCTCAGCAACCGAAAGCCGAATGGGTTGAAGTTCACGTTGATGGAATGCACCTGCTGATGACATGATTGCCAATTGTTTTGCAAGGTGCAGATTAATAAATAGAATACGAAAACTTTTATTTTCAAGTTTAAATGTCAATTTGTCAAACTCTTATTTCATAACATGGAATCACAGGTGTCTACCGTTTATTGCAATAGCCATGCTTCGAATTACAATGCTTTAAGAATTAGGGTTTAACTAAAATGGTAAGCATGCTGTATGTAAATGAGGACTAAAAATATAAAACAAAAACAAAGAGTAAATTAACTTGGATCTTAGGAACATTTTTATACCGGATGAATTATCCACTCCTAGGTTTCTGTATAAATTCAACCCGCAGGTTTTAATCTTAAAGTGAAAACATCGACCTTTTTTGTAGCAGTTATGTTTCTTAGAACTTATTTATTTGGCTCTGTTCCTAAACATCATTATTTACAGTTGTTAACATCAACGCAAAGAAGTTGCAGAAAGTTCAAAAACCAATAGGCCCGTGTTGATCTGAAGATACAGTTGTCGCTGCAGAGGATTTCAACAGAGATACCTATTGGACGAGTGGATTGGCGTTTTGCAACTCCTGTTGTGGAAAAAATAAAAATTGAGTTTTAATTATGGACGGTCTTTAACTGCTGTGTTCCTTAGCGTCCCATTCTATATTGGGCGTGAAAGACCAGTAATTTTGCTCAGAGGCCTCTTTTATCAGGCTTGAGGTTCTTTTACGTGCCACCGGCTTTACTTCCCTTCAGAAGGAAGCCATGCTAAGGATTTTTACGCCCGAAAAAATACTTGACATTCCGCCGGGATTGAACTCGCGACCTCGGAAACTAGAGGCTAGCATGGTAACGGAGGACCCCTATGGTGGACTCGATGATCGCAGTTCAAATCTTCTTCCAACCTAACGACTCTTTAATTTGTTCAATCTTAATCCTGTTATCAATTGAGCCGAAAAATATTTGACCCACATCATAATTATAATCACGTCATTATTGATGTGGTGTGGGGTAATTTGCATTTATTTAATGGTAATGCAGCCAGGAGAGCACCACAATTATTAGTTTTCGTTCTAAACGATTTCTTTATGCTGAGATATCTAGCCCCAAGTGCAAAGCACTAAAGAAAAGACGATCTGGGCGAACTAAGCTAGTGTGTTAGATTCGAATCCACGCTGCCAATTTGTTTCCAGGAACGAATGCTAATGATACCACTCATCACGTAGTATCTTGATACTTCGCACCTTTTAAACAGCTCTAATCTATGTTTAAATCAGGACTTTAAACTCATATTGATTTTTTAACTTCACCAAATGGCAAAGGCTACTTGTATATGATATATCAAATGTACGACGTACAATTAACCGCAAAATTAAAACATTAATTTAATATACCTATTCTGTTTTACTAGATGGTAGATCTCCCATTTTGTGTGTACGTGTGTCTCTAAAATGGTTCCAGCCTATAACTTCCCCAGTTGTGTAGATCCTCCGTTTTTGTTTTCGATTCATTTTATGTGGCGCCCAAGTGATATAGTGATGTTTCTGAGGGGGTAGGAAGGTACAATGTATAGTAAAAGTTTATAAAATCACCTAGAAAACTGGTTCATCTATAGCAGAAATTATTGCGTTTTGAGGTGGACCTCAACCCGCAGTAGCTTGTGTTCTTTAAACCTCTTTACTCCACTAAGTGTGGTACTAACAATATACGTAAGTGACCTCTAAAGCCAGCGACGGCATACAACTCAGCACTTACCAGATTGGATAGATTTAAGAAAAAGAATAGGTAATCCTCCTGGTATTTGTGCTAGCTAGAATCTTGTTATACGTATTTAGTATTAAAGTTTGAGGTAACTTCCAAAAGAGTTTATTATCAACCGTGTTCTAACCGCACTTTGCACGGAAACCAAATAATGCAAGACGAGTAACCAAAGAGGATGTCGTAGTGAACGGAGAGAAGAGATGGTTTCCATGACATCTCAAGCGCAACCCGATATATACAGAGTGAGCCAAAAGACTCCGAACCGCCTACGCGATGTTTTTCCTGTCCGCGCTCTCGGCGCTCGTTGCCGTCTGCCGCTATCATAGAAAGGCGAGGATGAAACCATACAACATTTTTAAAACTAATTTTAAAGGCTTTACTTATCAACTTTATGAAAGGAAATGCTGAAACTCGCCTCCGTCGTGTGCATACATTTGTGGCACCTCTTTAGGAAACTATCCATCATGGAATTTTTGGGAAAAATTTTCCAAACGATGACCGATGTCATCTAATGTTTCTTCTGTAAGAACCGAACTCCGTCTTTTAGATTTCTTAGCCTGAACACTTCCTGTGGTCTGAAATTTACTAAAAAGTTCATGGATTGTTGCACGGCCTGGAACTTTTACACCTGGAAATCTTTCTGCAAATCGTACATTCACTTTGCGAGCTGACACTTGACAGAGTTAACACATACGAATCATAAATAAATACACGCTGTGTGTATAACTAAACTTTGTTTATAGCAGCAGGCGTTATCATGTTTTTATCATATTTCCACACGCCCAGTGGAAAAACACCGCGTAGCCGGTAATATTGTTCATAAAATACCCCTCCGGGGTAACTTAAAACATGAAATTTATAAGACAAACCCACACACCCTGGAAGAATTAAAACAAAATATCCGCCAGGAAATTTCTCAGCGTGAACTACGGCGGGTGATGGATAATTTCCTAAAGAGGTGCCAAAAATGTATGGCCAGTTTCAGCATCTACTTTCGTAAAGTTGGTAAGTAAAGCCTTTAAAAGTAGTTTTAAAAATGTTGTATGGTTTCATCCGGGCCTTTCCATGATAGCGCCAGACGGCAACGCGCCGAGCACGCGGGCAGGAAAAACACCGCGGAGGCGGTTTCGGAGTCTTTTGGCTCACTCTGTATTTTGGCCATTCCTGCCATATCAGGAATATGTGTGCGTGTGTGTGTGCGCGAGCGCGCGCGTGTGTGTCTGAACAGCATTACTCAAAAATGAAATTTGAGATAGATAAATAGCAAATTTGGTAATTAAGTTCAGTAGCGTCTAAAGATGCGACACGAAGATTTTGAAGAGAAAACCCCACCCCAAACTAACCTTTACATGGAAAATGTTTCGTTATTTTTTATTTTCTCAAAAATGACTAACAATTTTGTTTGAAATTCCGTATATTTAGGATATTTACATGACAAATAAAATGCGTATGTTGAATTTTCTGGGAATAGCCTGTAAACTCCTCTTCATTTGGAAGGAATTTTATATAATTGTGGTAACGGGTAAACCATAAGAGATAGACAAAACCTTATTACACAAGAATGTAGATCCCTTTAAAATGTACAATTTATTTCAAAATAAATAACTATATGTATTATATCAGCCATTTCCGAGATATCTGTTGTTATTGGTTTGAATTTTTCGATATTTATTTTTTCAAAGTGCTGTCGCTATTCAGTTGTTTCTTACGATGCTCACTGAAAGAGTATGGAATTTCAAGGCCAGGATATAGTGACCCGCTTATAAACATCTGATTATTCGGTATCCTCTATCCTCTTATTTCTACAACGAAATGTTTAATTAAACTATTTCTGCAAATGTTTATCTCGATTAAGATGAAGTAGATAGAAAAGGAAGCTAATGTAAGAATAGTTTGTAGAGGCTATGTTCAAATAAATGATAGTGTATTGAGAAAGTCTTGTGGATGTAACGTAGGTAAAATGTAAATTTTATATATATATATATATATTGTTACATGTTGGAGTGAAGGCTAAAAGGTTAGCAAAAAAAAAACAAAAACAAAAAAAAGGAATTAATTTAGATCACCCCAACACGCACATGGAAGTGGCGCAACTCGCTGGCAGCGAGAGTCCGGGACCTTGGTGTGGAAATTGAGTGGAAGGCGTGGGTTTTATACTACATTGAAATATTACATAACACACGTTACCTTTATGTACCTGGGATTTATTCACGACACGTCTGGCAACTCTACATATTGAACAAAGGAAAAGGGGTGGATGGAGATGCCGCTAAACCGTAGACCGCCACACACACGTCTTAACTCCAACGAACACTTCCACTAGAGTGAAGCTTCCTTACCCCTATCAACTGTGTCTAGCCAAAATCAGACAGGGTTGACGTCATACCAGACAACTTCAGAAAGATCTTTCTCTTTGGCGTGGTCCTCAGCGAAGGGAAAAACCGTTAAGCCGAAATATGACTAAAAGAAACACAACAATGCTACGCTGGTAGCAACAATACAGCACAACAGTGCATCTGGTAATAACAATAAAATTAATAATACGCCACAAAAAATTATATATATATATATTTTTTCTGTTCTTTGTTTTTTATAGTCATGCAGAGAGCATGGAGTTACACAGACATCATATAAGACTTGCGTGTTTAAAAAAAATAAATTAAATATCGCTCTAGCCAACTGTATCCTACCTACATTGGAATGTGTAAGTCTGTAATGAAAGTTTATTTCGATTAAAAAGTAGTTAGAAGGATACGTTTTTGTAAGAACAGTTTGTAGAAGAGTGATTAGAAAAAGTCATGTGAATGCAGCACATAATTGTTTTTGTTACAGAACGGATTAACAAATAACCCCGTAACTATGTGTTTTTAAGCACAAGGAGCAGCAATTATTTTCCTTGAATACCTGCCAGTGTTATCAGCTGCAGTCAAGGTTTAAACCAAGAACATCGATCATGTTGGCAGTATTTGTGTTACCTTGTTGTTCAGTGACGACCAAGCAGTCCGCTGCCAAGGCGTTATTCTGCACTGGCTGGTCAATTGCTTGCCAATGAACGGATACCGCATTGTTACATTTGTTTGTTTTTCGTGTTACTTTCTGAGGTCGCATTTGACTTTCACATTCCTTGTCCCTGCACTGTACTCGCCTTTCACGCTTCGACTGTTCCTGGATGTAACGTTCTTCTAGGTTACACCCATTTAATCCGAGAAACTTGCTCCGTGGTGTCCGCAGCGGATAGGTCAACTAATTTATGAAAAAATCTGATGTGTTACACTCACATGACTTTCTCTACTCTTGTACAAACTATTTTTACAAACGCTTATTCTCCATATGCTTCATGTTAATCGATATATCGAGATGTTAAATCTTATTGCTAATTTTCTTGTAGATGCAAGGGGAATTGGTAGGCTTTAAGCGATAGTCAAATATTTTAAGAGCTGGTTGCTATGTGGAGCATTCAATTCTCTTTGCATTACCAGGACAAAAAAAATGAATAACGAATTTGAGAAAAAGTATATTAGAAAACTTAAGGGAATAACAAGCAATATCTCGAAAATGGTTCACTCAACAACAAAAAGGTATATGACATAAATTGTGTATTTTAACGCAATCTACATTTTTTGTGTAGTAACATTTTGTCTATCTCTTATTGTTTACCAGTTATGCAAAAGTCGTTCACAATGAAGAATACTTTTGCGGACATTCCCAGAAAATTCGAGATATACATTTCATTTGTCATGAAAATATCTTAAACATATGATATTTTAATCAAAATCGTTTGAAGCATTTTTGAGAAAATTAAAATTTTCGAAAAATGTTCCATGTAAAGGGTAATCTGGGGTGCGGGATATTCTTGAAAACCTTCGTGTCACATCTCTGGAAGATACTGAACCTAAATACCAAATTTGGTGTTTATTCGACTGTTCGTTTCTGAGTTATGGTGTTCAGACACAGACACACACACACATACACACACAGACATGTTTCCAAAAATGCTTTTTTTGGATTCAGGGGTCTCAAAACATATATTTCCGGTGAAATCTCGGTATCGAATTTTTGGGTGGAATACAATACTTCCCCTGCTTACTATACGCAGTAGAGAAAGTAAAAATAGCAGAACATTATTTCCAAATACTTTATTATCATTCACTACCTTACAGCTTGCTCAACTTCTCCACACAGTCACCGTCGTTATTCAGACACTTGTCTTAACGGGAAACCAGTTTTTAAATGCCTTCGTCAAAAAATGATGTCGCCTGTTATGAACGCCAACTTTGCACTTCTTGTATCAGAGCATCATCGTCGTTGAAATGTTTTTCAAGAAATTTCTTCAGATGAAAAAAACCCCATAATGATCGATTGGTGCCAAATCGGGACTGTAGGGATGGTGGTCTAATTGCCCTATGTTAGCTGGATGATCTTCAAATTCTAATTATGCTTTATTAGGAAGTTTACGAGCAATTGCTCAAACAATTTCTTATGAGGTAAGATTGGCCTTAATTTTATTATCTTTTGTTTTTTAATTGGAAGTTATTCATTAATGGATTTTTTTTATTATCAGATGAATATTTGATTTTTATTTTTGTACTTTCCAAATGATGCGATCAGATCTTGAATTTGTTTGGCTGTATGTGGCCGGGCATTGTCACTCATTATTGTTTCCTTATGAACCTCACACAATTGGCGATGAATGTTTGCTGGCGTAACATTTCTCGCATTCAAAAAACAAATCACTGATCCGATTTCACAGTCGGCGGTTCGTTAGATTGTTCTGAACATTTCGAAACGTTCTAACAACAAGAAAACACAAAATGGCAATTTCTCAGAGGTGCGTCTCGCTTCCTAATGAATGGAAGAAGTGCCCGCGCATGCTCAAAATCGCGACTGCAGCGGCAAAATATTAAAACGGCATTACTTTAAAAACACGCCTCATGCAAAGATTCGTGCCGAAGTTACTAAGTATTAAGAGCAGCTACCCATCTGTGAAATTTATAAAATTCACAATTTCAGTTCCATTAATGTGAAATTTTAATACAGCAATCAGGATTTAGTGTATAATATGTACACAGAATTTCGTGCATGTTTTTAAATTAGTTCCCGAGATATTCATTTTCTTTATTTTTTACTGCTTTGAAAGATGATCCATACGATTCAATTACTTTTTTTAGTTCCATTTATACCTCGCCTTTAACTACATTGGTCTTATCGGCGGCCTTTCCTTTGGAACTTATTGACTATTGGCAATGGTGTTAACTCGTGTAACTCTTGACGTTGGGTTTTTTGCATTTTTTTTAAACCATTAGATCACACACGCACACACAATTCATACTTCCAGACTCTGGGGAGGATAGGGATTAATTTTGGCTAGAGAAAAATTCCCACCCCCAGCCGGGAATTGAACCCGGGACCTCTCGCACAGCAGGCAGTTGCTCTACCTACTAAGGTACGGGGCCAGCCGACTCAATTGTTATTTGGGGGAAAAATGTATAATTAAACTGTTTAATAGTATATTAATAAATACAGAGATGAATTTTTAACTTTCCTACTAGTTTTGTAAGAAATAAATCCTATATACGAGAAACGTTTTGCTTACACACACGCGCGCGCACGCGTACACACACACACATATATATATATATATATATATATATATATATATATATAAAATATGAGTATTATTGTATTAATCATATTAACAAAATTATCTCATATTTTATTTATCCCGTTATTTATAAGGAGGTATACAAAAGTCATTCATTTATATCGAAAAAGTAGGTACATACATCGTGTAGAGTAGAACAGTTTGAAAATGTGCCGATAAATGAAACCCGACAAAAGAGAGTTTAAAATTACAACTCTAAAATAACACATTTCTGACCTTATGCTGTTTAAAAAGCATTTAAGGCATATAGAGGTCCTCGTTCCTCTTTTTCTGATCGTTTACGGCTAATTTAACATTGAAGATTTACGAGGCCATCTCTTGAATGGCTTGTTCACTATGTAGGCAAAACTTATCTTTCTTAGTACAATTTTATAGGAAGTTGGGCTCACAGGGAACCATTTAAATTCCGATATGGCATGCTTTGAAAAGTCGCATAGCTGTAAAAGCTACATAGAACTAAAGTAGAAGATTTGTAGTATTTAATGACCATAATACTTATGAAGTTCGGCAGTTGTTGGCGTTTTTACTTTCTCTACTACGTATAATAAATAGGGGAAGTATTGCATTCCACCCGAAAATTCGATATCGATATTTCACTGGAAATATAGGTTTTGAGGCTCCCTGAATAAAAAAAAAAGCACTTTTAAAAAAAGGTCCGTGTGTGTGTCTGTGAACAGCATAGCTCAAAGACGAAAGGTCGGATAAATACCAAACTTGGTATTTAGGTCCAGTATCTTTCAAAGATGCGAGACGAGGATCTTCAAGAAAATCCCCCTCCCCAGACTACCCTTTACATGGAACATTTTTCGAAATTTTTTATTTTCTCAAAAACGGCTCTAACGATTTTGTTTAAAATATCATATGTTTAAGATACTTCCATGGCAAATGAAATATATATCTTGAATTTTCATTTTCAATAAATTTTGATAAATGGTAAACTGTAAGAGATAGACAAAATTTTACTACACCAAAAAATGTTGATCTTGCCAAAACACACAGTTTATGTCATATATCTACTTTGTTTTGTCGAGTGAACCATTTCCGAGATATTCCTTGTTATTTGTTTGAATTTACCAATACTTATACTTTTTCTCAAATGGGAATTCGTTTTTTTTAATGTCCTGAACATGCAAAGAGAACGGAATGCTCCGCATAGCAACCAGCTCTTAAAAGATTTGACTATCGCTTAAAGCCTACCATACTCCTCTTGCCCCTACAAGAAAATTAGCAATACGATAGTTTCTGCAAAATTTTATATCAATTAACACGAAGTAGGTGAAGAAACGGTTTGTAAAAATAGTTTGTACAAGAGTAGAGAAAGATCATGTGAGTGAAACACATCAGATTTTTTCACAGATGACTGTCCTTAATAACAACACTTATTCTAATGATCAGTGAACACGTATTCAAATAGGATGAAGCTGTCATTAGATAATATGCAAACTTTGAATTCGAATAATAACAAGATAACAGTCGTCGAATTACATGCAGAAATAATTAGAACGATTATAATTATTGTTATAGTTTCTGTTTATGCTGATTAATGATAATGCCACTTCCCTTCTCTATTATTTGCGACGTTTAAATGTAGATACTTGGAAAACAATTTGAATTCTCTTGGCATACTCAGTTTCGTCGTAATTTACATACAACATTCTGTATCAACTAAAAGCGACTTGTAGCATGATACATTCGTAGTTTATATTGAGTACCTTGTCTAAACCTTTCTAATGGCGCTTGATGGTTTTAAAAACGGGCTCTTGGAGCTTAAACTTGTCTTTGAGCAGCTTTCAGAGCACTCTACATATGAAAACATTCCTGTCCTGCTGTGTATTTCGATTTGGAATAGCGTGTCGAAAGAGGCACGCAAGTTGTTGCACATCTAAGGTTTAATTTTATTAGTTGAATGTTAAAGCATTTGTCAGTCGTCCTGAGGCGTCCAGTTCAGATCCTCGTAATGGGGAGCGCTCTTTATTTTCATTGCACAATATTACATATGATGGCCTTTGAGCACTAATTCTAATGTTTAGTCCACTCTCGTGGACTTTTATTAGGCTTCACTCAATTTTAAGGCATACATATTTTAATTGGAAGTGACAGTAGTCTCCATCAAACAAAATAAACAAACTCGAGCAGAAACGAAACAAATGAAGTGAAATTAATACCTTGACCTTCAGTCGAATTACGAGGGCCGTCCAGAAAGTAGTAAACGTTTTGGCCTATCGCGGCGGTAGGCGGGGTTAGAGCCGCCATTTTGGCGTCAGAACGTTCCTACACTCAGTACGCATCCAGCTGTGGTACCGCGTGCACTGTGCCTTCCTAACTTTGCTCTCTGTGATATGTGCGCGCTGCAATAGAAAATCCCGCCACTTGTGGGGTGCAGTCTGTGATTAGGTTTTTGTTGGCAAAAAACCACAAACCAGTTGAAATGTATCGTCAACTTTGTGATGTGTTGTTCTTTCACGACAACGCACGCCCACACACGGCCAATTGTGCCATACAGTCCGGATTTGGCGTAGAGCGACTACCACCTCTTCCCAGCGATGAAGAAATGGCTTGCTACACAACGCTTTGACACTGACGCCGAACTGCATGCTGGTATAAACCAGTGGTTGAAATCGCAGGCGGCAGATTTCTACAGAGACGGTATTGAAAAGCTTGTGCCACGCTATGATAAGTGTCTTAATTTGAATGGCGATTAGGTAGAAAAATGGTTTAAGAGTGTACCTTTCAAATGTATGTAATAAACTTTGGTTTTTCGTCTTGTTACTTTTTTTATTTAAAACGGCTGTTACTTTCTGGACCTTCCTGTATTACGAATATTTCGACACATTTAAGGTAGATTAAAATTTTAACTCCCTAGTGTGAATCGACCCCCGATATCCCAGGTGAAAAGCAAGTATACTAACTACTACGCTGCCGAAGATCAACGTTGAGTCACTTTCTACTAGCATACCATAAATAAATAAGTCTGTCCAGTGCGCAGTGCAACCTTTATATCATGATTGTATTCCGCTTCTAATGGTGATATAATGAAAATAACAACGGCGTAGGTACGTATATAGTTCCTCCTACGGAATTTAAAACTTACATAGCAGTCGTATTAAGATGCATTTCAACAATCAGGTGAGCGATATCATCTGTGGAGGTTCACGGCAACTGAACATGAACAGTGTCCTACAACGAAGCGGCCCATCTTTTCCTCTTTCTTTTTTTAATGGTACATACACAAAAACAGAACACAACAGCTGATAAATCCTTAATATTTCTGCAATTAAAGCAAAAAACACTCTTCAGAACAAAGGACTGTTAAGCTTTGTTATCGTATTGGCAATACCTACTCTAGAATTCCAAAATTCTGCAATTTCTGCTAAATTCATTCAAGTTTTTGCCTTAAAATTCTCTATAAGTATAATGTGCACTATCGAAGCCTCAGCCTCAGCCACTAGTGCGATAAAATTTTTATACCATTCCATTGTGACCAACTTTTATTTCAGGTCCAATCACATGACAACACCCTTTATATTTGCACATGTTCAATAATTCGACGTGGTTTGATTAGGTTTTCATTTTCATTATGTCTTTTTACATGATTAATTTCTCATGGCGGTCGCATTATCTGTTCTCAACACAAATCGTCATACTTCAATTTATTGCAATTCATTGTGGAGCTGACCTGTTCGTTATATTGGCAGCCTTGTCCTTCTGTGATCTAAGACATTATTTTATCTAGTATAACCTTCTTAAAGATTAAATGGCGGAAATTACGAATTCGGAAGAAAAATTACAGAAGCAGTAAAAGTAAAAACACTAGAACTACTTGCCCCAAAAAATCCAGAAAGTAATATGATATAGCATTTAATTGCTTCATTGCCTGGTTTAAGGCAAAAATGCTGGAAATAATTTCACTGAAAATGATTGCTAGCGAATCAACAAAACAACATCTGCCATCTCACTGCACACGATAATGGATCTCGTTTTTAACGTCATTTCTCTTGATTCAACAATTAATATAATATTATTTTATTTATATTTTACAAATTCGAGCGCTGTTTAAAAATAGTATATGCCACACATGTTTCAAGTGGTTTCATTTTGCTCGTAGAATATTCCTATTCGCAAAATAAAACTCTACTTTTAACAATTGTAACATAATCTACTATAATAATATTTTATCGTAATTTTTAGTTGTTTCCCATAATGCAGCTATTGATCAGCTTAGCAATGTGGAGAGCGCTTCAGGAGTTTTGCTCCCCCGTGCTATAATTGCGAGTGCCGTCCCCCAAACTTTCAAACATAACTCATTTTTATCCTCAATGTCAGTTTTCTATGACTACTTATTCTCACGCAAAGTAAATATATTTATTTAGTTGCAGAGGTTATCAATAAATAAAACTAAAACTCAAGAATATATATGCATACATGCCAGTGGCCCAAACAAGCTTTCCGTTGCAGTTTTATGTTTCCTGCATACATAGGTGCAAAAGAAGTTGCCACGTTACTGCTGTTCAAAGGGCAGTGCAGGTACAAAGCGAAAGGTCTCAGAGGCAGTGCTGCTGTCTGCAGGTGTTTACGTGGTAGTTTCGCACTGATAAGCGTCGCGTGGTCGCCTGTATGCAGTTCGAGCCAGGTCATTCAGACAAAAACGGAACGTTCGCCAATAAGAAACACGCAGATATGGTTAGGAACTGTGCGAATACGCACCAAAATTCAACTGAGGCTCGAAGGCTGTGTTCTGAACATTTTCAGAGGCGGCATCTGTTTGTTTGTTTTTTGACGTACAGAAATATTAAGAAATGATGGATCATTCCAGGTAGAACGTGGGTCTGAGGGGCCCTTACATCAATTCGTCCATCAAGGCGGGCATGTTTTTGCACGTGCTTATTAGGAATAATGCACTAATAGAAAATAATTTAATTCCAACGCACTTTTAAGGTTACATAAATATAATAAAAATAGAAGTTCGTTTAATCTTGTTAACTTTGCGGCACAAATTGGTGCCATACAGTAGTACCTAATGAGTGTGGATTAACTGTCACGGAACCAAATGACTTAACACGTGTGCTCAGGTTTACTTAAGCGGCAAACTTGTTATTAAATAATCCGCCTCCCCCACACACACATCACATTCCAACACAGACCCTGGGCATACCGTGAAATGTTTTTGTTTAAAGATAACTTTCTGGAGCCCAGCTGGATATCGAACCCGGAACACCTCATATAGCAGGCAGTTTCTCTACCGAAGGATCTTTGGGACCAGTAATAACGGTTAAAGTGTACGTTTTCAAGCAATGATCTTTCATATAGGGATCTTCTCTCTGTCGGTATGGAGTCCCCTTTGTAGTTCTGCTTAGGCAAATCCATTGGCGTCCGTACTATCCGGTATAAACTAACTTCAGCTAAGGACGGCTTGTATGGGCCACCTGGTATATATATTGTGACGGAATGCCATTTCTCTGAGTAAACGATAAAACATACAATGACACGCAATAAACATTTCAATATTTCGGGTCTATCCCTTCATTAGGAGATTAAAAGACTAAGTAAAAACCCACACAAAATGAAAACACACTTGACGGTCGACTGCACTCGTTAATAATCCAAAACATATTTGGCTGTGCTTGGTTTCATTTATGAGTAATAACAGAAGTTAATGAAATAATTATTTCATCTGTAATGTTACATGCCACATTGTACTCCTCCATTTGTACTTTGTGTCAGTGTGCGCTTAGCTATTTGGACCGTATGGTACGAGGCATTGTCCATAACAATAGCAAGGGATGTTAAGGAGTAATTGGTCCTTACAGTAGAAATGGCTATGGTTAATGTCTTCATAGTAATACCCATATATTCTGGAATTGAAGATCAGTAGGTGGTCATAAAAAATGAGATGTTCCAGCATGGGCAATAATAAAGTGCTGTGGGTGATTTTATGAAGCTTGCAATTCTATCATCAATTCGGTATGACCGGCGTTTAACCACATTTCAGCCAACCGTGCTATTTCCCTTAAATTCTTATTATTTTGTATTTATGTTTAAAACAATGCACTTAGGACTACAAAGTAGAATCTTTTGAGTATTATTTCTCTCATATTTATTGTCTTAAACCCAAATCCGAGATATGGAGGAACTTAAGAGCTAAGGCTTTCCTGAAATAGCGCTGCCTTTTTAAGTGAAGAAATAAGTTTGCGTGTTAGGATGCTAATTTCGGTTGTATTAGCCATATACACTATGCGATCAAAAATATCCCGACACCCCCACAAACATACGTTTTTCATCCTAGGTGCATTGTGCTGCCACCTACTGCCTGATACTCATTATCCGCGACCTCAGTAGTCATTAGACATCGTGAAACAGCAGAATGGGACGCTCCGTGGAACTCACGGACTTCGAACATGGTCAGGTGATTGGGTGTCACTTGTGTCAGAAGTCTGTACGCGAGATTTCCACACTCCTAAACATCCCTAGGTCCACTGTTTCTGATGTGATAGTGAAGTGGAAACGTGAAGGGACATGTACAACACAAAAGCGTACAGGCCGACCTCGTCTGTTGACTGACAGAGACCGCCGATATTTGAAGAGGGTCATAAAGAGTAATAGGCAGACATCTATCCAGACCATCACACAGGAATACCAAACTGCATCAGGATCCATTCCAAGTACTATGACAGTTAAGCGTGAGGTGAGAAACCTTGGATTCCATGGTCGAGCGGCTGCTCATAAGCCACACATCACGCAGGAAAATGCCAAACGACGCCTCGCTTGGTGTAAGGAGCGTCAACATTAACGATTGAACAGTGGCAAAACGTTGTGTGGAGTGACGAATCACGGTACACAATGTGGCGATCCGATGGCAGGGTGTGGGTATGGCGAATGCCCGGTGAACGTCATCTGCCAGCGTGAGTAGTGCCAACAGTGAAATTCGAAGGTGGTGGTGTCATGGTGTGGTCGTGTTTTTCCTGTAGGGGGCTTGCACCCCCTTGTTGTTTTGCGTGGCACGATCACAGCGCAGACCTACATTGATATTTTAAGCACCTTCTTGCTTCCCACTTTTGAAGAGCAATTCTGGGATGGCGATTGCATCTTTCAACACGTTCGAGCACCTGTCCATAGTGCACGGGCTGTGGCGGAGTGGTTACACGACAATAACATCACTGTAATGAACTGGCCTGCACAGAGTCCTGACTTGAATCCTATAGAACACCTTTGGAATGTTTTGGAATGCCGACTTCGTGCCAGGCCTCACCGACCTACATCGATACCTCTCCTTAGTTCCGCACTCCGTGAAGAATGGCTGTCATTCCCCAAGAAACCTTCCAGCACTGATTGAAAGTATGCCTGCGAGAGTGAACGCTTTCATCAAGGCTAAGGGTAGGCCAACATCATATTGACTTCCAGCATTACCGATGGAGGGCGCCACGAACTTGTACGTCATTTTCAGCCAGGTGTCCGGATACTTTTGATCATGTAGTGTATATGCCCTCTTATTGCACTTTAAAGTTGCCCAATTGACTGCGATCGATCTACCAATTTGATGTCATCTTGTGAATGATACATCACCAAATACTGAAACATCTGCACTGCTATTTAAGGCAATTATAACACAATAAGACATTTAATTTTTACCTGCACTTTGTCTTCTCTTTTTATTTTCAATACTCCGAAATACGATTTTACAGATTTATATTATCAAAGAAATATTAAATATAGAATGATAAAAGTATAATTTGGTAGGGTATCAGTACTGTTTACCCTTGATAAAATTACTTTCAACGTGGGTGAAATTCGCTTGATGGATCCTTAGAGGCCTTTTCATTCGATCCTTTTTTATCCTATACGTTACTGTATCTGAACACCCGGATAGCCTTAGCTGTTTCTTTTACTGCTTTACTTACACTCTTTGTAGCTTCCTCCCCCCTATAGCCATAAACATTGACGTAAAGTGTTAAATAAATAACCTACATAACACTTCACACTATAAGCATACCCACTTCCTTACAACCGAATTAACCTTTACTGACTTCAGCGTCGCGCCTGACCTGTTAGCTGAATAGATGGATGAATTTTGTTTGTCATACACAATGAATGCAAGAAGTTTAACATTTTTCTCCAGCCCTTCTCAACATTTTCCGTCGCTTAATTCCCGTTGTAAACTCAATCACAAAAAAGTTTCTCGCTGGCTGGCTTTTCTATTGAATAGGTATAGAATTTTCCGAAAACATTTAATTTAAAAAATTATAACGCTCATCTTATTAAAGGTTGAGAGTTCAAACTGGGCAGGTATCAGCACACTAGTTTACTTTAGCAGAGAAAAAATATTGTTGCATTCTACCTTTAGTTTATTAGTTACTGTATGATAAGCATAGAAACAGCAAATATCGGACTTTTATGGAAAAGCTCGTTTTCTTTAGAAATTTGTGCTCACAGAAATCTACAAAGGCTGTAAAAGTGATATAATCTGATAGAGAAAAACATTCTGCATAGGATAACCTGTTCAAAGCAAAAATTTATAAGAAATTAATATTTACAGCATGTTATTACTTGCTAGCAACTTGGCGACAGCGCGAGAGAAGAAAAGGACGAAATTAATTGCAACATGTATGCATTAGATAGAGACAGAGATATCAAATTTACCTTCATACTGTCTTTAAGTGTTGAGGCAAGCTTCACAAGGTTTACTGTGATCAGTGATCACTGATCAGATGCATCTTCACTCTCTGATGATGAACAATGCACTGTTGCCTTCGTTTGTCGCATTTTTTCATATTTCTCTTCGTTATTCTCCCATAGCAGAATTTGTCTTCCGTTTCGTATGTTGCGGAAACTGTGTCATTATTATCTTTCCATACCGCCCTGGACAACCTGTGCAAGAATTAAAACTGTTCTAGTCTTTAATTTTAATTCTATTCATTACGTTGGCAAGGGTGATATAAAATAGTTACTGACTTTTCGTTTGTTTTATTTTTTCTTAAGCTTTCTAAGCGTTTTTCCTCCTTGTTATTTTTTTCTTCCTTTTGCCACTGGTAAAAGATTTAGTGTTTTATTATCAACATGCTGCTTTTTCTGAGCTTTTTATTCCCATTTATTGAGAATATGGATATGGATTGGTTCTTGAATGACAGAAAATGGTGCTGCACATAGCAACCAGCTCTTAAAAGATTTGACTATCACTTAAAGCCTACCATATTCCCCTTGCATCTACAAGAAAATTAACAATAAGATTAACATCTCGATATCTCGATTAACATGAAGCATATGGAGAATAAGCGTTTGTAAAAACAGTTTTTACAAGAGTAGAGAAAGTTATGTGAGTGCAACACACCGGATTTTTTCTTCAGTACAGTTACTCCCGATTTTGACCTTTCTCGTTGGGAGGCTTCACTTTATAGAATGTTACGAATTCAGCCGCCAAACTTTCAGTGTGTTATACAAATAATGCTTATTGCCTGCGAGCTCATGACTGCGTACAATAGTAAAAATCATTTCGGAGCCAATATACTCTTATCACTTAAGTGTTGTGATCCACCCATCTAACGTTTAGTAAAAGACGATAAACGCTTGCAGAAATGCTTATATTACATATTTTGTTGTGAATACAAGGGATATACACGAGGTTTAAGTGACAATCAAATATTTTATAAGCGGATGGTTATATAATGGATTTTTAAACTCCATTCTTTGTATGAACACGAGGAGGGAAACAAAAACGAATAGCGAGTTAGCACATGAAAAGGGTATCAAATACATGAAAACTCAGCAATAACAAATAATATCTCGGAAATGGTTAATGCCACAACAAGTTTATTTACCGTAAACCACGTGTTTTAACCAGACCTATATTTTTTGTATGGGCGCGGGTTAGCCAGCGGTTTCGATTCGGGCTCTCATTCTGGGGGCCGGGGCTCTATTCCCGGCTCTGATATGCCGATTAAGTCGGCTTTCAGTTCTGATTTGCTCCTGTGAGGTGGTCCCAAGGCCCAACGTGGTTCGGAGTTCACGTTAAAAGCTGTAGATCCTCTCATTCCTCCGCCACCCCTATTATCACCCTACCATTGGAGGTAACGGACTCCGCCACCTGCTATTTATCCGACTTTTAATTTTTGTTAGGCTGTTTGCGCGCGCGCGCGCGCACTCACACATACACACATACACACATACACACACACACACGCGTGCGCACATCTATATATACACACAATATACACGCACGTGCACAGATCTATTACTAAAACTGCTTTATTACTTTCTCTACTACGTATAGTAAGTAGGGGAAGTATTGTATTCCACCCAAAAATTCGATACCGAGATTTCACTGGAAATATATGTTTTGAGACCCCCTGAATCCAAATGAAGCATTCTTGGTAACATGTCCGTGTGTGTGTCTGTGAACAGTATAACTCAGAAACGAACAGTCGGATAAACACCAAACTTGGTGTTTAGGTTCAGTATCTTCCAGAGATGCGACACAAAGGTTTTCAAGAAAATCCCCCACCCCAGACTACCCTTTATATGGAACATATTTCGAAAATTTTAATTTTCTCAAAAATGGCTCTAACGATTTTGATTAAAATATCATATGTTTAAGATATTTTCATGACAAATGAAATGTAAATCTCGAATTTTCTGGGAATGTCTCCAAAAGTATTCTTCATTGTGAACGACTTTTGCATAACTAGTAAACCATAAGAGATAGACAAAATTTTACTACACAAAAAATGTAGTTCGCGTTAAAATACACAATTTATGTCATATAAATTTTGTTGTTGTTGGGTGAGCCATTTTCGAAATATTGCTTGTTATTCCCTTAATTTTTCTCAAATTCGTTAATCTTTTTTTTGTCCTGGTAATGTAAAGAGAATGGAATACTCCACATAGCAACCAGCTCTTAAAATGTTTGACTATCGCTTAAAGCCTAGCAATTCCCCTTGCATCTACAAGAAAATTAGCAATAAGATTAACATCTCGATAACTCGATTAACATGAATCATATAGAGAATAATCGTTTGTAAAAATAGTTTGTACAAGGGTAGAGAAAGTCATGTGAGTGTAACACATCAGCATTTTTTTTTATTCATGAGACTTCAAAAATGTGTATTTCCTGTGAAATCTCAATATAGAATTTTTGTGCGCACTGCTATACTTCCTCTACTTTTAAGTGGTAGAGAAAGTAATATGATGCCTAACTTTCTGTACCTAATTTATTTTCACATAAATTTTACAAATTATTCATACAACAATTTTTTTTTCAATCAACTTACTGTTAACCCTGATAAAATGTTTGTTAAGATAGTTTGTTTGCTCTTAGATGAACAAAATGATAGAGGAGATTGAGATAAGTCCCTATTTAAAATATATCGAGAAAAACTAACTTTTGTATTATTAGTTTTCACTTGAGCTCACCAGGAGCAGAAGAATGACCACATACATTTCAAAGCTCTTAAAATATTGAAAACAACAGTGAATATTTTGAAAATGAATATTTAATTGTGAAAAGTCATCATCATCAGTCAGTATTTTGGCAATTTAATCTTTTCTGATTTTTGCAGGTTATATTGATGTGGATATAGTTATTGTTTTAAAATGAACCGGTCTAAACGTACATATCGTATGATTGTAAAGCAAAGATATAAAATTTTGTTAAGGGCTTGTAACTGATAAGTAATACTATTGCTGGTAGTGAATTTGCTCTTTGTGACCTGTCAACAGTTCACTATTCAAATGGTTAATACTGCTAAAACTTACTTGCCATAAAATTTGCATTTCAATGAGCTCTATATTTTTCCCATAGTAAGCATTTCTATATTGTTATGATATTAAGGCCTATTTCACATGCTATTATCTCAAGTGTAATCAACCTTTTCCTGGCCTTAAGAAGAGCCTGACTTAAATAAGAAATTTGGATTTTTTCGACTTCTTACCGTTTACACCTTTTTTCCAAAATGCGCATTTTCATTTCAGACAGCCTCAAGAGTCACATTTCCATCAAAATCTTGATGTAGCATGTTTGGGGGGAATGTAATATATGCTATACCATTAGTAACTGGCAGAAAAATCAATAGAAATTAAATTTATCGATTCGGCATCATGTAGTTTCTTATTCCACAATATTGGGTACGTGATAACCACGAAAAAATTAGGTCTATTTTCATAATATGAGTACTATTTTGCATAGTACTTAAAACATTACAAACTAAAAGTGTAAAGCCAGTTTTTAGTTTTTTAATCACCTTTCACAGGTGTAGGTAAGTGCCTATACGTGCATCGGGTAAAACCCCGATCCCACATTAACTCACCATTTAACCACACGTGATTCATGGCTCTCGAACCTGGCGTCTTGCAGACCTGCGCTTCTATCGCTTTCCCATGGTAAATGAATACTGCTAAATCATTTGGTCGAAGCAGATGTCTACTTATTAATACATCCGTTTTTGAGGGCTCTCAACTCTAGTCTGGTTACTTGCTTAATGAAGTTTTTAGAAGCTCTTGCAACAAAAAGGAAGTAATAAGTTATACAAAAAGAAAATTTATATATTTTTGGGTACGTGTGTATGCATAAACTGTCAGCACAGGTAATATGTTGTAATAACGTTGATCATATTTAAAACTTGTACATTTTTCATATCTGTCACTAATTGACATCTTCATGCTAATGATGACTGATGATAATGTAGTTTATCTCGGATAATTTCAAGCAATTTACATTATTTTAGCTTCCAATTCACTATCTGTCGACGATGGTGTTTTATGATCCAGCTCCCATTCAGCTGTCATGGAGGAAACTTTAATCTCCTGCAATCAATGCTGGTAACCTGAATTACCTGCGCGTTCCGCCTATTTTACTGCATGTATGTGCATGAACTATATTAAATCCTCAAACTTTTTATGTATTTTATTATTGCAGAATACACAGACTGTCCCAGAAGTACCCGACCTAACAAAGAAAACACAAACATTTTGGGGAAAAAAATCTTTATTTCTCTACAAAGTCTTCTTTCAGCTCGATACACTTTTCCCAGCGATGTTCAATAGCTTCGATACCCTGTTTATAATGAGAACCGTCGAGTTCTGTAAAATAGCCATCAACTGCAGACTCCAGCTCTTCACTGTTGGCAAATCTTTTAGCACCAAGCTATTTATTCAACTATGGAATCGAAAATAATGAGAGGGGGCTAAGTCTGGCGAATAGGGTACATGAGGAAGCAATTCGAACTTTAACGCATTGATTTTGGCCATGGCGATAATGGATGTGTGAACTGGTGCATTGTCTTGATGAAACAGAACTTTGTTGCTCGCTAAATGCGGCCGTTTTTGCTTGATTTCATCATTCAAACTCTGCAATAAGTTCGCATAATACTCACCATTGTTTGCTTTTCCTTTTTGAAAATAATCAATGAAAATTATCCCACGTAAATCCCAAAAACCTGTCACCATGACCTTGCCTGCAAATGGAACTGTCTCGCCTTCTTTGGAGCCGATTCTCCTCTCTCAGTCCACTGTTTTGACTGTTCCTTCGTCTCAGGTGTGAAGTGATGGACCCATGTTTCATGCATAGTTATGAATCGACGCAAAAATTCGGCTTTATTGCAGGAAACATCGCCAAACACTCGACTGAAACATCTTCATGACGCTGCTTTTGTTCCATTATGAGTAAACGCGGCACCCATCTTGCGCACAGCTTTTTCATGTCTAAATTTTCAGTCAGTATGCATTGTACAGCACTTTTTGAAATGCCTACGATATCTGATAGCTCGCGCACTTTCAGTCGACGGTTATCCAATACCATTTTGTGGATTTTCTTCACAATTTCTGGTGTGGTCACCTCTGCGATGTTCATCTTGGCAGCTCGTACGGCCTGGCTTAAACTCTGCCACCCAATATTTTACTGTTGTAAACGAAGGAGCAGACTCCCCCATAGTAGAATCTAGCTCAGTTTTAATATTAGTTGGACTAAAACCTTTCAAATGAAAGTATTGTATCACATAACGCTGACCAGTTTTATCCATGTTTACAATTTCGCTGAGAGCGTTCACTATTGATGGCCTCCAAACAATTACTAAACAGCGTAGCATCGTCAAACTTCAAACTTAAGCTTTATAAGGGTGGTACTTTCTACCATAGTCATTTGTTTGAAACAACAACCGCTATATATACGTCAGGTCGGGTACTTCTGGGACTACCCTCGTATAACCCTTATACTTTTTGTTTGTTAATATTTATTAAAGACTTAATTCACGCAAATGCAATACACATGCGTTAAGTTTATTAGAGTGTCACGGAGGTAAAAAAACTCTACTTGATCTCGTGTTTTCAAACTCTTCCTCGTTTTCCGCCTGTATCGCAATATACTATTAATAGTTTTTAGAAATTCACATTGGTATGTTTACGCAACATATGTATTCTATTGTTCGGTATGTGCTGAACTTCAGCAAAGCTGGTAGTGATAAGTGGTCTTTCGAGTGCCAATGAATAGATGTGAAAGCGCCGTTACTTGTTGACTATGTGATTTTTTTAAATTATTTTTTTCATTTATACGTCGCCTTTAACGTCTAGGTCATATCGGTGGCTTTTGCCTTTGGAACAATTGCTCATAGCAATGAAGTTCACTCGTTGACTGTGTTTATCTTTTGGTTAAAAATTGCGTTTTATTTATGGACGCTCTTTAGCTACTATGGTTCTTAGCGTCCCATTCTATATTGGGCGCGAAAGACTATAAATTTTGCTCAGAGGCCTCTTTATCAGGCTTGAGGTTCTTTTGCGTGCCGTAAATCTACGACAGGGGACCACCGCCTTTACTTCTCTTCCGAAGGAAGCTATGGCAAGGAATTTTACGCCCGAAAAAATCCATCGCCCTTGGGAATTAGAGGCTAGCATGGTACCCCTAGACCACGGAGGGCGACTTTCTTGGATTGTCTTTAAATTCACACACACACACACACACACACACACACACACACACACACACACACACACACACACACGTACACACAAACACACACTCTATTTCATACAGAGAGAGAGCCAAAAAACTACGAACCGGCTGCGCGGTATTTTTCCTCTCCACGTCCTCGGCGCTCGTTGCCGTCTGCCGCTATCATAGAAAGGCGCGGATGAAACCATGCAACATTTTTAAAACTACTTTTAAAGGCTTTACTTCCAACTTTATGAAAGGAGATGCTGAAACTGGCCACTTTCGTTGTCCATACATTTTTGGCACCTCTTTAGGAAACTATCCATCACTCGCGTAGTTCACGCTGAGAAATGCTGGCAATTTCCTGGCGTATATTTTAATTCTTCCAGAGTGTGTGGGTTTGTCTTACATACTTTGTTTTAAGTTACCCCGGAGATAGAAATCGTGGAGGGTTAGGTCGGGGGACCGAGGGGGCCACAAATCTCTACTAATAATTCTGTCCTGAAACACACGTTCATAACGTTGTTCAGTAAAGCCCTTAAAAGTAGTTTTAAAAATGTTGTAAAGTTTCATCCCCATCTTTCTATGATAGCGACAGACGGCAACGATCGCTGAGGACGCGGACAGGAAAAGCACCGCGCAGCCGGTTCGTAGTCTTTTGGCTCTCCCTGTACTTCCAGACTCTAGGAAGGATAGGGAATGAGTCAAAGAAATATTTCCACCCTCTATCCTGAAATCGAACACGGGACCTCTGAATTGGGAACTGCTAACTACCAGACCAAAAATGCAGTCTATGTGATTTTAAGTCAAGTACAAAACTTATTAGAGGTTCATTTAGCAAGGAACTATTAAACAAATATGTATATTTATTTCTCAATTATTCAGATATGGTGACGGGCGCGCACGGTGTATCTGTGTTTTGGAGCAGCATAACTCTAAAACTGAAGATTTTAAAGTTATGCTTGGTATTTAAGTTCAGCACCTTCTGCTCAGTATCCCCACCCAAAACTAATTTATATGGAAAAATTATCTCTATATGTTATTTTGTAAAAATGATGCTTTTAATTTAACATGCCACATAATTAAAATTTGGCATGACTAATAACATATCGTATACATTTCCTTTCAATACCCTGTGATGTCTTCTTCATTCAGAATGAATCTTGTGTAACTTTGTACGACTGGTAAACCATTATGGAATAGCATAACTTATTACGCGAAAGCTGCAGAGCTCATTGAAGTATAGCTACAATTGATGTAAAATAATTTCTCTGTAGCATTTATTTATTTGCCCTGGTATACGTTAAGGCCATGAGAGCTTCTCTTCCACTCTATCAGGCAATGCAATGCAATCGAATACAAATAATAAATAAAAATATACAAGGTTGTAACAAAAATATTAAGATGAAGAAAAGAAAATACAATATAACGTGATAAAACATACACATACAAAGGTCCCAAAAATATATTAAAATGAAGAAAATAAAAAATTAAGACCAAAATGCTTTTAAGCGGAATGTTAATATAGGGAAAAACACTTCTCTAAATAGTTTAAGATTCAAATTTGAAATATTAGTTGCTGTGATAATAAATGAATACTGTGAGGTATTTATCACTATAATAGAGCAGCAGATTATGTTGGACTATAAATGTATGCCCTAATTTTCCTCTTGAACTGTGTAACGTTGCCTATGTCTTCCGGCAGGAATTCCAAAGACGAGCTAATGCTACGGCGATTGATGAATGGAAGGTTATGTTATGAGCAGGTATAGCAAGAATGAAGGAGTTTCGTGAGTGAGTTTCTCGATTATGACAGTCAGAAAGACATTTAAAGCGAACATTTAGATAGTTTGGGATGCAAGAATGAAGAAGTTGGTGGAGAAGTGATAAAGAATGTACAGTTCTTCGTTCCCTAAGCTGGAGCCAATGCAGTAATTCGAATAATCAAATCGAGAGGTATTGCACACAAAGCATACACACGTATTTTGAGCCCACTGAAGTCTTAAGAGTCAGAATTTCAGTCAGGTTGGTAACAAGAGAGTGATGTTAGTCAAAATATTTGTTATTACATCTTAAGTTTCCCAGGTTAAGCTGCCATGTGGCATCTATAAAGCACCTAAGATATTATTGTTATTATTGTAGTCTTTGTCAGTAATTCGCAACTTTATTAAAATGGAAAATTATTATTATTATTATTATTATTATTATTATTATTATTCCGTATCGGCCAACTATGGACGACGTTTTTCAACCATTTGCATCCTTGAGCTTTAGTTCTTCTCCAGTACTCCTGCAATCGCTCTCTGTGTGCCTCCTTTTTTTCATCAGTCACTTCTTGCCTGTTCACATCGACCAAATTACTGCCAAGGTTATAAGTCTTGGAGAAAGCCTGGTGTTCGGCTTAGAATGAGGTATGGAGACATTATTGTTGTTGTTGTTATTATTATTATTATTGGAATTAATTGTTCTACAAAACAAGCCATGTTGTGGACAAGGTTGGGAAGGTAGAAGCAGACGATTGAAAAATTTCAATGCCATGGCCGGGAATAGTGGTCGAAACTATGACGCCCGGGACTTAAAGTACTTACAGCACTGTAAGTCTCCGTTGAGGTATGTCCTCTCAATACAATTTGAGATCTCCTTGTGGTTTTCTGGAAAAAAATGCGAATTAGTTGGGGAATTCGTGCCGGCATGTTGCCATTGTAACTCAGTGGTTAGAGCAACCGGAGGAGACCGGGAGATCCGTGGTTCAATTCACGGCAATGGCATTGCATTTTTCAGTTGTCTGTTTCTACCTTTTCAACCTTATCCAACACACGGCTTGTCTGGAAGAACAATTAATTCCATTAATTGACTTAATAGTGGTCGAAACAATGAAGCCCGGGACTTAAAGTACTTACAGCATTGTAAGTCGCCATTGGGGTATGTCATCTCAATACAATTTGAGATCTCCTTGTGGTTTCCCGGGAAAAATGCGAATCAATTAGGGAATTTAATGTCGTACCGGCATGTTGCCATGGTAGCTCAGTGGTTAGAGTAACCGGGCGGAGACCGGAGGATCCGTGGTTCAATGGCATTGCATTTTTCAGTCGTCTACTTCTATTATTGTTATTATTAATGTCTTTGCCAGTAAGTACCATATAATCCGTAACTTTATTAAAACGGAAAACGAATTGCTGTCAAATACAGAATGCAAAAATGGAGAGCACCTTACAAACTACTATAACTGTTGAAAACTGTAGCACTCTAATTACGAGTGGAATTCTAAGATAGTGTTTAGAGAGAGAGAGAGAGAGAGAGAGAGAGAGAGAGAGAGAGAGAGAGAGAGAGAGTAAAGGCATAACCAGGCAGAGCTGCACATTGTACTAGTTGACACTAATGACTTTTAATTTTGTTTCTGTTGATAAAATGCTGTTTCAAGTTGTATCTGCTTGTTGGAGAGTATCTTCGTCCAACAGTTTGAGAAGCACAGAGATGGTATCGGAGTCCTATTTACTCTTTGGAAAGCATCTACAGCGGCATGATTTATCAGCCTGTTGATGTTGAACAATTTAGTCATTAACATTTGAAGCCGCGTTGAATGTGTAGTTTTTCAGTTTGACAAGCAGCTTTCTTAAGCCAGAATGATGAATAAAATCAGGGACTTCAAGTCGCTTGTTTACACACGGGTATTATTGCGACACGAGATTTATCGTCCATTCCGTTTGGACGCCGGTTGGAGCAAGGTGACTGTTAAAGATTCTAGTCAAAAAGAAATACACCAGCTATAATTCATTAGATGGTGTAAAAAAACGCAAACAAACAGGTTTTGTAAGTACGCAACGCGCCAGTAATGGGACCGAACAAAAACTTGCGTTAGAAAATGTGATGTATCGCAGGTTGTTGCGGTTTGCTTTCTGATACCTGTCAGTGACATTCGCACCTGGGGAAGGCATTAAAACCACCGCACGTTTCTTATGGCGCTTGCAACATGCTTCATAAGTTATCTCATTTGTTCACAATTTCTACTTTACCTGTCTCCGATAATGAATCAAAGCTGCAATGTACATACAAATTCCGTATCGTGATTTCATTGGAAATGTACATAAATACACGTTTCTGTAGACAACTTGATTCAAACACGGAAACCCGTGTGGATACCGAATTCGCTACTCAAACCAGGTATTTTTACTTTCTCTACTACGTGTAGTAAGTAGGGGAAGTATTGTATTCCACCCAAAAATTCGATACCGAGATTTTACCGGAAATACATGTTTTGAGGTCCCTGAATCCAAAAAAAGTATTTTTGGAAACATGTCCGTGTGTGTGTGCCTGTGTGTCGGTGTGAATGTCTGTGAACAGCATAACTCAGAAACGAACAGTCGGAACACCAAACTTCGTATTTAGGTTCAGTATCTTCCAGAGATGCGACACGAAGGTTTTCAAGAAAATCCCCCCACCCCAGATTACCCTTTACATGGAACATTTTTCGAAAATTTTAATTTTCTCAAAAATGGCTCTAACGATTTTGATTAAAATATCATATGTTTAAGATACTTTCATGACAAATGAAATGTATATCTCGAATTTTCTGGGAATGTCTCCAAAAGTATTCTTCATTATGAACGACTTTTGCATAACTGTATTTTGATATTAAGTTAATTTATATTAGTGATCTGGTGCTTCATATTATAAATACAAAAAGGAGCACTGCAATTTTTATGTGTCAGAATAAATACCTTAAAATTAAATAATCCTTTGCAGCTGCAAATTATGTTGTCATCTGTGTAATAAAAATTGCATTCATTTGAAAAGAAAAATTAATTAGTGGATGGTATTCAACCTTGGTAGTTCTCACTGTTAGGTACCAGTATATAAGCTGCAAGCACACATCCAGATTTAGATATAATTGTTGATGACAGAATGAAGCTAAAGGCTCGCGCTCAGAGATTCTAGTGTGAATCGATAGGGAAGCCGAGCGGAACATAGTCAAATTTACGCTTCGAAAGTCCGTTCATTTTCTTTTTTTTTGGTCTAGAATGTACACCTACACTACGTGATCAAAAGTATCCGGACACCTGGCTGAAAATGACGTACGAGTTCGTGGCGCCCTCCATCGGTAATGCTGGAAGTCAATATGGTGTTGGCCCACCCTTAGCCTTGATGACAGCGTTCGCTCTCGCTGGCATACTTTCAATCAGGTGCTGGAAGGTTTCTTGGGGAATGGCAGCCCATTCTTCACAGAGTGCGGAACTGAGGAGAGATATCGATGTAGGTCGGTGAGGTCTGGCTCGAAGTCGGCGTTTCAAAACATCCCAAAGGGGTTCTATAGGATTCAAGTCAGGACTTTGTGCAGGCCAGTCCATTACAGGGATGTTATTGTCGTGTAACCACTCCGCCACAGCCCGTGCAGTATGAGCAGGTGCAAGAAGCAATCGCCGTGTGGAAATCTCGAGTACAGACTTCTGACACAAGTGACACCCAATCACTTGACCACGTTCGAAGTCCGTGAGTTCCATGGAGCGTCCCTTCCGCTGTTTCACGATGTCTAATGACTACTGAGGTCGCGGATAATGAGTACGAGGCAGTAGGTGGCAGCACATTGCACCTAAGATGAAAAACGTATGTTTGTGGGGGTGTCCGGATACTTTTGATCACATAGTGTATGTGTCGTATGAGAGGAATGGAAAAATATTCTATAGCTCCTGACTTCTAAATCTCGTAGAATGAATTGAAAATACAAAATATATGTCACTGTTTGTATGTAAAGGGTAAAGTTAAAGGTACAAATTACGGAGGGGCTCAGGGCAGAGCACCGCAAATAGGCCCTAACGGCCCTTTTTTGCTTCTAACGTGACCCAGGGAGGGAGGGAGGGAAAGGGGAGGGACGGGAAAGGCCACCAAATCCGGATGAGTACGGGTGCAAGCATGGATGGGGTCCCTAAAGTTTCCAGATAAAACGCATCTGCCGCCGCCCGGTTTCTGCCCGCAAGCCACCAACCTCCAAGCATTCCCGGGACGGAGCCCACTTTGAGTAGTTTGTGCAGCGACGTCAGGGAAGTAACCTTTACAGAGCGCAAGGCACCGCCCAGCCGCAACCCGCAGACCACCGTCGCCTGGTTGTACAACGAAACAGATGTCAAGGAAGATAAGGAGTACAGGAAATGAGAGGGAGGAGAGTCGTGGTAGAAAATAAACCACCCCAGCATTCGCCTGGCGATCTGGAGAAACCGCGAAAAATCTATGGACCAGAGTGGGAGGTTGCCGGGGATCCCGAATGCGGGCCACAGACACCGACTGAGCCATCCCGCTCGATATCGTTTGTTCGTACATACATACATACATACTCATACATAAATACATAAATACATACATACATAGATGCGTCAATTTTCCGTCGTATAGTTCGATATTGGATGGTCATATAATATAGTTCTGTTGTAATTGTACAGTTCTCATGTTATTTATAAAATAACATGGAACGCAGGTTCAGCACACAATAATGCCTGTACTTCAGGTTTCCATAAGTGGATTTCCGTAGTATCTTAAATTAAACCCATTTTATCTGCTGCGTTTATCAATTGGCACTCATTTATAACCACCGCTGGTGCCCAATGAAGAGGTATAGCTCTCATTAAACGTCCACCAATATATCTTTTATCGTTTGAGTTATCGATTGTGTTTGGGTTTCTTTTTCATGCTTGTAGCTCCTAATTGTATCCGTCTGGAAATGTATCTCATACATTCGTTTTGTCTCCACACATGGAAAGAGCACATATTTATTGTCCATTCCTTCAACATCATGCAACAATTATTTGAATACAATGAAGCACCATTTACTATTGCAGATTCAGTTTTGGACCAACCTTTTTTGTAGCAACGGAGTTTATTAATAATTAAGTTTCATAATATTATGTTGATGTTGGAATTAATAATAGTCCAATTAGAGTTCTTGATCAATTGATTGATAAATTTATAAAATTTGATGAAGGATCAAAAACTGAGAATAAATTGGTTATCATTTTCAAATTAAAGTTTTTGATAAGGTTGTTTTTTGTTTTTTTTTTTTGAAATTAAGGATATGTTCTAACTCAGTATGAGCACTTAGTTGACATGCACCAATCAATTCAAGTGCCTGCCATCATTTCAGCTGCCTTTTGGCCTCTTTGCTTAACATTGAAGATTGCGGATAGTCTCTGCAATATTTAATTTCAAGAACTAAGATTAACAACAAAGTATAGCAAACTGTTATTGTGAAGATTACGCAAAATTATTTTTCAAGTACGCTCGAAACCTCCCGATAACTGATTTTTATTGTAAAAACTCAACGTTTTCAGGACTTACAATGGGAAAATTGGTGGAAACAGTATTCTAACCACTCAAGAAAATAGGAAAGTCTGCTCACTGACTCATGTATCATTTAATACACACCTTGATGAGCTATCTAAGGCTTTGAAAGCCAACACTGACATTAGTTTTAGTACAAATAATTTTGAATTATCTAGTCTTATATATGCTGACGACCAGATGCTAGTAGCAGGATCAAAGGATGACTTACGAAGAGCATTTTATAAGCTGGACAAAGTGATTTTCTAGCGGAAATTTCTTAAGAAGGCGAAAACTAGTGTTAAATAATAGAGTAATCGAACAACGTAAGAGTTTTAACTATTTAGGATCTCCTGTAATCTTCAATTTAACTACGACATAGAAAAGAAAATAAATAGGTTTCAAACAAGATGTGGTATTTTTATAAGGGCATTAAAGAGGAAAACAAGGCAGGACATCCTCAAATTTTACTAAGTTATGGCGGTTCCGTTTTGTTTTACGGATCTGATATCTGCATCTTAACAAAAAGAGACTTCAAGCTAAAGGATAAGAGGAAAAATGGATATAACAGAATTATATAGCTAGAGGCAAAAGAAATCTAAGACGCCAAAATCGAACCTGAAAGAAGGTTAAATAATTATTTATTGTAATTACACATCTGCATATAAGTCTGCAGCTGAGAATTTGCTACACGGTTTGTTAGGCACTTGAATCAACAAAATTATTCCTAAGATATTAATATACAAACTGTGTGATGAAGATAGTACAACAGACATAGAATTACACAAAGTACGAAAATATTTGTCTGCCAACTATAAGAATATACAAGTACTTCTTATACACGCTGTCACATATGAGATTACAACACCATTATGTTCAATTTATTACTTAGAGGCTGCCGAAAATAAACACTACTGGAATAACTTAAACTTTGCTATCACAACATGATATTGACGGGTTCCATTATATACTCTCTTCCACAGAAAAAGAAGAAAGAAAGAAAAAGATACGTAAATAACCTGATTAGCATCATGTACCTTTTTTGTTTTCGTTTTAATGCGCTTTGCAGTATTTAACACAATTCAAAGTTAGCGCTTATCGGATCAGCTATGCTGCGAGTCACGTATTTCTAAGGTGATATGGTACTAAGGACGGCTGTGCGGTAACGGTATGCTCCTACCGAAATAAGAAGCACACTTGAGGTAAACAAAGGCGAGAGGGAGCAGTGAATGTCTCATTGGCTCCTGGCCGCAATACTCAGCCTAAGAATAGAAAATAGAGCCCAATCTTTTCTTAATGTTATTATTATTATTTATTAAAATGCGTTGATGAATACGTTTATTGCAATATACAGCATTTTCACTATTATTTGGAAGTAGAAATCAGTTTACTGAAACTGGGCAGATATTGCATAATGAATGCATATGCTGTGCACGTGTTGCGCTGAGTAATACAAAAGTGTGTCTCTCACAACGGAGCTAGTCATAGACTTGCATCATACTTACTTAACTCATAAGACAGCGATCACAAAGGGTAACTAAACAAAAAATTTCTGATGTTTTACACTCACATGGCTTTCTCTACTCTTGTACAAACTATTTTTACAAACGCTTATTCTCCATATGCTTCATGTTAATCGAGATATCGAGACGTTAATGTTATTGGTAATCTTCTTGTAGATGCAAGGGGAATTGGTAGGCTTTAAGCGATAGTCAAATATTTTAAGAGCTGGTTGCTTTGTGGAGTATTCCATTCTCTTTGCATTACCAGGACAAAAAAAATGAATAACGAATTCCCATTTGAGAAAAAGTATAAGTATTGGAAAATTTAAGGGAATAACAAACAATATCTCGAAAATGGTTCACTCAACAAAAAAACTATATGACATAAATTGTGTATTTTAACGCGATCTACATTTGTTGTGTAGTAAAAGTTTGTCTATCTTTTATGGTTTACCAGTTATACAAAAGTCATTCACAATGAAGAATACTTTTGGGTACATTCCCAGAAAATTCGAGATATACATTTCATTTGTCATGAAAATATCTTAAATATATGATATTTTAATCAAAATTGTTAGAGCCATTTTTGAGAAAATTAAATTTTTTGAAAAATGTTGCATGTAAAGGGTAATCTGTGGTGGGGAGGATTTTCTTGAAAACCTTCGTGTCGCATCTCTGGAAGACACTGAACCTAAATACCAAGTTTGGTGTTTATCCGACTGTTCGTTTCTGAGTTATGCTGTTCACAGACACACACACACACACACACACACACACACACACACACACACACACACACACAGACGGACATGTTTCCAAAAATGCTTTTTTTGGATTCAGGGGGTCTCAAAACATGTATTTCCGGTGAAATCTCGGTATCGATTTTTTGGGTGGAATGCAATACTTCCCCTACTTACTATACGTAGTAGTGAAAGTAAAACAAAGCTTCACTTGGATGATATGGATTTCGTTCGAGTTTCCTGTGTTGCTGGCAGAGACAACGGTTTTGCTCCAAAGCGGGGCATTTAAGGCCATTTGCGAACGTTTGGTCTTCTGATTGGCGCGTGGTAGAGAAACGACAATGCCAGAGATTAGCGCTTAAAACTTGAACGCTCCAAAACGGCGTACATTTTGCGTCACAGCCGTTTCAATTTCTGAGAAATGACCCAGTTCAGCCAACTAGCGTGAAACCCAAACGAAATACGAGTTTCGAACGAGCGTAGTGTACCTTAACGAGCTTATTCCTGAAACGAAGGATCACTCCTGCATTGTTAGCAAACTGCCAGGCAGGAAGGAGTGGGATGAGAAAAGGCCTTTAAGATATATACTCAGTACCTATGCACCTCCTCTGGAACTCTCTCGTAAATCATAGTTGGAAACCACTGTAAAAAGTAGCGCTTGTATGTGATTAAGGCTTCTATATGTTTTATACAAGGACTTTTGGTTCTGATGAAGTTAAGCATAAGTGTGGATCTAAAATAATGATATAATTTTTCATTAAAACTTTATAGAAGTATCTCTCCCCTATTTCTTAACGAGCTATGGCTTGAAGCTATATGGAAACTATTCAAAGCCTAATGTTTCAGTGTACTTAAAAGAATAAAAATGTTAATTAAGTATATAATCCACTTAGAAACTGGATTAAAACTAGAACCAAATAACTTGGCTCAGTCTTCTGCGCAACTATTTCGCAAGCCGGAGACTAGGATTCGCTTTCTGAAAAGAGTAAGTTGTTTTTTAAATTAAAAATTAATAACATGAAAGTTAGGCAAAAAGGAAATATCCATATTGTTTCTACAATATGTAGAGGACTGCCTTTGTGTATGGCAGTTAGCATGCTAGCCTCCAGATTTAGAGCTCCTGGGTTCGATTCCCGACTGGAGAGTGGGGATGTTTCATTAGCCAGGATTATTCCCCATCCTCCCTAGAGTCTGGAAGAACTAATGAATTGTAAATTGGTGTATTGATTTAATGTTTAGAAAGAAACCCCAAAGATTAATACAATAGTTAACGAGTGAACATCATTGCCAATGGACAATTATTCCAAAGGCAAAGTCGCTGATATGAACTGAGATTGATAAAGGCGAAATATAAATTGAAAAAAGTCTTGGATCTGAAAAGAAGTCCTTATCATGAGATTAAAAGACTCCATTGAAAAGTATTTATGCTAACCTGTGTTCACGTTATTTTTTTTTTTGAGAAGTTGATGTGCAAGTGGTATCCTTTGCACCTTAATTTTCAAAAAAAAGACGGAAAAAATATATCTGTTGTGTAAATACTCGTACGACTTTTTCTACCAGTTATCAACAGGTATCCCTTATATATTAAGTAATTCTTCTACCCAATATACGTTAATCATAATAAATATTTGTCCAAAATCCTCTCATATTAGGTAATTTTGACTGTTTTGCATGGACAACGAGAAAACAAAACCTAACTGTTTATCTCACAGAAAATGTTTATTAATGGACCATGCATTAAAAAAGAAATAGCACATCTTCTAGCATATTTTAAGGATAGTGCAGCCTGAAAACTCGAAAAAGATCTAATAAGGAATATTTCCGAAATAGCGAATGCTACGAAAATGTTACTGATACAAATTGTATATTTTAATGATTTCTACATGTTTCTGCAGTACATTTCTGTCTCTCTGTTATGATATAAAATATAAATAAAGTCAACAAAAATTCGTCGTGCAAATATCTCAAACGTGTGATATTTTAGTCAAAACGTTAGTCACTCCTTTGAAAATGAAAATAATTTATCATGTAGACTGTTGTTTGAGGTGGGAAAATGTTCTGAAAATCGTAGCCTGGCGTCCTTAGACGGGTCTGACTCAAGAATGAAATATAGCATTTATATGACTTCGTTTTTCAATCTCTCTCCCCCCTTCTCTTACAAACGCGCGCGTCCGGATTTTGTTTCCTAAAATTGTTGTTTTTATAGGTTCAGGGAATCTGAAAATGCGTGGTTTTGATGAAGTCTCAATATGAAATTTTTTGGGTAGAACACAATATTTTTACTACCTACGGTAAATGTTAGAGAAAATGAAAATATGAAGCAAGTAGAAATCGAAGATATGTGAAAAACAGCTGTCTTATCGACTAAGTTAAGCGCACAGTTAACTTCATGCAGTATTTACATAAATACCAAGTATGTGTCTATTTTATGTACTGAAGGAATAACTACATGACAGTTTTAATTTAAGTTTTACTTTCTCTACTACATATAGTAAGCAGGGGAAGTATTGCATTTCACCCAAAAATTCGAGTCGAGATTTCACCGGAAATACATGTTTTGAGGCCCACAAATCTAAAAAAGGCGGTTTTAGAAAAAGGTCCGTGTGTGTATCTGTGAACAGCATAACTCAAAAATGAAAGATCGGATAAATACCAAACTTAGTATTTAGGTTCAATATATTTCAAAGATGCAAGACAACGATTTTAAAGAAAATCCCCCCACCCCAGACTACCCTTTACATGGAACATTTTTTATTTTCTTAAAAAGGCTCTAAGGATTTTGATTAAAACATCATAAGTTTAAGAAACTTTTATGGCAAATGAAATGTATAGCTTGAATTTTCTGGGAATGTCCACAAAAGTTGTCTTCGTTCTGAATGGCTTTTGCATAACTGGAAAACCGTAAGAGATAGACAAAATTTTACTACGTAAAACATGTAGATCTCGTTAAAGCACACAATTTATGTCATATACATTTTTTTTTGTCAAGGGAACCATTTTCGAGATATTCCTTGTTATGTGTTTGAATTTTCCAATACTTATACTTTTTCTCAAATGGGAATTGGTTATTCATTTTTTTATGTCCTGGACATGCAAAGAGAATGGGATGCTCCACATAGCAACCAGCGTTAAAATATTTGACTATCGCTTAAAACCTACCATATTCCCCTTGCATCTACAAGAAAATTAGCAATAAGATTGACATCTCGATTAACATGAAGTAGGTGAAGAATAAGCGTTTGTAAAAATAGTTTGTACAAGAGTAGAGAAAGTCATGTGAGTGCAGCACATCATTTATTAATAATGGGTAGTGATCACATGGTCACAAAATGATCCTAAGATTATTAAAAAGAGAAAGGGCTGCAATGTAAATGTTTGTTTGTTTGATGCATTCTTAAGGAATAAAGATGCCTCACTCGTAGTCCCTTAAACGCTCAAAAGAAAGCACCGACTCTGAGCATTAATGAAATGACAGGAAAGTCCTTGGCTGCACGGTTGAACGAACCAAGCACATCTCGCTCCGTATTTGCATATCAATGTGAATCACGCCTAGTGTGGATTAAACGCCACTCCCTTCAAGGACCTTCTTTTCCCTGCTTTTAGAACTTATTTTTCTTCCTTTTTAGAAGCCCTTTTCCCCTAGCGCGCTGGTATTTATAGGCGTCGCTTGTCTGCGTCTGTGCTGCTGCTTTTCCCGTCCATACATCACCAGAGCAGGGCGGGGATCTCGTAATAAAGTAGGATGCTGCTGATAAAGGACAATTACTTTGCTTGAAATGTTGTTTCTTAGTGCAGTCTCAGAACTAAAGGTGTACAAGCCTTTAACATTCCCAGTTGTAATTTTAAGCATTTCTACCGTCCCAAATTAAGAATCAACCAGCTGTTTGCTTCTTTGAGTGTGATGACTTGAGTATTCGGGTTTTACATGGCTGGTTACCAGACCAACCGCAAAACCCCAACCTGGATTGTGGAACAACGAGTAAAACAATAAAACACAATCTTAGGTGTTACATTCACATTACTTTAGCAGTCCTTATCGTATACTACCTTCTCTGCTGCTTACCTATAGTAAGTAGGGGAAGTATTCCGTTCCACCCAAAAATTCCATACTGAGATTTCATCGAAAATACACGTTTAGAGGTCCCAGAATAAAAAACAAACATTTTTAGAAAGGTCTGTCCGTGAACAGAATACTCAAAAACGAAAAGTGGGTTAAATACCGGTCTTATATTCAGCATCTTCCAGACATACCACATGATTTTCAAGAAAATCCCTCACCCAAACTACCTTTTACAGCCATGTTCAAGCAGTAGTAATGAAGTTTCACAGAACAGCGAAAGACTGTCTCATAAGAGACCGATAGTTAACACAGGAATTAGAGATGAGCTTAGTACAAGGCATGTTTTTTTAAATTAGTACCGATAATTTTTTAAAAAATAACAGAACATTTTTTTCCAAATATTTTATTATCATTCTCCACATAATATCCACCGTTATTCAGGCACTTGCCGTTACCGGAAGCCAGTTTTTGTATTCCTTCGTCAAAGAATGATGCCGCCTGTGATGAAAACCAAGTCTGCACTTCTTGTTTCACAACATCAACGTCATTGAAATGTTTTCCACCAAGAAATTTCTTCACATGAAGAAACGGATGAAAATTTCTTGAATCCGGTCTGTGGGGAGGGTGATCGAATTGTACATAATCAAATGACGCGATCACATCTTCAGTTTGTTTGGCTGTATGTGGCCGGGCATTGTCACTCATTATTGTTTCCCTATAAACCTCACACAATTGGCGATGAATGTTTGCTGGCATAACATTTCTCGTAATTCAAAAAAAAACGAATCACTGATCTGATTTCACAGTCGTCGGGTCATTAGATTGTTTTGAAATTTCGAAACGCTCTAACAACAGGAAAACACAAAGTGACGATCGCCCAAAATCACTGCTGCAGCGGCAAAATATTAAAACGGTACTTACTTTAGAAGCACGCCTCGTATGTTTTCAATAATTGAGAAAATACATCACAAAGACAAATATTAGTAATTGAGTTAAAGTGACAATAAAGTAAGCATAAAAGTTAAATTAATATTCAAAGTCAGTTATTTTCGGTAAATCAAACTCATATACTTTATATGTTTGATCAGCAGGTATTAGTGTTACCTTAGCTTTTATTGTTCTCTTAGCTTATTAATTCTATGATAGTTGGAATATGCAAGGTTGATGTCCAGTAACATGCATGCATCATAAAGTAGATTTCATTTAGGGTAGCTACTGTGAGGTCCGAAGGCACCGCTTGATATACATTTGGTAGGGGCAGGATTTTGCAATCAAGTCGGGTACTAATAAAATATTTAGTGCAATTATTAAAGTAAAGTGTATTTAATCATAAATTAGTATATATATGCTTTCAATTGTCTGAAATTTAAATAAATGGTTCATTATTTTAAAGTTTGAAGAAAAATAATGCTCATCCTTACCTTGCTGTTTTCCGGCGAAAGTGTTTTGTCTCAGTTCATTCCTACCGACACAGGTGATCGAGGCCGTTAAGACATGGACAATGGCAACAGGAACGTCCTCCTTGATTGAGGTTTTCCTGGCAAGTGCTGAGGAGGTACCCTAAGCTTAGGTTCGGAACGTTTCCTTAACAAATTTCCCCAAATAATCTCTCATTTCATGTATCATCAGTGTCCACCGCCTGTGGTGCCGTTTGTAGTAAGAACGGTGTTAAACACTACTAAAAGAGTTCATTCCTGCTTATAAACCCGATTGCCACTGAATGAAGATCTAAATTCATGACTGTTTCACGATGACAACGGATTAAAGCAACGCCGTTAGGAATTTGAATCCGTGGCCACAAAAATGACAGAAGTAATTTTAAAAGCTTGCTGCTACTTAGGTAAGGATATTCACGAACTGGAAAAATGAATGCAACGCGATTCCAATAAGTGGATTTCTCACGACGTACAAAATTAGTTGCATTTTTCATCACACCTTACTTGGAAAACTGATCACATATATCAAAGTTGCAAAGTATTTTATCAAATAGGGGATGAAGGAGTACAGTAGGAATAGGTGTAGAGGGGGACTTAGCATCGCGGCCTAAAGCCCCTGACGGCGTGCCCCGGGAAGAACGGGTGGGATGAGAGAAGACAGACGGCGGCCTGACCAGGAGGTATGACAGGGCAGAGGTGAGGACCCCTACCTTTTACAGATTAAAACTCCCCGGATGGCAGCCGATCGCCCCCATTCCGGAGGACGAAGGGTTACATAGAGCATCCTTTTCCTCTCCCATGCAACGCCGAGACTCCCGCCGACACTTTCAACACTGAAACAGACCAAGTAGATGGAAAGTGAACTGAAATGAGAATGGAGGTGAAATGGAGGGACAGGAAATTCGGGGGATGTAATGAACCCTCCTAGCATTCGCCTAGCGACGCGGGGAAACCCCCAAAAAACCTATGGATCAGGAATGACGGCTGCGGGAATCGAACCTACGACCACCGGAATGCAGGCCACGTCGTTACCGCCTGAGCCATCCCGCTCGGTATAGAGGATGAAACTACGAACATGTCAACATAACAATTCAGCATTTGTGTGCTCCGATTCTGATCTGATGTTAACTGAAACCTAGATTGCGTCATCAGTGATTTTTTGTTTTAGTTCCATTTATACCCCGCGTTTAACTACATTGGTCTTATCGGCGACCTTTCCTTTGGAACTTATTGTCTATTGGCATGGTGTTAACTCGTGTACTCTTGTCGGGTTTGTTACATTTTGGTTTTTTAATCATTAGATTATACACACATTCAGACTCTGGGGAGGATAGCGATTAATCTTGGCTAGAGAAAAATTCCCACCCCCAGCCGGGAATCAAACCCGGCACAGCAGGTATTTGCTCTACGGACTGAGCTACGGCAGCAGCCGCAGTGATTTTGTACAATTGAACCCTGCATTTGAAATAAAGGTAATGTTTTACAAATTTAAAATTTTTGTTTGTTAATGAGAGATCTATGCTGGAACTGTTGGGGGGAGCAGGCCCCTTGATTAAAACTGTTGGTGGGCGATGTCCCTGGTTCTGTAATTTAGGGGAATAGGAAGTCTCTTGCCCCCCCCCCCAAGTCGGCACCTATGCTAGAGTTTCCCTGTAACTATGAATAGTTGGACAATATAGCAATCCTTTATTGCATATTCCAACATCATTTAGGCAAGTTTAGGCACACATTCAAATTGTTAAGCTTCTGGCACTTATTTAAATGCATTAAACGGTTTTATTATAACAAATGCAAGAGGTATAGAGTGTGCACTGTGGTAATTATTGTGAAAGAGGAAATGCCGTTTCCTGGCATAGGTAATAATAGGAGTACCATATGTAAGACCAGGTGTTAGCCATATGTGACGTACTTTATGTCCCATTCCTCCAAGAACAGACAAGGCTTGTCTAGCATGTGCGTCACATTTTCAGTGCGCGCATATTATCTGTTCTTCACTTTGCGCAACCTGGCACGAGCTATCGCTGTGACCTTGCTTATAGTTCCGAAAGAAACTTTGGCGGCAGGTATTCCACTAACATTCTTGAGCCAAATACCAAAGCAAAACCTACTTAAATCATAACTCAATAATCAACTTGCATACTAATCTACATTAGATACAATTGGGCCAAGAAACTGCAAAAAATGTGATGTGTTACATTCACAGCACTTTCTCTATCCGCTTTTCTACAATCTATTCTCACAAAAGCTTATTCTTCTGTCTGCTTCATGTTAAACGATATATATATATATATATATATATATATATATATATATATATATTTGCATAAAAAGGTTTATTGCACATTTCATTTTAGATACAAAGGAAGTAAGCGATAGTCAACTTTTTACTTTCTCTACTACGTATAGTAAGTAGGGGAAGTATTGTATTCCACCCAAAAATTCGATACAGAGATGTCATCGGGAAATATATGTTTTGAGACCCTCTGAATAAAAAAAAAACATTTTTCGAAACATGTCCGTGTGTGTGTGTCTGCGAACAGCATAACTCAGAAACGAACAGTCGGATAAACACCAAACTTGATATTTAGATTCAGTATCTTACAGAGATGCGACACGAAGGTTTTCAAGAAAATCCCCCACCCCAGATTACCCTTTACATGGAACATTTTTCGAAAATTTTAATTTTCTCAAAAATGGCTCTAACGATTTTGATTAAAATATCATATGTTTAAGATATTTTCATGACAAAACAAATGTATATCTCGAATTTTCTGGGAATGTCTCCAAAAGTATTCTTCATTGTGAACGACTTTTGCATAACTGGTAAACCATAAGAGATAGACAAAATTTTACTAGACCAAAAATGTAGATCGCGTTAAAATACACAATTTATGTCATATACATTTTTTTTGAGTGAACCATTTTCGAGATATTGCTTGTTATTCCCTTAAATTTTTCAATACTTATTTTCTCAAATGGGAATTCGTTATTCATTTTTTTGTCCTGGATATGCAAAGAGTATTAATCTGTGGCAAAGGGAATGGTGCTGCACCTAGCAACCAGCTATTAAGAAATATGTATGTGCTTAAAGGCTACTGTATATCTACATTGCCCTTGTAAATATATATTTCCTTACATCTACAAGAAAATTAGCAATAAGATAGAATATGTAAATGTTTATCTAGATTAACATGAAGTAGATGGAGAATAAGCGTTTGTAAAAATAGTTTGTACAAGCGTAGAGAAAGTCATGTGAGTGTAACACATCAGATTTTTTATTTATGGACGTTCTTTAACTGCTGTGGTCCTTGGCGTCCCATTCTATATTGGGCGTGAAAGACCGGAAAGCTTGCTCAGAAGCCTCTTTATCAGGCTTGAGGTTCTTTTACATGCCGTAAATCTACGACACGGGACCACCGGCTTTACTTCCATTCCTAAGGAAGCCGTGCTAAGGATTTTTACAACTCCGAAAACGCCATCGCCCTTTCCGGGTTTGAACCCTCGACCTCGGGATCTAGAAGCTAACATGGTAACCACTACACCGCGGAGGACGAGACTATGAAATGAATTTTCGGGACTTCCGGTAAAAGAAATTAGTAAATAACTACGAAAAAGCTGGGCTCCATAATATAATCATACTTTTTACTTTCTCTACTACATGTAGTAAGTAGCAGTCTGTGTGGATGTGTGTCTGTGAACAGCATAACTCAAAAACGAAAAGTTATACCAAGTATATACCGAAGTAATAGTTAAAAGTATATACCAAAGTTTTACCAAACTTGGTATTTAGATTCAGTATCCTATAAAGATGCGACACGAAGATTTTGAAGAAAATCCCCCCACCCCAGACTACCCCTTACATGGAACATTTTTCAAAAACTTTGATTTTCTCAAAAAGGCTCTAATGATTTTTATTAAAATATCGTATGTTATAGATATTTTCAAGTGTATATCTTGAATTTTCTGGAAATGTCCCCAAAAGCCCTCTTCATTGTGAAAGGCTTTTGCATAACTGGTAAACCGTAAGAGATAGATACAAATTTTATACACAAAATTGTGGAGCTCGTTAAAACATGCAATTTATGTCATATACTTTTTTTTTTTTGGTCGAGTGAACCATTTAAGAGATATTCCTTGTTATTTGAATTTTCCAATACGTAATACTTTTTCTTAAATAGTAATTCGTTATTTGTTTTATTTATATCCTGGACATGCAAAGGGAATGGAATGCTCCACATAGCAACCAGCTCTTAAAATATTTGACTATCGCTTAAAGCCTACTAATTCCCCTTGTATTCATTCATTATCTGTTTACCCTCCTCTTATGTAGGACTTACACCCCCCAGGACTTACAAGCGGGTGCCTGGGGTCAGAGGCCCGTCGAGGAGCAGACACTCATGGATCAGATAGAGCATCCAGGATGGGTGATCAGCCGATGCCTGGTATGGGATGAAGGAAGTAGATAAAACGAAATGTTGGTGAAATGGATGAAAGGAAAGGTGATGATGGAGTAGTTGGTGGAATGAATGGCGGGGGAAACCGGAGAACCCGGAGAAAACCCGCCCAGACGCCGCTTCGTCCACCACAAATCCCACATGCAGGTCCCTGGGATTGAACCCGGGCCGCCTCGGTGGGAGGCGAGCGGTCTAACCACTCGGCCACGGCGCCGCCTAATTCCCCTTGTACTTACAAGAAAATTAGCAATAAGATAGTTTCTGCAAATTTTTATATCGATTAACATGAGGCATATGGAGAATAAGCGTTTGTAAAAATAGTTTGCACAAGAGTAGAGAAAGTCATGTGAGTGTACACATAAGAGTTTTCATAATCTTTTATTTATCCAAATAAAACAATGTACACTAATCGTACCTTACTTTAAACAATAATGGAAACATGAGTTCAATTCAGTCTATCTGGTTCGCATCTTAAAATACTTCTTAATTCGAGTACCAGACTTCCCTCCATGATTCTTCAACATATCACTGTGCTCGTGTACGTATTTATCTTTAAGATTTCGAAAATAAGGACCCTTTCGGGATGAACTGAAAAAATATATTTGCCAATATCCTTAATTTTAGCTATTTTGAGTCGAATTTCAGAATCATATGCTTTCTTTAACTGATCAAGCCTTTTTATTTTGTAACTGGTCACCTTTCATTTGTCCTATTTCTTTGTAATGAGAACTAGCTCCTTGATTTTAGAGTATTTCTTTGCAAAAGTAATCTTATTTTTTAGTGTATTTCTCTTCCATTCATTTGGTCGTGGTTTCTTTCATAGCACCGGGAGATCACTACCTGAATCACTCATCATCAGTTAATAAAACTGGTAAGGGATCTTGACTCTTTCACACTCGTAAAAATGAAGCGTCTTGCAGCTGCAGTTTAACAATGAAGACTGCTGCGGCCACTTCCATGCTTAGCGCATCACATTCTTGTGTTTATCTCAGACATGCTGTGGTCTTCTACTAGCTCACTTCCATACAAACACAGGTCCCGCCCGGACTTGTGTAGTTTTACTTAACCTCCTCATAACCATAACATGGAATAGTATTTGAAGCGTGCATTGTTTTGTATATCACTGGTAGAGCCCAGTGATATATAGGGTGGCCCACATAAAGTGTTACAGTTGAATGTCTCTTAAACGAACAGAAAAAAACCAAATGCCAGGAATTCCAAATCTTATAGGATCAAGGGGCCTTCCAAACTGTGATATAGAAAATATTTCCATGGGGCCCCTGAATTTTAAATGAAACCATCATAATTTTCTTTTATATTCTAGTTCTCAATAAACTCGGCGGCTTTTATTTAAACTTTCTTTTTTCTAAAATGAATCATTGAGCTGTTATAGGATGTTTTCATTGAAGTTGTTACACCTCATTATCTCTGGGAGGAAATAAAGTATAAAATGAAAAAATCTGGAGTACTGTGGTTTCAAAGCCACCTGCACTCCTAAACACAACACTGTATGTAGTTAGTCATGTTGATTATTTACTGTGCCTCTTCAGTAATAAAAAATATGGCAGATATTGTTGTAGTGATAGATGTGAGTTTAGTACTAGTTGAAAGCAGAATAAATTATCGAAATGCATCGGCAGTGTACAGTGTACACGGAATGAATGTCACATATGAAATTCAAACGACTGGAAACAGATTACGCAAGCATGGAAGTGTAAAGAACAAGAATCGCTTGAAGGTGAAATCGAAAGTGAATGATGAAAATACTACAATATTCTTGCTGCTATAGAAGTAAATCCACAGATAAGTCAACGTGAATTGTCCAAAGACAGTCGAACTAGCCACGCTTATGTGTTTGCACCAAGGGCTCACACAAAGAGATTTACATCTGAGTTGTTTTTGGCGAGCGGTTATGCAATGCCATTGCAGAGAATGGTTCATTCTTGGCAAACATATTATTTTTGGTTGAAGCAGAATTCTCAAATACTGGACAAGTTAATAGGCATAATGTGCATTATTGGGAATCTGATGGATAAGAACTGTGACTTTCCAACATCATTGGCCGCTAAATGTTTGGTGTGGAATTCTTGATAACCTTGTCATCGGCCCTTACTTCTTTGAAGACACAATTACTAGTGAATCATATTGCCATTTTCTCAACCATGAACTACCTCCCTTATTGGAAAACGTGTCCTTTAATGTGAGAAGAGAAATGTGGAATCAGCAGGATGGTGCATCACCACATTTTGCAATATGCATACGTCAACTGCTAAACGAGAAATTTGGTGATGGTGGATTGGACGTGCTGGACCTATCACCTGGCCTCCTTGTTCACCCTACGTAACACCCTTGGACTACTTTTTATAGTGATACATAACACAAAAAGTCACGTTTAAAGCACTCACAACCAAAGAGAATATGGAATTTCGAATACGTGATGCTTGTCGCACTATTAGCCCCTTTGTGTTGTTAACACTTAGACAAAACCTTTCCAAAATAATATGCCAAGTGTTTAGATGTTAATGGAGGCTACTTTGAGCCAGTGAAAACACGCTTTAAGAGCTTAACAATTGATTTTAGAAAAAAATGTAATAAGAGTTGCTTAGTTTATTGAGGGAAACCAAAATTTAAAATAAGTATCATGGTTTCATTTACAATTCTGAGGTTTTGCGCCGTGTGCCCATAAGGGGCTCCAAGGAAATATTTTCCATATCACAGTTTGGAAATCCCCCTTCTCCTATAAGATTTGGAATTCGCTTAAGAGATATTCACCTATAACGGCGAGCCATTCTGTATATAACTCATATAGTGCCAGAAAGTGGACTTGTTATGAAATTAGCGGCTTCGATTCCATACCCCTTGTATAAGTATTTGACAATTCAAACCAGTAATAAAGAATATCTCGGAAATGGCTAATTCCACAAAAAATTTATTTGAATAAGTTGTGTGTTTTAACGTGATATACATTTTTTCCTGTAGCCATTTTGAGAAATCATCTTTATGGGAAACACATTGTTTAATTGTAAACTTAGTCTAAATTTCATTTTATATGATTATATACCTAGTATTATTGTTATTATTATTGTTGTTTAAATTACTGTCATTGTCATGTCTGCTTTCCATCACCATATCATTTTGCGATTAATTCGCATTTTAAGTATTCTGAGTCATTAGACAAACCCTAAAAAGCCTCAGATGTTTAAATAATTTGTCCATCTCTTACGTTTTACACATTATAAAAATTGTTCTGAATAAAGAAGACTTCACCACCTACTCGCAGAAATTTTAAGATATACATTTTGTCACGCAAGTATTTAAATATTGTATTTTAATAAAAAACGTTAAGAGCCATGTTTAACAAAACAACGAAAGTTTTTCCATGTAAAAGACAGTTTGGGGAAGGGAGAGGTTTCCTGAAAAATCTTCGTGTGGCATCCTTGGAAGACACTGAACTTGAATACCAAGTTTGGTATCCAACCGACTTTTCGTTTTTGTGTTTTACTGTTGACACTCAAACGCACAGAGAGAGAGAAAGAGAGAGGGAGAGGGAGAGAGAGAAAGAGAGAGGGAGAGAGAGGGAGGGAGGGAGAGAGAGAGGGAAAGAGAGAGGGAGGGAGGGAGAGAGAGGGAAAGAGAGAGAGAGGGAGAGAGAGGGAGGGAGGGAGGGGGAGAGAGAGGGAAAGAGAGAGAGGGAGGGAGGGAGAGAGAGGGAGGGAGAGAGAGAGTTTCAGAACATCTGCAACAAACTCTAGGAACAATAGAGCTCGCAGAGAGGAATATTTCTTGCCAAGCAACTACCATCCTCCGACGCATCATTACGAAGTTATTCACCCTTGTTTGAAGCGTGTCCGGCAGGATAGGTTTGAGAGGCACAGCCAGTACATTTTGACTCTCTGTTTACGACCACTGAATCAAGTGACATCGCCTCTTTCTTGTCCCTTACGTCTGGGTTTGGTGCGTTTGAGACTTACGACACGAAAAAGAACCTCAAGCCTGATAAAGGGGCCTCTGAGCAAAATTACCGGCCTTTCACGCCCAATATAGAATGGGACGCTAACGACCACAGCAGATAAAGAGCGTCCATAAATAAAACTCAATTAATTCAATTTTAGGTCTGAGACGCACAGCACAATTTAACTCAAACGGGATGGCAAAACGAAAGCAGAAAAGTCCCAGCAGATGATCACCAACGATTTCAGCCCAGATGTTTACGGAATACTTTTGTTAGTGATGTCTAACGATCACTGCATGAGGATTTTTAACATCCCAGATGAGGCTGTTTTTGCCGTTTAAGTATCCGTCTCGTGAGAAGCAGGCCTCATCGGTAAACAAGACGTGCGCGGGAAATGTAGGATCTGCGGTACTTAGTTGCAGAAACCACTGGTCAAACCGAACACGAGGTGCGAAGTCGTTCGGTCCCAGTCCCTGTACTTTCTGGAGGTGGTATACGTGGAGATGTTCTTCACAAACACTGAGTTAAATTGGGCGCGCGTTTCAGGCCTACCAAGTCTAACCAGACGTAAGAGACAAGAAAAAGGCGATGTCACTTGATTCAGCGATTGTAAACAAACAGAGAGTCAAAGTGTAGTGGCTGTGCCTTTCATATCTATCCTACCGTATACTCTTCAAACAGGGGTGAATAACTCCGTAACGATGTGTTGGAGGATGATGGTTGCTTGACGAAAAGTCTTCACCTCTGCAAGATCTGTCGTTCCTCAGAGCTTGTCACAGATGTCCTGAAACACTCCGTATATACGGATCTTTTTATAAAATGCCTTTTTGGTATCGGTGACTCTAAAACCTATATTTTCCATGAAATCTCGGTATCGAATTTTTAGGTGGAGTGGAATGTTTCCTCTACCTACTATGGGTAAGTAGTAGAGAAGGTATAAACAAATAACGCCTGAGCAGTTGAAAATAGTACAAAGTATTTGACAGTTCAAATCAGTAATAGAAAATATCTTGTAAATGTTTAACGCCACAAAAAACTGGTGATTGGAATATATAAGAAACGACGAGAAGATCATGTAAACCTTGACAAAGAAGGAGTCCTTGTGGTCTATTTGTGTGACTGAAAAAGCTGCAAGTAATGACAACAGTATTAGCTTCCAAAGGAAGAGAAAACAACAAAATTTCACCACAAACTGGGTTTCCATCGCGCGCCATATACTGACTTGTCTTGGCTACAAAGTCGGCATAAAAATGGAGTTGGCCTTGCAAGAGCAAAAATAAATGACATCTACAGAAACTTATTCTAAACATACAAGTTATTTAAGAGGAATAATATAAACAAAACTGAAAGTGAAAGAGAAAATTATGGGAAGTGATTCTTAAGATGGTTTTTCAATATAAGAAACTATTTGGAATATTAGGGTAAAAATATACAACAATTGGATGTAGACCTAGTGAATTGCATATCCATTACCTACTTGGAAGGCATCAAAAACTGTCTAGAGAATTTGTGAAGGCATTTTTAGAATACCAGACAAGGAAATTCTTGAATACCAGCCAAAGTGAGAACAAGAAAATGATGGCGGAATTATCTCATTATCGGAGGCCATTGAGATACTACCGAGATTGGTTTTTGAGTAAATGATGTGCAATAAATCTTCATTTGACAGCTTGACTTTTATGGGCAATGTGTGGACAAAGCATATATATGGAAACATTTTCAAGAAAATCCCGCACCCCAAACTACTCTTTACGTGGAAAATTCGTTGTCGTTATTTATTTTCTCAAAAATGCTCTAACGATTTTGATTAAAATACTATATGTTTAAGACATTTGCATGTCAAATAAAAGAATCTTAGACTGCCGCTCTGCTCTGTAGCTAACATGGAAGCCTCCAAATCCAGAGTCCCGAGTTCGATTTCCGGCTGGAGGTAGGGAATTTTTCTGTAGCCAGGATTATTCCCATTCTTCCCTAGAGTCCTGAAGTATGAAAGGGAGTATGAATGTGTGTAAATTTAAAGACAATCCAAAGTAAAAATTCAATGTAACACAATAAGTAAAACCAGTGAACATCAATGCCAATGAGCAATTGTTCCAAAGGCAAAGGCGCCGATATAACCAAGGTATTAAAGGTGGCATAGAAATGGGGGGGGGAAGAATCTTATCTTACTTTTTTGTGATAACCTGTGAAGCTCGTTCATTCAATGAATTTTGTAGAACTTGCAAACCGTAAAATATAGACAAAACTTTGTACCTCCCAAAAATAGATCTCGTTAAGACACAATAATTTATGTCAAATGTCTTAAAACATGTTATTGAAAGTAAAATAAAAAACTTTTGAGCCATTTTTGAGAAAATCCAAAATAACTAAAAGTTTTCCATGTATGATAAGTTTGAATTGAGGGGATTTTATTGGTGATCTTCGTGTCGTGTACATAGTAGGTAGAGAATGTAGATATTGTATTCCACCCAAAAATTCGATATCGAGATTTCACCGGAAATACATATTTTGAGGACCCTTGAATTCAAACAAAGAATGTTTTAAGACATGTCAGCGTGTGTGTCTGTCTGCGTGTCTGTGAACAGCGTAACTCAAAAAGGAAAAGTCGGATAAATACCAAACTTGGTGTTTAAGCTCAGTATCTTCCAAGGATGCGGGACAAAGATTTTCAAGAAAATCTCCCACTCCAACTACCGTTTACATGAAACATTTCTCAAAAATTGTGATTTTCTAAAAATGACTCCAACCTTTTGATTAAAATACTATATATTAAAGGTATTTACATGACAAATAAAATGTATATCTCGAAATTTCTGAGTATAGTTTATGAAGACCTCTTCATTCGGAAGGAGATTTATATAACCTTGTTTTACCGATAAACGTTAAGCGATAGACGAGAACATAATACAACAAATGTAGAGCTTTTTAAAACACACAATTCCTTTCAAATAAGTTTTTTGTGGCACAAGCCATTTCTGAGATACCCGTTATTAATGACTCGAATTGCTCATTACTTGGTCATCTTCTTAAAGCCCTGTCAACATTCAATTCTAACCGAGCGGGATGGCTCAGGCGTAAAGTCGGTGGCTCGCATTCGGGAGGTGGGCCGACCAATCTGTCTGAGGTTTTTTCGTGGTTTTCCTCAGTCGCCAAGGTAAATACCGGATTGGATATTTAATACCACGACCCAAAGTTCCACCTTAAGTCGAAACCAATAGTACAATGAAAAATAAATGGTAATAGTGAATACTATGCCATCTATCTACAGACAATGTAAGCAGTTAGACTGGACGGCACCCTGACGCCATTTGCACGGCACGAAGCAGAAGATCCGGCTGCAATGCGCTGGGGGTCTCTGTGGGCACGCGACGAAGCAAGATGGCATTTCCAGGGATGAGACCTAGAAGGCTAACTGTCCGCCTTTCTGTGTGAGGGCGGCGGTTAGACTGGACGGCACCCTAATGCCATCTGCACGGCATGAAGCAGCTGGTTACTGGGATGAGACGTAGAAGGCTAACTGTCCGCCTTTATATGGGGGCGGCGGTTGGACTGGAAGGTACCCTAATGCCGTCTGCACGGCACGAAGCAGAAGATTCGGTAGCTATGCACTAGGGTCTCTGTGAAACGTGATGGAGCGGGTGGTTACAGGGATGAGATCTAGAAGGCTAACTGTCCATCGCATATCGTTCTAAGAGTTATCCACCAACAGATCCGTCGCTATATGACCAGGGAGTTAAAGCGACGTAAAATAAAATAGAGAAAAAAATTCAATTGTTTCTTGCGATTGCATGGAAACATTATGGAATTTTAAGGCCAGCATATAAACATTTGACTATCGCTGTTCTCTTTGTATCTCTAACGGAATGTGTATAACGTAGCTATTCCTGCAAAGGTTTATTTAACTAAAATGTAGTAGATAGAAAAAATAAGCTTTGTAAGAACAGTTTGTGTACACACTAATAAAGATAGAAAGTAGAGAAAGTTATGTGAATGTATCACATAATTTTACTTTCTCTACTACGTATAGTAAGTAGGGGAAGTACTGTATTCCACCCAAAAATTCGACACCAAGATTTCACCGAAAATACATGTTTTGAGACCCCCTGAATAAAAAAAGCATTTTTGGAAACTTGTCCGTGTGTGTGTGTGTTTTTGTGTGTGTGTATGTGTGTGTGTGTGTGTGTGTGTGTGTGTGTGTGTGAATAGCATAACTCAGAAACGAACAGTCGGATAAACACCAAACTTGGTATTTAGGTTCAGTCTCTTCCAGAGATGCGACACGAAGGTTTTCAAGAAAACCCCTCCACCCCAGAATACCCTTTAGATGGAAATTTTTTCGAAAATTTTTTTTTTCTCAATAATGGCTCTAACGATTTTGTTTAAAATATCATGCGTTTTAGATATTTTCATGACAAATGTAATGTATATCTCGAATTTTCTGGGAATGTCTCCAAAAGTATTCTTCATTGTATACGACTTTTGCATAACTGGTGAACCATAAGAGATAGACAAAATTTTACTACACAAAAATGTAGATCGCGTTAAAATACACAATTTATGTCATACATTTTCGTTGTTGAGTGAACCATTTCCGAGATATTGCTTGTTATTCCCTTAAATTTTCCAATACTTTTTCTCAAATGGGAGTTCGTTATTCATTTTTTTTTATGTCCTGGACATACAAAGAGAATGGAATGCGTCATATAGCAACCAGCGCTTAAAAGATTTGACTATCGCTTAAAGCCTACCATTTTCCCCTTGCATCTACAAGAAAATTAGCAATAAGATTAACATCTAGATTAACATGAAGCATATGGAGAATAAGCATTTGTAAAAATAGTTTGTACAAGAGTAGAGAAAGCCATGTGAGTGTAACACATCAGATTTTTTTATGTTCGTGACATGCAAAGTTTAGTTATGCTGTTCACACATACACACATACGGAACATTCTCTAATAATGGTTTTTCTACGCAGGGAACCACAAAATATGTGTTTCCGGTTAAATGCTGATATCAAATTTTTGGGTTAAGTGTAATAAAGAAACCAATACTATTAGCAATCTTGGGAAAATAGTTATGTTTTGGTTAGCCTGTTGCCACAGAGGTCTCATCTTAACTGCAGCTTGGCCCTGAAAGGTAAGTGGAATCAATAATGAGTGTTATAGTCGCAATTGATCCGTGGCGGTTCGTATGAAGGAGAGCGAAAACACAAAGTACCACACCCAAGTGGCAGCTTGTAAATGAACTCGGGCCCACTGATTGCCGAGCACAGTGCTGCATGATTGAAGCAAATTCAGGTTTACGAAAATTTATGTGCCGCCTTCAATTCGACAGTGGTTCGTTTAGTCTTTGTGGTGCACATTCCGCCTCTGAAATTGTCTTTTGACTTGATCATTTTACAAATTGCTGTTGCTGATACAGCAAGGATTTACTGAAACAAATCAGCACTCATTGCTAGTGTTGTCATTTTATCTTTGCTTTCCTACGAATTTGAGAATGATGTACACCCAGTTAATGTCATTTCACTTCAGATCTGTTAATTACGTTCTATTAATGGTACTATCCTCAAATAAATTTTGAAAATAAGCATTTTGAACTTAAATCTTTTTAAAGACAAATTGAAGGAAAGAACAGTTGATTGGAATGGCTGCGTAACTGGTTGTCCCTAAAGCACATATAATGACGGAATATTACTTTCTGATATAAATATCAGCGCTCAGTGTTTCATAACGGGAAAAGTGGATGGCCATAATTCTCTCACGTGCCCGAAAATGGCTATACTATTTCCTAATTGCTGAACTGTTGTAATGAGCGCGTCGTCGAAGTAGTTCGTTCCCATGAGATGTTTCTTAGCAGTGAAAGCCCTAAAATCAAATAATTTGTCCATGACAAAGCAACTTACCATACATAAACGACTTTATTTTCTATATCTCACTCAATAAAGCTTCATAGATGAGACAGCGTCTAGATCAGGGGTTGCCAAGCTTTTCAAAATAGGGCCACATTAACCGTCAGAGAATGAATCGCGGGCGAAGCTTCATAAGATTATATTAGGAACAAAAAAGCTCGTAGGTTCGAGGTGCACAGATCAGGTTAGCTTTCAAACACAACGTTTTATTGAACTAAAACCTACACTTACATATTAATAACCATAGAATTGAATACCTAAAAAATTATCGGTTTTTCATACATGGCCTTATGTAACACCGTATTTTTACGTTAATAGCAGTTCATATTCAATGAGAATAATTAAACTGGCTATAATTACAGACATTTGTGATTCTAATGTACTGCCTATCATCAAAACTGACTCAGTGTTGATCAGTCACAACAGACATACATTTTGTTTTGACATTTCATGTACATGAACTCTGATGTTAATCCTCGTGCAGTCCTTCAAATGAGGAAATGTGTCACTGGGCATACAGTTGTAAAAATCAGCCAAATTAACTTCCTTGTATTTGTCGTTCAGCAGCTCATTGCACTGTGCATCAAATAAAAATCTGAGCGCTTAAGTTTATTTCATCGTTCAAAATTCGGAATAAATAGATCTAATACAGGCGCACCGTTTCTTTTTACTTTCTTTACTACGTAGATATAGTAAGTAGGGGAAGTATTGTATTCCACCCAAAAATTGAATACAGAGATTTCACCGGAAATACATGTTTTGAGACCCCCTGAATCCAAAAAAAGCATTTTTGGAAACATGTCCGTGTGTGTGTCTGTGTATGTGTGTGTGTGTGTGTGTGTGTGTGTGTGTGTGTGTGAACAGCATAACTCAGAAACGAGCAGTCGGATAAACACCAAACTTGGTATTTAGGTTCAGTATCTTCCAGAGATGCGACACGAAGGTTTTCAAGAAAATCCCCCACCCCAGATTACCCTTTACATGGAACATTTTTCGAAAATTTTAATTTTCTCAAAAATGGCTCTAACGATTTTGATTAAAATATCACATGTTTAAGATATTTTCATGACAAATGAAATGTATATCTCGAGTTTTCTGGGAATGTCTCCAAAAGTATTCTTCATTGTGAACGACTTTTCCATAACTGGTAAACCATAAGAGATAGACAAACTTTTACTACACAAAAAATGTAGATCGCGTTAAAATACACAATTTTTGTCATATACATTTTTTGTTGTTGAGTGAACCATTTTCGAGATATTGCTTGTTATTCCCTTAAATTTTCCAATACTTTCTCTCAAATGGGAATTCGTTATTCATTTTTACTTTCTCTACTACGTATAGTAAGTAGGGGAAGTATTATTGCATTCCACCCAAAAATTCGATACCGAGATTTCACCGGAAATACACGTTTTGAGACCTCCTGAATCCAAAAAAAAGCATTTTTACTTTCTCTACTACGTATAGTAAGTAGGGGAAGTATTGCATTCCACCCAAAAATTCGATACCGAGATTTCACCGGAAATACATGTTTTGAGACCTCCTGAATCCAAAAAAAGCATTTTTGGAAACATGTCCGTGTGTGTGTCTGTGTGTGTGTCTGTGTGTCTGTGTGTGTGTGTGTCTGTGAACAGCATAACTCAAAAACGAACAGTCGGATAAGCACCAAACTTGGTATTTAGGTTCAGTATCTTCCAGAGATGCGACACGAAGGTTTTCAAGAAAATCCCCCCTCCCCAGACTACCCTTTACATGGAAGATTTTTCGAAAATTTTAATTTTCTCAAAAATGGCTCTAACGATTTTGATGAAAATATCATATGTTTAACATAATGTCATGAGAAATGAAATGTATATCTCGAATTTTCTGGGAATGTCTCCAAAAGTATTCTTCATTGTGAACGACTTTTGCATAACTGGTAAGCCATAAGAGATAGACAAAATTTTACTACACAAAAAATGTAGATCGCGTTAAAATACACAACTTATGTCATATACATTTCTTTTGTTGAGTGAACCGTTTTCGAGATATTGCTTGTTATTCCCTTAAATTTTCCAATACTTGTACTTTTTCTCACATTCGTTATTCATTTTTTTTATGTCCTAGACATGCAAAGAGAATGGAATGCGCCACATAGCAACCAGCGTTAAAATATTTGACTATCGCTTAAAAGCTACCATATTTCCCTTGCATCTACAAGAAAATTACCAATAAGATTGACATCTCGATATCTCGATTAACATGAACCATATGGAGAATAAGCGTTTGTAAAATTAGATTGTACAAGAGTAGAGAAAGTCATGTGAGTGTAACACATCAGATTTTTGGAAACATGTCCGTGTGTGTCTGTCTGTGTGTCTGTGAACAGCATAACTCAAAAACGAAGAGTCGGATAAACACCAAACTTGGTATTTAGGTTCAGTATCTTTCAGAGATGCGACACGAAGGTTTTCAAGAAAATCCCCCCACCCCAGACTACCCTTTACATGGAACATTTTTCGAAAATTTTAATTTTCTCAAAAACGGCTCTAACGATTTTGATTAAAATATCATATATTTAAGATATTGTCATGACAAATAAAATGTATATCTCGAATTTTCTGGGAATGTCTCCAAAAGTATTCTTCATTGTGAACGACTTTTGCATAACTGGTAAACCATAAGAGATAGACAAAATTTTACTACACAGAAAATGTAGATCGCGTTAAAATACACAACTTATGTCATATACATTTCTTTTGTTGAGTGAACCGTTTTCGAGATATTGCTTGTTATTTCCTTAAATTTTCCAATACTTATACTTTTTCTCAAATGCGTTATTCATTTTTTTTGTCCTGGACATGCAAAGAGAATGGAATGCGTCACATAGCAACTAGCGTTAAAATATTTGACTATCGCTTAAAAGCTACCATATTTTCCTTGCATCTACAAGAAAATTACCAATAAGATTGACATCTCGATATATCGATTAACATGAAGAATATGGAGAATAAGCGTTTGTAAAATTAGGTTGTACAAGAGTGGAGAAAGTTATGTGAGTGTAACACATCAGATTTTTTTTTACGTACTGGACATGTAAAGAGAATGGAATGCGCCACATAGCAACCAGCTCTTAAAAGATTTGACTATCGCTTAAAACCTACCATATTCCCCTTGCATCTACAAGAAAATTAGCAATAAGATTAACATCTCGATTTCTCAATTAACATGAAGCATATAGAGAATAAGCGTTTGTAAAAATAGTACAAAAGTAGAGAAAGTCATGTGAGTGTAACACATCAGATTTTTATTTATATTTTTTTAAGTTTAGAGGTGAGCCAAACAAATGCAGCCCGTATTCGGCCCCCGGGCCGTAGTTTGGCAAACCCTGGTCTAGATGATGGATGTTGGTGGTAAAAGTCACAGGTCACAGGAGCTCCTACATCTCTAGTTAGCTGTTGATACCACCAAGAAAGTGAAACGACGTCCTCCGTGGTCTACTGGTACCATGCTAGCCTCTAGTTCCCGAGATTGCGGGTTCAAACCTGGCGGAAGACGATGGATTTTTTCGGGCGTAAAAATCCTTAGCATGACTTCCTTGGAAGGGAAGTAAAACTGGTGGTTCCGTGTCGTAGATTTACGGCACGCAGAAGAACCTCAAGCCGGATAAAGAGACCTCTGAGCAAAATGTATGGTCTTTCACGCCCAATATAGAATGGGATGCTAAGAATCATAAGAGATAAAGAGTGTCCATAAATAAAACTCAATTTGATTTGAAAGCGAACGACGGTCGATTCGAGTAAGGTGGAAATTTTATATACAAAATTCCACCCGTTTAGAAATGAATTGCACATAAGCATTATTACTAGCATCGAAACAAACGTAGATATATCAAGTAAGATTTGGGCCTTTTCTATTCTGGATGATGTCCTTCCTGGTACTCCTAAAGCACTTTGCAACACTCTAGGGCTTTGATGTGCTGATATTCGTTTAACAAAGAAACAGTGACCTTTCGGAACACGTTTTAGAATTGCAGTAGAAATAAAACAACTTCCGTATATTAAAATGCACTCTAGAATGTTAAATGTGTGCCTTCAGTTTATTTATTTTTCTGCCCTGTATATCAGAATATTATTTTTATTATATCCGCAATAAATTGTGACCCCTTACATGAATATACGCGTTTGTACATGTACTTAATGTGTAATAATCAAGACAAGTTGGCCGATGTTTTATTAAAGAAATAAATATTCGCTTTGTCAGTAGTCATGTCTGTCAAAAATGCAAAATTTGGAGAAGAAGCTGTACTTTATTAATAAACCTGCTATGTTCATTTTTCCAGTTTATTGTTAAAAACATCGATGTCATACTAACCTTTTTGATCAACCACATATACGCTGATTACATAACTGTTATGGCATCCATAATAACTTCAAGGACTCATTATGATCTTACTCGGCGGCGCGCGCAGCTGTGCCATCGCCGATACCTTTTAACACCCTCAAGCAGCAGTCCAAACATAATTAAAATATAATAAATTATATGTTCATTCTTCGCTTCAATATGTGTTGCTTTCACGTTACTTGCAAAAAATCAATACATAAATACGGCGTGGACTCAACTGTGCTGCCTTCTATTGCACTACTCGCAAACACGCTCAAGCTCCTGCCATCAGTGCTGTCATACAATCAGCATTTAATTACATACAGTTAACAAGATAAGATCATTTTGTAAAAACTCGAAGTTTTGAAATTATAGCATGGTCGACCAAAACAGTCGTATGTAATTTGACTATAATGGTAATTAAGACGCTTGTATGAACATTATGAAACTCTTGCTACTATTCGTTTCATAAACACACTCGTTTCCTAATTACTACATTATAGTCCTATTGCATAGTATACTAATTTCGGAGTGTAGCCGAAATTTTATAGCTAAAGCTTATCTCGACACACTGATAATGCGTACATTTTAAGTCTTTGCGCCCTTGAGACAGGCAGAAATACATGGCGTAATGGTTCTTTTGTTGCTATACAAAGACATTGTGGTAGGTCAATGGGAGGTTATGTGTAGTTAAGCTACGACAATATTTGTCCGGAAGTAGCAGAGCGGTTAATTTATTTAAACTACTAACAGAGTGACATGCACTTGGCGTATCTGCATCTACCGATAAGCGAAACTGAAGGGAAAAAAGGTTGTTTAGGGTAAGCGAACTAGTAAGCATTACGAACATAGCAGTAACTTGCATGTTAGGAGAATAATAGTCATACTATATGATTAATTAGAGTAGATGAAACTTTTATTTGACTTTGCTGAGACACGTGTAAGTTCTGGAGTCATTTATTCAAAATTTTCACATATACATAACAGCTATATCATTTATGGATCAAAATCACGGGAAATTTCTATCTACTTTGTTTACAAATAGTCATGACTGGTTTACAACTGAAAGAAATTTGGAGATATTTCTTATTTCTATTTTCTAAACGAATAACAGTATTTATGGATTCCTTTAAGACTGGTCATAAATCGCATACCCAATATTTGCAGTTGATGGTAATTTAAATTACATTATTATCTATCGAAAATAAATGTTGAATCATTTAGACTTTCGGTCATCGAAATGCCTTAAGTACAATTAAATCATTTAAATCTGTGTGCGGAAATTGTATTTTGCGACTGTGAGCAAGTCGTTGACTTCGGAGTGACACTGCTGAACGGTATGGCTCTGTAGCCCGCATTTGGGAGGTCCCGGGTTCGATTCCCGGTGACCGCTCACTCTCATCCAAGGTTTTTTTACGGAGGTTTTCCCGAGTCGTCAGGCGAATGCTGGAGTGGTTTTTTTCATCCCCCGAATTTCCTGTCGCTCTATTTCATTCCATTAATCATTTTATTCACCCTTCACCCCGTTTGATGTGTTTCAGGGTTGGACGTGTCGGCGATGGTGCTTTAGTGCAGCGTGGCAGGGAAAAGGATGCTCTCTGTGAACTCTCTCCGGCCTTCCGCCGATTACCGGGTATAAGGACGGCCCTTGGGGGCGTTGAACCTGTGAAATGAATTCATAGAAATGAATGGGTGGGTGTGCATGGAGCTTCCAGACTTTTCTGATCCGTGGAAACTCATTTATCTGTATTCTCAACTTTACAAGAGGAAAATGACACTGACAACACAATTACTTTGTTCTGAAACTTTTTGACATAATGAGATTCCGGCACTTCCATTCTTATCCACTTTCTTGCCTAAATAGCCATAACTAGTGATTGGTTACTGTAAACGGAATGAAATTTACTGCCACCAATGAAGAATGGATAACGACATGATGACACATACAGCCTAACAGAGTACGAATTGTTACAATCAGCTACGATTATTGCAGAAATATTTTGGATGCTGGAGAAAGTAAGCAAATTTATCTCCGGAGCGTTGGTCGTTTTCCATGGTTTTAGATATGTTTACTATGCTAACTCCGTACAAAACGTACCTGATTATTATTTTAGCTGTATGATGCTTTCGCTCTTGTGTATTTCTCTAAATGCAGAACAGAATATAGTAGCTGCTGACAGTCCTTTCTGCGTATCAAGGGGAGTGAGATGCTGAAATCTGAGCAATGATTTTATGGAATTAATTGTTCTTCCACACAAGCCGTGTTTTGAACAAGGTAGGAAAGGTAGAATCAGACGACTGAAAAATTCAATGCCACAGCCGGGATTTGAACCACGGATCTCCCGGTCTCCGTCCGGTTGTTCTAACCACTGGGCTACCAGTGAGCTGCGGTAGTTCTTGAATCTTTCAGTCGTCTGATTATATGAAACTATGAAGCCCGGGACTTAAAGTACTTACAGCATAGTAAGTCGCCATTGGGGTATGTCATCTTAATACAATTTGAGATCTCCTTATGGTTTAGCGGAAAAAATGCAAAACAGTTGGAGAATTTAATGTCGTGCCGGCATATTGCCATAGTAGCTCAGTGGTTAGAGCAACCGGAGGAAAACCAAGAGATCTGTGGTTCAAATCCCGGCTATGGCAGTGAATGTTTTAGTCGTTTGATTCTACCTTTCCGAATGATTTGATGCTTTGTTACCACAAAATAAATTGATTTTATTTATTATTTATGGACGCTGTTTAATGACTATGGTCCTTAGCGTCACGTTCTATATTGGGCGCGAAAGACCGGGAATTTTGCTCTGAGGCGTCTTTATCAGGCTTGAGGTTCTTTTACGCGCGTAAATCTACGACACAGGACCACTGGCTATACTTAAGGATTTTTACGCCCGAAAAAATTCATCGCCCTCCGCCGGGGTTTGTTGCCCCAGATTTCGTTTTGTTTACCATTCATATCTTAGAAAAAGCTACTGGCACGAAGCTCATGCAATCCAACCGCAAGAAGCAGAGCAATAGAGACAGGAAGTCAGTTCAGCGCAGTGTCTGAAAAGAGGGATGTGTATACATTTCTATGCTTAATGACACTCAGCGGTCTTTTGTTCAAATTGCTTTCTGTTCTTTGCGTACCACCTACATTCCTCATGTTTTTAAATTATTAAGGGCTAAGTTATTAGTGGTGGTCTATAACTCAAGTTTTACTTTTTCTACCGGTTATCCATAGTAGGTAGAGGGAATATTTCATGCCACCCAAAAATTTGAACCCGAAGTTTCACCCAAATACGCGTTTTGAGGTCCATTAACACCCCAAACCACATTTTTAGAAGTCCGTGTATGTGCACGCGCGTGCGTGTGGGTATGTATGTGTGTGAAAAGTTGGATAAATACCAAATTGTTGTTATAGTTCAAGCGATATATAGATTTTAAAGGAAACCCCTCCACTCTAAGCTACCCTTTATATAAAAAAATGTTTAGTTGTTTTTAATTTTATCATAAAGACTAATGATTTTCATTCAAATAGCATACGTTTAAGATACTTGCAAGAATATTAAAATATGTGTCTTAAATGCCTCTGAAGTTCTCTTCATTCTAACTGAATTTTGTGTAGTTTTGTATAACTAGGAAATCATTAGAGATAGACAAGTTAGTGCCACAGGAGGAATGTAAAGCCTATTAAAATGTACAATTTAACGCAAATATTTTTTCATACTTTAAGCCGTTTTGAAATATTTCATATTGTGGCGTATTAGTAGGTATTGTCATGCCAGACACATTATTGCGTTGCATTGGCAACAGCATTGCTGGGGTAATTTATATTTCTTTCGGCTTGTATTTGAATTTCCGTCTGGCATGACTCTCTCCACCTCTGGCTGGCGAGCCTATCCAGAGTTGGAGAGAGGGGGGGGAATAGATGTTAGTGTTACTTTCTTTGTGTGCGAGGGTCAGTCTGGGAATTGGTGTATAAGGTGTAAGTCGCGCGCGCGCGTGTGTGTGAGAGAGAGAGAGAGAGAGAGAGAGAGAGGCATCTTCCCTCAATCCTTTATTCCCTTGTGTATGTAGTGTAGAGCCACAAATTACTTTAATAATAAACCACAGGTAATGTGAATGATGTGAAGTTTGTGTAATTTGTTACAAAAACCCACGCCTGCATTGGAATGTGAACATCAAGGTCCCGGTCCTCTCGCAGTGTCTGTGCTAGATTTCCCCCATGTGCATGTTGGGGTGATTAAAATTTAATATTTTGCTAGAAACCTATTGGCCCTCACCCCAGCATGTAACAATAATGCATTGTGACTTTGTCCAGTTTTTTAACTGTAACTTCTCTCAGTTCACACTGTCACTTCACTGTTATGTTAATCAGTTGAACCTCACTAGGAGTTCCTTAGTTGACGCTGTAACTTCACTAATGTGAAGTAGTTCCATTTCCCCGTCACTTCACTTTCCTTCTTGACGTGGCCAATTCTTCCGTACTACTCGCTGGAACTTCTTCAATCTCTCCGACAGCAGCAGCACTCACTGCATTTCACAAACTCACTTGTAGGACCGCACTTGATGTCGCACCAGAATCGCACTCGCTAACTCCCCATTAACTAACTCTTGCGAGAATGCTCGCTTATATATATATATATAAGTATATATAGCCAATTAATCTTCCACAAAACATTCTAGAACTATCTGGACACACGTTCTGGAGAAGCGTGGGGGAAGAATCTTCCAGAAAATTCTGGTTATTTAGCGATAGCGCTTCCGGTGTTTACGCTGGTGAACGCTATTTATCGTTGTTTATCTCCGACTGCCTGGCGCCGACCTCCGTTAACCTTGGACCATAGCCGCTGCGTCGCAGGATGTTGACTTTCCTTGGTGCTTTATTCGACGAACATGCCTGAAAGTGTGCGATTTTTCTTTTTTCTTTCCTTAGCAAGAGCGCGCTCCGTTACCACGACTAAGCATAGGAATGTTGCGTGTTTTATATAATGAAGCACAATTTAAAATCACACTAGCAAAAATATATCATGAGTGACATAACTGGATATAAGAATCACGTTTTTATATAAATACTATAATAGATAAAGAACATATGAAGAGCTCAAATGCAAAAAAAATTATATTCTTATATTACTTTTCTTAGAAATAAACAAAATGTGATCACAGTTTATTGTAAGTTTTATTGTATAATATTCTTTTTCCGTCAGATTCCTTGAATGGTACAATGATTTTAGAGCAAATATTGCCCTTTAACAGTTTCTCTTTGTCAAATGTTAATTTTAAAAAATGGATATAACTCGATTTGCACCGAACTGTTTATATAAGTTGTTTTGCACTTTATTGTGACGAGAGTGTAAATAACTTAAATAATCTGTTATTACAATATATAAATGTCTCTTTAACGAATTTGTATACACTCTATTCAACATATCTTCACTGATGGATCCAGACTTGATGGTCATAATGGATGTGCAGCGGTATTCCCTGTTTACAGCACACAATATAGTCTTTCCAGCTATCTTTCTGTCTATTCCTGTGAATTGTTCGCAATTCAACTCTCATTGGAATATATACTTAAAATAGATAACCTACACAATTACATAATACTCTCCGACTCGTTGAGTGCTTTAACATCCTTTCAACAAGCCTCAACCTCCCAAAACATCGTTAAAGAACTTCAGAAACTGTACAACCAAATACTAATCTCTGGTAAATCAGTATCATTCGCCTGGTCTCCGTCTCATGTAGGAATTCTGGGAAATGAACCAGCTGATCAGGCAGTCAAAGAAGCCAGCAAACATCTCCCTCAGGATATCAAGATCCCACACACGGACTGCATCAATTTCACCAAAAAGACTTGCATTAATCAATGGAGACAAACATGGAAAGCCATATCTAGAAGCAAGTTACACGATGTCTACATTTCCGAGTCCAAACTTCAACATAATCATTTCAACTGCAAAGACCAAGTTGTATTAACTCGACTACGTATTGGACATACTTCTAACGCACAAACATCTCCTCAACCGTGACCTTCCTCCTGTGTGCGACCTCTGCAGATCCAACCTCTCAGTTCAGCATCTCGTTACAGCCTGCCATCGCTATGTACAACACAGAGAAAGATGTAACATCCCCAACAGCCTACCAGACACCCTAAATTCAGCACAACAAAGAACTTCAAACTTTATGAAAGCGACAAAATTGCATAACAATGTATAGCACACCTATTCAGAGAATTTAATGTTTATGGAGTATTTAAAATATTGTATTTTCGTTGTAATCATGTTCTGTATTCTAAACTAGTCGCGACATGACTTTATAGTTGAAGCGACAATAAAAATGTAATAATAATAATAATAATAATAATAATAATAATAATAATAATAATAATAATAATAAACAAATTGACCAATCTTTCCCGGACTGTTTCGTTGCGTTTCCTTTTACTGGAGCCAACATTTCCTTCCAAACTGACAGCATAATATCTTCTATATTTTCCATCATAATCTCGCCACTCACCTAAATTACAAGTCAGCTCTCACCGTATAGCTGTTTCAACTCTCTGCAACAATGCATTAACTAATTTGACCATTATTGCCAACAAAAGAAGTTTAAATGTATGTAACCTAAAATGAAACAAACAGATTTTTGGATGTAACTTGTGTAGAGTCAAGTGCAAGTTTTCAACTTCTTGTAACACGAGGGATGTAACGTTTTCTGCACAGAATGCCGCATGATCACACATGGAGGGCTCCTATTGTGGCAGTGGTAGCCATAATTCTCACGAACGCATTTAACTGGTTATATATTTGAGCTCTTCATATGTGAATTTGTCATGGATATAGAAAGTATGGCGCTTCGCATAAACATTTTATCTTATATTTTTCCCTTTGTGAAAAATTTCCAAATCATTCCTTTCGTCAAACTTTAACGTCTTGGGCCACGCTGCCGATGTTGTGTTTGAAAATGTGCTGACCATTTGAACTCGGTGATTACCAGACGCATCGGTAGACCCCGCAGGTGGTAGATGAAAACAGCATGGGCTGAATTAGCACAGGTTTCTTGTAAGATCGATGTGAGAAGCCCACGCCCTGCTGTAGGTGGCTTGGTCAGGGTGCGTATTAAAAACGTGTACCACTCCGTAGGGGGGGATAAGTGAAATCAATTAAATCGCCATTTTATACTTAGAAAGCTACCCCTGAAACGAGTGGTAAAACCACCTCTGTAAACATTGCTAAATTAAGCGCAATTGTTAAGAGTAAGAGTGTCCTATAAATGATAATGTATACCGTTCTATGTTTATTAGTCAGTAAGTGTGTATATTAGAAATACACAGCAGCCTGCCAAATAGCATATTTGTAGAAGAAATAAATAAGTTTGTGGCACCGCGAGTGAACGGAACGAATGCAATAAAGGGAGACACGCAGTATCAATAATATGTTACAAACGGCTGCCATGCATATTCGCCGATCTTTATAACCGGTATTTTGTGCATGATAGGTGCAAACATTATTTTGTTGAATTCGCCAGCAGGAAACCACTTTTATATGAAAGGTAAATAAAGATGTGTTATTAAGTTTTCCTCAAGTGTCTAAACCAGTAATTCAAACTATTCCTTTTTTGTGTTTTATCATCATCTCTCACTGTTAATTATTTTTTTATGATGCTGAGTATATATTTACTTAATTCAAAAAGAAAAAATGTTGTCACTTTATTTACGATGCATACCACTGAGCGAAATATTCAGCGGTGGTCTGTGAGTTGCATTCGGGAGGCTGTAGGTTCAAATGCCATGTAACGACTGATCTGTGCTTTTTCCCCCTTCGTGGCTTCCCTCAGTTGCCATCTTAATACCGGATTGGATGTTCAATGCCACTACCCAAAGCTCTACCAACAGAACAAAAAGAAATAATAAAACATACAGAAAGGCGACTATGTAACTAAGACCATCTATCAAAAATTTACCTAAGCAGATGGTACACAAAGGTGATTAAGCAACTAGGGCCATCTATCCAGCATAAAAATGACCACGTATATACTCAAAGAGTACCAGCAGTTCCACGATCCCAAAGTCCACATTTTGGCAAAACATAATTGCAACAACAAGAAGTGGTACAGGAAGGTGACTACGCAAGTAAGGTCATCTTTCAGCAAGATCCTCGAGCAGATGGTGCAAGAAGGCTACTATGCAACTAAGGCAATCTGTCTGACATACTCAGGTGAACCAACGATCCTACAATAACCGTCGCGATATGCCCAAGAAATTAAAACGATACTAAAAAAAAATTCTGATGTGACACATTCACATGGTTTCTCTACCCTCTATCGTTTATTAGTGGGCATACAAACTATTCTTACTAAGCTTATTTTTCTATCTACTTCATCTTAATCCAAGTAAATCTTTGCAGAAATAGCTAAATTACACATTTCGTTATAGATACAAAGGGAACAGCGACAGTCAAATGTTTAAGAGCTGGACGCTATATGCTGACCTTAAAATTCCATACTTAAAAGAATGACCAAGCAATGAACAGTCCGGACCATTAATAATGAATGTCTTAGAAATGGATTATGCCACAAAAAGTTATTTTAATTTTTTTTTGTAGTACGTTTTCGTCTATCGCGTAACGTTTACCGGTTATACAAGATTATGCAACATTCCTTCAGAAGGAAGTGGATTCACAGGCTATTGCCAGAATATTCAAGATGTACATTTCATTTGTAATACAGACATCCTTAATATGTGATATTTTAATGAAAATCCTTAGAGCAAGGTTTTATGAAATACAAGTTTTCGAAAAATGTTCCATGTAGAAGGTAGCATGGAGTGGAGGATTTCCTTGAAAATCTTCGTGTCGCATCTTTGGAAGATACTGACTGAACTTATATATCAAGTTTGGTATTTATCCGACATTTCGTTTCTGAGTTATGTTGTTCACAGACACACACACACACACACACACGCACACACACACAGACACGCATATACACGGACCTTTTTCTAAAAATGCTTTGGGGTTTAGGGATGCTCAAAACATATATTTCCGGTGAAATCTCCACATTGAATTTTTGAATGGAATGCAATATTTCCCCTATTTACTAAACGTAGAAGAGAAAGTAAAACAGTGTATACAATTACATACCGGGCGTTAATACAGTTGTATAAACTTAGCGAAGAAGTTGTCCCTGGCTTTAAAAGTGCAAATTCACGTTAATGTTCCGGTTGTAATCATGCGAAACTTCCAAAGCACATATAGAATACAGGGAAACTGAAGCCATGGTTTGGAGGCAATCTCTGAACCACAATCCGATATCAATTACCATTGAACAGATTAGGAATTACAAAAGCCACGATCACAGGTGCCCTTACCCGAAACCTTGCTCTCACGTTTTTTTTTATCAGCAGTAGTTACCCACTCCACTTCGCAAAGCTTTTACATGGAACCGCGTATACACACAGCGTGTATCTTATCATTCAGTTAACATTGAGAGTGCATCCTATACAGTGATCGGTTTTCGTATGTTTTGGATACCACAACATTTTACATCCATGTGGTTTAGGTCTGAGCTAAAGATGGTGAGTGACATCCTAAAATCCTTTATTGTAAATACTCTAATATGTAATTAAAAGTAAAGGATTTTAAATACATAGGAAGAAAAGGAGAGACAATAGAAAAGAAGGGGAGGGTTTTTGGAGGGCTAGGTATTCCACCCAAAAATTCGAAACCGAGATTTCACCGGAAATACATGTTTTGAGACCCCCTGAATAAAAAAAAAAGCATTTTTGGAAACATGTCCGAGTATGTGTGTGTGCGTCTGTGAACAGCATAACACAGAAACGAACAGTCGGATAAACACCAAACTTGTTATTTAGGTTCAGTATCTTCCAGAGATGCGACACGAAGATTTTCAAGAAAATTCCCCCACCCCAGATTACCCTTTACATGAAACATTTTTCGAAAATTTTAATTTTCTCAAACATGGCTCTAACGATTTTGATTAAAATATATATATTTAAAATATTTTCATGACAAATGAAATGTATATCTCGAATTCTCTGGGAATATCTCCAAAATTATTCTTCATTGTGAACGACTTTTGCGTAACTGGTAAACCATAAGAGATAGACAAACTTTTACTACACCGAAAATGTAGATCGCGTTAACATAAACAATTTATGTCATATATTTTGTTGGGTGAACCATTTTCGAGATATTGCTTGTTATTCCCTTAAATTTTCCAATACTTATACTTTTTCTCAAATTCGTTATTAATTTTTTTTTGTCCTGGTAATGTCAAGAGAATGGAATACTCCACATAGCAACGAGCTCTTAAAATATTTGACTATCGCTTAAAGCCTAGCAATTCCGCTTGCATCTACAAGAAAATTAGCAATAAGATTAACATCTCGATATTTCGATTAATATGAAACATATAGGGAATAAGTGTTTGTAAAAATTGTTTTACAAGAGTAGAGAAAGTCATGTGAATGTAACACATCAGATTTTTTTAAGATCACTTTAAGGAAAGGAATAAAAGAAATATGGTCCGAAAGAAAAGAAATATTATGCGTTATACTGGAGGTTGAGTATATAGATGAAAATGCAGTTGTGTAGGAAATATATATAACACACCGCCCTTCTCGCGGTTCCATAACCCGGATCACCTTAATTAGGTGGTTAAGGCTATAGACATCTTAAAGAAGAAGCATGCGATTTTAGAGATAATATTAATGGGATACCTTAATATTAGGATGAAAGTGATGTGAATGATGGAAGTGAATGGACAAGTATGAAAGGTGTCAAAAAGAAAGAAATTCAGGCAGAGTAAAGATAAGTTTGTTGATAAAGGATGTGAAAAGTTTATGGATTTCTGTGAATTGAATGCCTTAGAAATCTTGAATGGAACATATGGTGAGGATGTTGAAAGTGATTGGTCGAGTGGTGAATAGTGTCGAAAAAATGAGAAATTTAGATGTAAATAAACCCATTAATACATAATACGTAAGTGTAAAGGAACAGAAATTTGGAGAAAAGAGTGTATCAGAAAGTAAGGTATAAGAAATGCTTAAGTAAATTTAAACGTGAATGGGTTTGGAAAGTGAATAGAGATAAATAAATTAAGAATTAAAGGAAGCTGACTAAGGAAAATATTTCAATTTAGAAATATGACCGGTAAAGAGCCAGGGCTGAATGCTGGTCTTATTTTCTTTTATGTTTTGTATTGGATTAGTACAACAATTAAATTAATTAAAATTAAGTATGGTTAGAGTTAAAAAGAACTGGAATTAGTGAAGTGAGAAGAAAAAAATTGATTTATAATTAATAGTATAATAAATTTTGTATGCAAAGTGGATGTCTTGTGAATTAGAGTGGCCAGGGCCAAATTTTCAGTAGGCAACCCTATATATTGTAATTTCTTAGCACTAAATAAATTGATTCATTCAATATGTAATTATGCGCAGTTATGCAAATAAATTGTCACAAATATAGGCAACATAAATAATAATAACTTGATAATCACTTCATTTCCAATAATCAGCTTCCTTTGCTTTATAAAAATTGAGAGATTCTGTAATCACTGTGATTTTAAGGTTAAATAAACCAAACCTTTTTTAATCTATGAAGTGTTTGGCTCATCCATCAAACAGTTCTTTATGTAACAGTAGCATTTGCAAATTCACAGGAACGAGATTTAATAAAAGGAGACAAGCATTGCATGGTGTGTATCGGTAATAAAATAAATAAATAAATAAAATCTGAATATACTATCCTGACACCTTGGTTACTATACCGGGAGATGCATTCAAACTTTACATTTATTCTCACAAACACATTTACATTTTAGATTACATCAAAATTTTTCAGATAAAATAACTACAAACTACACAATGTCTACAAAATAATAATATAAAAATAAATAAAAATAAAAGAAAGACAAAAAAAATAGAAATTATTAGATTGGAGTAAAGGCGTAAAAAACAACTTAATTACAATTCTAAATTCTATATTTATCTACACTTGCTGGAAACCAGCAAACTTAGCAACTGGTAACCTGTTACTATCTACTCCTATGTAACTATATACACTGGGAACTATATGTACTGGTAGGCGGCACGAAATCTTCTACTAAACTACTAATAATTTTAATAACTTTATTTATATTTATATTTTATTTAAAGATTTTCTTAATTAAATTTTTATTATAAAGTTAAAGTTATCTATTTATAACATTCCATTGTTCTCATAGTAATTATTTACTTATGGTAGTTTAATATTTTATTTAATTCATTTATATCTTTATTTATGCATTTGTGTTTATTTGTTTATTTATTTGCTTTAAAACATTTTATTTAATCTCAATATTTATTTTCTATTATCCCCCTTTTAATTTATTTTATATATAATTTTTTACTATTTATCAGTATATATTAAACCTTTACCTCTTCTAACCCAACTCTAAATCTTCTTTCTTCTATCACTAAATGTCTCCACAATTACAAACTTCCAAGTATTTAAGTTTTGAATAGGAATTCCTGTCCTGAAGCGTACCGATTTCATGCTACAAGTACGCTCGCACAAAAAAAAGTAAAGGTAGAAAAAATTTAGCTTTCAACACTTAGACTTATGCCAATTTTGAACAAAGAAGCGGCAACCGTAAGAGAAGCTACAGTCGTCATAATCGGTCTCCCAAATGCTAGAATTGCGCAAAAAACGACATAAGTCTAATTTAATATGGCTTCAGGTTTCCGTCTTTACCTTTTTGTGCGAGTGTACATCCATTTCACACCAAATGTAAAAATCTGCCGCTTCTGGGAAGAAACGAAGGTAGTAAATTAATTACTTCTGATTCCTTACATTCCTGAAGCACTAACATTCATTACTGTGTTAACAGTGTTCATAATATTAAAGAAAAAAATAAAGCAACCTCACCAATTTGTTACATCAGCACTTTTTTCTATGTAAACTTAGCATTAGTTTCTTTTAAAATGAAGTTTAACATTCTGATTCAACAAAGCAGCTTTCGATCTCACTTTGTGTACTTGTAAGAGTAGGACCAGTTACGGAGGGGGAGTTAGTACCTCGACCTATACAAGAACTTTTGTGGCTAGGCCCCTAACGGTGTGCTCCCGGGAGGGAGGAGTGAGGTGAGAGACAGGACAGGAGGCACGACATGGCAGAGGCCAGAGTCCCTACATTTTATAGATTGAAACTCCCCTCGAGGGCTTGGAGACGACCCCTATTCCGGGCACGAAGGGTTACATAGAGTATCCTTTTCCCCACCGTGCAACGCCGAGACTCCCGCCGACACTTTCAATCCTGAAAAGTCCAAGCAGATGAAAGGTGAAGTGAAATGAGAATGCAGGTGAAATGGAAGGACAGAAAATTCGGAGGATGTAATGAACCTCCCCAGCATTCACCTAGCGACTCGGGGAGACCCATGGGAATCGAACCCACGACCTCCTGAATGCGGGCCACAGACGTTACCGCCTGAGCCATCCTGCTCGGTTTGTATGCTATACAGCTTCCGGCCTTGTAGAAATTTCTTATAGTTCAAAACGTTTCGTTCGTCGTAGCTATGAACGAAACCTTTAGAGTTAGAAGACATTTCAAGCCCGGAAATTGTACAGCAGGAGCGGCTCCTGAGTTTACATTTTACATGCTCACAGAATTTTAGTTAAACAGCCCTGAAAATGTGAAGTAGCATCTGCTGCATAATAGTTTGGTTATGAGCAATTTCATACAACTGCAGCCGCACCTAATAATAATAATAATAATAATAATAATAATAATAATAATAATAATAATAATAATAATAATAATAATAATAATAAAGCATAACTTGTCCGACGAAAGAAAGTTTTTTTTGTGAAAGTTTGTTCTTGTGTATATAATTAAGTATAACATGTTAGGGGAAAGAGCGAAGTAATGTGCTAATTAAGTAGTTGAGATTATGGATGGTATGGAGAAACCGGGAGAAGTTTCCGCGCTTGCGCACGTTACCTACTTCTGCTACAGCGACTAACTTCCGAGGCAGTGTGCTACCACTTAGCGGCATTGACGTAAAATTGTAGTGATAATAATTGGATACTGATAGTAATTGGATAGTGACTGGAAAGGGCTGCGGGGAAAACTTGTGCGTTAGTGCATTTCTTCAAGTGTGCACGACCCATATATATATTTGGCCCCATAAGGTAATTACGTCATACCATTGCGCATGCACAGAAGCTCCTTAAAACGTGTACAAGTCAAGATGTGCTAGTGATCCTGTTGCCATGTCTTATCGAGTTTACAGGACTCTCGCGGTATATTCAAACATCGCAATTTTAAATTATCGCATATACGCTACGTTTAATAGCATTCAAGGAAAAGAAGGAAAAAAGTCCACAAGGTCTCAAAAGTTAGGGTATTCAAGTGCTCTTATGAAGCAACAGTCACTACTCTACATCGGACTCCTGTCGTGAAAGCCTTTGTGTTTTTATCAGCACAAACTTTGTTTAAATGCCGAAATATTGTAAATGAACAAGCGAAACAAAGTCCGCTAGGTTTGTAGGAATGTAATGAAAATTTGTAAACGAGAATTCACATGCAAATTCCGGGAAATGCGATAGTACCACCCAGATTCGCTTAGAACGCTACATTCCCTTCTACTCTGAGGTGGTCTAATGGCTGTAAGCATATTGCTCGTGACATACTTTGATTTGAGCCTGAGCAATTCAGTGGTGTAAAGTTAGGGAAATTACATTTTTAAGGGAAGCACTGCTTCCACAGCTTCCATGGACCCTAAGCTCATGTATATCACCCTCGTTCTTGTATATATATATATTATATATATATATATGAATAAAAGAAGAAGGTTCTACTCTGATTCCATTATGTGCCTAGCCCCACGTTGGGAGCCAAACTAAAGGGGTTTAATTGTTGTAGCGGTTGCACCACGTATAGGCACCAAATTGAAACTGTTTCAGACCACGCACGTAATGATGCCAATTTGCGGGAAATTGTTTCTTGGATTGTTCGCCCCACGTACGTTACAAACTTTCCGGTGGCGTTCGCCCCACGTTTAAAAACCAAATTTTATTTTTAATGTTTATTTATTTATGTATTGTATATGTATGTATACCTCGGCGTCATTAGTAACTTGTAAAGCACGTATCTCTTAGCAGGGCTGGTACGGCTAAACAACAAGACTTACACAAATTATAATTGTATTGTAGTTTTTTTTATTAAGCCTTCACACGATTAAATAACACTTCACTGATGTATCCTACTGTAGAGCTGTGAGATTATTGTTAATTGTACTTTTTAACACCTAACCTTTATATTATTCTCACCGCAATGAAGTTTTATGTCTCACACTGAACCCGTACCGAACTGCTCGTCGGTCAACGCAAAGAGCAACGAATGCGTAGTGCACGACAGTTTTTGGAGCGCTATAGACAAGATGGAGATTCGTTTTCCCACATTATTACGGGCGACGAGACATGGATAGCATACACCAACGCAGAATCGAAACATGCAATGACGCTGTTCCGGTTCACCTAAACCAAAAACGTGTAAGCAATCGACCTACATGAATAGCAGAATAATGGCTACCGTGGGTCCTTTTGATTGATTTCATGGACCGTGGGTCAATAATTACACTTGACGTGCACTGTACAATGAGACGTGCGATCCAAAATCGACGCCGCGGGAAACTTTCGTATGGATCATCCTTCTGCACGACAACGCTCACCGCTGCCAAAACCAAAGAGAAGATTCAAGAGTTTCGTTGGGAACTCTTTGACCACCCTCCGTACAGTCCCGACCTGGCACCAAGCGACTATTTTGTCTTCTTGCATTTGAAACTGTGGCTGAGTGGACAATGATTTCAAACCGAAGATGAGCTCAAGATGAGCGTTACCAATGGTTCAAGTCCCAGGCGACAGACTTCTATGCCGAGGGTTTAAAGAAACTGGTGCAGCGTTACAACAAGTGTATAGATGTGAATGGTGACTATGTGGAAAAGTAAAGTATATATGTAGGCACATATTACTGTGAACAAAAACCTTGTCTCGTGAGCGATGTAGTTATTATGAGCAAACGTACCTTAGGTTAGGAATACGCCGCCTCGTGTACCTATACATATGTAGAGGTATATTCAAGATGAATCAGCTGAGATTACCACTGATACATCTGAAAAAAACGCATACCTAGTTTGACATGAGGCCAATATTTGATGCATGTGGCTGTGACTCAGAGTCCAATTATTGGAGCTTAAATGAACTCCAACACTGACCTTGATGGTGTAGGAATTACCACACGTTTGTCTGTAAATGATTCATGGATCCGAATGCCAAGGTCATGACTTTCTTTTAATGTGTATCACGTCCATGTGATGTATATTTATGCGAGGTTCCCTCTTCGGTGATCATTTCATTGCGGTGTTCACTGTAGTATCTGACATTAGATAGTTTAGATCTTAATCAACAATTCCGTGACACACATTGAGATGTTTTCTTTCGAAATGTATGCCACGCGCTTTCAAGTGCAATAAGCTATATCCGTCGTCAGCGTCTGATGTCGAAGTGTGATCTAATGAAGCCTACTTAATTTTCAGATATATTGTTAAAAGTAAGATCACGAGCAGACTATTTTGAAGAAACATATTTTTGAAAGAGGGAAAAATGTTACTTCTTGGCATTTTGGGAAAAATGTCCTCGTGCATATCAAGGCAGCACCGGATTACTCTTCAAATTGCCATAGCATTGATACCTCTACCATTCTTATTGACAAACAAAAGAAAGAAAGGAAACTCTTTCTGATGTGTTAAATTCGCATAACTTTCTCTACCCTCTGTCGTTTATTAGTGAGTATACAAACTATTTTACTAAAGCTTATTTTTCTATCTGTTGCATTTTAATCCAAATAAACCTTTACAGAAATAGCTAAATTACACATTTTGTTATACATACAAAGAGAGCGGCGATAGTCAAATGTTAAAGAATTGGCACTATATGCCGGCCTTAAGGTTCCATACTATTTTCATGCAATCACGAGAAACAACTGAATGTTGACAGGACAAAACAGAATGACCAGGAAATGAACAATTCGAAGCTTTAATTACGGATATCTCAGAAATAGCTTACGCCACAAAAAGAATTATTTGAAATAAACTGTGTGTTTTAAAACGATCTTCATTTTTGTGTAGTATGTTTTCGTCTATCAGTTAAACAAAATTATACAAAATTCCTTCCTAATGAAGAGGACTTTACAGGCTATTCCCAGAAAATGCAAGTTATACAGTTTATTGGTCATGCAAATATCTATAATATGCGGTATTTTAATCAAAATCGTTAGAATTATTGTTTAGGAAATAAAGGATTTCGAAAAGTGTTCTCTGTAAAGGGTAGTTTGAGGTGGGGGGATTTTCTTGAACTGAATTGAGTTTTATTTATGGACGCTCTTCAACTGCTGTGGTCCCTAGCGTCCCATTCTATATTGGGCGTGAAAGACCGCTAATTTTGATCAGAGGCCTCTTTATGAGGCTTGAGGTTCTTTTACGTGCCGTAAATCTACGACCACCGGCTTTATTTCCCTCCCGAAGGAAGCCATGCTAAGGATTTTTACGCCCGAAAAACTCCATCACCCTCCCCCGGGTTTGAAAATTTTCATCCGCTAATTTAACTGTATGTGATTTTTATCTATGAGGGAACTTGAAAAATAAGGTGTGTGTAACAAACCCCAGGCAATATAAGAACTAAAAGTAAACACCAGGTGAGAAATTCACTCACTTTCGGATATTGAACTCTCGACTGTGAATGAAAATTTCCTGAGAAGGTGCCAGAAATGTGTGGATAGAGGACGAAATTTTCAACATCTCTTATGATACGGTATGTGCTTATTATCATTGAAATTGTAATTGTAACTATGAGAACGTGAGGAGGTTGCGAGGATATAACGTTTCGGTAGTCCGAGCTGTAGCTGTAGCCATCCATGCGCTGATCACAATCTGTAGGAAAAGCACTGTATAAGTCTGCGCGTAATATATTACTGTTAAATGTTAACTATCTAAACATTTAATATCCTAAATGATAAAATGATTGTAATTCCAATCTTTGAACATTAAGGGATCATTAACAATTGTTTTTGAAAATACCTAATATTTTGAATTGTCTTATACAATATTTTAAGTGTCCTGCGCCATGGCGCAGTGAGCTGGAGCGTAGTGATTTGGTTCCCAGACACGGAATGCGCCCGGGTTCGATCCCACCCGGATGCGGATTTTAAGTCCCAAGTATAAGACCGGTGCCAACTCAGCATCGTGAGGAAAGTAAGGAGCTGCGATAGGCAGCGATCCCGGCCTCGAGAGCCAACATTCCGGCTGGAGGATGCGTGAAGTTGGCCAAATCTCCTCGAAGTATCAGTTGGATGATCGCCCAACTCTGCCGTGCGTATGTGGGTGTGAGGCAGGTAGGCCAAGTCCATGTGTGGCCCGTAGAGCCATGGGTTTCGTTTAGATATTAAGTGCAGTGTGCTTTGACGGATAAAAATAATATTAATTATTTTGTATTTTAAATATTCAGTTACTGAAACCCCTCCTCAAATATTTCTTCGTTCTGGCGCTTCTGGTTTAAACATACTTTATGTTTTTAATTTTGTCTTTATTAATGGTAAAGGCAAAGGTACGTATCACGGAGGGGCCCCCGGAACAGGGGCAGAGCACCGTACATAGGCCAGCCGGCCCTTTGTGCTTCCAACGTGACCCCTGCGAGAGAGGGATGAGGGGAGACATCCAAAGGACGATCAGATCCGGATGCCGACGGGCGTAGGCATGGACGGGCTCACTAACATTTCCAGATAGAACGCATCCGCCGCCGTACGGTCCCTGCCCACAAGCCATCAACCTCCAGGGTCCCCCGGAGTGGAGCCCCACGCTGAGGAGAGACCTATCTGAGCGGTACCGCAGCGACGTCAGGGAAGAAACTTTTACAGAGCGCAAGCCACCGTCCAGCCTGGTCCTACAACCCTGTAGCAGATGACAAGGAAGACGATGGGTACAGGAAGTGAGGAAGGAGAGTCGTGGTAGAAAATGAATCACCCCAGCATTCACCTGGCGACCCGGAGAAACAATGAAAAACCCATGGGCCAGAGTGGGCGGTCACGGGGATCGATTCCGGGACCTCTCGAATGAGGGTTACAGGCGAAAACGCCTGAGCCATCTCGCTCGGTCTTTATTAATGTTACACGTGATTTTATCCAGGCTCTTCTGAAGCAATGAATCGAGCCCAAATTCCTCAATTAAGTTTTTATAATTATGCTTTCTTGCGCCTTTTAATGAGCAAAGATAGCTGTTGTATTTCTGTTGTTTCTATTTTAGTCTTAGCAGTCTCTCCCTTCTTGTGCTTTATATCGGTTGTACCGTTGTCCTGAATGATTCTCTTGATTTTGTATTTACAACTTTATCTTTCCCAAGTTTTACATACAGAAATGTGTTGCTTCTTATCTCGTTCATAGAAACATTTAAATTTAAAATCATTGCCTCAAAAAGAAAGAGTTTAATGCTTAGCATTCGTAACCGTAGGTGCAATGCCAAGTTCTATTGTGAAGTCACGAAGCAGGTGAGAGAGCTCTCGTCGGAAGCAATTTCAACCGTGACAGTTGCTGAAAGTAACAGGTGCATACATATATTTCCAAGACACGAATACATTGTAACCAATATCACAGATGCATTCTGGGAGAAGTAGTTTACTACCAATTGACGGTACAGAAACTTATGGCATACAAAAGGGGACTTATGAGAGATTTCATTATTTTTACTTTCTCTACTACGTATAGTAAGTAGGGGAAGTATTGTATTCCACCCAAAAATTCGATACCGAGATTTCACCGGAAATATGTTTTGAGACCCCCTGAATCCAAAAAAAGCATTTTTGGAAACATGTCCGTGTGTGTGTGTGTGTGTGTGTGTGTGTGTGTGTCTGTGAGCAGCATAATTCAGAAACGAACAGTCGGATAAACACCAAACTTGGTATTTAGGTTCAGTATCTTCCAGAGATGCGACATAAAGGTTTTCAAGAAAATCCCCCCACCCCAGATTACCCTTTACATGGAACATTTTTCGAACATTTTAATTTTCTCAAAAATGGCTCCAACGATTTTGATTAAAATATCATATGTTTAAGATATTTTCATGACAAATGAAATATATATCTCGAATTTTCTGTGAATGTTTCCAAAAGTATTCTTCATTGTGGACGACTTTTGCATAACTGATAAACCATAAGAGATAGACAAAATTTTACTACACAAAAAATGTAGATCGCGTTAAAATAGACAATTTATGTCATATACATTTTTATTGAGTGAACCATTTTCGAGATATTGCTTGTTATTCCCTTAAACTTTCCAATACTTTTTCTCAAATGGGAATTCGTTATTCATTTTTTTATGTCCTGGACATACAAAGAGAATGGAATGTGCCACATAGCAACCAGCTCTTAAAAGATTTGACTATCGCTTAAAGTCTACCATATTCCCCTTGCACCTACAAGAAAATTAGCAATAAGATTAATATCTCGATTAACATGAAGCATATGGAGAATAAGCGTCTGTAAAAATAATTTGTACAAGAGTAGAGAAAGTCATGTGAGTGTAACACATCAGATTTTTTTAAGCTCAAAGAATGACATGATGCGCATTTACCGACCGCAAGCCTTAATTTATGGAATCATGGGCTATTTGCTGTGGTTTTGCTTTTCTGAATAAATATTATGTATTTCTGTAGAGGAGGAATTGACATTGTGAAATTGCTGCTTAAAATGATTAACTAAAACTGCAGCATCCCCGAATAAACGAACATGAAAAATTCCGAAATACATGAAATACTACTGTTATAAAAGCTTACATTTTCGATGTACGAGGCAGGTTCTGTTCGAGTAGCTAAAGGTAGGCTATCGGCGGTGATTTTAGAATCCGGCTCTCAATATGGTATGTGCTCTGTCAAATCATTCGCGCACTTTATCCGGAAGTCATGCCCTATTATTGTATTCTGAGCCATGATCAGGCGAGAATCTTAATGTCACGTCACCCTTTAAAGTGATACCTCGTTGAGCTTGCTAAGTTACACGTATAACCGATCACGGATACCTGATTGTAAAATTCATCATATTTTAAACTGTTTTTGTTTGTTTGGGTAAAGGTAGAGAAGGAATTGCATTCCACCCAAAAATTGATATCGAAATTCTACCGTTTACATCCCGAGCGAGATGGCTCCGGTAACGTCTGTGGTCTGCATTCGGGAGTCATGTCTTCGATTCCCTTGGCCGACCTTCCTGACCTATGGGTTTTTTTTGGGGTTTGTCCAGGTTGCCAGGCGAATGCTGGGAAGGATCATTACATTCCCGAATTTCCTGTCCCTCCATTTCATCTCCATTCTCGCCTTTCAACTGTTTGGTTTTCAGGGTTGCAAGTGTCGGCGGGAGGTCTCGGTAACTGCATGGCAGGGGAAAAGGATATTCTGAGTAAACCTGCGTCCCCCGAACTGCTAGCAGTCTCCGGATCCCGGGGACTTAAAATTTGTAAATGGTAGGGACCCTGACCTCTCTGCCGTGCCTCACGGTCTGGCCGCCCTCTGTTTCCTCTCACCTCGTCGCTTCCTCCCGGAGGCGCCCCGTCAAGGGCCTAGGTACAAAAGTTCTGTGTAAATGGAGATGCTAAGTCTCCCTCCGCTTCTTCCCCTACCCGTTACATGGAATATTTTTTAATTTTCGATCTCAGAAATGGTGTAAGAATGAAAATGCCATACCTTAGGATATTTACATGAAAAATAAAATGTAGATATATATTGAATTTTCTGAGAATAGCTTGTGAGGCTCTCTTCATTCAAAAGGAATTTTGTAAGACTATTACACCTTACTACACTTACTACACCGAAGTTGTATATCTCTTTGAAATACACAATTTATTTTAGCCATTTCAGAGATATCCGCTGTTATTGCTTTTAATTTTCAATACTTCATTTTTAAAGTACCGTCGCTATTCAGTTGTACCCAGTTATGTCATGGAAAGAGTGCAGAATTCATAGACTAGAATATATCAACCCGCTTTTTAAACATCTGAGTATCGATTCAGCTTCTCTATATACCTTGTACCTTCAAGAAACGATAATGACACCAGTTCTGAAAGGTTTATCGCGATTAACACGTAATAAGCAGAAAAAAAGCTTTCATAAGTGTAGCTTGTAGAAGCTATATAAAAAAATCTGATGTGTTACACTCACATGACTTTCTCTGCTCTTGTACACACTATTTTTACAAACGCTTATTCTCCATATGCTTCATGTTAATCTTATTGCTAATTTTGTTGTAGGTGCAAAGGGAATATGTTAGACTTTAAGCGATAGTCAAATGTTTTAAGAGCTGGTTGATATGTGGAGCATTCCAATCTATTTGTATGTCCAGGACAAACAAAATGAATAACGAATTCCCATTTGAGAAAATAAGTATTGAAAAATTTAAGGGAATAACAAGCAATATCTCGAAAATGGTTCACTCAACGAAAAAAAAAACTGTATATGACATAAATTGTGTGTTTTAACGCGATCTAAGTTATTGTGTAGTAAAATTTTGTCTATCTCTTATGCTTTACCAGTTACGCAAAAGTCGTTCACAATGAAGAATACTTTTGGAGACGTTCCCAGAAAATTCAAGATATACATTTTATTTGTCATGAAAATATCTTAAACATACGATATTTTAATCAAAATCGTTAGAGCCATTTTTGAGAAAATTAACATTTTTGAAAAATGTTCCATGTAAAGGGTAATCTGGGGTGGGGGAATTTTCTTGAAAACCTTCGTGTTGCATCTCTGGAAGATACTGAACCTAAATACCAAGTTTGGTGTTTATCCGACTGTTTGTTTCTGAGTTATGTTGTTCACAGACAGACACACACACGGACATATTTACAAAAATGCTTTTTTTGAATTCAGGGGGTCTCTCGAATTTTTGCATAGAATACAATACTTCCCTTACTTACTCTAGAGAAAGTTATATGAATGTAACACGTCAGCTTTTTTACTTCGATTTTTTCCATTTGTTAGCAATTATTTACTTTGTTCTCTACATCTTTAGGGTAATAATTTACATAAGCAGAAGAACTGCTTCTCGTTTACGTTATGATTGTGAGAGGAACAGACAAAGCGTTCGTAAGTAACACGATTCCTAAAAATGATTGTTGAAACCATAGTTCATAGTCACGCAAGTGTCATTTATAATTATGACAGACTTTTCTTCTTCTTTTTTTTTTTTTTTTTTTTTTTTTTTTGCTTTTCTTCTGATTATATTAATCTTTTAATTTCCGATCTATTTTAGACCGAAAGCAGGTTTTCACATTTGGCGACATGCCTATCCAATTATTTATGCTTCTAAAAGTAGTACTACATTCCTCGGTTCAGCTGACTAAGGACTGAACATCACTGGCGGCGTTTACAATGCGGGAGGTTAGCAAGGTTCGTATCATCGCTGTGATGCTACCAAGTTCTTCGGTAAAGGATGGGGTGTTCTCAAGTGATTGTAAACGGATTTTTTGGCGAGACTTCGGCAGACGTTTTTTTTCTTCTCTTTATCACGTACGTAACGTAATGTAGACATAGAAAATATTGTACTCCACTAAACAATTCGATATCGAGCTTTCACTGTAAATTCACGTTTTGAGATCCCTAAATAAACGCAATTTAAGGGAATGTTCCATGTGTTTTGAACAAAACGCCAAAAAATGTATTAAAAACCAAATGTAGGTTAAATACCAAACATGATATTTAAGTTTAGCATAATCTAAAGCTGCTACACCAAGATTAAAAGAAACACTCCCACTACGCTTTACATGGAAAATATTTCGTTATGTTTTATTTTCTCAAAAATGAATCTCAACGATTATGATTAAAATAACATATGTTTAAGATAATTGCATGACAAGGAAAATGAATATCTTGAATTTGCTACGAATACCCTGTGAAGTCCTTTTCATTCTGAATGAACTTTGATAGTTTAGTATAAATGGAAGTCGTAGATCTAACCATTGCGGGTTTTCATTGTTTTAATTTTCACCTTATACCTTTTGGCATTTTTTCTTTCTCTACTGCGTATAGTAAGTAGGGGAAGTATTGTATTCCACCCAAAAATTTGATACCGAGATTTCACCGGAAATACCTGTTTTGAGGCCCCCTGAAACCAAAAAAAGCAATTTTAGAAAAACGTCCGTGTATGTATGTGTGTCTGTGGATGTGTCTGTGTGTTTGAACACTATAACACAAAACGAAAAGATGCGGCATGAAGGTTTTCAAGAAAATCCCCCCACTCCAGACTGCCCTTAACATGGAACATTTTGCGAAAATTTTGATTTTCTTAAAAATGGCTAACGATTTTGATTAAAATATCATATATTTAAGTTATTTTTGCACAAATGAAATGTATATCTTAAATTTTCTGGGAATGTCCCCAAAAATCCTCTTCATTCTGAACGGCTTTTGCATAACTGGTGAACCGTAAGAGATAGACAAAAGTTTTCTACACATAAAAAGTAGATCTCCTTAAAACAGTTTATGTCCTATGCATTTTTTGTCGAGTGAACCATTTCCGAGATATTGCTTGTTATTTGTGTGAATTTTCCAATACTTATACTTTTTCTCAAATGGGAATACGTTATTGGTTTTTTATGTCCTGAACATGCAAAGAGAGTGCAATGCTCCCCATAGCAACCAGCTCTTAAAGGATTTGACTATCACTTAAAGCCTACCATATTCCCTTGCACCTACAAGAACATTAGCAATAGGATAGTTTCTGTAAATTTTTATATCGATTAACATGAAGTGTGCGGAAAATAAGCATTTGTAAAAATAGTTTGTACAAGAGTAGAAAAAGTCATGTGAGTGTAACACAGCAGATTTTTGTTTATCATGATCATGCAATGATTGGAATTACCAAACCATGAAATATCGACCCATATTTTAAAGATTTGTCAATAGCTTTCAGCCTTCTGTGTCCCTCTTGTAGGAAGGAAATGCGGAATGAAACCATTTCTGCAAACGTTTTTCTCTAAAGTAACATGAAGTAAATAGAAAAATTAACATTTTTAGGAATACTTTGTATAAGAGTGGGTGGAGAAAATCATGTGAATGTAACAATTCGGTTTTTGAATTTTTACTAATACAGCATCAGATATATATTTTATTTTTTTATTTTTTAGCTGAATCTTGATTACATTCGTAATCTTAAATCAAAACATTGAGACATACGGCAGGGAAGCTAGAGAATTAATTTATTCAAGCTATAACTTCTTGTTACTTAGTTGTAAACTAAATGTTGGATGCTCAATCTTGCTCAATAGGAGTCTCAAAGCGGTATAGGTATGTCGACGGAGGGGAACACCTCGTGCGCTGCGGGCTGCACAGATCTATTGCGGCTATCACCCCACAGAAGCAAGGGATGAGGTGAAAGAACCACAGGAGGCTACAGGTCATATGCAGATAGGCCACAGAGGCGCGCGGAAGTCCCTAACATTTCTAAAATCGCAGACCCGTCCCACTGCTGGAGCCGCCGAGAGAGGGCGATGAACGACCCACCAATCAAGCAGCCCAATAATATCGGGGAATACCTTTTCCACTGAGCATGCATCCGTGCCATCTGTCCGGCTACTACGCCAACGAACCTGGAAGCACACGTGAGAAATGAAAAGAAAATGGAAATGATGGAAAGGAAATCGTAGTAGAGAAGAAATCATTCCAGGATTCGCTTGCCGACCGGAGGAAACCACGAAAAACGCATGGGTCAGAACGGGCGGTCTCCGGGGATCGCTAAACACGAGGTTTTTTTTTTTTTTTGTGACGACAACATATGAATCTTTCTGTTTACAAGTTTGAATTCTAGAGTCAATTGCTACTAAGCTGTATAAGATAAATGCCAAATGCCCCAAAAATAGAGTAATCTAAACCAGCATTTAAAACAAGGTAGTTCTGAGCATATGAAGATGTATTTGCGGCACATAGTGAATGGAAGTACTATGGTACATACAACTTGGGAGGAAATAAATTTAGCCCTACATCATCACGCTGGCTGATATCTGCTAAAAAGCTTAAGCAGTGAATATGTTGAAGTTTAAAACGTATTTCAGAGAAAAGATGTGCATTACAACTTGAAAACAAATTCAGTGAGGTTTTTGGGGAATCTGGTGACATATGAAAGAGTAAGGGCCCATTCACAACAAAAATTAAGCATTAACATAAAGACGTAAAACTTGAGTATAAACCTAACGTGATATATTGTCATTCACAATGACAAACGCAAACATAAACTGTAGCCAATCGCAAGAGAGAAAAACCTGAGCTAATATGTCGTTCTGAGAAGCGACGACCGATACCGATGCCACAAAAGAGGTTATGTACACTCGTTTCCATTTATACCGTCCCCGCAGCTTTTGAAGGCATTCTACTAACCTTTACAGGTGAGGATGTTTAGCATGGAGGAGGTGTGTATCTGTTTACCTTTTCGCGCATGCAGTGGCGTCCTGTTTTACGTGCACAATTCTAGATTATTCGCATGTGAATCCATAGCTTTGAGCAATAGCTTTACTCTTTATCACTTATAATAATCTTATTTAAATATGTAACGAAATAAAACCCCGTTTTGCACAATATCTGCGCGAAAAAATGCTTTAATGGCAACATAATGTACAACTAAAACACATTACATTGTTTAGTCTAAAAAAGGACATATTTACGAGACATTATTGGAATCATCTGTCCAATTGACGCTGACCTCTGACTCATCAGCTGTGGTGTTCCTGGCAGTTGCTTCAAGTGGACTCAGAGTCCTGGGTTCGATGGTTGGATGGCGGGGATTTGGAATTTGTTTCGATAGAGCTGAGGTTCTTGTTTTTCAGGGGTGATGACACTGCCTTGATGATATTAATAATACTGCCGGAGAAGTTTGGGTTATATCTTTATTTTGTTACGTAGATTCCTATCTGGTCAACCCGCCACCTTCGTCGTCGAAGCCACTGTTATTCTTATCACGTTCAAAGTCGCTACTTATGTGTTTCTCCGACTAGCCCTCGAATTGCCTAGATTTCATAACTTTATTTTTACACTATCAACTTTCTGATTATTTTCTTCTAATTTCGTTTCGTCGACTTCCTCGTGGTTAATTTGTACCGGAATGTGCCTCGGCCACTGTCATGGTTAGTTTGTACTCGACTGTCTCGGCGTGTCTTTCCTCCTTCACGCCCTTCGCCAAACTCTGGAATTTTCCCCTCTCCCTTTCTTAAGTTTCGTTCTGTTTTAAGTTCAAACGTATCATGTGATGCCTACGCGATCTTTCGATTGGCTATAATTTTTGTTTCATGATTTTTTTTGTTATTGGCTACCCCCACATGACAACTTTCACATCTGCTTCTCACAGCTTATTTTGAGTTTTAAAATCTTCTCCCGAACATTCTTAGATCGTAGATAAGGCACGTCTACTTCCTCACCCTTTTAAGCCTTGAAAACCGTTGTAAACCCTGTCCGAGCCAAAAGTATAAAGGCGAGACTTCCGGTATGCAGGTTCGTTGACCATCGCAGGTAAAATACCTCTGCTTCGAGGAAGCAAACCTTGTTTCTCTGCCTTTCCTCCAAAACCCATTCCTAATATGAATTCAGCACATTTTCGTCGCTATGTTCGATCGTATAGTATCATTATTATTATTATTATTATTATTATTATTATTATTATTATTATTATTTCTCCTGGGTCTCGATAACCAGCTTCATATGCCCTGACGGTAAACTTATCATCGGACCTTTAGGTTGGATGATGGGTTTATCGTTAATGTCCCATCTAAGCTAATCTAAAGTCCCTCTCTCCCTCTATTCCTTTCATTTATCATTTTATTTATTTATTCATTCATTTATTTAGTCAGTGGCTTACGACGATTTGATGGCGAGCCCACCGTTACACATTTATTCTGTTCACAATACATTTCAATCACTGTACACAATACAATTTCAAATTTACACAAGTATTTTCACCAAGTAAAAGAAAAACAATCTACATAATATCTGGCCGTCAACAACCAGGCTACAAAACATTTACATTTAAGAAATCTGTTTATACACACAATACATTCTTCAAACAATTTTTTTTTTTTAATTTAATTACACATCTTAGTTCCATCTTTCTCTCTCTCTCTCTCTCTCTCTCTCTCTCTCTCTCTCTCTTGCACATTACATACAATACTGTTTTTCTTGAAGCTATTAGCAGCCTCCACACTCAAGACACCTTTTGATACCTTTTTTTGCCAGGTATACGTTCTGTCCGGTTTTCTTACTGTATGTCATTAACATCGTGAATGTCAAGCACACTGTTTTAACAGGACATTGCTATCCCGAAGCTACCAATTTGTTTGTAAACAATGTTCGCATATATGACTTTTCTTACTCGTGTTCCGAGTGCGTTTGTACATTTTCCCTATCCGACTCTACTAAATTTCCTTGATCCTGCTTGAATGGACGAATCAATGATAAATGGTACCTACCGATTATTTTCCCGGTCCTCAATTTTTTTGGAGTTGAAATACCCTGTCCCCGAAGGTTTGTGGTATCCGATAAGGACCTTTCCAAAACATATGCATACGTCTGTATTCCTTCTTTACTCTTGGTGGTTTAAGCAGTCTGTTGATGCTACATATTCGTGTATACCTGATAGGGACATGTTTTGTTTACCCACTACCTGCGAGTCGTCCGGTCTCTCACCGAAATAAACATTTTCATTTTCTGTGTTTAACTCACAATACTGGGGTGCTTGACCTACTTCTGGCTCATCAGCTGACGGCAGTGGCGTGTCGTTAAGATCTCTCCCTTCGCACAGATGTTGCGTGAAAATTCTTACCACGTTAATGCCTTTTCCCAATCTGCAAATATTCAATAAAAATGGTTCTTCTGGTATTTTTGTTCTCGTTCCCTGTGTAATGCGAGAACCTGCGCGCATTCTCTGAGGTTGAGCCTGGGAACGCTACAATTCTTCCTGTCTCCAGTTTTCCGACCGTCGTGGCCACGATCCTTGACTGGGGCCTGTCCCTTGGCCTATGCTTCGTCCTGCCATTGCCCCGCTTCGGTGACCTATCGCGTCATCCATTTCGCGGTGGACATTTTGCGGCTGTCGTGTCTGTGATAGGTACGCGCTCGGCGTCCATGCGTAGCTGTACGTAGGCATGCTTGAGAGCTCATGGTCCTCATCTCTACGTCGTGGGGTCGCTGGCCGGCTTGGAGGTGTTCTTGGCCTGTTCGGAGGTGTCCTTGGCCTGTTCCGGGGAGTTTCTGGGCAATTCGGAGGCGTTCTTGGCCTGTTCGGAGGTGTCCTAGGCCTGCCCGGGGTGTTTCCATGTCGGTTCGGGGGAGTTTCTGGGCGGTTCGGAGGCGTTCTTGGCCTATCCGCTGTTCCACCGTGGAGGTTATTTCCCCGGTGTTGCCTACTATTCGCCGGGTACCTGGAGAATCTCATGTAGTGAACGGGATACTCCTCATGTTGCCTCGGTGGCCTACCCGTGCCCGTTTGGTTCCAGGGCCTATAGCTTCTCTCCCGATTTCTTGCAAATGGCTCTTGATAACGCTGTCGGACTGTGGAGTAGTTGTTCAACGCACCTTGTGCCCTCGTCCCATCATTACGATGCGAATTTATCCGATCACTGTGTCTGCCTTCAGTCCTGATTCTGGGCCTATCTTCTTCCCGCGTTCCGTACCCCTGCAGAGCGGTAAGTAGTTCAATGGCTTCGCTCAGCGTCCTCGGACGTGCTACCACGAGGTGATGACGTATAACGTCTGGGAAGTGTCGTGTCAGGAGGGATACAAATTCACCTTCGGGCATCGGTGGGTCCAGGAGTTGGCTTAATTGGCCGAGTCGCAAGAAGTAGTCAACCATCGACTCACGCTTCTCTTCCCTGTATCGGCCATTATTTATTTCTGCGCGCACTCTGTACTGTGCAACGCCACTCCAATATTTTTCCAAAAATGCAGACCTAAAATGTTCATATTGTGCATGCTCGCCTACCGTCAATCGAAACCAACTCAGGGACGGGCCTATCAAGCTCCTTTTTATAATTACCATTTTAAAACGGTCGGGAATTCCCCTAAGCGCGAAATAAGATTCGAGGTCATTAATGAACTGCTTCGCATTATCGACTTCACTGTTGAACTTGGGGATTGGCAGTTCATTCAAAAATTGTATAGGTATATTGCATTGTTGCAGGGGCCCTACGGTGCTTGGCATTTCACTTGCCGGGTGCGGTGAGGCCGAAGGAGTGCAGGCAGGTTCGTTCGACCTCGGTTCGCTAATTGGGTTGTTACACTGGAACGACGAAAGCGCGGAAACCTGAGAGGTAATTCGCGCGTCCGTGGCTCCTTGAGATCGCGGTTCGATTTGTTCTACCGCGTCCCTGCGAGCATTGACGGTCTGTGTCAGTTCCTCCCTTAATTTGTTAATTTCATCATTAACCCCTGCTTCAAGTGCCTGCTGCTTATTCTGTAATGATACACAGACTGTCATTGCTTCTTCCCTTGCCTTATCACTAATTGTACATATTAAGTTTTCATTGTTTACAATTTGTTGGGCCCTGATGGCGTCCATTTCCACGACAAGTTCCTTCCTCACTACTTCTACACTATTCTGTGTTGCTTTTAGTTCGTTTCTTATATATTCTACATCCTCGTAGATTACATTTTGACTTGCTCTAATTTCTGACAAGACACCCTGTATTTTATTTTCTAAGCCCTGACTGATTTCCTTCTGTTGGATGCTTAATTGCTGCAATGTTTGTTCCTGGGTGGACAATTGTTGTTTTAGTGTTTGCTCCTGTACTGTTAATCGTTGGGTTAGTGTTTGCCCTATTGTTTGCTCTTGTTCTGATAATCGTTGAGTTAGTGTTTGCTCTTGTTCTGATAATCGTTGAGTCAGTGTTTGCCCAAGTGTTTGCTCTTGTTCTGATATTTTAGTGTTTAGGAGGCTCAATTGAGCCAACATTTGTTGCAGCATTTCGCTCGCGTTAAGTGATCCGGTAACTTGGTGATCTAATGTTTCGCTATCTCCATTTTCTACACCTACCCGCGTGCTATTGTTAGTGAAAATTTCCCCTTGTTCATTGCTATTACCTTCCATAACGTTGCCGGTTAATTTCTTGCTTCTTAACAGCATTTACAAACATACATACCCCAGTTTACTTATATCTATTGCATATACACTCCCTTCCAAAATTTCATTAACTTATGTATCATGCAGTTAACACTTACTCGGTGCTGGGTTGAGCTGCTGCGAAGTGTTGTAGTAGTTCACAAAACACTTCACTACACTTACACACTTTTTTGGACACTGATGATGTCTGCGCCGAATGTCTGCTTCCTTGTTGTAATGGAGCGGCGTCGATGTCGCTTGTTGCCCCACGTCTATCGGTACACTCTGCTGCTGGTGGTTGCTGATGTCGTCATCGGCGTCGTCTTCCTTCCGTTGTCGGTTCTCCGGGTGCGTTATCCGCTGGCAGTATTTCGAGCCCCAACGTAGTGGGCGCCAAATGACGCTGACCTCTGACTCATCAGCTGTGGTGTTCCTGGCAGTTGCTTCAAGTGGACTCAGAGTCCTGGGTTCGATGGTTGGATGGCGGGGATTTGGAATTTGTTTCGATAGAGCTGAGGTTCTTGTTTTTCAGGGGTGATGACACTGCCTTGATGATATTAATAATACTGCCGGAGAAGTTTGGGTTATATCTTTATTTTGTTACGTAGATTCCTATCTGGTCAACCCGCCACCTTCGTCGTCGAAGCCACTGTTATTCTTATCACGTTCAAAGTCGCTACTTATGTGTTTCTCCGACTAGCCCTCGAATTGCCTAGATTTCATAACTTTATTTTTACACTATCAACTTTCTGATTATTTTCTTCTAATTTCGTTTCGTCGACTTCCTCGTGGTTAATTTGTACCGGAATGTGCCTCGGCCACTGTCATGGTTAGTTTGTACTCGACTGTCTCGGCGTGTCTTTCCTCCTTCACGCCCTTCGCCAAACTCTGGAATTTTCCCCTCTCCCTTTCTTAAGTTTCGTTCTGTTTTAAGTTCAAACGTATCATGTGATGCCTACGCGATCTTTCGATTGGCTATAATTTTTGTTTCATGATTTTTTTTGTTATTGGCTACCCCCACATGACAACTTTCACATCTGCTTCTCACAGCTTATTTTGAGTTTTAAAATCTTCTCCCGAACATTCTTAGATCGTAGATAAGGCACGTCTACTTCCTCACCCTTTTAAGCCTTGAAAACCGTTGTAAACCCTGTCCGAGCCAAAAGTATAAAGGCGAGACTTCCGGTATGCAGGTTCGTTGACCATCGCAGGTAAAATACCTCTGCTTCGAGGAAGCAAACCTTGTTTCTCTGCCTTTCCTCCAAAACCCATTCCTAATATGAATTCAGCACATTTTCGTCGCTATGTTCGATCGTATAGTATCATTATTATTATTATTATTATTATTATTATTATTATTATTATTATTATTATTATTATTATTTCTCCTGGGTCTCGATAACCAGCTTCACAATATAAAATATACGATTAAATAAAACACTTTTTTGCATAATTTCTCCATGAAAAAGTATTTTTAATAACAATATAATGTAAAATTGTTAAATCATACTTTTTACTCTTAAAGAGGAACGTTTACTAGACATTTTAATAATAATTTTAATTTGTTCCAATCTCCATTCTTGTCCAAAACCTGATTTAGTTCCTAGGCACTGAATCACTTGTCGCCCTCTGGGAACACCGTCATGAAATGTGGCAAAATTTGCGTTTAGAGTCTGAGTTCCTCCAGCACCTAAGCGATTCAGTGCCTAGGCGGCTAAATCAGGTATTGGGCAGATTATTAAAATAATGTCTAGTAAATGTGTCCTCCTTAAGAGAAACAATTATAATGTATTTCAGTTTTACATTATCTTGTCATTAAATACTTCTACGTAGAAATATTGCACAAAACAGTGTTTTATTTAGTTATATATTTAAACAAGGTTATTATAAGTAATGACGGGTAAAGCTATTGCTCAAAGTTATATATTCATATGGGAATAGTTTGGCACTGCATGCGCGAAAAGATAAACAGATACACGCACCTCCTTCTTGCTATACATACGCCGCCTGTGAATGCCAGTAGAATGTCTCCCGAAGCTGCGGTGACGACATAAATGGAAGCGAGTGTACATGATAAGGGACGTTAAACTCACAAACATGCACCACTCGCCCTCACAATTTGTTTTGCTGCTATTATTATAAATATCCTTGTGATTCCTGGCCCTTAATCTTACACAGAAAGAGAGCGAGTCATCTCTTGGCGACGGAAAATGTGATGTGATATGGCAGAATGATCACGTGATGAGATATATTGGTTCTGATATCTGATTGGTTTAACGCAGGCATAAATATGAAGGCTTGTAACTCGCAAACTTCTGTGTTTACATTCATTATAAGTTTATAGCCAGGTTTATACTAACGCCAGCCAATGCATTAAGCTAGCATAAAACAAGCGTCTATACTTACGTTATGCTTATGTCTAAGTTTCATTGTAAATGACTCTTAACAGTACTGATCGAGTTTATGATTTTATAATGTTTTATGTTATGCTTACGTGGTACGTACATATAATTGTAGAATGCATTCCAGGCTTCTCCATGTGCAAGAAACAAATTTCGGAATATGCTGACAGTGCCAAGGAAATATGCAGGAGCACATGTTTAAAATGTCATCCTGTCTTAAAGCCAGGAAAACTTCTGCCTGAGAATTATGACTGTTGGGATGTCCCATACAACAATGCGATGGCAGCAATAGAGAGGATTAAAATAGACAGCCGCACTAAAACGGAACCTCTCGAGTGACCCAGTTCCAGAAGCTTCAGCCCATGTCTTCAGATTGAGGAAATGCAATTTCCGCACTCTCTCTGCTTCATAATTTGTAATTATGGAGGAAACTTGCTTGCTTTCTTGTTGAACCTTTCAGTTTATAGCATGAAAAGCTAAAGAAATGAGAGAACAGTACATTATGCAACACGGGTATGTTTATGAAACAAGCGGCAGCGAGTTTCATAATTTTCATACGATCGTCTTAGTTACTACCATTATAGTCAAGTTGCATACAAAAATTTTATTTTATTTTTGGACGCTCTTTAACTGCTGTGGTCCTTAAGCTTCCCATTCTATATTGGGCGTGAAAGATCGGTAATTTAGCTCAGAGGCCTCTTTATCAGACTTGAGGTTCTTTTACGTGCCGTAAATCTACGACACGGGACCATCATCTTTACTTTCCTTCCGAAGAAAGCCATGCTAAGTATTTTTACGCCCGAAAAAACCCATCGCCCTCCACCGGGTTTGAACCCGCGACCTCGGGAACTAGAGGCTAGCATGTTAACCACTACACCACGGAGGACGACAAGAAAAGTTGCATACGACTGCTTTTGGTCGACCACACTATAATTTCAAAACTTTGAGTTTTTATAAAAACACCTTACTTTTTTAACCGTGTGTAATTAAATGCTGATGGGATGGCAGGGCCTTGAACGTGTTTGCGATTAGTGCAACAGATGACAGCACTGTTGAGTCAACGCAGTATTTATTGATTTTTGCAGGTAATGTGAAAGCAACACATTTTTAAGCAAAGGAAACTAACTCAATTTATTAGAATATTAATTACAACGAAAAGAATTTTTATATTAAATATACATATTGCATTGTTTATCTGGGGATTGGATCCCAGTGGACCGCTGCTTTGAAGGTGTTAAAAGGTATGGGCGATAGGGAAACTGTGTGCGCCGACGAGTAAGATCATAATGAGTCGCTGAAGTATTATGGATGCCATAACAGTTATGCCACATGTAGGAAATCAGCGTATTATAGTGTAGGCGACCAAAAAATTACTTATATTAGTAGTAAAAAAGCATGATTATTTGCAAGATCACTGACGGAGATAGATTGCTAGAAAAATTGCTTTATGAACACACTAAGGGTTTGCTTATATATGTACACAATTAACAAAGATTCCTTTGCTTTAACCAATTCTATTTTGTATATTTTAAATTTTTTGGGAGAAATGCAGTAATAGTACATTACGATACAAGTGCAGTAAGTGCATCACTGGAGAAGGAGAAAGAGTCTCTACTTCCAAGATTCACCAATGACTTAACATGTGTATTGCATACTATTTTTTCGAATATAGTGAATAATAGAAGAAGTACTTACACGAAAGTATAACTTATAATTTACCAACAGCTGTTGCACATGGTAGTTCCAGTAGCAAGGTCACCAACATTAACCTTGGTGGAAAACTGGCGATCGATTATCCATGAAATCAATAACTTGCGGTTCATACTCAGCAGTTGCATGAATTAAATCGTAAGTAAATATTAACAAATAAGAAGAAAGTAGAGATCCAGGCAAGATAAAAATGGAAGAATTCAACTATGAAATGTAACATGCTTATTTTAAGTATTGTACTGGCCTTCACACAAAAGTCCCCGTAATGGCTTCAAGGCATATAGAAATGATAAAAACAATTTATATTAAAACATTTAGTAGATCCTATTTCATTCCACACCGGACTTTAATACTTCAAAATACCCCTTGTTATCTGCTAGGCAGCAATCTAAATGAGGCTTAACGCACGTAAACTCACATTCCTAAGCTGGTGGCAATGAGTTCATCCAGTCTTAAGTTAACTTATAAGGTAACAAACTACATACGTATGCGTATATATATATTCTTACGTACGTATATATACAGGGTGTCCGGCCTAGACGTTTAATATTACAAGTTTTATAGCTTTAGTTGTATCAGATTCAGATAAAAAAAACACATTTGACATATGATTAGTAGGCCTCTTGCCATTTATGATTGCAACAATGACAGTGACAACAATGATCACATTATTAGGTTGGATAAGATTGTGCTAAGTTGGCGACATCGACACCACAAGGTTTTCTATGTTCGGACTGGCTGGAACAAAATCTGTGAAGCGTGCACAACGAAACTTTCGCCGTGAATTTTACCTTGGCCGTCACGAGATGTGGCCTCCTGTGTAAGTATTATGAAATGGGACGGACAGTTACGAGAAGCTAGCGGTCTTTTGTCTAACATGAGAATAAAGACCAATGGGCTCTGGACTGATTACTCAGTCCGCACCCTCGGACCCCAGGAGTCATGCTCGTAGGGTTTTTCCATTAGGGCAGCACCTATTTTATATTCTACGCCCATCCCCATGCGTGGCCGAGACTGGGTTACGACACCATCCTCCCCTCGTCTCCTGCCACGCAGGGACGGAATGGATACGCCTCTTATGCGCGTCAGTCCAATAGGGAAAACTCTATCAGGGAAGACTGCCGAATAACCTCGGTGGGGCCGACAGTATATCTAGTTACTGTCTATCAGGTCTGAGTCATGGTTGGTGCTGTAGAGCATCTGGGCGTCTTACAAACCAGCAAGGCGCACCCAATCTCCTATGGGTATCAGGAACCACTGCCCCGCCGAGTACAACCCAATCCGAACAACTCCCTATCGGGAGGCGCTCGAATGTTCGGCCCGGCGTACTTCTAGTAACGTCAGAAGCACCACGAGGCATAGCAAAAGGAATGTGTCTACGGGAAATGTGGAAAGGATTTGTATGGCCTTCGTAACTAGTCCGAAGAAGTCAATTCGACGCGCCACTGTAGAACTTGCCATTCCTTAGCCTACGGTTCATAATGTAATCCACAAAAGATAGTCTACGAACATTCAAGATTTAGTTACGCCAGCGAATCTATTCGGAAGAGTTCGCCACAAAGTTTTGGATAAAATTGAGGAGGACGAAGGTGCTTTCCTGAATAAGTCTGCTTCTCTGATGAAGCAATTTTCCACCTCAATGGAAAAGTAAACAGACATAATTATCGCAGCTGGGGTAGCAAAAATTCTCTTGAGGTTCGTGAGGTGGAAATAAATTCGTCAAAATTAAATGTGTGGTGTGCACTAATGAAAACTGCCTGTCCCATTTCATAATGCTTACCTAGGGGAGACATCATCGTGACGGCCAAGGTTAAATTCATGGCGAACATTCAGTCGTATACGCTTCGCAGATGTTTCAGCCAGCCTAAGAACACAAAACCCTCTGTTGTTGCGTCCACGTTGCCATCTTTGCACATTCTTGTCTAACCTAACAATGTGATCATTGTTGTGATTGTCATTGATGTGGTCATAAATGGAAGAGACCTCTTAATCACATGTCAAATGTTTTTTTTTACTTTCTCTACTACGTATAGCAAGTAGGGGAAGTATTGTATTCCACCCAAAAATTCGATACCGAGATTTCACCGGAAATACATGTTTTGAGACCCCCTGAATCCAAAAAAAGCATTTTTGGAAACATGTCTGTGTGTGTGTCTGTGAACAGCATAACTCAGAAACGAACAGTCGGATAAACACCAAACTTGGTATTTAGGTTCAGTATCTTCCAGAGATGCGACACAAAGGTTTTCAAGAAAATCCCCCCACCCCAGATTACCCTTTACATGGAACATTTTTCTAAAATTTTAATTTTCTCAAAAATGGCCCCCACGATTTTGATTAAAATATCATATGTTTAATATATTTTCATGACAAATGAAATGTATATCTCGAATTTTCTGGGAATGTCTCCAAAAGTATCCTTCATTGTGAACGACTTTTGCATAACTGGTACACCGTAAGAGATAGACAAAATTTTACTACACAAAAAATGTAGATCGCGTTAAAATACACAATTTATGTCATACATTTTTTTTGCTGAGTTAAGCATTTTCGAGATATTGCTTGTTATTCCCTTACTTTTTCAATACTTATTTTCTCAAATGGGAATTAGTTATTCATTTTTTTGTTTTGGATATGCAAAGAGTGTTAATCTGTGGCAAAGAGAATGGTGCTGCACATAGCAACCAAGTATTAAGAGATATGTCGATGCTTAAAAGCTACTGAATTTGTATATTGCCGTTGCAAATGCAAAACAAGGGGAACATAGTAGGCCTTAAGCGATAGTCAAATATTTTTAGAACTCGTCCCTATGTGTAAAATGTAATTCTCTCTGCATGTCAAAAGATCGTTTCTGCAAATGTTTATCTCGATTAATATGAAATAGATGGAGAATAAGAGTTTATAAAAATAGTTTGTACAAAAGTAGGGAAAGTCATGTGAATGTAACACATCAGATTTTTTTTAATCTAATACAACTAAAGTTATAAAAGTTTGTAATGTTAAACGTATAGGCGAACACCCTGTATGTATATATGTAGGTTTCTGATTGTAGCATAGGTCATTTATATTGATAAACATATTTTGTTTATACTCTGTTTTAATTACAGAGCAGTAACATCAAACTCTGATAATGTCTTCTTCCTGGTTTGGTACCCAGCTTGTACACTGTGTGGAATGGGATCAGTATACCATTCCTGCAAGTTTAAGCAAAATATTTTGTCTCAATCAATGCACCTTGATTCTTAGCTCTGCCTGATCGTGGTAGAGTGATGCAATTCCACTGATATTGTGCTCGTGTAGTGATACAAGTGGGCACATGTGTTTTATGGGTCAGTGACCTCTGGAGACACATGCTCTTAATGGGAACTGTAAATACTTTTAAACAATCTGGGGATCGACACGTGTCGTAGATAACAGGCACTTATGCGGAAATCCAAATCGCTAATGTGTAGGTGCAATGTGTAACATTGACGATTTTCTCTGCCCATTACAATTTTCCATATTTCCTTATATATTCATATAAAAAGTTATCTATTTGCGTTAGATTACGACAAATTTTTGACCAGAAATAATCTCAGAGTAAGCAATGCGGGCTTACATGCACGATACGGAAAGCAAAACACATCTTTTCGCATATTTTAAGTCACTGTTTTTGTTACTAATGAATGCATACGGAAAACATGAAGAATCGCGTAAAATGTTTTATAGATACCGTATGGCAGTTCAAACTGGGAGCATTTAAAGATGTAACAGGGAATATTTCGAAAATGGGTAATGCTATAAACATTATTTCACATGTATTGTATGTTTACATTGTTCGTGCAGCTGTCTTGTTGTGGGTTACCAGTTACACACATTCATTCAGAATCAATAGGAGTTCACAGGCTATTTCAAGACACTCTTAATTAAAAATTTTAAAGTCCTTTTAGTAGAAATAAAAGATAGAAAAGAATGTTTGATGTTAGGGGTAGTTGTGGTGAGTGGATTTGCTTAAAAGCTTCTCCTGACATGCTGAAACAGTATCACTCATATATTACATTCAATATTTCTCGAATTTTCTTTTTTAAGTACGTTGTTCACATACAAACACATATACACGCATTTTTTTTCTAAAATACTTTCTTTGAGTTCAGCACACCCCAAGTCGTGTATTTACGGTGAAAATTCAATATCCAAACTTTGAGTGGAATATAACACTCCGTAAGGATGGGTATGTCCTCGAGAAGGTAAAAATATATAGTTTCCATTAAGAGCACTTTATCCACGGATTGAAATTTTAATAAAACTAAAGCTAAAAGACTTTAATCCAACTCGGAGGATCTCATGGCCCCATTTAAAAACCATTACATGGCTTTCCCTGGTTGTTATGCAAAAACAATGCATGTCCCTTCGGGAGTTGCCTACAGTTTAGGAAACTTCAATCTGACGAAGGGTGGTTTTTTTTCCCCTCGGTCTTAGGCGAATGTTGGGTTGGATTTTTCCTATCATCCCTTTCATCACTACATTTCGTCCCTCTTCCTCGTTACTCTACCAGCCATTGGGCTGATCACCCATCCCGGATATGCTATGATCCAGAGTTTGCTTGCTCCTCGACAAGCTGCCCAAGACATTGTCTTATAAGTCCTTGGGGTATAAGCCCTACAAAAAGGAGGGTTGTCAATTAAAGAAGAAGAAGAGGAGTTTAGAAAACTTGAGGGAACGGAAAAACAATACAATGTATACTAGAACTTCTCTCCTTTATTCATTCACGTGCATTCCATACATCTACGATAATATTATAGAGATAGAATATTTTTGGATGTGTAGTACAGGCTAATATGGGAAATCACTCAACCAGTTTTAACCATTCCTTCATGATTAAAAAACGTTGTTCTTCCAGAGAACATAAACTAAAAGCTATAAAAAGGTTAGATCTGGGAGGAGTTAAGGGTGTTTTCATGTCACCGAATCTCAGCCACGTTTCCTTGTGTGACTATTAGAGGATATCTTTGGCCCTTTAAGAACATAACGGATATTACTACTTCCAGCCCAAAGGTAAAAAGAGGAGGCTTAAAATCTTTAAAATGAGATTATGGAAGAGTATATATTGTGTTTACAACACTGAATTTACTTCTGATTTCTCGAACAATGTCATAAGAAAATATTACTTTCTATACTAGTTATATATAGTAGATAAATAGGGGAAGCAGTGCACTCCACCCAAATATTCAATGCTAAGATTTCATCAGAAATAAAAACTTTTGACGCTCACTGAATCCAGAAAAAAGAGCATTTTTAGATAAAGGACAGCGCATGCGCACATGTGTCTGTCTGGGAGCTACATAACTCCAAACTGAAAGTCGGTTGTACACCAAACTTGGTATTTAAGTTCCTTCTTCCAAGGATGCGACACGAAGATTTCCAAGAAAATTACCCCACCCAAAACTACCCTTTACGTGCAAAAATAACTCTAAAGATTTTAATTAAAATATCACTTTGAAGAAGTTAGTATATTTACGTTATTTGCCCCACGCTTGGGAGCTAATTTGAAGAAATTTTTTTTGTAGGAGTTGTATTGTAGTTCAACTGTTATTACTCATTATTGCCTCAAGGGTACCTCATTGTTACCTTATTGTTAGCAACGTTTAACCTATTATTCTCACAGCTCCTACATTATTAAATTACGTAATACATTCATATAAGATTATTACATGTATACAATAATATATATACAATGACTGTAATATACCCTTTTTATATATTGTTACATACACAAATTGCTTTAAGGTGGGCTGTTATTGAATTTATATATTATATAATTAGACAAATCAATTAAGTGTTAAAAATACTCCCTCAACTTGTTTAAGATACTCAGAGGCAGACAAAAGTGTTCGTCTTCAGTTTAAAAGAATTCTAGCAGGCAAATTAATGATACAAAATTCTCTTTTTTAATACACAGAAAGAATAAATGATACTACATTTTACGTGTTGTTACATTTTGTTCAAAATTTTCATGTTTTCAGTTTTATAATGTTTTGAAAATTACTCCGATTGTTCAACCTTTTCATCTGTGGTTCTACAAACTTGTTTTATATGCACGCAGTAGAGGTGCTACAATCGCTTATTATATAAGACTGCGATAACAGCAACAGCATCAAACCAGACAAAATACCACTGCTTACTATTTTTTACCTTTATATGGTTATTTATTATGTGTTGATATAAAATAACAAAATTGCATAATAATAATTATGCGGTCATATTTGATGTTCGGATATTCACTTATTATAATTTGTAGTTTCTCATTCTTTTGTAAACAGGGGGTTTCATTCTCTATGGAAAGTTCGCGATGATTTTATAAACAGAAAAACAAAGAGTGAGTTATAAAAATGACAGTTGACTTGGAAAACGCAACAGCATTAAACCAGTCGAAATTTCACTTCTTATTATTATTCTTCTTTTCCTTTGTATGTTAGTTTTCCGTTCATTTTATTTCGTCTTTCGTATGTTTTCTTAGCAGTTTAATGTATGTTGGTTACTGAGAATGAATAAGGTTATAGTGATATTACTTAAACTGCTACCATTCCCAATCGAGATTTTCTCTGTTTTCAGTACACACTGAAAAATGTCAAATCTACAAGCCTACCATCCCCTACTACCTATTGGACAGATGGTTGGGGCAAGAGGAACCATACCTAGTCACTTTGCTGAGTTTTGCAAAAAGTTCGGTCTCAAGGCCAATTTTATGTACAACATTGCAGCTTTTGCTCTTAAAGGTTCAATCAAAATTCTCCAGAATCATCTATATTCAAATTAATTCCATTCTGTAGCGTAAGATTAACAGAAGAAGAGGCATACTTTTAATAATTTCCCCTCTAAAATAGCATTTTTGGCTGTTTTCTTTAACTCATAATTGGAATTTATTTCAGTGATAACCATGTTTTGTCTTCTTGTGCTATTCTTGTTTTTATATAATAATTTGTAAAAGTATTAAGCTTTGTCTATTTGGCAGCCCCTGCTTTTGGTAAAGCTGAAAGTTTTCTTTCTGAATCAAATAGGCAGGCCGAATGTGACAAAGTGGAAGTCACTCCGCTGCATTCACGACAAATCATCATTAAAACTGTGTTATTTGTGGTAGTTTTGCATAATGTTTTCTTTATTTTTATGTTTTTTTCATTCTTTATAGAGTCCTGAGAGTTTTAATTATCTCTTGTATAATAATTTTTAAATGCCTCTAAAGAAACGCAACGATATTGGGTAAGTGCAACCTAAGGCTAAATGTTATAGGGATAAACTACCAAACCACGGGCAATGCCGGGTATTTCCGCTAGTAGAGAAATTAAAATTGTCTTTTTTGTTTAAGTAAACCTCGTTAATAAAATCTTCTGGATCCCCATTTACGATATATACGTCAAGGTTTTTGTCTTAAATATATCCCAGCAATACCTATACTATTATAATAACTATTGTTTTGTTTTTATGTCCTGTTTTCGCGGGATGTTGAAATATTCGCCAAAAAAGAAAGGAAGAAATATCTTGAAAATTACGAGCCACACTAGACATGTTTTGCCAATGGCTCGTTCTTTAAAGTTATGAATTTGGCGCCCTCCGAAAAGATGTTCTAAAGATCGGAAAATGATTCGAATGCTTCTATCCGTTACAATAGACAATAGTAAAAAGCCCTATTTCAGCATGCAAGATGGACGTCCTCATTCACCATATGTTCGCTTTATTGAGCAGTTCTCAGAAGAATGAGACTACAACCTGTTACGACCTCCCGGGATGCACTGGGCGGCGAGGGGGGGCATGTTTATTGCGGGAGAGTGCGTGAGTGACTCATGGCCTCTGCGAACGACCGTGTGAACTTCTGAAACATTTCAAGCGTAGCACAACTTGACAGCTTCCCAAACAGGAACGCCATTCATTCCATCACTTTTAGGTCAGTGATGCAAACTGTTGGGAAGCCGATAAAGGGTGTTAGCCTTTCTAAATAAATAATAAAATCAATATATATATATATATATATATATAACAGTATTGATTAGAATGTATTTTCACTTGGTTTGTGGAGTAAATGTGCATAATTTAAACTCGTTTATATCCATGACCACACGTTTTATCTGATAGGAGTTTGGATCTTCAATAACGGTACCGAGTTTGAGCTTTAAAAGATGGTAGCCTTATGGCCGTGTGCACCATTCGTTAAACAAACCCTTCAGGGGCCTTCAGCTTACCACGGTAAGAATTTGACCGGGGTAATCATCACACGTACCAATGTTCACCGCAGTTTAGGTGACCATAGTAACCTGGCAGGCGCTCACCATAGTTGAGCGCACCGTTCATTGCAGGTAAGCTCTACTGAACGCACCCGGATGTACATCAGGTGATCACTTTTTCACTCGTTCTATCTCTTTGCTGAAGCGCATGCATGTAGCTCAGCGTGCAATGGAGGAAAGCAAAAGCAGACCCAAGTTTCTCTATTACCTTATTAAATTCAACATACAATTCTTAAAAAGTGATAGAAAGTACAGAGATTGAAGCAATAGCTTTAAGATGGGCACGTGGTAAAAGCTGGCCTTACAATCGATTAGAAAAAATCTAATGTGTTACACTCACATGAGCTTCTCTACTCTTGTACAAACTATTTTTACAAACGCTTATTCTCCATATGCTTATGTTAATCGAGATGTTAATCTTATTGCTAATTTTCATGTAGATGCAAGGGGAATATGGTAGGCTTTAAGCGATAGTCAAATATTTTAAGAGCTGGTTGCTATGTGGCGCATTCCATTCTCTTTGTATGTCCAGGACATAAAAAAATGAATAACGAATTCCCATTTGAGAAAAAGTATTGGAAAATTTAAGGGAATAACAAGCAATATCTCGAAAATGATTCACTCAACAACAAAAGATATATGACATAAATTGTGTATTTTAACGCGATCTACATTTTTTGTGTAGTAAAATTTTGTCTATCTCTTATGGTTTACCAGTTATGCAAAAGCCGTTCACAATGAAGAATACTTTTGGAGACATTCCCAGAAAATTCAAGATATACATTTCATTTGTCATGAAAATATCTTAAACATATGATATTTTAATCAAAATTGTTAGAGCCATTTTTGAGAAAATTAAAATTTTCGAAAAATGTTCCATGTAAAGGGTAATCTGGGTTGGGGGATTTTCTTGAAAACCTTCGTATCGCATCTCTGGAAGATACTGAACCTAAATACCAAGTTTGGTGTTTATCCGACTGTTCGTTTCTGAGTTATGCTGTTCACAGACAGACACACACGGACATGTTTCCAAAAATGCTTTTTTTTTGGATTCAGGGGATCTCAAAACATGTGTTTCCGGTGAAATCTCGGTATGGAATTTTTGGGTGGAATACGATACTTCCCCTACTTACTATACGTAGTAGAGAAAGTAAAAATGAAAGAAAAAACATATTATTCCCAAACGAAATTTGAACTCCGAACCTCTGAATAGCAGGCACACATAATTATCCGACCCACGATGATCACTTCGGTTTTCACACATCGTCACTTACATCTTCAGGTTACCGGATTCTATATCTGTGCAATTAATGTACTTAAATATTCCTGAAGTGCACTAAATCCATTCATTACTCCCTTTATTTCTACCTTGTTCTTGGAACTACGCTTCAACTGATATAATTATGACGTGCAACACCGTAATTGTGTGGATTTTCGTTACGTCTTGGGTCAGAATATTTAAAGCACCTGTCGCACAAAAAGGCCTTAAGACATTAAAAACTACAAATTGCATTAAAGTAGCCTTATTAGGATGTATTCATTGGAGAAAATGGGGTGTCTCTATTAGTTGGGAATTCTAACCTATACCGTTCCGCCATTTTAACATTCCAGCACTAGTGAAGTTGTAAATAATCGACGATAACCGGCCGTTCATGGCCGGTCAGATTTAACCGCGGTAAAATCTCGATAAACTTTTACCGGCGTCGATGCATCACAAATGACCGTTCACCGCGGTAAAGTCCATATTCTACCACGGTAAAATCTTGATCGAGAAGGGTGCACACGGCCAAGAGTATGTTAAAATGCAAGGAAGGGTTTTATATTTTAAGTAGGGATTATCCCGTTAATTAAAACTGTTCCAGAGTCAGGAAGATTTATTTAAATTCTTATTCTCTTCATAGAACTCCGGGAATCAACAATTGAAAAGGACAGTTCCTAAGATTAATTCTGATAAATGAATCTCTTGTTATTAATTATTTTGTTTAGTTCCTGTAATTGTATATCATAACGCCAACGTAATAGCATTTTCAAATGCTTCTGTCGGTCTACTAGATTTTTTTTAATTTATTCATCTGTATAGCTCCCTTTATGGTCATATCGGCGGCCTTGTTTACAAAAGGTGGTCCAGCAGCATAGTACTTTATTGTTATCGATCTTTTATGATCGGCGTATGAAGGCTTAGTTGAACCATAGCGAAACCCTGTTCCATATAACTTTCTCCATACCATGTCACATGCACTGGTCACCTCTCATTGTTGTGCGACACAAACTAGTTTCTTGTTTAACATTATCATTAATCTTGATATATCTATTCGAAGAGGTTTGTCAAATTTACATTTTCAGGTTCATAGGAATAAATATATTACATAACAGAGTATGTGTCTGGAATGCATGCCAATTGTTATCAACAAATAGGTAGGAGGATTCTTCGATTGAAACCTGCCCCTCAGGGTGACGAAAGCACGTGCATTTATCATGGCAGTGTTTTTATCCTTTTTACAGGCTGATCTTGTGTATTCCTTAGGCTTTTTGCGTCGCGATTGAATGGTGTGCATAAGCCAATCAGGGGAAAGGGGAAGGAAAGGGAGCGTGGGTGACACGTGTCAGCGGGACAAGGTTGCAAGAAACAGGGTTTAGTACCTATTCTTCTTGGGGCGTGTCGTGCATCATCATTTAATGGACCTGTAGACATTTGCAACTCTATTGATCTTGGGTTTACTCATACTTGATCTCAGTTCTAATACCGTGTCATTTGTACTTGTGAAATCATCTGGTATTCTACAGGAGAAGTGTATAAAATAACTCAAAAGGTAAACGTTGGAAATGAAGTCATATACATATTCCGGTCGAACGTTAAGTTGGATATAATCCTAGTTACCCTCGTATGTAGGACTTACAACCGCGCCTAGGGTCAGAGGCGTGTAGAGGAGCAGACGAACATTGAATCATAGAATGAAGGGGATCGGCAAGTAGCCAGGAAAAAGTGTGAGAGAAGAAGATAACATAAAATGAAGGCGAAATTGATAAAAAGAAAGGAAGGAGCAGGTGGTGGAATAACGGCAGAGCAAACCGGCGAACACGAGAAAACCCACCCACACGCCGCTTCGTCCATCACAAATCCCACATGCGGGTCCCTGGGATGGAACCCGAGCCGTCTGCCCGAGCCACGGTGCTGTCTTTATACTCCTATTGAGCGAAAGTAAAATGATAATTCAGCATATTTTATAAGATAAGAGCTTAAACAGTACAGGTGAAGCATTAGCGAAACCGGCTATCATGCTTCGTAGCAGAGGCAAGGCTTCGTCTTGGCCACGAGATAGGTCAAGGTTTATTACTAAAGCTCTTCCGGAAAAAATCATCGTGGCAATGTCCACAATTAAATTTGCTGTATAAGAGAACGCGTCCTAGTTTAAATACCTACTGTTTGTGAATTAGCGGTTAGGCTTACTCTTCTACTCTCTCTCTCTCTCTCTGTCTGTCTGTCTCTCTCTCCTTAAATGAAATGAATCAAGTGTATCTTTAAAATTAATTTATAACGTATCAACTAGATTACTTAACTACAGATTATACAAGTATTTCAACCGAACGGCAGTTACAACGATCTTCAGGTTTATTCGGCCTATTACCGCCAGTCGGTTTAAATGAATGACGTCCCATTAATTCAGCGAGCCCCATGTGTCAAAGGCAAGGTGCGGAATTGAACCTTGGACTGCATCTGTTTCCGACTTCGTAAACAGGTTAATATGCTGCGGTGGTGCAGTACTGTTCTTCACTAGGACATTTTGTGCGTTCTTTGCACGCGATGGAAGTGACACCGATCACAGAATTTACATGGTTGAGTGCTTCCGAACTGCAAGTATACGAAGGGGTATCTATCGTTACGATATTGGCTGCTGTGTGAATGATTTTCTCCGTTCTTGCGTAGAATATTATAAAGTCCCCAGTCAAAACATGATGAAAAACCAAACAGTTGTTTTTATTAACAAAAACAGTAGAAACAGATAAACTATTTTTAAATATTTAAGGTATTTATAAAGGTTACTTCAGTTGTTTTTACTTTCTCTACTACGTATAGTAAGTAGCGGAAGTATTGTAGTCCACCCAAAAATTCGATACCGAGATTTCACCGGAAATATATGTTTTAAGACCCCCTGAATCCCAAAAAAACATTTTTGGAAACATGTCCGTGTGTGTGTGTCTGTGAACAGCATAACTCAGAAATGAACAATCGAATAAACACCAAACTTGGTATTTAGGTTCAGTATCTTCCAGAGATGCGACACGAAGGTTTTCAAGAAAATCCCTCCACCCCAGAGTATCCTTTACATGGAACATTTTTCGAAAATTTTAATTTTCTCAAAAGTGGCTATCATTCCCTTAAATTTTTCAATACTTATTTTCTCAAATGGGAATTCGTTATTCATTTTTTTTTGTCTTGGATATGCAAAGAGTATTAATCTTTGACAAAGAGAATGGTGCTGCACCTAGCAACCAGCTATTAAGAGATATGTCTATGCTTAAAGGCTACTGTATTTCTATATTGCCCTTGAAAATACAAAATAAGGAACAAATAGTACGCCTTAAGCAATAGTCAAATATTTTTAGAACTGGTCGCTATGTGTAAAATGTAATTCTCTTTACATGTCAAAAGATCGTTTCTGCAAATGTTTATCTCGATTAATATGAAACAGATGGAGAATGAGAGTTTGTACAAGAGTATAGAAAGTCATGTGAATGTAACACATCAGATTTTTTTATTAAAGCAGTTAAAGTTGTGCCATTAAAGACGAGAAACTCTACACTACAAAAACCGTCCAAATATTTGAATTACCTATCAGTATACGTGCTGAGGTTGCGAATTTACGAGACGCAAACGAAAGAACTTCCAAATGTAAATGCTGGAAAGGTACGTTACAAGTCTTATTTCATTAATGTGACCTCGAAACTGTAAATATCCACCTCATCCATTCATCTTTAGCTAGTCCTCTGCTAGAGGCACTGGTGATAAAATCGCTTCAAAGCATTGGCGTCATGCGCAGGCAACCGACTGGCGGCAACCCGAATAAGTCTGAAGACACCGTATATAACTCAGGCAGATATGTCTGAGGCTGGCATATGGTTTCGATTTCCGTTGCACCAGCCATCCTGGTATTGGATTTTTTCGTGTTTTGTTTTTCCTTTTTTTTTTCCCAGATGGAATTATATCCTACCACGAATTTTCCTATCATTTATTTCTTCTCAATTCATTTCCATTCATTCTGAACTGCATGACGGCAGCTGGTGCTGGCGTATGTGAAGGGTACGATTTAAAGAGAGAACTTTCCTGTTTCTTTCCTGGTATGGAATCTTTGTCCATAATCTGTCCTTGGAATTGGGTGGGTTATTGCCAGAGGGCGGGGACCCTGGAAACCTTATGGACCCCGTTACGCTGCAACTACCGCCATCAGATCGTACTCCCTTACCTCATTCCTTCCTTTTGGAGGTTTAGCAGGCCCAATAGGCCTAGTTTTAGCCCCCGGAGGTATTGAAAACTTCCGTACCTATTACCCAACTGCTACTGTATTTGCTCTGTTTTATGATGCAAGTATCCTTTACAAAAGCCGTGCGAGGAATTTGGCAGCGCTGAAACAGGAACAAAGTATGATAAGAAAAAGACTTGACGCTGCCAACTCCACGCCGATTTAGATAAGAAGTCAGAATGGTTTATTTTTTTCATTGAGATGTAGCGTACCACGATAAGCACTCTGATTCCCAAACAAATCTGGAAAGTGAATCTATAAAATGATGTGTTACCGACAGTGTGTTTATTTTCATATGCTTCACAAAATAAGAGGAAAAGATGTCAGATAAAATAGTGCTTGTGTTTATCAGTTATACACTAGTCGTTATCTTCTCGGATCAAGTAACTTTGTCTACGCCTACAGGGATGTACAAAATCGTGTGTTTAAAAGATTTATTCCCGCTTATTCCTTTTTATCCCCATCAAAGACTGAAATAAAATTATAATGTATAAATGTTTATTTGTTTTTACTTTCTCCACTACTTTTCATATCGAGATTTCACCGGAAATACATGTTCTGAGGACCCCTGAATAGAAAAAGCATCTTTAGAAAAACATCCGCGCCCGCGCGCGCGTGTTGTTCAACATAACTGAGAGACCTGAACATACATGCCGAGTCATATGCATATGGCATTAATGATCTAGACTCAATACAACTTTATGGAGGCAAACAGTTGCCATAAAATTAACATGAGGAATATCAGGAAATGAGGAAGCAGATAGGGAAGCCAAAAAAGCAACTTTACTACCTCCAGTGGAAGAATCGCCAGTGCCCTACAGAGATGCTCAAAGTTATTTTTTTAGCAGACCAACTGTCAAATGGAAGCAAGACCGGGCCATTAAAACATCAAACAAACTCCACATAGTTAGGAAAGGCTACACAAAACCCTGCACATTGCAGACTCTAAAAAGAAAAGATCAACTGATTATATCATTCACGCCTAACCCATTCCTTCTTACTCGCCAAAGGAAATGCTCCTCATTGCGAGACCTGCAATTATATCTTCATCGAACACCCTATCACTAAGTGCAGAAGTTATACTATAGAGAGAAGAACACATAACATCCCTGAAATTATATTTTTAGCTTTAAACAACCCTACTCGTTTCAAAAACATTATTTTTTTCTTGAAAGACATCAATATATTTAACAAAATTTAAATATAACACATCAAATAAAAATGTATAGTAGGTAATAGGCTATACTGTTATACTTCTGTTCAAGACTTAATAACGTAAAATATGTTTGTAACAATGTATTACAATTATTGTATTGCTCTACACAATGTAAAATATACAATGTATTATTATTGTACTCGTATATAGATATAAGTCGCGGTATGACCTAGTAGCCAAAACGACTAAAATAAAGAAAAATAACAACAAAATTAACATGAAACAACATCGCAAAATAAATATAGGTATGTTACATTTCAGATGCGCTCGCAATATTTTTTGTTTTGTATTTTTGTGTTTATTGGGAAACAATTCCAAAAGTCGCACATTTTTGCAGTTTTCTCTTATAAACTACGTTTGGTTTTGAATCGTTTTCAAAACAATTACGTCGTTGGACATTCGCATTACATATTTTGTTAACATTGTTTATTTAGCACCTTCGCTTGTTTTCTCGTCATTTAAATAATACTAACAGAATCAATATTACGTCACCTCACAATACACAGCAGCGTGCAGTTTAGATTTTGCAAGCCTGCCTACATATGAGATAGGATGTTTTGTAAATCTGCGAGATTCCTCATATTTTATTTACTTTTAATGGTAGCTTTAGTTCTGTTTTAATTGTGAAACACTGAATTTCCGGGTGCATGCCAATGGATCTGAAATATTTTAAAAAGTTTCAAATCATAGTAATAAATTCAAAAGAACCAGCGTAGTTATTTTCTTCAACCAAAATGCAGTTGGCTAAAATTAGGTTAATGCATTTAAAACATACTAAAGGTACAATATAATGTACGAGGGCTGATCAATAAAGACTGAGACTGATTTTTTTCTGTAGTTTCCTTGATAGTTTTATGTCTCTACCACGAATACTTGAAAAGAGTTTCATGTATAATGTCCATAAGCGACAGCACTCTCGTAACGGTAGGTTGGTAGTAATGTTGTATATTGTTGACCCTACTTGAATTTCGCATACCACAAAATGGAGGTGACACGAGAGGAGCAATACAGCGCAATAAAATTTTATTTTCGTTTAAATCATACAGCCTTGAAACTTTCGAAAAGCTGAAGCAAGCAGGCGGTGAAGATGCACTACCTCGTGCAACGGTGTTTAGGTGGTTCAAGGACTTCAAAGAAGGGCGAGTCCTCTGTGCTAGGCAAGGTGGGTCTGGTGTTTCGGAATGGAATGATTTACCAGCATGCAGTTCCCCCCTCACACTACTGTTACAGCAGCTACTACACGTCAGTATTGGCTACACTGAGGAAGCACATTACAAGGAAACGTCCAGAACATCATCGGAATGGTGGCGACTTCATCACGACAACGCGCGGCCTCACGTCGCAAATCAAGTCCAGGAATTTTTGGCTAAATTCAACATTACCTGTGTGCTGCATCCGTCCTATAGCCCCAATCTTGTCCCCTGTGATTTCTTTTTATTCCCATTACTAAAGGCAAAGCTTCGGGGCATTCGATTTGAGAGCACTGAAGCAATGCTAAAGAAAAGTGAGGCGATTCTCAAAGACCTGACAAAGAATGACCTGCACCATGTGTTCGAGGACTGGCAGGGACGCTATAAAAAGTGCATTCAGTTAGGAGGGGACTACTTTGAAAAAGATGATGTCAACAATGAAATGGAGTAATAAATATCTGTGAAAAAAAATCAGTCTCAGTCTTTATTGATCAGCCCTCGTATAATACTGGTGAGGAATCGACCTCTGCTCAACCGCGTGACATGCCCATGTGCAAGCCATTACATTGCGATGTGAGTCTATAAATACGTTGACCAAATTTAAAGGAATCGTGTAGCAATTCTAATATGAGAGCGTCATTAGACAAGACAAACAGTTTGCATTCAAAGAGTCTGAACATATAAGTGCAAAAATAATGATTAAAGCGACAGTAGAAATGAAATTGTGCAGCTCTTGTCAATGAGTTGTCTAATGTTCTTGTTAGCTGAGTGCCATTAAGTTAACGATGACTGCCTCAGCGAGCTGACTTCTCTCCCGGAGGTCCTGGGCTGGATTCCCGGCCAGGGGTGGGAAGTTTTCTTTAATTAGGATCATTTTCTTCCCTCCATAGAGTCTGGAACTGTTGATAAGAGCGAAAGTGCGCGTGAAAATAACGTTATGACAACGAAAACATACACTAACCTAACCTAAAAGTTCAAAGAGTAAAAGCATTAGCAAATGTTTCAGTCAAAGCCCCCGATATGACCACAGTAGTTAAAGGGGGCTAAAGAAATGAACAAACATTACAACAATCATTTATTTAACGGCACTTTTTCACCACTTGGGTCATATCGGTGACCATTATGTAACAATAATTACAATAATACATACATACTGCATATTATACAGGGTGGACCATTTAACTTGAGACTGTATAATATCCCAAAACTAAGCGTTATAGGAAGAAATGTTTTTAATAAAACTCTCTTGATATTATGGAGGAAAGTTAAATGTCATTAGTCGTGTTTTGTTTGGAGGACGTTATGATGGTCATTTTAGGGTCAATTTAATTTTTTTTAATGGGAACTTTCATTCTGTAAGCTGTTTTCTCATTAGAAAATGGTTTATAAAAAGCTGTTTATTTTGCGATGAATAACGAAACAAAATAAGAAAATGTTGGTTCCCAATTACAAAGTAACTTGACCCTCAAATGACCATCCATGGATGGTCCAACCATTCATTGCGCTCTTCGTACACAGCCTTTCAGAATTGTCGTTGTTATTTACGTTGATGTAAGAACAATGGCAAAATGCTTTATACAAATGTTTAGTTTTTTTATGAGTGAGAAAACAACATACACTACGTGATCAAAAGTATCCGGACACCTGGCTGAAAATGACGTACAAGTTCGTGGCGCCCTCCATCGGTAATGCTGGAAGTCAATATGGTGTTGGCCCAACCTTAGCCTTGATGACAGCCTTCACTCTCGCAGGCATACTTTCAATCAGGTGCTGGAAGGTTTCTTGGGGAATGGCAGCCCATTCTTCACGGAGTGCGGAACTGAGGAGAGGTATCGATGTAGGTCGGTGAGGCCTGGCACGAAGTCGGCGTTCCAAAACATCCCAAAGGTGTTCTATAGGATTCACGTCAGGACTCTGTGCAGGCCAGTCCATTACAGGGATGTTATTGACGTGTAACCATTCCGCCACAGCCCGTGCAATATGAACAGGTGCTCGATCGTGTTGAAAGATGCAATCGCCATCCCCGAATTGCTCTTCAACAGTGGGAAGCAAGAAGGTGCTTAAAATATCAATGTAGGTCTGCACTGTGATCTTGCCATGCAAAACAACAAGGAGTGCAAGCCCACTCCAGGAAAAACACGTCCACACCATAACACCACCATCTCCGAATTTCACTGTTGGCACTACACACGCTGGCAGTTGACGTTCACCGGGCATTCGTCATACCCACACCCTGCCATCGGATCGTCACATTGTGTACCGTGATTCGTCATTCCACACAACGTTTTGCCAGTGTTCAATCGTGTAATTTTGACGCTCCTTACACCAAGCGAGGCGTCATTTGGCATTTTCCTGCGTGATGTGTGGCTTATGAGCAGCCGCTCGACCATGGAATCCAAGGTTTCTGACCTCACGCCTAACTGTCGTAGTACTTGGAGTGGATCCTGATGCAGTTTGGAATTCCTGTGTAATGGTCTGGATAGATTCTGCCTATTACTCTTTACGACCCTCTTCATATGTCGGCGTTCTCTGTCAGTCAACAGACAAGGTCGGCCTGTACGCTTTTGTTCTGTACATGTCCCTTCACGTTTCCAATTCACTATCACATCAGAAACAGTGGACCTAGGGATGTTTAGGAGTGTGGAAATCTCGCGTACAGACTTATGAGACAAGTAACACCCAATCACCTGACCACGTTCAAAGTCCGTGAGTTCCACGGAGCGTCCCATTCTGCTGTTTCACGATGTCTAATGACTACTATGAGGTCGCGGATAATGAGTATAAGGCAGTTGATGGCAGCACAATCCACCTAAGATGAAAAACGTAAGTTTGTGGGGATGTCCGGATACTTTTGATCTCATAGTGTATAAAAAGGTAGGTTCGCATTCAAAAACATTAATTTGACCCTAAAATGACCATCACAACGTCCTCCAAAAAAAACTTGACTAACGGCATTTACTCCTCCCCCATAATATCAAGCAAATTTTATTTCAGAATGTCTTTCTACAACGCTTAGTTTTGGAGATATTGTTGAGTCTCAACTTAAATGGTCCATCCAATATATATAATGTATATTAGCATCACTATTATTATCATCCTTACTACTATTACTATTAGAATATCTAAATTGTAAAGAAAGTGGTTACCGAAAATGAAAAATACATCGAAGTAATTGCTTCGTGATAATTTTTCCACCACTGGCATTCGATTTTTTGAGTTATTCTTCCAGTAGTTTACCATCCCTTGTAGCACTACATACCTACTCGTCGACAGCAGCAGTTTAAAACTTTATTTTCATGATTTTTTCAGCAGAACTTTTGGCATAAGCATTACGACGTTGTGTGCCTTAGCGCTGCAGATAGCTTATTTCTCACCCATCCCTCCGTCTATGAGGTCGAGTTGCCATTACATTAGGCTTGCATGAAGTCCAGAATTCATTGAAAGAGCTATTTCCGACCCCTCTTTTGTCTCACATCAAATTTAATATCGTTTGTTGGTTCATGTTTGTTTCAAGCCAGAGAGGGGTGATAAGGACTGATTGGAATCTTTTGTTATACAAAAACGGGAACCTTATAGGAAAATATATACTATTGAGTCAGATTTTGGTACCCAAGTTTTACATATTTTATGTTCCACTACGGTTACGCAATGCGGAAGAGACAGTCAGCTGAAAAAAAATCATTTCAGTTATTGTCAAAAGCGTGGATTTCGGAACAATATGTATTAAAGTGGTCGCTATAAGCAATTCGGGCAAACAAATGATCATTGCGCTTGTTTATGTGTTATATTGATGCCGAGATGGAATTCAAGTTTTGAAATATTAAGCAAACAGAGAATATTTAAAAAACCCTGAAATTACTAAAATGTTATTTGACACAAATGTGTTATTAATGAGCTCTAAATTTAAACTGTAATAAACATATTTAATCTATTATGGCTTCCACGTTACAAACAATTACTCAAAATTCAATAGAAAGAAGAGAACTTCTCGGCCTGTTCGTAAATATTATTATTATTAATAATAATAATAATCATCATCACAGATAACGATCTGCCCGATTCGACCTTATGTCTCTTTTTATAAAAGAAATTCAAGATATGGATTTTACTCTTCAAGCCAGTATCTCAAACATATGATATTTTAATAAAAAATCATTACAGCTATTTTTGAGAAATTAAAAAAAATATCAGAATGTTTTCCATGTTAAGGGTAGCTTGTTCTTGAAAATCTTCGTGTTGCATCCTTGAAAGATGCTGGACTTAAATATCAAATTTGGTGTGTCGTTCACACACACACACACACACACACACACACACACACACACACACACACAAAGTGACCCTTTATTCCAATTTTTTATGGGGAGGGTTCAGGAGATCTGAAAATCTATATCTTTATCTTTACTTCAAGGATTAGGCATTCCACCTAGTCCGTCTTGCCATTCTTCACTTTACTCTCATCTTTTTCTGGGGGGTTTATGTTTATTAACTAAAAGTGATATTCTTTCTTCACTCATGTGGTTCATGTACACTTTTCAATTACATTTATTTTCTTCAATTTTATCATATAATTTATAAATATTCAGTTCTTCTCTAATCATTTCATTTCTTATTAAATCTAATCCTTTAGTCCTATAGTTCTCCGTAAGAAGCTCACTTCCATTGTCTGAATTTTACTTTTGTACTTTGACAAAAATCTATATTTCCTGTGAAATCCCGATTTCGACTTTTTGTTGGAATGCGGTACTGAATTACATTCTTTACCTATAATGCACAAACGACAGAGAAAATCAAAATTATATTGCTGCTTTAGAACACGAATAATCATTTGAGACAAGTACCTGACACTAATTCGTGTGTCTAATTGTAGCATAGGAGACAGGCCTATAATTAAAGCATCTTTACGTAGGTAAAACACAAACATGAAGATAAACCTTCTTGTGCCAGTGGCTTTTGCCAACACACAGATAATTTTAATTTCCAGCCTTAACATATGCAGCAACAAATAACAAAAAACTGTGGGAACAATGTTAATTCTTACTATCATGTGCGGAATACTTTCATCTGCCTTCCGGGAAGTGACGTCACAACTCGGGTGCTGGAGTTTACTTCACTGTGCTCGTAAAATGCTTTAATAAAATCCATTAGTCCATAAATCATTCCAGAAACGGCAACCACTCTAACCATTTATTTTCTTTGTTTAAATGGCCTACAAGACTGTTAAGTTTTGTTTTTGTTTCATTAAAAAAATCTTATGTGTTACACTCACATGACTTTCTCTACTCTTGTACGAACTATTTTTAGAAACGCTTATTCTCCATATGCTTCATGTTAATCGAGATATCGAGATGTTAATCTTATTGCTAATTTCCTTGTAGATGCAAGGGGAATTGGTAGGCTTTAAGCGCTAGTCAAATATTTTATGAGCTGGTTGCTATGTGGAGTGATAACGGATTCCAATTTGAGAAAAAGTATAAGTATTGGAAAATTTAAGGGAATAATAAGCAATATCTCGAAAATGGTTCATTCAACAAAAAAAAATGTATATGACATAAATTGTGTATTTTAACGCGATCTAAATTTTTTGTGTAGTAAAATTTTGTCTATCCCTTATGGTTTACCAGTTATGCAAAAGTCGTTCACAATGAAGAATAGTTTTGCAGACATTCCCAGAAATTTCAAGATATAGATTTTATTTGTCATGAAAATATCTTAAATATATGATATTTTAATCAAAATCGTTAGAGCCATTTTTGAGAAAATTAATATTGTCGAAAAATGTTCTATGTAAAGGGTAGTCTGGGGTGGGGGGATTTTCTTGAGAACCTCGTGTCGCATCTCTGGAAGATACTGAACCTAAATACCAAGCTTGGTGTTTATCCGACTGTTGGTTTCTGAGTTATGCTGTTCACATACAGACAGACGCACGCACGGACATGTTTCCAAAAATACTTTTTTTTGGATTCAGGAGGCCTCAAAACATGTATTTCTGGTGAAGTCTCGGTATCGAATTTTTGGGTGGAATGCAATACTTCCCCTACTTACTATACGTACTAGAGAAAGTAATAAATATCACGGAGGAACGCTTTGTAAGGGAAGAGATATAAATAAATTCAATTTAGCATCTTTGTTGAACGAGATTTTCTTCTTGTCGCTCTAACTTCTTACATTCTTGCTTGTTCTGCTATTCCTCGGGAGGCAACTTCAAGAGATGATGTATGACTCGATAATTCTTACTCTCTACCATAATATAACGTATGTTATTATTAGCTAAACCTTGTACTACTTGCTTTCATAGAGGGAATAGTTCTTTGCTTCTTTGAGATATACTCGAACATATTCTGAACGACTACTGTTGGGCAAACCGAATGAAAATTATGGAATTATTCGGTAGTTTCGAGGGCATTTGATGTTTCATTTGGTTTCCTAATTATACCTGCCGTGCTGAAAAAAGTGGTTTTCATTCGGTTTACCCAACCAATACGATTGGATAAATATAAGACCCTGCCATCTGCTTTACTACATCTAAAACAATGAATAACCCACTTTCCTATACCAGTAATGTTAATACTATTCGCAAATATAAACACAATGCTGCCATCTGCTGAAAAATTTTCAAACCAACTCATCCCCTCTGAATCTCACAATCACAACCTATTGTGTGTATGGTAGAATATATTCACCGATAACCATGCAATCATAGCTGTGAAGCAATTAGCAACTTAGATATCATATTAACTTAAATTGTTAAGACAAAATTAAGGATAGAAAATTAACTCATCTTAAGGCTGTCGTAATACCGTCGATTTGGGTGCGAATTACAGTAATAATAATTTCTTCATAAGTTTTCGCTTCACCCCTTGTAATTACATTTCAAAATAAATGTCAATAAAACCAATATCACTGCATAACGTAGGTAACAAAAGGAAAATATATAAATAAATCAAGCAAAGTAAAACTTGTTAATTCATTTAGGTTATAATAGCAGTGGTGAATTTTGAGGTTAAATTCCGGATTTGTGCCAATTACTCAATTACTTAACTGAACTCAGAGTAAAGTTATGAAGCGTTTAGAATAAATGCCTCAAATAATGTATTGTGTGGTGCAATACTGAATATGAATGTAGAAATGCTGTTTTGATAATTTTGTGAGTACTGTTACTACTGCCTAAGTTCTAATACTCTATAAAATGTATAAATGATACCCGAGCTTTATTTCTAATGTCATTCGCTTAACTAGTCTACGGATTCGTTAATAAATATACCGAGTGGACCATTTAAGTTGACACTGTACAATATCTCCAAAACTAAGCGTTGTAGAAAGGAATGTCTTTAATATGTTTCTTGATATTATGAGGGAAAAGTAAATGCCATTAGTCGTGTTTTGTTTGGAGTACGTTAAGATGTTTATTCTAGGGTCAATTTAATTTTTTTAAATGGGAACCTACGCTTGTTATGTTGTTTTCTCACTCATAAAAACTCTAAACAATATTTGTTTAAAGCACTTTGCAATTGTTCCTTCACCACGCAAATAACAACGAAAATTCTGAAATGGCTGTGTACGAAGGGCGCAATGACTGGTTGGACCATCCATGGACGGTCATTTGAGGGTCAAGCTATTTTTCGTAATTGGGAAACAACATTTTTTTTATTTTGTTTCCTAATTCCTTATTCCTCATCACAAAAAACACCTTTTTATTAACCATTTTCTAATGAGAAAGCAACATACAAAATGTATGTTCTCATTTTAAAAAATTAAATTGACCATAAAATGACCATCATAATGTTCTTCAAACAAAACACAATTATTGACATTTACTTTCCCCCATTATATCAAGCAACTTTTATTTAAGACATATATACAGGCTGGACCATTTAAGTTGAGGCTGTACAATATCTCCAAAACTAAGTGTTGTAGAAAGAAATGTCTAATAAAAGTTGCTTGATATTATGGGGTTAAGTAAATGCCATTAGGCTGTTTTATTTGGAGGACGTATGTATGTATGTATGTATGTATGTATGTATGTATGTATGTATGTATGTATGTATGTATGTATGTTTGTATGTATGTATGTGTGTATGTATGTATGTGTGTATGTAAGTATGTATGTATGTATGTGTGTATGTATGTATGTATGTATGTATGTATGTATGTATGTATGTATGTATGTATGTATGTATGTATGTATGTATGTATGTATGTATGTATGTAATGGATGGGATGGGATGGGATGGGTGTAATAAAAACATTGCACCATTTAGCATTGAAGTTTTCTTCTTATTGGCGCTGCATTGTGAAGATTGCAAATAATTGATATTAAATCTTGTAAACCATTTATTATAATTTTAGTTAAACAGCAACAAAAATAAATAAATCAGAGTAAAAAACGGTTAAAACTACTGAATAACTTTGGATTTTATTTGCATTTATTTATTCAATACACTCTATTAAAACAGCTAAAGTCAAATTGCTATTATGCTTCAGTACGCCAGTCCAATTTTGGAAATTATAATTACATTTCAGCCAACATAACCTAACGCAGCACATCATGATACACATTATGAATAATCCGAGTAATTAATAACTGCGTAATGTATAAATTTAACTTCATTGATCACTTAACAATTACAATTTTACGGCCAAAATCCGTTTCCAGACCACATTAACAGCGTGTTTACGTCTATGCCGCGAATATCATTTTAACGCAACGCAGAACTTAGTGATACTGTACAATCTCTATGCGACTATCGAATGAAAACTGTTTTCACTGTTACGACTACAGTTCAACATGTTTATACGAATGCCAAACCGAATGAAAACATTCGGTTGTTACACGAAACTATCGTTTAACAATCGATCGTTTACAACATTCGGTTGGCCCATCGCTACCTCTGGCTACTTATTTCGGCCTGGCGTATGGTTGGTTAGAGAGAAAGAGGGGTGGTAATCTCAGGTTAACGAATCGTTAGGAACTCTTATCAGACAAGGGTAAACATCTCCAAAATTCCCTCCTTCCTTTGAGTCCATGTGTGAAACTTTAGAAGATGCCGCTCGGTATAAAAGGAAGGCTGAGCGATATTAAAGCTAAGTCCCTTTACATTCCTTCCAAAAGATGCTTGGACTCAAAATTTACAGTAGCACCCCCATAAATAAACATTTTTGGAAAACACATAACACCATCGATGCAGAAGGGCCATTGCACCTTGACCAGCAGCAGTAATCTTGCTATCTCCATTTACTCCTCAATCTCATTCTCACTCGTCATCCTGCAACCCCATCCTTTCTACAAGCGGTTAAACCCATCGCGGGTAGGTATACTTTGCAACATCGGGCTGCCCTTAGCCTGCCAACATGATCGCTCGTTCTTCTATTCAGTTCTGTTCTGCTGTTTCTAGCGTGCGGGGAAGTAACCGTTGTCTACGCCAGGAAAGAAGGAAGTCCTGAGTTCGACACGTTAGCAAAGCGACCGCGAGAGGGAAGGGGCTAAGTTGCGTGGCTGCGAATCTGAGTGCCGAAGCACGAATTAAGGAACAACTAAATAAGTGACTAGAAAAGCGGAAGTAACTATATTCTTGATCGACAGATGTGTTTGAACTCTTCCTTTCATGCCACTTTGGTTGCGACATCAGAAGTTCAGTTATAATTTAGATGGAAGAGTTAGAGTTGTCATCGTCTCAGGAGATGACTCTACTTATAAAAGCATATGAAAAACTTTATCATCAAATTATTTTAAGAATTGAATTTATCAGAATTAAGCATCTTTGTTCCGTGCAAATCTAATTTACGCTGAAGTTATGACGGCGCAATAGCGCCTGAATAGCTGATCACATACACGCGTCTCGCATCTTTATGGTTATGACTTCCGCGGTCGCTATCATATGTTCATATTATCTTTGGTATAAGCATCGTTATACTCGTACGTCCTTTTATTTCCTTGTATTGAATGCTTGAATAAACATAAACTAGTTTAGTTGTTAATAGCGTTTATTAAATGTTTCAATAAAATCATTTACTTTGGTCTTTTTTCAAGTTTATCGTCCTTTAACCGGTTAGATCATATCGGACGATGGATGAATTGATGCTCAAATGAGCCCGAGGTCCATAGAGCTTAAAGTTAGCCGATATTCGTCTTTTCAGGATATGGGAAAAACCCCGGAAGAAACCTTATCCGAGTAACTCACCCTAACTGAGATTCAAACTCGGGACCTATTGAATGTGAGCCAAACCCGCTAACCCCCCCCCCCAAACCACTGAGGCGGGCTTACTTTGATTTATTGCATTTCCTTAAATAATTTAATAAAATGCCCGGTTTAGTTTAGTTGTTCTCATCGTATGCTTCTATAAGCACCTGTAATTTTTATATTTAATTATAAGGCTCTGTACCTTTCTTTTTTATATTAAATGCACATTTAATAAACGTTCAAATTAGCACATTTCTTTTCTTTTGTTGTTTGTATTTTATTTTCTTTCATTAAACATTAAACGTTTCGCTGAAAATGTACGAAGGAACTGTCTTGAGAATAATTCAACACCACTAGCAAAGTTAATGTGCAGTGACATCAGAAAAGAGCGCGCATTCCTTGTGGTGGGACTGCCCGTGGCCTTCGCTATATCGGAGGCTACGGCTTGGCCTTACCCGTCAGGTGTGATTTTCCCAACACCTATTGCCAAATGTATTTGCATTTCAAAGCGCATATTAAAAATAGAAGAAAAAAATGTTCATAAACTCTTTCAATGTAGTCTTTGAGATCCATATCTGGTTTAAAGGACAACATGCATACTTATGCTCCAACCGATATATTATTCCGGAACCAGTACATGGCGTAGAAATGTAATAAATGAGCTATAGGAGGAAAGGGGTTCATGTTTCACATTGCATATGCAGAAATAATAATAATGAAAATTGGCGGTATATTCACCACCTTAAACGTTAGGTACTTTACAATGCCTGGCGGAGGTTGAAGACTTCTTTAACAGCCGATTACAGGCAGGCAGAACCTTGAACGAAGCAACAGAATCTCCCTTTTCTCTTATCACTACTCATGTAAGCCTGGAATAAAACACGAAGCTAGACGAGCTGGCGAGCTAGACTACAATGGGTGCCGACACTTGTCTTGGGCCATGTGGATTAGGCTACACATTTTATAAGGCATGTTGAACGGTAACAGGCCCCGAGGAATCAAAATTTCACTGAAGGGATTGTGATTTTATTCCCTAAAATGGAATTCCCTTTCACTGTCTGAGATTTCAAGCCAATTACCCTGCTAAATGCGTATTATAAATTGTTTATGAAACTGAATACAGGTCGTGTGAATCCAATTGCATCCCACGTTTGTGGGATGGCACAGGTATGGTGCACCAATGTTGAAAATCTGCAAAGCTTTCGTAACGCGATTAGCTACTCTGATTAACGCACATGCAGAAGGGAAAGACTGTTATCAGTTTGGAGTTTAACAAATGCTTTTGACCGGGTTAATCATTGATACGTTTTTGAATGCATGCATAAGTTTGCAGTTTAATCATTGTTTATGAAGTCGTTGAAAGGGTTCTGTGCGGATGCCACCTCGAGGATGCATAGAATAGAACGCTGACATCCCGAATTGTTATCGGTACTTCTGTTCAGTGGGAATATTATTTGTTAATGATGTTATTAACGCCGGGACTAGAAGATGTTTCCAAATACCAATAAGTAGTTTATTATGCAGACGACGCCAGTATTTTGGTACAGCGCACTGAGGCCTTCCGAGGATGGACAAAATCATTTTCGACTATGATCAAGCTTCCAAAGCGAAATTAAACGCAACCAAATCGTTTATCACCCCCTAGGTGCTTGGAGTGGGAATGAAACTGATGAATATCACTGACCAAGAGGAGGAAAAAGTCTTAGGCATGCTGTTGCTGCCGCAATTCACTGAGATGATAGGGAAGTATTGGAAGGTGATTGTGAATAAGGTGTGACACAACCTCTGAAACCTTAAATCCTAACTTAAATCTTATGCAGAGAGGTATGCTAGGTTAATGTAATGGTACTAAGCCCAGATTCTTGCAGTACGTTCGAGAGTTGATGCCAGAATTGAAATGATCGTTGGGTATTACCTACGGCGCGTATACATGTTTCGAGTCGCAAGAACTCAACTGCGCCTGATAATTAAGGAAAGAAGTCTAGGATTAATAGCTGCAGGCTTAAAATGCAATTTTTGGTTGTTAAATATGTATTTCAGGTGCACAGAGGTGATGATTTGGAACTCGCGAGACAGAATATTGAATGCACCCGAGCCCTTCGACCGATTCTACGTTGGTCACAGCTCATGCCAGCAGATGCAGTGAGATCGTCGGAGAGCATAAATGCACGTGTACTATACAGGTCTGTGCTGCAAGCGAAAGCCACAGTTCCACATGCGACTAAATACCCATAGCCACCTTGGAAACGATTATAGAAATCTTAGGATGGAAGGCATACCCTCGGAGTGGTTGCCAACCGTCACAGAGTAAAAAATGTTTCGGCACAATGCTATAACCTCTCCTTAATGCAAGCGGTTTGTAGAACTCGACACGCTGGAGCATAGACTTACGGACTGTAATGGTGCGAAGCAGTTGCGGACCTGGGCAGATGCACAGTTACAGAAGCAAGTGCCTGAATACTCAGGCCAAGAGAGACCCAGGGAGTTGTTAAGTTTTAAAGTCTCCAAACACAGGAATTCTGTTAAGAAAGTCCAGCTGGTAATAGTATTGTACTATTGCAGTGTGGAAAAGAAATAGCGGTCTCCAATGGGGCTTCAGTGACTTCTTCGAACGTTGGAGAGTATACCTACATACGCCTATCATTATTCGTTTGGCTAACAGCAGTTACTGTAAAGCTTATAGTGTGTGGGCTCTTCTTACATTACTGTAAAAACATATATTTGTTGGTGTTGTTGTTTTAAGTATGTACTGACCAATCCTGTCAATGCTCTTTTTCTTTCTTTCTGGACTGTTAATATTATTTTGACAAGTAGTTTTGACGCTACACTATATGCAATCTCATTTCTATTTGACTGCCGAGCTGAGTGAAAATACACACTTAAACAATACTATGGATACTCTTTAGCTCCGCTGATGACGTGCGTGCGCGATTGACAAACCCTTCACTCGTTCTAGGTCCCGCTTGCTACTACGTTCGCTCCACCGAGCAGAAGTAGTACACTCTCCTGCTTCCCTGCACTGAACAACAGAGAAAAAAGCTAGTATAATCGAGATCCAGCTGATTAAGTCTTTACTACTCAGCGAGATACATAATCTGTCCATGCAACTCTAATAAAAACGTATAAAAACAAAACATGACTGCAAGAAATGTTTAATTTTCGAAATCTTCAATAGTTACTGTGTTTATGTTTGTTGACGTTAGCACTGCTTAAAATAAATAACAAAAGAATACACATTAATACTTTTTTAGCATAAATATATGCTTCGCCACAGTCCCATCAAAACCTATGCGGCCAATCAGTGTTTACTCAACCAGGGCTCGCCTCTCTTTTACCACAGATTTGGTAGTGTGGCAGGAAAGGTTTCGAATTTACAATTAGGTAACCTTCGGTTTTAAAGTCCCGGTCAGAAATGGTCATTGCTTTATGCAACTGAGCTAGGACCCGAGATCAAGTACCAACATTTTCTAAGGCCACAAGTATTTACGACTGTATACTATACCTTTTTCAATATAAACTGAAAGCAGAAGTAAAGAAAACTTAAATGTATCACTCCGCCGAGCACATGGCATCACCACGTGGAGGATGACGGGAACTAAGATCCGAGAGAGGAAATTGCTTCAGACAGAATGCGAATGCAGTATATTGCGCAACTTGGGAATAATTAGCTTTTAAACAATGTATGTCTTATTCCTATATTTTGCCTTACATACTAAACTTCTAACACATAATGCTGAAAGTAGACAAATAAAAGTTGTATCTGAACAGTTCGGCTACTGTGATTAAACTGTTCTTAACTTCAGGCTTTAGAAATCATTAATTTAATGACTAATATCAATATACCACCTTTGTTTTAATCTTTTATGAGTCAACAAGTTAAATAACGATTAGCACTATAGATTAAAACACAACAGAAAACAAACGCGACCCAAGCTATCCGAGTAACAATTCTGCATCACTGACAAAGAAGTTCAATTATTGCTAAACAAGGGCCAACCATATTCTTTGTCGATTAAAGGTGGGTACTTTTCACAGACTTTGTTAAAAGCATTTAACACAATTGTCTTCTGTCCATTTCCCTCGTTATGATTACCACAGTGGCAGAAGATTCTCAGCCGGAAACCGGAAACGAACTGCAGCACCTGCACATAGGCTCTTAAACCCTCTGCTATAACGGTTAATTTAGTTATAGGTGAATCTGAACAAACACATTTAGTTTCATAAATTGAGTGTTCAACAATAATGAGTGTTTTAAATTTCTCTGCACGAGAATAACCACAAAATGTTACGATCTGAACCGAACTACTTTTTGTAGAGGAAGAGATGACATACTAAGCGGGAAAGGTTGTAGTTTGTCCACCAATCAATGAGGTGCTGTCTTGTCACGTGGTTTTGTGTACTTCTCCTTTCAGCTTATAATGAAAAAGATACAGTTGTGGATGGATCCACTGGAGGCGCGTTACGGATACACGGCTAAGCGTAAACATATCGGTTGCGCACACGGCCTTCGTTGGTTACAGTGGAACAGTAGGCCTTCAACGATGTTTAGTGAGAAAGGAAAGTAGGTACGTATTATAGAGGGGTACAGGTTTCGTTTACATCGAACTCTTAAGTGGTGAATTCAACGATGGTCATGATGTAAAAAGACATGCAAACCATATCTGAAGATTGATGCAACAGGTACTACTTGTGAACAAAACACTTCCTACAACCATTCCGAAGTTTCTGCTGATGACTTAGGTAGCTCAAATAATAAAGATGTAATTTTAATTAGAAAAAATTGTACTCTGCTTGTTTGAGACATCATAAATTTCCAAGGGACCTATTGCAATTGCTCGCGATTACACCTCAGATCTAAGCAACTTATCGAAATTGTTTGAAAATTAGTTATTTGTTAATAACGTCAGGAATAACATTGAGGATTGTGACAGTAAGAAACTTGTTACTTTTAATATAATGTGATACGTTATTTATGGATGATACTTTTACCAGCTGCACCTCCCTGTTTAAGCAACTCTTCCTTGTTCATGGTTTTACATACCGTTATTTTGTTTTTATTGTCAAGCATGTCTCTTGATACTAGAAAAACGGCCTTCAACATCTGAGTAATCATTTGCCAGCCAGTTTTTCTCCGAGGGCTGTTTATGTTGACTTTGAAGTGGCTATTCATTTCTCTGTTCTCGCTATTTGAGCAACTACAGCTCTGAAAAACTGTCGTTTCCACCTTGGACGATCATTGGGTCATGCAAAGAAATATACTAGCCAGGGTGATATTTCTTACTTCTTAAATGCTTTCTTTAGCTTCCTTTTTCTCATCTTGCGACGTAAACGATTGTTTCGTAAACGATATTATGGTCATTTAACCAGACAACAAAGCTGCACGTAAGTTTTCAAATTGTGTGTTAGAACAGTACATCAAACCCGAATGTAAATTTCCACCATCACTTTGGTCAAAATTCTCCTCTTTTCTGACATGAACGACAGATTTGTGCAAAAGTTTTCCTTGGAAGCGGAACGGCATGTTCTGTCATTCACAACCGAGCATAATTCAGTTTGGATTAGTCATCAGTGAGGTACAAATCACCGCTTACATAAAAATCTGACGTGTTACACTTATATGACTTTCTCTACTCTTGTACAAACTATTTTTACAAATTCTTATTCTCCATCTATTTCATATTCATCGAGATAAACATTTGCAGAAATGATCTTTTGACATGCAAAGAGAATTACATTTTACACATAGCGACCAGTTCTAAAAATATTTGAATATCGCTTAAGGCGTACTATGTTCCCCTTGTTTTGTAATTGCAAGGGCAATATAGAAATACAGTAGCCTTTAAGCATCAACATATATCTCAATAGCTGGTTGCTAGGTGCAGCTCCATTCTCTTTGCCACAGATTAATACTCTTTGCATATCCAAGACAAAAAAATTAATAGCGAATTCCCATTTGAGAAAGTTATTGAAAAAGTTAAGGGGATAGCAAGCAATATCACGAAAATGGTTCACTCGACAACAAAAATATATATGACATAAATTGTGTATTTTAACGCGATCTACATTTTTTGTGTAGTAAAATTTTGTCTATCTCTTATGGTTTACCAGTTATGCAAAAGTCGTTCACAATGAAGAATAATTTTGGAGACATTCCCAGAAAATTCAAGATATACATTTAATTTGTCATGAAAATATCTTAAACATATGATATTTTAATCAAAATCGTTAGAGCCATTTTTGAGAAAATTAAAATTTTCGAAAAATCTTCCATGTAAAGGGTAGTCTGGGGTGGAGAGATTTTCTTGAAAACCTTCGTGTCGCACTCCGGAAGATACTGAACCTAAATACCAAGTTTGGTGTTTATCCGACTGTTCGTTTCGAGTTATGCTGTTCACAGACACACACACACACACACACAGACATAGACACACACACGGACATGTTTCCAAAAATGCTTTTTTTCGATTCAGGGGGTCTCAAAACATGTATTTCCGGTGAAATCTCGGTATCGAATTTTTGGGTGGAGTACAATACTTCCCCTACTTACTATACGTAGTAGAGAAAGTAAAAATGATTAGTCTGAATATGAGAAACATCAGACGAAACGAGAAAACAGGGACAAGGAAGAATTTCTTCAGAAGAAAATGATCCAATTTAGACAAGGCGAAATAAGCCGTAGTGCACTTAGTAACCAGTCCTCAGTCTGGGTAAGAATGTGCGATAAGCAACTCGGCTACCTCAATGATGAAGGGGATACGGGACTCGGGTAGTCTGGTAAAGAGCGCGTGTACGCAACTAGGATATATTTTCGTTTATCCGCAACTAGTTTACACCGTATTTACGCTATTCTGTGCGGTTTCTAAAACTACTGTCAGTTGAAAATAGCCTGGGAAGTATTCGTAAACTGTTTATTTTGGCAACACTCATGGTTGAATACTACGTATAAATTAGAATGTTTATGCAAGCGTGTAATTTAACTTACCTTTCTACTTACACGACAGCTATTGGGCATAAAGACTATCATTAATGTAATTCATAATCCTATCAATTGACAAACAGAATACTTCTTCTGTTTGGAACTTGCTTGTAAGTTTGTATCTCCTTGTTTTTATGATTTTTAATTGCTTAAAGTGAATGATAAACAGAAACCAATTGCATAAATTGTTATAAATAATTAATAATAGTAATATAAAGTTTGTTTTAATTATAATAATGGTATTAATATATAAAAGTAGGTACCGAATAGGATTTTTTACAATAAATACTCGCAAATCTTTACTGAATGTACTACTGGCATAATTGTTGATTACCAAATAAAAATATTATATGAGCTTACTTAATTATTTAAAAGTATAAGTATTAAAATATACTTAAATTTTAGCAAACAATTTATTTTCTTTCCTTTTGTCTCAGTTAATTCAATGATGAAAGCATCCGTACTCGATATTTAGTGTCAGGCATAACATCATGTTGTACGGCGGTGAGAGATAAGAGTGGCTGGTCATTGCGCCTCGCTTCTACCTTCGTCGAGTGAAACAGTTCGTTATAGGTGTGTTCTACGACAGTCATATTAACTTTTAGCAAATGAAATGAGATTTAGAAGGTCCATTTGTGGGGTTTTAAACATTTTGAAACAGTATTTTCTGCTGTACTGTTAGCCTATTTATAATCATGTATATATTAGATTAATTAGTGTAATATCAGAGTATAACTCTGGCACTATATAAATAAGCTGCATGTATTTTATTTAATATTTTGTTAGATGTATTTCAGTAATGTATAAGACGCATGAGTTCCACTTCGAAGTTAGCAAGACACGCACAAAGACGAGGAGAAACGTTTGCTAGGAACAAGGCTCTTTTTATCAACGCTCGGTGCAAGAAAGACTTACGCAACCGACTCTTAAGAAATCCGTAAATAAACTGCAGACATGGGAATCCTGTAGTGTTTCCTCAAATGTCATTTCGAGAGGACAAAATCGCCCTCCAAATTTGATCAAACTCGCGGTTATCGCTAACCGATGAGAAAATTCACAAGAAAAATTCAAACTACCGAGGACATATAAGCTACTGGGGGAACATTGAAATCAGTCGCTTGGTGAATTCCTCGTGTGACGAACCTGCATCACTTCACAGTAAATTTGCCGCCAAAACGAACAATTAAATAACAAAGAAATATGTGATAATCGTGTGCACGAAGATATAAATCGATTGAAAGTGATATAATAAAGTAAGTTCAGTACTTCACCGAAAATAAGTGCTAACATAAAAGTGGAAATGCGTCATAATGATAGTAACAAGCGACAAGTATTGTATGAATGAATGGTATATTGTCTACTTTGTACTTAAATGCAATTTATACAACGTTTACAATACAATGGAGTTGCTTATTATTTCTCTTCTCTTCTGTTGTATATATAATGGGGAAGCATATTTTTCCACTATTTACTTTTTTGCGTTGTTACCCTTTTTCCGCATTTTTCTCCAATTTGCTTCACGTCTCTTTTAACCAATTTAACCTAATTTTTCCTACATATTTTCCTGCTTTCTCCATATATTCATTTGATGTTGTATTAAAAACCTTCCTAACTTTTAGCTGTATTGGTAGAGTTTTCCATTTCTCTAGTATTAAATCCTCTCTTCCTTTGTCCGTTTCCTCGCATTCCAAAATATAATGCCAATGTTCATCACATTTAATACATATCTCCCCCTTCTTCTACCTGTTAGACAAATTAAATTAATTACACCTGTCCTCGCCTATGCGTATGCATTCTGGCCTCTTTGTGGCATACTTCGATGTATCTTTTTTTGCCCCATTTCGTTTCTAAATATCCAAAATCTATTAATGACCTTCTTTCCCTGAAACTACTTATAATTTATTGCTTTTCAATATCCTTCACTCTTGTTCTAATTTCTTTCCAGAAACCCTTACTTTTGTTGTTCCTTTCTGCCCATGTTTCCCCCATTCCTGTTTCTTCCAATGTTGTCGGTATATTGTGCATCCAAGTTTCCTTTTTTTCCCCATTTTCTGCTGTAAACCAAGCATTGCTTTAGTACCTCATTTTCCTCTAGTAGCTTTATTCTGAACCGGTATTTGATTGCCCTTTCTACCATTTTGCGTTTAGCTCCCACCCTCTCTAGTTCTGCTTGTGCTACTCCATTCGGTGAACTTCTTGGTAATACTAGGCTTATTTTGCAAAAATTCCTATCTATAGCATCTACATTTTCTCATCCTTTTTCCAACCCCCATAACAAGTATTGTAAAGAGTATAACAATTTGTTCTTCATATGACGTATTTTTATAATTAAATACTTGAGTTATATTTAATTTGTGTCTTCAATGTCCTTTCGTACGTTCCATACTTTTGAGATCTCAAAATTCAATGCGAATTCGATAAGTAAATACCGACAGTAGCCGAGGTCCAGCAACAAGTCATCGTAGAAATCTTCACCACTTCGTAGAAAGAACGAAGCAGTAGGGTAAGACACGAGACTGTATTCGCCGGCTCCATAATTAATAATAATCATAATCAGAGTTGAGCGTATCTGATAAAACGCAGGAGGCGGCCGCAATTTATGAACAGATAAATAAAACGATTTTAATCAGTTATCCAAATGTCCTTAAAATGGTTAATTATTATACGTATATGGTACATTTAAATCGTATTAGATGGTGTGGAAAGGGCGTAGAAATCTATATAACTGCATTAGAAACAAAAATCGCTCTAATAACATGTCACATTATAATGAATAGCCAGTAGGTTAAGTCGCATGTAATAAAAGAATGAAAATTGCGCATACTAGAACACACTCGGGAAATTGAGTGAAAAGTTAAATGGTTCTCGTTATTATACACCATCATTTAGAACTTATGTGTTTACAGTCTAACTCAAAGTTTTTATTTAATAGCACAAAAACCGACGTTATTGCATGCTGTCAGTTTTGGTAAATGCTTGACATTAAAAACTTCATAGCGTTCATGTATCAAATGGATAAATAATGTAACATGAAGCCCGCCGCGCCAAATTTTCGGAGCCATTGTGGGAGCGGCTGGTTGCGGTTTCTTGTAAAGCGAATGTCATCAGCAATTACTCAAAAATTTATAAGCAATAAAAAATTCTAGGTTGTAAAGGAACAACAAGTGAGGAGTCTAGCTGAGGTGTTGCAACTATCACGGGTGTGCTTCCAAGTGCGACATATGGAGAGTGGGGCGCAAATTGAGATAAATGAAGCGTTGTTGCTAAGACGAACAACCAGTTGTACGGAGCGATTCGGAAACTTCAGTTTGCATCCGTGAAAAGACACGGCCACTATTCAAGTGCGTTTGGCGGGAGCTATGACAGCTAAGGGAATCGGAGAAGACAGCTACCTCACTACTGTCCGTTCCAAACCAGAGTTCCTTCTGAAGTAAACAAAAGCACGTGCTCCTGCTTTTCACGAACCTAAGAACATACTCTTACGCCAAAGTAAATAGTTCCTTAATACATGTATTGTATTATGAAATATTAGCGCAGGAAAGGTATAGAAATGTACATTTTATTGCGGTTACCATAAGAACTCATTGTTAAGGGTAATGGATATATACTAACTGTTAGCAGATTACAAAATATGATTTTCGTCTGCTGTTGCGCTAACGTCGAGAGTATCTTGCTTGTTAATACCAACTGTATGCATGACTGCCATTCTTTTGCATATACAAGAAATGCGACAATGAATTCCCAGAGGTGCTATCTGAGTACCAAATAAACACTTTAACACAGGAAATATAATAAGCGAACAGGCATTCATAATACGCAGTCACACGTGTGCTCAGTCCAGTTCAAATCTTGTGATTTAGTCAGTTGGTATTTGAGTTCACATGGCAGAGAAAACTGTGCGTGGTGGGAATAAACTGTTCAAACACAAAAGCGGGAAACAGTTAAAAAGTGGCGAAAAACAAACAGCTCTTCATATATTTAACTCACTATTAGAAAAATACCCGACACTTGCATTAGTACATATTACGAAACTAATATAGGATTTTACAGGCGTTTCAATGAGAAGTGTAACCAAAGCGATCAGGGAATATAAACAGACATAACAGAACATAGAAGAGGATAAAATGTAGGAACTTGTTTTAAGTGCGACAGTGCTGTGGAATTGTGAATAAGCTTGTCATTATTTTGGAGAGTAGTTCTGATTCCGATATGGCAGCTGATTGCCCGAGGATGATTAACGTAAGTAAAATGTTCATCTCGCATGCTTATAAAATCGATTGTTACTTCAGGTTGCATTTTGAACTATGATTCTCACGCAGGGCGCGTTTTTATAGATTTAAACAGTGTTCAACAAGCACGTGAAAGGGGAACAAGCAGTCATTAGGGGTGGGGATTGCAACTACTTTCGCGCGGATAATACAAAGAGTTTGTTTTCAGTGAAAGCCTCTCTGGTTTGGAATGGACAGTAGATAGAGCTGTTTATCACACCTTATCGAACTCGCAAACTATGTTTACTTGTAAAAAGTTTAGCGTTGCACTAGAATGGAATGCAGGGACAGCAATACCTGTACAGTATGGGTTAAAAAAATCCCAACTCTGTGGCGGATTGCGTTACAGGCTTGTGTCATCCCATTATCAAGCGGTTGGTAACACTAGCGTACCAGCTCCATTACATCTCGTGATGTGCAGTATAATCTCAGCTATACATTTTCAAATGGAGTAACGTATGAGGGCGGCACTGAAAAGTTTTAGAAACTCAAACAAGAATTAGTTTTAAAAATTTTAAATGGTTTTATTGATTTTCAAAATATTCCTCTTTAACATCAAAGCATTTTTGCATTCGATGAAACCAGTCACTAAAGCCATGATACTACCCTTCCTGAGACATTTCAGAAACCATGTTTATAACGTTCCACTGCTTCAACTGATGACGAAACAGTGATTCCATGCATTTTACCTTTAATTTTTGGTAACAGAAACAAATCACAACGTACTAGGTCAGGGTTGTAGGTGGAGGGTCCACAGTGCTGACCTACAGGGCACCCAGATTCTCAGTTGTTTTGCTGTATGCGACGATGCGTTATCATGATGTAATTTTCTTTTTGGATCTTTTTCACCAACTTTTTCGAAACTTTGCTGTAGGTAGACATTTGTGTACCAATCCGCAGTAACGGTCCGTCTATTTTCTATAGTAACATGATCCTTTTAGAAAAAAAAAAACAAAAAACTAGCAACCATCTTCTTACCAGCACTGCGAATTCGTCGGACTTAGGTTCTGTTCGAAAGACCCATTGAGCCGATTGAATTTCCTTTTCAGGATCATAACAATAACTCAAGATTCATCACCAGTAGCAATATTCCAGACTAAATTTGAAGTGCCGCCTTCGAATTTTTCCATAGTTTTTCTGCACCAGTCAATGCGTCGTTGTTTTTGATCGGGAGTCAGTTTATGTGGAATTCATCGATAACAAAGTATTCTCACCCAATGTCTGTCGATCTTCTACAGGCATTGCTCGAACAGTGGCAATATTTTCATCAGTAACAGCAGTTCTTGGGTGTCCTTCACGAAATTCATTCATTACTAAAGCCCCTTGTACACGATCAAACCTTTTTTTCAATTCAAGAGTTTATAAGAAAAATTGTAAAACATGTTTCAATATGTGACAAGATTGGACAAGACTTGACAGTGTCATAAATGTGTATTTACAAGTTGTCTTTTTTCAAACTGAAACCCTTCAGAACACATTAATAAATAATTTATCACGCACAAAGCAATTTACTATTCGCGTCACGGTATAACAGTCCGCAATGAAATACTGTTCTATACCAATATTATGTAGCACTTTCATGTATTATATCCAATGAAATCACATTATGAGTGTGGAATACAATGGAAATAACACCAACTGATAGGTTAACCACACTATATAACATTGCATTAATGTATACTTACTTCGGAAATCTGCCTGGCAATTATTTCTTCGTATGCCTTCATCAGCTACATCTTGTGGTAACCCACAGAGTCCTAGATATACGGACATGACCAGCTTATGTATAACCTAATAAGTTCGCATACAACATACCTTGGCCGGATAGCCATTTTTGTTTATTTTTCGCTTTCCGCGATAATGCAGATTTCGTGACGCACTGTAAGTACTCGTATTTCATTGGCTAAAGCCATCAAATCATTGTCAAATCTTTGTACGTTTAGAGCATGTCCTTGTTTGCTTTCAAGACTTTAAAAGAGTTTAAAGTATTGGAAGCAATTTGACAAGAAAAGTTGTAAAGTTGTGACAACTCTTGAAAGGTCTTGTAAAGTATTGAATTTGACAAACATTTGATCGTGTACAAGTGGCTTAAGAAAAAACCGATCTGTTTTGAATTCGCTGTACCAATTATAAATTGTTACCTTAGATAGGGTATCTTCGTCAAACGCATTTCTAAGCCGATTTTCACATTGTTTAGGCGGTAATGACCATTGAAAATCGTAAAAAGTCATAACCTGGAAATGCTCTCTAATCAAATTCCTTTTTGGGTGCACACAAAATCTTTAGATGATAATTAACAAATTATTACAGCAAATGGAACAAACTATACGGCAATCAACTTGCAAAACATTAGAATACAGCTATCAAATATAAACAAATTTGATTTGTTTTTAGAAGCATGGCATTCTAAAAATTTAAAGTCGTGTATTATTTAGTATAAGAAAGCCATAAATGAAGCAAACACTTAAATGAGAGACATAACGGAGCATCTTGAGTACTTACGTGCATACTAGTGCTGTTATTCATAAACAAAACATTCATAGTAATGGTGTTTACCATCAAAATAATAGCGTATCTAATCTAGTTTATATTTTTAATTTCACAATCAATTCAATTACACTGGTTAAAAGTATCTCAATATTTCTTTGCTTCTTTGATATTCCCACGTAGTCTACATAGTCGATTATATACACTTAGCAAAGAAACGCTGTCATCGTTTAGGATTTGCGTTGACAGAATAATTTCTAGAGCTTGAATTAATTGCTTCATGTAAACTGGAAACACTTTCTTTATTTATGTCTACTTCATCAGTATCATCAGATACAACTTGGGGAAGAATGACCCTGCACGAGCGTACTTTGTACATGTGCATAGCAATAATGCGTTCCGAAAATATTGATGCCTATGCGCAACATGCCTATTATTTTGTGTAGCTGCGAGGATACGTAAGTTAATATATTTCATACATGGGGACCAGGAACATACATGGAGACCTAATGGTATTTTAAATATTTGGAGGGCTTTAATTACATTTCCCACTGCACATAATGCGTTCTCTTAACTGCATATAAATACGAGATCTATGCAATTTAGATTTTAAATCTCACCTCAGTATGCAATTTGACTGGGTTGGATAATCGCCCACCTCTGCCGTGCATACATAGGCGTGAGGCCGGCAGGTCCTTCATGGGTTTAGCGCTACGTGTTTATTATTATTATTATTATTATTATTATTATTATTAAATTTGATTGCTTTGTTTACATAAAATTAATTTAAATTGTAAGAATGGGAGTATATATAAGCCCTGTATATGAATGCCTACTGATCTCTTTACGTTCGCGTCATGTACGAAAAATGTATTTACTTCAAAGCATTTATCACGTCTTTGTGACACGTTTTATCTGTTGCCTATGAAGTATGGTAAAGGTCATTTACAAGAGTTACATGTCCAGCATGTTGTACACCAAACGTGTGAGGTTACGAAGGAAATAAATCAACCCTCAGAAGTCGTCGTACAGGGGCACTTCCAGTTATATGCCACCGCGGTACAAAGATTTATTTACGTAGGTTTGCGTCATTAGAAGGAAAGATAATGCATGCATAACTACATGTAGGCCAAGGATGAGACACGAACCACATCCCTCCCACATCAGTGGCATCATCATCGGCATCTCCTCTGCAGATTCCTCACAAGGGAGTAAGTACAGTTTTACCTGACTGACTGGTTGTTACCTGCTACGATTTAAGCAGGAATGGGCTTAGTAATGGAACATAGAAATTCTGCAATAATGGATTAGAGCGGCCGAGAAAAACTTCAGTCAATATTCCGACAGAATGGAGCCAGGAACATTCTATACATGCTACGTCCCTAAACGCTAATGAATGCTTCGTCATAATTTGTAGTTATTCACCTTAATTTATAAAGGGAGAAAATTAGTTTACATTATTGTTTGCCCAGAACAACATTCAAAACTTCTCGACTGGTTTTGATAATTGCTTCGGTAAAGAAAAGCTCATTCCTTCCGGATGGTTTTAGAATATTATGCAACATTTCCAGTATTATTGAAAATAACGATCAGGGCCTTCATCCGTTCATTTAACAGCGTGTTTTAGGATACTCGGAACCGAGCGAGTTGTCTCCGCGGTAGCGTGTGAGGCTCGCACTTGGAAGGTTCCGAGTTCATCTCCTGTTGACCGCCCACTCTGACTTGGGTTATTCGTGGTTTTCCCTGATCAATAGGCGGTTTGTCTTCTACCACGATTTCTTTTCTCTTATTTTCCTTTCGTTCCGTTTCCTTCTCATGCTTCAGGTGTGTTTTCAGGGTTTGCAGTGTAAGGCAGTACCGGACAGATGGCAGTTGCAAGGATAGAGTATTCCCCTTGGATATCAGAGGGTTGTCTGGTTCTATGGATCGTTCGTTGACCACTCTTGGCAGCTCCGGCAGTGGATCGTATCTTCGAGCTGGAATTTTTAGAGACTTCTGCGCGTCTCTTTTGATGTCTGTCGGTTGCCTGTGGCTCCTTCGCTTCATCCTTACATCTTGGGAGTGGTAGCCGCGATATATCTATGTAGATTGCGAAGCGCCTGGTATCTCCCTCCGTTACCTCCGAGCGAGGTGGCACAGGCGGTAGCGCGTGTGACTCGCATTCGGGAAATCGTGGGTTCGATTCTCGTGGCCAACCTTCCTAACCCATGGGTTTTTCGTGGATTTCTATGGCCGGTAGGCGTATGCTGGGAAGGTAAATTACATTCCCCGAAAATTTCCTGTCCCTGCGTTTCATCTCCTTTCTCATTTCGCTTCACGTTTCATCTGCTTCGTTGTTTGATGGTTGCAACTGTCGGTGGGAGCCTTGCGTTACATGACAGGGGAAAAGGATGCTCTCTGTGCCACTTCATCTCCGAGTCCCGCCCCCCCCCCCAGTGGAGCCGGAGTTTTAACCTGTAGGGACCCTGCATCTGTTGTGTCGTGTACTGATTCGGCCGCCCTCTATTTCCTCTCACTGCATACCTCCCTCCCGAGGGCGTTCCGTTAGAGGCCCAGACACTAAAGATTTTTATTCGAGATGCTAAGTTCCAATCTTGTTCATAAGTTCGTGTCTTTAGAAAACGGTGCTTCATCGGGGAATAGTGATATAAAGATGTTTTGTGAGTAGGTATACAAGTTGTTTATGTTCTTCATTTAGACGGTTCTTTTGTGAGGATGCCTTTATGGGGCCTGTTTGCATTCACGGATATTTCTTGCATTTTGAGAAGTATTCTTTTGTGAGACGATACCTAAGGGAATTTTCTACCCTTGGATATTCCTTTGATTTCGAGGAATACTTACGTAAGGTTGTTCCTTTCATCTTGTCGCAGAAATACTTTTTGAAATGCCGCTGCTAATAAGTAAAAGGTGGGTAAGTGAACCCTTTGTAACATTCAAGTAATACATGTATATCAGAAACACTGTTTCCTTCACTCTTAAAGATGTAAACTATAAGACATTTAGAAAACTTTTAATATATGTTGAGGGTATTGGAAGCATTTGAAATTAAAATTATTCTTTCTCATAATCATGAACATTTATTAGGGCTATTTTGGTGTCCTAATAAATATTATAGGAATTTGAGCGATTAAGCTGTAAAATCGTGCTGAGAAACATTATTAGTGATTAATGTACGTTTCTAGGGCATCTGGTCTATCCATGTAACAAATTATCTCACGGTTAAGGACCTTATTCACTCCCAATACATGGTACTTCCAAACTTTCTAACGAAGGGTTAAGCAGGTAGGAAATTCGCACCTGCCTCATATTCTAGCAATTTCTTTCTTTTTATTTTCCCCCTTTCTTTTTTACTTTCTCTACTACGTATAGTAAGTAGGGGAAGTATTGCATTGCACCCAAAAATTTGATATCGAGATTTCACCGAAAATGCATGTTTTGAGGCCCCTGAATTCCAAAAGAAAGAATTTTTAGGAAAGATACATGTGTGTGCCTGTGTGTCGGTGAACAGCATAATTAAACAACAAAACCTCGTAAAAATACCAAACTTGGTATTTAGATTCAGTATCTTTCAAAGATGCGGTATGAAAATTTTCAGGAAATCCCTCCAGACTACCCTTTACATGGAACGTTTTTGGAGGATTTTGATTTTTTTAAAAAATGGCTCTAACGACTTCGATCAAAATATCATATGTTTCAGATACTTTCATGGCAAATGAAATGAATATCTTGAATTTTCTGGGAATATCCCCAAAAGTTGTCTTCATTCTGAATGAATTTTGCATAATTGGAAACCGTAAGAAATAGACAAAACATTTCTTCACAAACAATGTAGAGCTCGTTAAAACACACAATTTATGTCATATACATTTGTTTTTGTCAAGTGAACCATTCCCAAGATATTCCTTGTTATTTGTTTGAATTTTCCAATACGTATACTTTTTCTCAAATAGTTATTCGTTATTCTCTTTTTTTTAATATCCTGGTAATGAAAAGAGAATGAAATGCTCCACTAGCAACGAGCTCCTAAAATATTTGATTATCGCTTAAAGCCTTCCATATTCCCCTTGCACCTACAAGAAAATTAGTAAATTCTCAAATGTTTATCGCGATTAAAATGGAGTAGATGGAGAATAAGCGTTTGTAAAAATAGGTTGTACAAAGTAGGGAAAGCCATGTGAGTGTGACACATCAGAGTTTTAAGTTTAACGTCCCTCAACCTGGTTTAGTCATATCGGACGATGAATGAACGAATGAAATGGTACAAATGATCCTCGAACGTGTCGCGAACTTGGAGTTACTCGACATTCCTGTTCTTAGGATAAGGTAAAACCCCGAAAAAACCTTATTCGGGTAACTCACCCTAACCGAGATTCGAACTCGGGACCTCTTGAATGTAAGGCACAAACGCTACCTCCATACTACTGAGGCGGGCAGCAAATTTTCGATCAGGATTTTATAAAATGACGTTAATAAGAGTATGAAAGCAAACATTGTAAGAATATCCTCGGGCTAGAAAGTATTTAACTGGCTGTAATTATTTGATTGTTATACAGTTTGTATCTTCCTCGTTTTCTTACACTATTACATCATTTTCAAAGCGTTCGGTTTATTTGTGTGTGTATGACGGAAGAATTGTTTATGTTTTTCGATTTAATTTTAAGTTCTTTGAATATTTTCAGGATTTCTTATTTTGAAGATAATTGCGGTATTATGACAAATTCAGTCTTAAGAATGAAACTAATTAGAGACTGAAAACGATACACATGATAAGGTCACTATCTGATTGTAATAATTGTCGATTGATTTTAATAACACTTGTTTTTACTAATTGATAGCTAAAAAGCACAGCAATGTTGGTTGTTCTTTGTACAATGGCACAAACGCTCCTTTTTTAGAAATAATTTTTTTTGGGGGGGGCGGCTTTCGTGCAAGGACCAATTAGTCATCAGCTTGTCATATCTCTTGCTTGCTTGATAAATGACGTCCTTTAACCGGGTCATATCAAACGGTGAGTGAACGAAGTAGTTGAATTTCGAATAACATAGGAATATTTTCGGAACAGGTAATGTTTTCTTTCAGACTGCAACTGTTTCTCCTCCCCACCCTTTATCCTTGTTTGCAATACAATACCATGGCAGACCAAACTTAGTGTGCGGATATCTTCGCCTTGCAGGAGTTTTTATGGTATATATCATACTTTGTTCAAGTCTTTTAAGATTGTGGAAGGGGGAGATAACGACGCCGTGAGGCCGGTGCGCTAGATATGACAAAGAACTGTCACAGATAGCTGATCCGGGCACGAGCAACCGGTTTTCTATCTGCCCCTATCCACTGAATAGAGTATATATCCGTTCGCAACACATTAGATGTAAACCCATTAATATCATAACTAGCAGACAAAATCAAATTAAAATAATATTATGCTGCAGTCAGTTATTTCCAATTGTGAATGTCAAAATTGGAGAATTTGTGCAAGGAATGACTGAAGGCTGCAAAATCAACAGGTTTTATTCAACGTAAAATCAAACCTACATGCAAATATGTACGTATGCTTATTTCTTTAGCGCTGCTCTGAACGGAGGACAGGAGAAAACAAATACATAATACTATTTCAAGTACCATAATCTATTTTTATAATTGCTTTAAGGGTCTTTGTTTTTTTATTTATTTTGGGTTTTCCACAAAAATAAAAATATGAAATTTATGATTCTGATTGAAGTAAAATATTCTTGTTTGAGTTAACATAAGTTGTGTTTATAAGTGCATTCTCTTTATTGTTTCAGGTAAGTTTAAACAACAACAAAAATAGACGAAAAACATTCTTCTGAACTTCATAAATTACCCGGAGTAAGGTAAGCTGGTACTATCTATGAATTATGTAGCCTCGAGTTTGTTTTTGACAGTTTCTAGCCTTTTCTAAATTTCTTTAGATATTATAAAGTTAAAATTTTAAAGTGGTAAAACATCCACGTCTTTTATATCGGGTGTAAATTATTCCCTGGTGTGTTAGAAACATTAGTAAAAACATTTAAAGCTCCTCTACCACTCGAAAACCTCATCAGGCGGTCAGTTTTATTGGTATCCGGATGGTTAGTTCCTACGTTACAGCTATTTTCCTCGGATGAGATGTTTTAGACATTTTAAATCACAGAAAAAATTCAACTGTAACAGATATTAAGTTACAGCCTTTATACTTTTTGCATGCAAAAACTACGAGATTATTTTGTGCTAAAACTGAAATAATAAGTTTTATTTCAATATTCCATTTTTCTTTGTTTTTCAATATTTTATATTTTAATCTTTAATAGTGACATAAGGAATATATGCAGTAAAATATCGAAGCGTTAATAGTTAAAATTTAGTATAATTAGGTACATCCCTCCCCTCAAACAATATCCCAAGATATGGATCAAGTTAAGTAAATTATCATCAGACACCCCTAATATGCCCCGGGGTATTGTTTTTGGGTGTATTGTTTACATTAGAGTATCACAAAAGGAGTGGTTCTAAATAGTAGTAAGATGTATGTACACAGCTTTACACTAAGGTGTCTTGAAAGTATAAATCATCGGCCACACGATAGCGACTTCTTGTAAGCTATAGTTTGCACAAACAAGACGGAACATCTGTTACAAGTTGCAGGTAAGTTTGCGTAAACCTCGGTATGAAGCTGGTCTTCAAAAGAGGACGTTGTTGAGATCAAAACACTAGAGCATCTTGAAGTCAAACAAAACTCTATTGACCTAAACGTCGCTGAGATATGCGTGGACACGGACGACATTTACAATGAACCTTTGACCTTAACAGTAAGAGTCAGGCCCTGACAATATCCCCTACGAGCTACTCAAACATTTACTACCAATGTAATTATACATTTGTTACATATCTTCAACTACATCTGGTCTTTCAAATGTTTCATAGATCAGTGGCGTAACTCCATGGTAATTCCTATACCCAAACCAAATAAGAGTCACTCTTTGCAGACAACTTCCGACCTATATTCCTAACATGCACGATGTTCAAACTGCTAGAAAAAGTAATAACCAAACGATATCGCTGGTTCCTAGAACACACCAATTTCTTCAATGATGCGCAAAATTGCTTCCGCCAGAACTGATCAACACTTGACAGGCTAGTAATGTTTGAAACCGAATTAATAAAGCCTTCTCTGAAAGGCAAAACTTGCTAGTTGTTTGCTTGGATATCGAACGAGCCTACGATACAGTCTGGCGTTGGTGTGACTATATAATTAAAACACTTAAATAAAAAGGCATAAGCGGAAACATGCTTGCTTTTGTCTACAACTTTCTCCAGAAGCGTTAAAGAGTGAATGGACAATCCTCAAAAGCGTCTCACAGGACAATGGCATACCTCAGGGCTCAGTACTAAGTGTGACGCTGTTCCTGGTAGCCATCACAATGTGTAATCCTGTATTGGTTCTCCTGGCAAGGCATGTTTATTTGCAGATGACCTAGTGTTCTTCTGTAAGAGAAAGAGTATGAGAGTTACATAGATGCTTATACGACAATTTATACACTTCAATGTTGGAGTTATAATACAGGTTTCAAAGTTTCTGCTTATAAAAGTCAGTTAATTATTTACTCCAGACAACGTAATTATCGTCAGGAACCCATACTAACTTTGGGAGCTCATCGTCTGCCAGTTAGCAACACAGTTCGCATTCTTCGATTATTTTTTGAGCGCAAACTCATCTGGATTCCATACCTTAAACTTTTTAAGGTCAAATGCACACGCCGGCTCAATATATTGAAAACATTAACTGCACAAAATTGTGGAGCAGATCTTGAAGTTTTGTTGCGCACGTACAAGACCTCCATCTGCTCCAAGCTTGACCATGGATGTATCGTCTACCAAGGTACCAGCTCCTCTGTTCTTAAAATGCTCAAAACCGTACAGTATTCTGCCCTACAAATAACCTTAAGAGTCGTTTGTACCAGCCCTGTAGATAGTCTCCGTATAGAAAAGCCAATGAACATCCATTAGCCATCAGAAAGAAAATGTTAAGTACGAGGGCTGATCAATGAAGACTGAGGCTGGTTTCTTTCTTCACAGTATTTATTACTCCATTTCAATGTTGACATGATCTTTTTCAAAGTAGTCCCCTCCTACTTGAATGCACTTTTTATAGCGTCTCTGCCAGTCCTCGAACACATGGTGCAGGCCATTCTTTGTCAGGTCTTTGAGAATCGCCTCACTTTTCCTCAGCACGCTTCAGTGCTCTCAAATCGAATGCCCCGGAGCTTTGCCTTTAGTGATGGGAATAAAAAAGAAATCTTATAAGGCAGATACAGTACGCAGGTGATGTTGAATTCCTGGATTTGATTTGCGACGTGAGGCCATACGTTGTTGTGATGAAGTCGCCACCCATTCTAATGAAGTTCTGGATGTTTCCTTGCAATGTGCTCCCTCAGTGTAGCCAATACTGGCGTGTAGTATGCTGCTGTAGCAGTAGTGTGAGGAAGAACAACAATCACAGCAGCTGTGTTGATGTTGACTTCAGTCATAGCAGAAGCCGAAGCACCAGGCCCACCTTGCTTAGCACAGAGGACTCGCTCTACTTTGAAGTCTTTGAACCACCTAAACACTGTTGCATGAGGTAGTGCATCTTCACCGTATGCTTGCTTCAGTTTTTCCAAAGTTTCAGAGGCTGTATGATTTAAACGAAAACAAAATTTTATTGCTCCTCTCGTGTCGAGTGGTATGCGAAATTCAAGTACGGTCAACAATATACAGCATTACTACCAACCTAACGATACAAGAGTGCTGCCGTCTATGGACATTATATATGAAACCCGGCTATTTTCAAATATTCATGGTAGAGACAGGAAACTCTCAAGAAAGCTAAAGGAAAAAATCAGTCTCAGTCTTTATTGATCAGCCCTCGTATATTTTATGCTGTGCTATAATAGCTAGACATGGTATAACTGCATTTCATTCCTACATGTTTCCCACTAACACAGGGGCAAGCCCTGCCATGAGTCAATTCCAACAAGTCAGCTTTGCTGATTGCCTCTCTCAATATATTGAGGACACTTGATGCGTGAATCTATATCTCCTCATAAAAGATTGAATTGTACCTTTAAAGTTTTTAGATACTGGAAGATCATACAAAGATTTAAGATTCAATTTCTGTATTAATCTATCGGAATATTCCTTAGACTTTATCTTCCAAAGACACGGAACGGTTTAAATAGTACCATAAATTCGGTGATAACTTGCTTGGAATGGGTGCGTACATCACACATCTTGCACTAAACTTCCCTTACGGCTAAAGACATGGTTTGAATATTGTCCACATGCACACCCTTAAGAGTTTACGTAAATAAAACCTTCAGCACTGCAAAGCTTACGCAGGCCGAGCTTTTTGGTGCGAATTACCGTCTTGCCGTTGTTCCCGAACACGCACATTGTTCCGGATACAACTTGTTTGTGCAGGTAAGCGCGCGGTAAAGCCTGCACGTACTTCCTAATCTCTTTGAATTAAAATAAGGTATAAATAAAATAATATAAAAAGTAACACAGAGTTCTGTAGGCCAATGCTGTCAACTTAAAAATTTTCAGTTTTTACATGTGTTCTCGACAAGCTTATGTAGTCGCCACTTTACACTACTTAAGGATGCCCTCTCCACAGTAAGTCGAGCAACCATGCACAACACATAGCAATTAAAATGGCAGTGCTCCTTTGGGATAACATCTGCGCCGCTACAGAGCTATGTTAGGAACAAAGTTTGGTAAGTGGGGCTTGTTTCTTGATGTCTTCTGTAGACAGTTGTAATTTCAGGAAAATACTACGTGACTTCATAATAACAATAAACAATTATTGTTCGTGACTGTCAAAGGACACCTGAACAATTCAGGTACCATCATTCTTCCGCCTACTGTCTATTTTCACCCAATCCTCCATGTTGATCAACAATTTACCTCTCCCAATCGCTTGCCAGCAAACAATAGTTATGTCATGATTAATGTTCACAGTGAATTGTCTATGTTTCCAGTATTGAATAGTTTTAAAATATTCAACCTAACCATCTCTTTTGAATAGCAGAGAGTAAAAGAAAATGTGTTTGCAAGGGAGGACTTCATCTTACTGTTTGTTGAAATATTTAACACTGGAGAGGAAGTAGGTGTCCTTTTGTTCGTACGCAAACGAAATGTAACATAGAACCGCTAAATCAGGGATTTCAGGAATAAAAGCCCATACGAGACTCTATACACAGTCCAACCCTACAAGTAGCAGCGATCTCCCAAGGAGCGGCGACCAAAATGAGCTCTGTTGATCTTGCACTGCCAGGTGAATGAAGCCGTTTTTATAATAGATAATGTTACATTTATATAAAATAGGATCTTGCTAGCTTGTGTTGTTTAAAAAATTGACGTTCTGAGACATTTCTACAGCAAAACGTTTGAAGAGTTACCTCTGTAACAACAACAACGTTATTTTTAACCCATACTTGGTAAGCCCGCAAAAGTAATAAGGAAACTGAATTCCCTTAAAAGCGAAGTTGCGAACAGATTTTTTAGTTAAAATCAGGTATAAGGATCTTTTGTGTAATTGAATGCTCCCCTCAAAAACATGTTCTTCTCCCATAAGACAACAACAGTCCATTCAACTTGAAACTTCTTCCTCCGTACAGTATCTAAAGTAATCATTCAATTCTGTGTCACTCATAGTCATTCTCCTCCTCTATCCCTCCAACCTCGTGGATTGGGAGTTGAAGCGATTACTTTGACCCAGGATTACATGGATTGTACAAGGAATAATGGCTTGAACATATATTCATAAAAATAATTACCAACCGTATTATTTACTTTAATAAATTGACACACAAATATCACACAAATGGTTACAATTATCAACCCTTGTTCATTCCCTATTTCATTTTAGAATTTACAGTTTCCATATTTATTATTCAATTACAATTTTTACAATTTGCTTCCTGCTCTCACATTTAAAGATTAATAGTAAAACGCCAAAAAAATAAATATATCTATCCGACGATAAATCTTTACCGCTACCCAATTACCAAAGAGAATTTTAAATATATTTAGCCGAAAGAGAATTTTGTTACCGTGCCGAATGCTTCTATCTGACGTGATCCTGCTTGTTTCCCTCGGTGAAGACAGACTGGTTCGTCCTCCTAGCCAGCACGTTGGAGCAGATCAAGAGTGTTTTTGCGCGTGCGCAGTCGACGAGTCCCGTGACGTGAACTACTACGTGAGTCCCAACTTCTGCTGGTTCTTCTTCTTGTAGCGAACTATTGAAGAACTGCTACGTTGGTCGTTGCACTTCTTTTTGCCGCATTCGGCAGCGTTCCTTTGATACATGCCCGTCGCGTAATGTGTATTTCTCCTGGGAGGGTGGATTTGGCACAGAGTGGTCGGACGTTACGGCGACACAATGCTAACAGAATAGAAGCTCCTTGGATGGTAGAAAAGCCGAATAACAAAATAGGGAAATGGGTTAAACCTCGTGTCTCCCCCAGTGGCAATCCTGATCAGCATCAACCTCTCAAGCACTCTCCCCATGCGACTGAAAGGCAATGCTGAAAGTAGACGGTAAAAAATGTGCTAAGTGCGAAGGCTTTCACGGCCGGAGTTAATAGATAGAATATTAAAATCTTAGGGCTGACATTTGGCAGTCGTTGTTAAGCTGTCCAGGGTGTTTTTCTCTTGAAGATGGCAACCAAAGAGTTGATCGAAAAGTCGGCAGAAAATAATTTTACCCTTAGACCACAGCCTTCCAGCCCGAAAGATTTTAATATTTTATCGAATAAATATGGTAGTTTTACTTTTCAGACTAGTAACTAAACAGCTTGGTATTCGACCACAAACCTCAACTAAAAGTACGTTTATGACTTGGGTTTAAACGTTCTAATTGTTCGTAAAGTGAGTATTTGTGCAGATAGAGCCTAAGTAAGGATACACGCCATATTTTGGAAGCATATGAAACCGTCTTGCAGTAACAAAATAAAGTGAGCACACTGATTAACTGTTAATTTTATTATCGTACAATATCTTATTTAATGTGCTCCCCTCTACTAGATAACTGCAAAATACCTGTATCCTCAGGAGTGAATAAAATACACTTTGATACAGAAAGTTGATAATTTCTATTCGAAGTTTGTTTACGGATGTTATATTAAGGAAACACTAAATGCTCTATCCCACCAATGTTAAATTTGCAGACTTCATCATCCACTATCTCCGAAACAATTTAACATATCAGACAAAAATGTGCACACAACATAAGTGCATTTCTTCTAAGTTCACTCATCTACTTTTATTCAACAATGTGACGTTTTCAGGAAGATATGATCTTTTCAATTACACAGTTTTCATTAAGATTTCTCAGCAATCAATTTTTACTTTCTCTACTACGTATAGTAAGTAGGGGAAGTATTGCATTCCACCCAAAAATTCGATACCGAGATTTCACCGGAAATACATGTTTTGAGACCTCCTGAATCCAAAAAAAGCATTTTTGGAAACATGTCCGTGTGTGTGTCTGTGTGTGTGTGTGTGTGTGTGTGTGTCTGTGTGTGTGTGTCTGTGAACAGCATAACTCAAAAACGAACAGTCGGATAAACACCAAACTTGGTATTTAGGTTCAGTATCTTCAAGAGATGCGACACGAAGGTTTTCAAGAAAATCCCCCCACCCCAGACTACCCTTTACATGGAACATTTTTCGAAAATTTTAATTTTCTCAAAAATGGCTCTAACGATTTTGATGAAAATATCATATGTTTAAGATAATGTCATGAGAAATGAAATGTATATCTCGAATTTTCTGGGAATGTCTCCAAAAGTATTCTTCATTGTGAACGACTTTTGCATAACTGGTAAACCATAAGAGATAGACAAAATTGTACTACACAAAAAATGTAGATCGCGTTAAAATACACAACTTATGTCTCATACATTTCTTTTGTTGAGTGAACCGTTTTCGAGATATTGCTTGTTATTTCCTTAAATTTTACAATACTTATACTTTTTCTCACATTCGTTATTCATTTTTTTTATGTCCTGGACATGCAAAGAGAATGGAATGCGCCACATAGCAACCAGCGTTAAAATATTTGACTATCGCTTAAAAGCTACCATATTCCCCTTGCATCTACAAGAAAATTAGCAATAAGATTGACATCTCGATATCTCGATTAACATGAACCATATGGAGAATAAGCGTTTGTAAAATTAGATTGTACAAGAGTAGAGAAAGTCATGTGAGTGTAACACATCAGATTTTTTAATGTATAACTAACCAAATTATTAACACCATAATATATAACTAACAGCATGAAGAAGTTGTTTTTATCATATAAAAATTTCATGAAGCCATCTTAAATAGTTCCTGAGAAAACGGATGATTTGTATCAAAAAATGTCATTCGGAGGAAAAACTGTTCGAAGTAAAACGGTAGAAAAAGAACTCGTATGTTTACAAAGAAAAAATCTCATTACTTAGACTATGCAAACTGTCATATTCATAAGTGATATCCATTTATAAAGCAAACATCCCCCTAGATCTAAAATCTACCTTTGTACTCCAAAGAGTATAGAAGTTATGATTTTTTATGTAAAGTGGTACAGAATTCAGTGTTCAAAATGTCAGAAACAGTACCACTTTTTACTTTCTCTACTACGTATAGTAAGTAGGGGAAGTATTGCATTCCACCCAAAAATTCGATACCGAGATTTCACCGGAAATACACGTTTTGAGACCTCCTGAATCCAAAAAAAGCATTTTTGGAAACATGTCCGTGTGTGTGTCTGTGTGTGTGTGTGTGTGTGTGTTTGTGTGTGTGTGTCTGTGAACAGCATAACTCAAAAACGAACAATCGGATAAGCACCAAACTTGGTATTTAGGTTCAGTATCTTCCAGAGATGCGACACGAAGGTTTTCAAGAAAATCCCCCCACCCCAGACTATCCTTTACATGGAAGATTTTTCGAAAATTTTAATTTTCTCAAAAATGGCTCTAACGATTTTGATGAAAATATCATATGTTTAGGGTAATGTCATGAGAAATGAAATGTATATCTCGAATTTTCTGGGAATGTCTCCAAAAGTATTCTTCATTGTGAACGACTTTTGCATAACTTGTAAACCATAAGAGATAGACAAAATTTTACTACACAAAAAATGTAGATCGCCTTAAAATACACAACTTATGTCATATACATTTCTTTTGTTGAGTGAACCGTTTTCGAGATATTGCTTGTTATTTCCTTAAATTTTCCAATACTTATACTTTTTCTCAAATGCGTTATTCATTTTTTTTATGTCCTGGACATGCAAAGAGAATGGAATGCGCCACATAGCAACCAGCGTTAAAAGATTTGACTGTCGCTTAAAGTCCACCATATTCCCCCTGCACCTACAAGAAAATTAGCAATAAGATTATCATGTAGATTAACATGAAGCATATGGAGAATAGTGTTTGTAAAAATAGTTTGTACCAGAGTAGAGAAAGTCATGTGAGTGTAACACATCAGATTTTTTTAGTTCCATTTATACCCCGCCTTTAACTAAGTTGGTCTTATCGGCGGCCTTTCCTTTGGAACTTATTGCCTATTGGCAATGGTGTTACTCGTGTAACTCTTGTCGTTGGGTTTCTTGCACTTTGGTTTTTAATCATTAGATATCACACACACACACACACACACACACACACACACACACACACACACACACACACACATTCACACTTCGAGTCTCTGGGGAGGACAGGGATTAATCTGGGCTAGAGAAAAATTCCCACCCCCAGCCGGACCCCACCCCTAGCACAGCAGGCAGTTCTCTACCGACTGAGCTAAGGGGGCCAGACAATACCGCTTTTAAAACACATTAAAATATAAGTATGGCACCTACGATGATAAAATACATATGAAATTAAAGAGGAAATTCCAATTTATAAAACTGTACAAAGAACCAGAAATGTAATTTTTTACAAGTATCGTCATTAAATTCCCCTTAAATGCTCCAGCAAGCTATTAATGTTGAGTAAACCAAGCCTCCAATGGAAATATTATTTGCATTCGCACAAGAGAAACTTAGATTATTATTCAATGAGACGCTTTTCAGCCTATTGCGGTGGATCTTGAAATTCAAGCAAGATGGTACTTAAATTCATTTGTTGTGGTTCCCGTTAATGAAATTAGAAGCATTACCAGCAACCTTGGTCATCAGCAGGCCGCTAATGACTCGAAGGCGGATGTACAGTTAAGCCCCCAGGAGATAACGCATTAAGAATTAAAATGATATCAGCTATAATTAGCCATGTTTTCCTTGTTTGTAGGGTTGTAGTAATTAATTTCAACAAGTCTTCGCCTCGAGGTGATGCACACAATCTTTAATTCTGTCAGCAGGCTTTTTCTTTTTTCTTTCTTTTCCTTCCCCCAGAAATGTGTAATGCCTGCAGGCTGACCTTTATACTTCAAGAGGCTATTAATTCCCTGTCGGACATTCTAATGCAAATTCGTTACACGCACATAGTGTTGAAATGGACACAGCAAGCATTATTTATGTTCATAATGGATTTCTTCGCTTCATTAGTTTGGGTTGTTGCATTATTGTTGATTATGAATTCTGCAACACTTTGTGTTTCTTCTCTTAGTCTTTTAGCTTCAATTTTGGCAGTGGTATCTTCAAACAGTCGTTCATTAAAATTGTTTCCTTGGTGTCGAAATTTCATGGAATTTAGGCCCTTTCTGTGGAAGAAAGTCTTGCTCGATAGGTTTTGCCAATTTAAAACAGATACGTTATCCCAAAGGTATTTATTTTACCAAAAAGAAGAAAGAAAAAAAGACTTAATGTGTTACATTCACATGAATTTCTCCACCCACTATCCTTTATCTTTTTATAACTTCTACACACTATTCTTACAAAAGATTATTACTTTTTCTACCACGTACATAGTACACAGAGAAGGTATTACATTGCATCCAAAAATTCGATACCGAGATTTCACGAAAATTCGTGTTTTGAGGCCCTTTAATCCAAATAAAGCATTTTTGGAAACACGTTCGTGTGTGTGTGTGTGTCTGTGTCTGTGAATAGCATAACTCAAAAACGAAAAGTCGGATAAATCCAAACTTGGCATTTAGGTTCAATATCTTCCAAAGCTGCGACACGAGGATTTTCGAATCTCCCACCCTAAACTACCATTTTCCTGGAACACTTTTCGAAATTTTTTTATTTTCTGAAAAATGGCTTTAACGATTTCGTTAAAACACAATATAATAAAGATATTTAAATAACAAATAAAATGTGTATATTGAATTTTCTGGAAATAGCCTATGAAGCCCTCTTCATTCGGAAGGAATTTTGTGTAATCTTGTATGACTAGTAAACGTTAAGCGATAGACGAAAACGTACTACACAACAAATATAAATCTCTTCAAAACACACAATTTATTTAAAATAAGCTTTTTATGGTGTAAACCGTTTCTGAGATATCCGTTATTAAAGATTCAAATTGTTCATTTACTGGTCACGTTCTTAAAGTCGTTTCAACATTCAGTTGTTTCCCTCGATTGCATGGAAACAGCTTGGAATTTTAAGGCCAGCTTATAGCGTTCAGTTCGTAAACATTTGATTGTCGTTGTTCTCTTTGTGTCTATAACGAAATGTGTAATGTAGCTATTTCTGCAAAGGTCTGTTTCGATTAAAATGTAGAAATGTATAAAAATGTATTAAATGTAGAAAAATAAGCTTGAGTAAGAGTAATTTGTGTACCCACTAATAAACAATAGAGGATAGAGAAGGTCATGTGAATGTATCACACCAGATTTGTTTTCTATCTACTTCATGTTAAGCGAATTAAACCTTTGCAGAAATAGTTACATTATACATTCCAATGGGGTTGCACAATAAGGCTTTTAGGTTGACGTGCGGGAGGTCGACAAAACTCCCCCGTTATCTATCATCTATCTGTAGTATACATTTCGTTTTAGGTACAAGGGGTATAGAGGAAACCGAATCATTAATCACATGTTTAATAGCTGGTCGCTAAATGTGGCCTGGAAATTCCATTCTCTTTCCATCACATCACGAGAAACAACTGAATGGCAACAGCACTATAAAATATAACAATGACAAATTCAAACCCACAATAACGGATATCTCGGAGATGACTGAGGGCTTCACAGACTATTTCCGGAAAATTCAAGATAAAATTTGTGTCACGCAAATACCTTAAACGTATGGTATTTTAAACCATTTTGGAGAAAATAAAAAGTAACGAATTAATTTTCATGTAAAGGGTAGATTGTGATATAGGGATTTTTTTTTGAAAATGTTCGCATCCTTGCTGAATTTAAATACGAAGTTTGGCATTTAACCAACTTCTTGTTTTTTATTTATACTGTTTACAAACACAGAGACACACAATTACACGCGGATATGCTTCTATAAACACTTTTTGGGGGGTGATTCAGGGAGCCTCAAAACGTATTTCCAGTGAAATATTTATATAAACGTTTAGGTGAAATGCTGTACTTCCTCTTATTACTGTAGGTATCTAATAGAGAAAATGAATATAACAATAGAAAATACTGCTAGTGAATACATTTAAAATGTGACTAGAGAGCATATTTAAACACTGTTAAAAGAAATACTAAACGTCAGATCCACAATTCTAGTCCCGTCACTAACGTGAAGTCACGGCTTAGGCGGTGACTTCTGTGGCCCACATTCGGGAGGTCCTGGGTTCGATCCCCGGCGACCGTCCACTCTGACCCATAGCGCCAGGTGAATGCTGGAGTGGTTTCATTCATCCTTTACCCCGTTTGATCTGTTTCGGAGTTGGAAGTGTCGGCGATGGTGTTTCGGTACAGTGTGGCAGGGAAAAGGATGCTCTCTGTGCACTTTCTTCCTCCCTCGGCCTTCAGCTGGTTGCCTCTGGGGGGGCATTGCGCCCCCATGTGGGGTGGGGTCGCCGGTCTGACTGCCCGACTGACGGGACGTTTATAGCTGGGGACAATAGGGACCCTTTCATTGCTGTGCCGTTACTCCTGGTTCCGGCTGCCCGGTCTCTCCCTTCACTTCACCCCTCCCTCCCGGGGGCACCGGTACAATGTTCCTCATTCCTGGATCGATGCCGAATCCCCTCCGCTTCATAATCGAATCCAAAAAGTGAACTCTGGGAGGTTTTAATTTCAGTCGGGTTGACTGAGGTTTCGCGCGCCGGTGTATTCCATAACTTCCTTGTTTTCATGACTTAAAAAAGAAACGCTCGAAGATACTTGTTGGTGTACACTACTGGGCTCTGAAGTATCAACTTTTAGGTAAGCTACTGATTCCTCACGCTATGAGATGTTGGTGATAATAAAATTAATCTTACCTTCCCGCACATGTCAACATTAGCACTCACAGGACTGCCTCTAGCATACTAGCTTCCAAATCCGGAGGTCCCGGTTTCGATTCCCGGCTGGAGGATGGGAAGTTTCGTTAGCCAGAGTTATTCCCAATCCTTCCTAGAGTCTGGAAGTATGAGCGAGAGTGTAAATATATGGTGAATTTAATGTTTATAAAGAATACTCAAAGATACGCAATAGTAAATGCGTGAACATCATTGCAAATGAGCAATTGTTCCAAAGGCAAAACCCGCCAATATGACCTTAGATGTTAAGGAAAAAAAATCTGATGTGTTACACTCACATGACTTTCTCTACTCTTGTGCAAACTATTTTTACAAACGCTTATTGTCCATACGCTTCATGTTAATCGAGATGTCAATCTTATTGCTAATTTTCTAGTAGATGCAAGGGGAATATGGTAGGCTTTTAACCTTAGTCAAATATTTTAAGAATTGGTTGCTATGTGGAACATTTCATTCTCTTTGCATTACCAGGACAAAAAAATAATGAATTCCCATTTGAGAAAAAGTATAAATGTTGGAAAATTTAAGGGAATAACAAGCAATATCTCGAAAATGGTTCACTCAACAACAAAAATGTATATGACGTAAATTGTGTATTTTAACGCGATCTACATTTTTGTGTAGTAAAATTTTGTCCATCTCTTATGGTTTACCAGTTATGCAAAAGCGTTCACAATGAAGAATACTTTTGGAGACATTCCCAGAAAGTTCTAGATATACAATTCATTTGCAATAAAAATGTCTTAAAATTAGAGCCATTTTTGAGAAAATAAAAATTTTCGAAAAATGTTCCATGTAAAGGGTAATCTGGGGTGGGGGGTTTTCTTGAAAACCGTGTCGCATCACTGGAAGATACTGAATCTAAATACCAAGTTTGGTGTTTATCCGACTGTTCGTTTCTGAGTTATGCTGTTCACAGACAGACACCCAGACAGACACAGAAACACACACACCACACACACACACACACACACACACACACACACACACGGGCATGTCTCCAAAAATGCTTTATATGTATTCAGTGCACCTCAAAACATGTATTTTCTGTGAAATCTCGGTATCGAATTTTTGGGTGGAATGCAATACTTCCCCTACTTACTATACGTAGTAGAGAAAGTAAAAAAGCATTAGCACTTGCTCTTATCATACCTGGGGGCTGCTGCGCACAGAAACGTCTACTGAGATGTGATGTTCTTTGAAATAAATAAAATAATAAATTTGCCTTATTTATTAAAGAAATCAATGAAAACTACGCGTGTTGGTGAGATCATGTGCGTTCGCATCCCGCTTCACGATCCCACCTTTGTAACTGAAGCTTGTACTCACAGAATACGGAAGCTACTCACCGCGCGGAATGGTTTAGGCGGTAACATCTGTCCCCGGCATTCGGGAGGTCCCGGGCTCGATTGCCGGTGGCCGCCCACTCTGACCATGGGCTTTTTCGTGATTTTCCTCTGGTAGCCTAGGCGAATGTTAGGGTGGTGTGTGCTACCACGATTTCTCTAATCCCTTGTTTTCTGTCACTTCATCTGTCTCATTTTCATCTTTCAGGCAGTGTCTCCGGGTTCCTAGTGCGTCTGGTAATGGGCAGATAGTATGGTCGCTGCGCTTTGGAAGGATTTCACCCCGCCAGCCTGCAAGGGGCGCTTCGTGGCTTTATCGCGGTCTGTTCACGTCTACTGGCGAGAGCGGGTGTTTCGTATTGGAAATGATAGGGAGTTCCGCGTGTCTCTGTGATCCCACCTGCCTGCGGATCTGCGACCTCCTGCGGCCCCTTCACTTCATCCCTGCCTTCCGGGGGGGTGTAGCCACAATAGATCTATTTGGTGGCAGTGGTGAGGTTACATCCTACGAAAGCTGCTCAGCAAAGTCCTCAGCAGCGAACTCGGAACTGAAACATCGCAAAGAAAAACATGAAAATTATGTGCAACACATTGTGTTGCAAGTTTTAGCTCGATATGTAGGACGTTTATCCAATAGGACAGTAAGTTGTGTGTTATTAATAATGTATCATTTAATCCGTCAGATAATTCATGGCCATACTTTCTCTACCACGTATATAGTAGGTAGAGAAGATATTGCACTTCACTCAAAAATTTGATATCGAGATTTCACTGGAAATACATGTTTTCAGGCCCCTGAATAAAAAAAAAGAATTTATAGAAAAATGTCCTTGCGGATATGACGGTGTGTCTGTGTCTATGAACAGCATAACTCAAAAAGAAAATCGGATAAAAACCAAACCTGGTATTTAAGTCCAGTATTTTCCAAAGATGGCAACACCACCATGGCGACCTTTTACACGGAAGAGTTTTCAAAATGTTTGATTTTCTCAAAAATGGCTGTAACCATTCTGATTAAAATACCACATATTTAAAACTTTTACATGACGAATAAACAGTATATCTTGAGTTTTCTGGGAATAACCTGTGAGGTCCACCTCATTCGGAAGGAATTTTGTAAAATCTTGTTTAACTTGCAAACGTTAATGAAAGACGAAAACGTACTATATAGAAAATGTAGATCTCTTTAAAATATACAATTTATTTTAAATAAGCTTGTTTATGGCATAGGTCATTTTCGAGGTGTCCGTTATTAATTGTTAAAATCGTTCTTGTAAAGTCCTGTCGATATTCAATTGTTTCTCACGATTTCATGGAAAGAGCATGGGCAGGATTATTAATAGCGTCGACTAACCTCGCAGTTCATTCGGTAGAGCACCTGCCTTATGTGCGAGGGGTCCAGGGTTTGATTCGCAGTTGGGGTGGGAATTTTTCTGTGGCCAAGATCATTCCCTATACTCCCCAAAGCCTGGAAGTATGAATCAGAGTATGAATGTATGTGTGTGTGTGTGTGTGTGTGTGTGATCTAATGTATAAAACTCAAAGAAAAGCCAGGAATACCAACAACAGCTACATGCGAGGTAACACCATTGGCCGATAGGCAATATGTTCCAAAGGTACAGTTGCTGCAAAATTTGGAAAAGATTCATATGTTATGCCGCTTGAAGGAAGTGACAAAAGTTGTCATTTTTTCGTTACCAAATGCAGATTTATGAGAGCTATTTTGACTGCAGATCCCATCCCATACAACAAATACACGTCCGTATTTATAACTTCTGACAAAGGGGCGGATGGAACGTGGCTTCTTGAAAGTTTGCGCTATAGCAAATATCGCCGATATGATCAAAAGTGGGGTATAAATGGAACAATAAAAAATAAGTTATGGTGTCTGGTTCTTAAGATTTTGACATCGCTATTCTCTTTGTATCTATTACGAAAAGGATTTAATCAGGAAGTTTGAGGAAACTGGTTCTGTTGCTGATAAGCAGAAATCTGTGTCATCAGTGATGTCACTGTTGCTGAGGTGCTTCATGCTATTATGACACATGTCAGTACAAATGATTATTATGAAACTAATAGTGTTGCTCAGGTGTCCAGGCAACTTCAGATGATTAATAGCACAGTTTGGAGAATTCTAAGAAAACCTCTTAGTCTGCAGCCATATAAACTGAAACCAACGTTTGCACTCAAAGGAAGTTACACGCGGGAAAGATGTGAATGTGCTTTATTTCTGTCAGCAGAGATACAAATTAATAATGATTGACTTGACATAGTTTTCTGGACAGACGAAGCACACTTCTGGTGGAGTTAACATGTGCAGTTGCAGAGTTTGTTTAGAAAGTGCTCCTCAGACTTCAATTTAACAAGGTCTTCATGAGTCTTTAAAGTTACTGTATGATGTGCCTTCATTTCACAAATACTTGGCCCACATTTCTTCGAAGAAGACAGTAATGGAATAAGACGGACTGTTACTGTAAACGGAGAGCGCTACTACAGCATGTTACAGAATCTCCTAGACAGAGGGATCACGATATGAAAAACACAATCTTCATGCAAGATGACGCTCCAACCCACGTCTACAAACAATTATTGATCTTTGGCGATCGTGTCAACAGCAGCACTTTCCAACAATGTGGCCTCCGCGATCTCCAGATCTCAATTCAGCCGACTTTGGTTGTGGGGTTACCTTAAAGATCGGGTTTTACTTAGACATCCAGCAATCCCACTGCAACTGAAGGATGCCTTCTCGCAAGAAATTGCCAATATTTCAAGACATTATCTGCAAAATTCTATGCATGGTGTCGCAGATAGAATGATGTACGTTGAACAAGAGAACGGCGGACATTTTCTCAATGTTTTGTAATACCCCATTATTTGCCCAATACGTGAACATTTTTCCTGTCTCAAACATTATAATACGAGGGCGGATTGATAAGTCCATGACTTTGACAAGAAATAGGGTTCTAATCACAGGTTTCTTGTTTGCATCCAAATCTTACATCTATTCTGGGTATAATCGCAGAAATTCGTCGTCATTTGTTTCTTAGAACGTTGTTGAGAGTGTCTAAAATAAGCAGATGTGTGTTGCTTCATAGAAAATAGAGAAAAGTGAATTTGGTGTTCTGATAAAGCACTACTTTTTGCGTGGTAAGACGGTGAGGGAAACGGAAGAAAAGCTGAACAAGTATTATGGGGACTCTGCTCCATCACATGGCATGGCTCACAAACCATTCCAAAGCGAAACCATTCCAAATGAAGCGAAAATCATTCCGTGGAAGAAAAATCATGGCAGTTGTATTTTGGGATTCACAAGGGGTGATAGAATCCACTACCTGGAAAAGGGTAAAAAAATCACAGACTCATATTATGCCGCAATGCTGGATCAGTTTCACAAGGAATTGTTAAAGAAACGACTGCATTTGGTGAAGAAAAAGGTTCTCTTTCACCAGGATAATGTACCCGCACACAAGTCAGCCATTGCCATCGCAGAATTTGTGGAATTGGGCTACGAACTGCTACCTCACCCACCATATTCACCAGATTTGGCTCCGAGCGACTTCTTCCTCTTCGCAAACCTAAAACATTGGCTCGTTGGGAAGAAATTTACGTCCAGTGAACACATCATGGCAGAAACAACCTCATATTTTGCAGACTTCGAAAAATTCTATTTTTTGGAGGGATTAAAAAAATTGAAAAAACATTGGACAACGTGTATTGAATTGAAAGGAGACTATGTTGAGAAATAAAATTGATTTTTTGGAAAAAAAAAATTATTTTCTTTAAAAAGTCACTGACCTGTCAATCCGCCCTCGTATTTATACTAGTTTAATGTTTGAAGTGACTTTTGAAATACACTTTATTTTAGATTTTTTGGAACAGCAATTTCAATATCTGAGTCTGCCTGCGTAAATACTTCATTTATCAACGGGTTGTTGAATAGCGTACATTCTCTTATGAACGCTGTCAACGGAGTTCACCTTGAACTGAGCATAGTACCTTCATCTTAATGTTTTTAAATTAACACATTAAAATTCGATCAGTACAAAGTTAAACCAAAAGGATTACGTCACAGGGAGAAAGTTTTATACGTATTCGTTTATTAATTCCGGCCAAACCGTCTTAATCCTTACTGAAACGTCATTATTTGCGTAAATACATATTATTTCATTAGTACACATTTTAGTCTAAACCAGTGGTGGCGAAAACGCGACTCGCGAGGCAGTGTGACTCGCAGGCGCCACTCCTTTTCTAGCCGTCTATTCATTTGTTTTCCATGTGCTGCTGAGTGGTGTAGTGCGTGTTGCATATTTGATGACTCGAGAGAGAAAGGCATTTTCGCCTCCCTTGGCCTAAACGTTTGAATTTTATAAGGATAGCTACAACACTTCACCACACAAATAAGCAAAGTTTCTTTATCTCACCCTTTAGAAGCATTGAGTCTAGCAGTGAACTGACACTGGCCGCATTCCTTAATATGCCGGTTGTTAATGGTGATAATGCACGTATAGTAACAAGACTAAAACGGAGCAGATGTTAAGGAAATGTAACTCCTCGTTATATTTTGACCTGCTGTGCCTACCTCTTTGGCGGCAGTCGGCCTCATTTCCATTTACGTTTTACCTGCTGGTAAGTGATATTGTGTATTTTAATGATCAGCGAAAGATCGTATTTTCGCCACGGCTGGAGTAGAATATCCAATTACGCAATACAAAGCAACACTGTACTGTATTTACAGTTGACTTTTGTTTTATAGTAGGTATTGCTGATCATTTAGCATCTTATAGTTAGAAATGAGATTGCGTGTATAAACCTAACTGCTACATATTTACGTTCATATCTGCAGCTAATTGCGAAATATCTCATTAAAAAGCATACTCAACTCTTTGATATAGTATGTCAGTATTAATGATAAGACTTTGTAGACTAAGGTTTGTTTTTTACTTTCTTTACCTATATAGTTGTTAGAGAAGGCATTGCATTCTACCCCAAAAAAATTGATATCGAGATTTCACCGGAATAAAGCATTTTAAGGTCTAAAAAATAGAAAAAAATGTTCGCGTATTTGTGTATATAACCGAGAACAGTATAACTCAAAAACGAAAATCGGATAAATACTAAACTTGGTATTTAAGTTCTGTGTCTTCCAAAGATGCAACACGAAGATTTTAAAGAAAATCCTGCACCCCAACTACCTTTTACGTGGTGCATTTTTCGAATGTTTTGGTTTTCTGGAAAATGGCTGTAACTATTTTGATTAAAATACCATATACTAAAGATATTCACATGACAAATGAAGTGTTTAGCTATAACTTCCTGGAAATTGCCTGTGAAGTCTTCTTGCTGAGGAAGGAATTTTGTATAATATTGTATAACTGGTAAATGCTAAGCGACAGACGAAAACGCACTGCACAAAAAATGTAGATCTCTTTAAAAGACACAGGTTTATTTCAAATATCTTTTTCGTGGCATTAGCCATTTACGACTTATCCGTTATTAGTGATTCGAATTGTTCAGTACTTACCTATTCTTTTAAAGTCCTGTCGATTTTCAGCTGTTTCTCGCGATGTCATGGAAAAAGTATGGAGTTTTAAAGCAGCTCATAGCGTCCAGTTCTTAAACATTTGACTATCACTGTTCCCTTTGTATCTATAACGAACTGTGTAATGTAGCTGTTTCCCGAATGGTTCTGGATTAAAATAAAGTAGGTAGGGAAACAAACTTTCGTAAGAATAATCTGTATATCCATTAATAAGCGTTAGAGGGTAAAGGAAGTCAAGTGAATGTAACATATCAGATTTTCGTTTTAGCTGAGCACTGCTGAGAAAATAAGCCAGCTTCAACGTGCATGGGCAGAAGCTTTTGTTGATGAAGAAACAAATCTTAGAGTGAAATAATTCAATGGGCTCTTCACTTAGTAGTTACACCTGCCAAGTGCATAAGAAAGTAATATTCATTATATTTATGGTTGTCAGCAAGGATTGTTTAGTGTGTTGTGTTCACTGGATGGTAGGCGATTCTCATAATAATTGTGAATTACGCCTAATGAATTTTGAGAACGCTATTTATCTGACGTTCATGCTTATATGTTTATAAAATAAGATCCATTAGATATTTTTACGCGTGGAGCATGACACGTGCGGAGAGGCGTCTTTACAAAAAAATTAATTTATTTTGACAATGAGTGACAAATAAGAGTGGGGGTGAGCGTTGTCACCGGGTCAATTTGCTGCCTGCTGGCAGCTTCACAAGGTACGGCTCTTTTGTCTCAGTAGGCGTCATCATGCCAAGGTTTCTCCTGGTGCAGGAATACAATTAACTCCAACACCGTGCCAGGTGGTCCATCGGAAACATAACTCAGCCCCACTTGTGGAACTATAAATCTAGCTAAATCATATTTTTCGAGCTGTTGATTGGCTACAGCTTTTGTTCCTCAAGTGGAAAAGATTGATTATTTGAGCCCTTACATACAACAGCTCATTTCTGGCGGTTACTCTTCTAACACGCATGTGCGTTTCACATCTGCATGCTGTGAATCTTGAAGTAGAAATGTTCATGACTTCATGGGAAATAATTTAATGGCTCACCAGCAAAAGATAATCCATAAAAACAGATTTAAAAGGAGATTAATTTTGGTATGAAGGTATATCTCCTAATATAGGGAGATTTATGAAGAACTGGCCCATTCTTTAATTGTTCCAAAATGAGTTATGCTAGCGGCAACTTATATCTGAATAACAGAGGAATTTTGGGAGATTATTTACCTCTAAAGCAAATGTTGAAAAAGTCCTCCATTCTGCATAAGGCACAACTCAACACGTCGTTCCATGTTACTGGCCACTCGTTGGAGGACTCTGTTGTCAGTAGCTTGAATCTCCTGTGTAATGTTGTGCTTCAGATCGTCCAATGTCTGGGAACGTGTGCCATAAACCCTGTATTTTAAGTAACCCCATAGAAAGAAGTCCGGAGATGTCAAATCCGGAGATCTCGGTGGCCACAGGTTCTTGGAAATTATCCGGTCGTCAAAGAAACTTGCAATTAGTGCCATGGGTTTATTTGATGTATGGCATGGAGCGCCGTCCTGCTGAAAATATCCTTGACTCAGCTCTACATCGTGTAATTGCTCAGCAAACTCCATGAAAATGGTTCCACTATTCTCCGTGCGGATATTGCGCACCAAACTCCGATTTTAACCGGGTGTATAGGTGTATAGCCGGATAAATGGAACGATGCTTCGTCCGTGAACCATGTGATGGACAATATGGCAGGATTTTGCACAATGAACGCCTGAAAGCAACGACAATAATTAGTCGTCTATCTTTATCTGGTTCCTGTAACTGGTGGACAACCGTAATCCTATACAGTTTTAGCCTGCACTTTTCACAGCGCTCTGACACACTGAGTAGTTGTACCCTGTCTCATGCGACAAATGTCTTAATGATTGTTTGGGTGACTGATCCAACTTAGTCCAATCTTATGTCAACAACAACCGTGGAAGCCTAGATGAATGAGTTTTGCCTTTTTTACTCACTAGAGATGCAGTTATTTACAATTTCTTTATCAGTTTCAATATTGTGTTTCTTTGGGGAGGATTCCGAACACCTAGTTCTATCTGGTGTGCCCTTTGAGTAGCTGTAATTGAATTCGTAATGCCGTATTGCTTTACGAGGAAGAGTCGTATACTTAATGTGTACTCCATTTTTACGTTGACAAGATCAAAATCTCAAAAACAGTTGCCGACAATAAAACTAAAGATTACGAATAAACCATGAACATCTGCGCATCTAGTGATAGGCAATCGAAACTCCAGAATATTCTGCTTAATTTGGTGCTAAAAGTGGGGCATTGAGTGAATTTCGAACAGAATAATTAAATAAAGAAATGTGTCAGTTCTGTATACGGTCTTTTATCTTACCGTACGGTGTATGTTGAAATATTATGGACGTTGGCGGAGACCTGTGAAGCGTTGTTAACCCTTGGTAATGCTCGTAATGTGATGTAATTCACATAGCACAAATTTTTTTCGAGGAATCATTTGGCAAAGAATTAAGTATTCGTAATTCTTGTATAGTATTTTATGTTACAGACTTATTAACTTAAGTTAGACAAATTATATTACACTCATAAACCCAATCTATTGAAAATTATATTTTAGTTTTGGAAACTAAAGCCAATAATTGTCGCCATGGTGAAGAAGCTAACCGCTGCTTTTCTAACATTTTCTTTTCAAAGTCTTATTCCAGACATACAGAGCTATAAATTAGGAAACCTCAGTCTTCACGGTTATGCAATTGAAATTCGCTGATTTTATGACAGTAAATGATCGTTTTAGTTACTAGTGAGTACGATCCAACGACCGTAAGGCGTGCTGTCCAACCCACGAACGTCACGGAGGTACGTCCAAAAAAATGCACCATATAGTATTTTTAAGAAGAAACTTTCAAATATAAGACTGCAAACAATTTTCTATATAATATAAGAGATGCAGAGAGCGCCACTGACAATGCTGATCCATGCTAGCCTCTAGTTCCCGAGGTCGCGGGTTCAAATCCGGTGGAGGGCGATGGATATTTTTGGGCGTAAAAATCCTTAGCATGGCTTCCTTCGGGAGGGAAGCACAGCCGGTGGTCCCGTATCGTAGATTTATGGCATGTAAAAGGACCTCAAGCCTGATAAAGAGGCCTCTGAACAAAATTACCGGTCTTTCACGCCCAATATAGAATGGGACGCTAACGACCACAGCAGTTAAAGTGCGTTCATAAATAAAATTCACTTTCATTTTTTTCAGTGCTGAACACCTTTCATTAAAGAAAGGGTGTAATAACGGAATAAAACAGAATCACAAAACTAGATAAATATTGCACAATAAACGATAATAATAGCTCCTTCTTTGGACCACGGAAGGCTTTAAACATCGGAAAACGTTAAAAAATATATTAAATGAAGCATGTGTACAACAGCTTTATTTTTAATGATTCAAACGATTTAATGCCTCCTGTTCAAATTGTTATATTTTGTAGCTCTGCTATCAATCGGCAAGTGTTTCGTGTAACATATCCTCTGTCGAAAACAAATAAATGTTCAAAGGGGTTGTTCCTGTGATAAGGATAGCCCCTTGGCCTACCAATTCGACTGCCGAACTCACGCCCACATACGCGTGGCAGAGGTGGAGGATTATCCAAAAGATACAAGTAGATTATGTGGTCAGCACCATGCTTCTCTCGGCCGGGATGTTGGTTTTCGTGACCGCTACCTAACATAGCTCCTCAAATGCTCACCGGTCCTATACACGACCGAAAAATCCGCACCTCAGTAGGTGGGCTGGAAGCCTGTACCTGATTGACATCTAAAAAGGCATATAAAAGAAGAAGACATAAAGAAAGAACATTGCAGGAAAAACCGTACTGACCTTTCTTTCCAGAACAAATCGAGAGTCCTGCAGTGTTATAAAATAGTAGATTCAGCATGTAGAGAGACGAAGTGAGATCATTAATGTTTGTCCTGAGCTATACATCATTTATATGACTATCAATGGTTTGTGAGAGGGAGATAAATATCGAATGGCTGACCTGCGTTAAGTTTGCCTTATTATATCACTATTAAAATGCCGGTCCTCGTAGCCGTGGTCGCTGGAGTGTGTAGCTTCGGCGCTCCGCCAAGCTGAGGGTCGCGGGTTCGAGCCCCGTCATGGGCATGGTTGTGTGTGCGTGTAATGGCGATAATAAGCGCTAATGCAAAACGATAAAAACACAGTAATGATAAACTGGGTAAACAAGGGAGTATAATAGGTTGCCCAACCCAAAGGAACAACCTTGTTTCTGTGGCAATGGACGTGCGGAATGCTAAGAACACAAGAGTAGTGACGGCATAATGCTTATCTACGGCAACTTCTACTAGTGTCTGTTGAAATACCAAGGTATGAACAGATAAACCTGAGCGGGAGTCACTTTCACAATCAGAGTCATAAAGTAAATTCCATGCTGAATATTGACGCAACATATTCCTTGTAGCTGCTGCTATGAGATGAAAAACCAAATGCTTTCGATAAATTCTTGCACAATTGTGTGTCAAAGTATGCACAAGAGTGAGTGGTTTCAAAATAAATAAGTGTTAAAAAAATCTGATGTGTTACACTCACATGACTTTCTCTACTCTTGTACAAACTAATTTTACAAACGCTTATTCTCCATCTACTTCATGTTAATCGAGATAAACATTTGCAGACTCTATCTTATTGCTAATTTTCTTGTAGATGTAAGGGGAATATATATTTACAAGGGCACTATAGAAATACAGTAGCCTTTAAGCACATACATATCTCTTAATAGCTGGTGCTAGGTGCAGCATCATTCTCTTTGTCACAGATTAATACTCTTTGCATATCCAAGACAAAAAAATGAATAACGAATTCCCATTTGAGAAAATAAGTATTGAAAAATTTAAGGGAATAACAAGCAATATCTCGAAAATGGTTCACTCAACAACAAAAATGTATATGACATAAATGGTGTATTTTAACGCGATCTACATCTTTTGTGTAGTAAAATTTTGTCTATCTCTTATGGTTTACCAGTTTACCAAAAGTCGTTCACAATGAAGAATACTTTTGGAGACATTCCCAGAAAATTCAAGATATACATTTTATTTGTCATGAAAATATCTTAAACATATTATATTTTAATCAAAATCGTTAGAGCCATTTTTGAGAAAATTAAAATTTTTGAAAAATCTTCCATGTAAAGGGTACTATGTGGTGGGGGGATTTTCTTGAAAACCTTTGTGTCGCACCTCTGGAAGATACTGAACCTAAATACTAAGTTTGGTGTTTATCCGACTGTTCATTTCGGAGTTATGCTGTTCACAGACAGACACACAGACACACACACGGACATGTTTCCAATTTTTTTTTTGGATTCAGGGGATCTCAAAACATGTATTTCCGGTGAAATCTCGGTATCGAATTTTTGGGTGGAATACAATACTTCCCCTACTTACTATACGTAGTAGAGAAAGTAAAAATTGGATAATACAAGTCCTGAAATATAGAATCATATATCCGAAAAAAAATTGAAAGTATTTTTGCAAAACTGGCAGTGTCCGTTTTATAAATCTATAGTACACTTTAAAACATTTAACATAATTATTATAATTCTTTATTACATACATGATAAACACGTAATGGTAAAATGAAAGGACAAGGAAGTCCACACTCCTGTGTTATAAACAATAATCCAGCCTCGTAATAGATTACAAACTCGTAGAGTTTAATGATAAAATGGTCATTTGTTTTAATCATTTCTGAAAACAGCTTCTTTAATCAATTTGGAAGACAACATTCCTTCTTTTTTTACAACACTTAAATTTTACCATCTTTACTTATGAAAACAATCCGCTGTGTTGCATTCACATGACTTTCTCTACCCTCTATGGATTATTAGTAGCTAATTTATTCTTACGAAAGTTTCTCACCTACTTCATTTTAATGAGATAAACATTTCCGGAAATAGCTGCATTACACATTTCGTTATAGATTCAAAGGGACTAGCGGTAGTCAAATGTTTAAGAACTGGGCGCTATTGGCTGACCTTGAAATTCCATACTGTTACCTACAATCGCGAGAAACAACTGAAAATCGACAGGGCTTTAAAAGAATGAACATTTCGAACCATTAAAAACGGATATCTCGGAAATGGCCGACGCCAGAATAAAGTTATTTGAAATAAATTGTGGGTTTTGAGAACTACATTTTTTGAGTAGTACGTTTTCGCCTATCGCTTCACGTTTACCAGTTATACAACATTATACAAAATTTCTTCCTAATGAAGAAAATTTAAGATATGCATTTTATTTGTCATGTAAATATGTTTAATATATGGCGTTTTAATTAAAATCGCTAGAACCATTTTCCAGAAAATGAAAAAATTCAAATAAAGTACCCTGTAAAGGGCAGTTTAGATGGGGGGATTTTTCTGAAAATCTTTGTGTGGCATTGCATCTTTGGAAGCTGCTGAACTTAAATGCCAACTTTGGTATTTATCCGACATTTCGTTTTTGAGTTATGCTGTTCATAGACACAAACACACACATACACGGACCTTCTTCTAAAATCCTTTTGTGGTGTTTAGGGGGTCTCAAAACATATATTTCGGTTGAAATATCATAATCGAATTTTTGGGTGGAATACAATACTTCCCCTACTTAGTTACTCTAAGTAAAACAAACCATTGGAAGGTATTGAATGAGATCTACTTTTACATGTTATTATTTCCCTCTTCTTCTTCTTCTTCTTCTTCTTCTTCTTCTTCTGGGCGTTTGTTCTTTATCTGAATCACTTTCCCTCAAGTATGATATTCCGAACAACGTGAACTCAGAATTATCCCTAAACAGCTGGTTCAGTATGAGTCAATGCCCAGGAGATATACAGTGATGTACTACTACTACTACTCCCAAAACCTTCTGACAATAATGAAGATATTTTGAAATTATTGATTAAGAACTTTCAGGCTTTCAGATTTTAAAACTCGGCTTTTAAGCTGTATTGGCCTCACTAGTCTATATAAAATTCGAATCTGTAGCCTATCCCCATCTATTTTTCTCGTCAATTCATTCTATTGAAACCTATTTCTCAAAACAGGAGGCTGGGTCTCCTTAAGATTTCTTTATGCCCAGATAAGGCAAAGAGCAACTTTGTTGTAATGCATGAAAAACAGCGTATAGTAAGTCAAGCGCTACTGTAAAAATCTGATGTGTTACACTCACATGACTTTCTCTACTCTTGTACAAAAAATTTATAGAAACGCTTATTCTCCATCTACTTCATGTTAATCGAGATAAACATTTGCAGAGTCTATCTTATTGCTAATTTTCTTGTAGATGTAAGGGGAATATATATTTACAAGGGTAATGTAGAAATACAGTAGCCTTTAAGCACATAGATATATCCTAATAGCTGGTTGCTAGATGCAGCACCATTCCCTTTCCCACAGATTAATACTCTTTGAATATCCAAGACAAAAAAAAAATGAATAACGAATTCCCATTTGAGAAAATAAGTATTGAAAAATTTAAGGGAATAACAAGCAATATCTCGAAAATGGTTCACTCAACAAAAAACTGTATATGACATAAATTGTGTATTTTAACGCGATCTACATTTTTTGTGTAGTAAAATATTGTTTACCAGTTATGCAAAAGTCGTTCACAATGAAGAATACTTTTGGAGAAATTCCCAGGAAATTCAAGATATACATTTTAGTTGTCATATAAATATCTTAAACATATTATATTTTAATCCAAATCGTTAGAGCCATTTTTGAGAAAATTAAAAATTTCGAAAAATCTTCCATGTAAAGGGTAATCTGGGGTGGGGGGTTTTCTTGAAAACCTTCGTGTCGCATCCTTGGAAGATACTGAACCTAAATACCAAGTTTGGTGTTTATCCGACTGTTCGTTTCTGAGTTATGCTGTTCACAGACAGACACACACACGGACATGTTTCCAAAAATGCTTTTTTTTTTGGATTCAGTGGGTCTCAAAACATATATTTCCGGTGAAATCTCGGTATCGAATTTTTGGGTGGAATACAATACTTCCCCTACTTACTATACGTAGTAGAGAAAGTAAAAATGAATGCCATAGGAATAGAGGATAGCTAGAAAACAAGCAAGCAAAAGAAAGTGAATTATACGTTTAATTGAGGAAAGTGGAGGAAATAAAACTACGTACAATATTATGCACGAAGTTATGTATGATAAGAATGAAGGACGGAAGATTGTCAAAGAGGACAGTACTGTGCCAGATGAAGAAGGGAGAGTACTATCAATTGAAAGAAAACGCTGCTAAAAAATTACAGGTACGTGGAATGAATGCATAGAAAGGAATGAGGATCTAAAGTCATGTGGATTAATTTGGTGCGAATTTAATTTATTGTGTTTTTGAAAAAAAATATCGAAAGAAAGGAATACACCGAATGGAAAAGAGCATCCTCTTAGGAAGTGATTCTTTGTACAGAAACGAATGACAAATTATAATACCATTTTAGTCTTTGAGCTATCATTTCAGCAGGAAAAGATACATTTGTCTTTTGTCTTGACACTCTAAGGTGCCATTCACAATGAAAATGAAGCACTGATATAACTTAGGCATAAACTTAACGTGATATGTTCAAATTCACGACAAATGGAAAGATAAACAGCGGCCAGCAGCAAGAGAACGTGGAACGGTTGAGCTAATATGGCGGCCTGCGAAGCGACAGCGGAAGTACAGTTTGTGTAAAACGTCTTGATAGTCCCCCACTCCTGAAGCATAGATGCGCAATAGCACTGACCAGCCCACTTGCATAATAAGAGAGTTGGGGTCAGTATGGAACCGCTGTAGTTGTGATCATCACAATCACTTCTAGTCCCTTGCTTCCCCACTACTCTCACAACTTCTCATTTCTCCTCTCCTGCTGATGTGGAGTGCCACGACGTATTACACAAGCTGTACACACACAGGTTATGTACCTCAATGTATCAAAATGAGCAAGGTCTAGGTACCCGTTAAATTCTCAAAAAAGTGATTTATGACCCCTGATCTTATACAGAAGCCCGATTATCGGGTCAAAACGTGGCGCAACAAATTATGAGATGGCAGAATAATCACGTGGTGAAAATCGTTCTCTGATTGGCTAGTTCCTTATGCCTAACGTAGACATAAACCTGTAAGCTTGGACCCCGCAAGCTTCTCTTACGTTTAATTCACCGTTTATATATACGTGATTCGTTGTGAACGGTTCCTTTACACAACATGTAATCTAGTTTTTAAGTTAAGGTTATGCTTGTGAATGAAGCCTAATTTAAATATTGAGCAAGTAAGGCACTTGCAGTCTTACTGAACTGTATAACAGAGTAGCTAGTGATACAGGTGATATACATTTTTGTCATCTTGATTTTCTTTCTTAAGTGCCCAGTTTCGCCACAATTGACGACTTTTATTTTATATAAAATATAATTTTCACGAGAGTGAATAGGGTGCAGCCATGCTCTGAATTCATGTGCTGCCATGAACTAGCACTGGATCCAGACACTTGAGTTACCACTCTCTGCAGAAGGCATGACATACTTTAGGTCACGTCGTTGTTTTGTTTTATTGTAAGTTCAGATAAAGTAAGATAGGATAGTTTTTATTCTCTTTTATGAGACGTTTAAATAAAATAATCAATTCTAATTCATTTTAATTCTATGCAATAGGACATAAAACACCGAGTTTTCTTTATTTCTTTCGTTGAATGTTTAGGTAAGCAAGAGAACTTTTGTTTTGCATTTGCTAGTTTAAACCTTCTCCATCTGTTTTCTTTCTACTTTAAATGTGTATAAGTAAATGTACCAGTAAATGCATTAATTTTCTTTTGTTCCTTCGTTCAAACTTAACGCAAGTGTTTCGGCTTTAATAGCGTTCGTTAATTCTCTGAAAATACGCAAAAGAGCTTCCGTGAGAATTAAATACCCCTAAGAAAAGTTAATATCATTCGTTCTATGTAGATCCAGCCGCTTTCGGAATCTCACCAGCTTCTGTTGTAAGGCAACGTAACCTTCAACACGATCTCTCCCTCAACCGCAAGGTGAGCGTGCATTTACCAAGCTCTCCTCTTTTCAAAGGCTTTATACAAAAATCTATGGAGAATAGAAGTAAAGTGCTTATAAACTTTTTCAATATATACCCATCTCTCTCTCTCAATGGTGATACTGCTTATTTCTACCAATTTTAATCAATTTGCTTAAATTTTATCACAGGTTTGTCCAACATAATCATAAAATAAAATTAATTTTATGGTCCCTTAGCCTAATTTTCCAATGATTTTTTTTTCAAAAAGTAAAATTCCGCTATCATGTGAAATACAACACATCAAAATTTGGAAAGTTTAAACTTTTAAAATTTGCATGTTATTCCTAGAAGACAATTCTTTACAATAAAAGATTAAATTTGTGTAACGTTAAAACTCTCACTGGAATAAATCATAAATGTATAACACTTAATTCTCTAAAAATCAACCATGTATTAAATCATTGTCCTAAATCCAAAACCATACTTGATATCAACAAAATGGTGTTTAAGCGTTTTCATAAACCTTAAAAAGTACTGAAAATTTGAGAAAAACTGAACAAAAATTGCATTCTGAGGAACATTTTAAAGTGGCAAAATGTAAGGAAACATTACGGAAAAATAAAAGTTTAAAAATTGTACATGCCATTTGCACACACCTAAGTACTTAACGTCCATTTAAAACGTTTACGATTAGGCATTTAAATAGCCAGAATGGCAAAATCGCTATTGGATCGTGATGATACAATGTTTGAGGATATGAACGAAAAGTTTAAGGAAGTGATCTTTACTCCTCGAAATGTTATGGGAAATTCAGTATAGGATGACATCTGTGCCTCTTTCACACGGTATACTATCCGAGTCATCTAATAAATAATTTTGTGCAAAATGCAGAAACGGAAAGAAGGAAATTCGGCTTCGACACCAGTAGTTTATACATTCTGATTATACTAGGAGACAAAAGGAACAACTTTACTGTTGCTGTTCAGATAGAAATGTAATTTACCTTATAAGGAGCGTTTCCCTATTAACATAAATTATATTCACAAAGTGTTTTTTTATGTGTACAGCCTAAAAAAGGAAAGAAAAGGTTTTGCAACTATGTTTCTCTTCTTTATAATTACAACACTAATAATGTTTTGTTTTTTTTAATTGGCGCTTGTATACCTACAGTTAGTTTTGCTTCTTTGCATTAATTACAGTAATTTCTTTAATTTTAATTCTTTTCGCCAGGGATTTGCCTTCCACTTTATGTTATTACAATTAATTAAATCACTATCAATGCAGACTGCAGAAACGTCATGTGGTTTGCAAACGAAAGATAAATTCTGTTGCTGACTAGTTTGTTTAGGAATGTGAACACTGAAACGCTGGCAGTGGTAGATAACGCAATGCATGATTAATACTGTTGAGCTTGTAGATATTATCCTCGAAGATAGCATTTAAATAACAAAAGAGGCGAAGAACTGATGAATATCTGTAAGCATGTTTCGGAATTAAAAAAAAGTAAACGTGAAACATTTGATCCAGTCGAGATCACCTTGCCCTGAGCTAAATAAAATTTTTATGTCTGCAGTGAAGAATGCAACCTAAAGAAAAGGGGCTAATGCATAGAGTAATTAACATTGTGTATTAAACACAAGTTGCTTCTACAGCCACATTTGTATTAATGCAATAGTTTGTAAACATACAGTGCCATCAGATCTGAAATGATAACCGATAAAGCAAAACACCGATATCAAATAAACTAATTTTAGAAAATAAAATAAAAGAATAATTTTCGCCTTCCACCTAACTAAAGTTTGACGTTTAGTATAAAGTGCGACGGCGCCGTGGCCGAGTGGCCCGGGTTCAATCCCAGGGACCCGCATGGGGGATTTGTGGTGGGCAAAGCGGCGTCTGGGCGGGTTTTCTCCGGGTTCTCCGGTTTCCCCCGCCATTCATTCCAACGACTGCTCCATCAGCACCTTTCGCCATCGTTTCACCTACTTTCTTCGGGGTGATCACCCATTCTGGACATTCTGTCTGCTCCTCGACGGGCCTCTGACCCCAGGCACCCGCCTGTAAGTCCTGGGGGGTGTAAGTCCTACATAAGATGAGTTAAAAAGTGAATGAATGAATGTATAATAAAAGTGAGAGCAAATCATAAAACTAAAATATCATTGGTAGTACATAAAAATGCAATTCAATAGTTTTTATTTGAGAAGTAAAACCTTTACGCTTACAGTACTGGGAGATAAGACGGGCAGTCCCATTCTTGTAGAACATTTCAGACTATTAACAGTTTCACAGTAACTGTCCGTCTTATCTGTCTGTGATATAAATGCATTAACAGTTAAGGAGATTACTTTTCGGATAAATTCGTGGGTTTTGAAGCAAGAAGGAAGATTTTGGGCTAAGTAGGTTAAAGAAATCTGAAGAAATTTATTCAACAGAATAAATTGATGGAAATGTGGGTGAAGATGAACTGCGGATACGAATTCTACATGAACTAATGGGGTCGGAACAGCTATATGCTCGATGTGTTGAAAAACCTTACTTTAAAGATTCAGAATTAATCAGATATCTCTACGGCCTCCAGGAAAACAAATGAATCACGAGTATTTCAAACATGGTGCATACAAACCATTATGTAAAACATCACTATGATCCGCTCCATGCCCATATATACAGGATGAGTCAAAAAACTACGAACCGGCTACACGGTGTTTTTCCTGTCCGCGTCCACGGCGCTCGTTGCCGTCTGCCGCTATCATAGAAAGACGCGGATGAAACCATACAACATTTTTAAAACTACTTTTAAAGGCTTTAATTACCAACTTTATGAAAGGAAATGCTGAAACTGGCCACCGTCGTTGTCCATACATTTTTGGCACCTCTTTAGGAAACTATCCACACTAGTTTTTTGGCTCACCCTGTGTAAACAAACCTTTACGGTTTATATTCCATTGCTATAAATTATGTATTATATATCATTTTATATTATCATGTTTAATCGTCCTTTTGTACCTTTTAGTTTTCCTTTTGACCACTATATATGATAAAAACATTTTTGAACTGTCTGCATTACATTGTTATTCTTTATAGTAATGTTTCAATTTTATTAATGCCTTTGATGAATAGAGTTCATTCATAATTTGTCTGTATTACTTTGTTCTTAATGGCAGCCCGTATATAATCGGAGTTGTTATTGTTTCAATAACAAATAAATAAATAAGTAAATAAATACGGAACTGTTCGATAATGTAAATCTGTGTCCATTATTTTTAACATTGTAATAAATAATACGATTAGTTTACATTAAGAGCAGACACTAATATACAAGCAGTAAAAATAAAACATGTCCATAATGTTAATTCATTGAAATCAACGTATGCTTTCATTAACATTTAAAACCAGTGCTTCATCTTCATTCTCAATAAGATACATATTACAAAACTTTGTGGTTGAATACCTTAATGTTTTCTTTATTCCCCCAAAGAACGATTTTGCCTTATTCCTTAATCTTATGGTATTACATAATGATAGCATATCTTGTTTATTTCTACTATTAATATTTTGTACAAAACACATATAAGGAGTGATGGGAAACAGTTTATTTTCAAAGTTCTTTACAGTTTACAATATTGAAGGTATTATTTACTCTTGACTTAGTGGTGTATCACCTCAATTGCTCAGCACTTCATTAATACAGAATGTAACAAAAATGTACGACACAAACTGCAGGATATATTCCTCCACATAGATGAATAAACTATGGTATATGAACATTTGTCTGGAAACGCTTTGTTACCATCTTACAACTCATTTTCTCCAACTCATTAATTATGGGAAAGACACAAGAATAGAATGTACCAGCGTACCATATGCAACTCTTTCTTACAGGATATATTTAATATTCCCTCCGTTAGCATTGATACATGCATCAACCCGCCGTAGTAGTGAATCCCGGATGCGCTGATGTATCCCTGGAGTATTGCGTATGGTTTTGCATCCTTCCATAATACGCGCACGGAGACTCTGAACATCCGGGACTGGGGTTCGATACACAAGAGCTTTCAAATGCCCCCACAAATAAAAGTCCAGTGGGTTTAGGTCCGGGAAGGGTGGAGGCCAGGCAATTGGTCCACCTCTGCCTATCCATCTGTTACCGAATCTGTTATTTAGAAGCCGACGGATATTAACACTAAAATGAGGAGGTGCTCCATCGTGCATGAAGTAGGTTCTGTTCGTGTGTGTTTTCCATGATTAATGAGTTGGATCATGGAAACAAAGCGTTTCCAAACCCATGTTCATATAACATAATTTATTCGTTCACGTGTGAGGAATGTGTCCTGCAATTTGTGACGTACATTTTTTTACATCCTGTATTTATATCCATCCCTTCCTTGTGCTAGCAAGAAGCACAAATAGTCCTCAACGCAGACTTCACAAGATTGTTCGTCTTTGCTACTCTCGGGGTGGCATTACGCACTGATATGATATGCGCTGCGACGCAAAACAACATGATGCATGGTTTTCACTCCTAAATCTTCAAGATGTTGAGCTATGGAAAGTCTAGAATAGCATCAATCTTGTCGCGTATTCTATCAATTTGAGACTTTGCTGCAAACCTCAAACTTTCAAATGTATACAATAGGACTGATCGATGAGTGCAAAGCATTTCTTTGACGAAGGAAAATACGAAATGCGGATTAGTGATAACAAACGGTGAAGATTGACAGAGAGTCTATTTAATTTTGAGCTTATTATCCCAGTGCAGACTAAAGTATTTTGCAACAGATGTATAATTGATGCCACAGCCGAATATACAAAGTGATGTATGTAATCTTTTGAATCTCTCTTTCTTACGAATAACACTGCAGCATACTGTCCCATGAAATATATATGCTTGTTTCATCCAGGAATTTAGAACTGTATCCAGAACAAGGCAATTTTTGCATCACTTACTCCATGGATTATGGTCTAGTGATGCATTTACCATCTAAACATAATTTCATTAATTTTACATAAGAGGTACAGCACAGAGGAGCGTAGCTTGTTTTGGTTTCTTAGCAACTCTCGAGAGCCCAGTTTGGCTGAGGACTGTTGTGGCAGCATTAAAAACTGGTTTGTCTTGGTGCGCACTAGGTGTGACGTCCTCCTAACTCTGCTGGTCAGGAACTGCTGTCCGTTTACAGGAGAACCGGCAAATAAAGTCATCTCTCTGTACTGTCTCTTACCATCTCCATCAAAGGGAGTCAATATGTGAGTGGTTTGAAAGGAACTTCGTCAGCTCCTCATTGTCACATGCTTAAGAGGAGAAGTCCCCGTTGGAATCCGAAGTTTGATTTATATGATTAAATATACTTAAATAATCCAGTATTATCTGCACTTGTCGCATCTCTTGAGCCTTTTGGTTTCTAAGATATTACAGGTTTTATTGCTAACCAAGCACGATCACGGGCGCTGACAGTTGCATAAGCTGAACACATAGTCTGCTTCGTTTAACGTGCAACCTGCCTTTAATGCGGATCAAGCAAATATGTATTTTTCTGTTACAACTATTTATAACCGGTATCACATTAGTACTTGCCATCGGTATATGTGATTTTAATATTGTGTTGTGGTTCACAGACTATGTAAACCCCATTCTGCTCAACATACCCGAAGACATAACCGCTCTACGAGGTGTGATCAAAAGTTTCCGGAATGACGTCATAAATACTACACAACAGTATGTTGTGTCTAATCTGCACTGTCACCCTCGAAGTAGTCTCCTTGGGAGTTGATACACTTGCCGCAGCACTTTTGCCACTGCTGAAAGCACCTCTGGAAGTCCTCTTCTTTCATCATGTTCAGAGCCTTCTGCGATTCGCGATGGATGACATCAATGTCCTCAAAAGGGTGCCCTCGGAGCCGCATTTTAAGTCGCAGGAAAAGAAAAAAGTCCACTCGTGCCAAATCTGGAGGTTAGGCGGGATGGAGAACAGTATTCATCCTATTTTTATCCAAAAATTGGCGAACAGAAAGGGCATTGTACGCGCGCGCATTGTCATGATGCAGGAATATGTCCAGATTGTCTTTCAAAATGCTTTGAACACTTCCAAAGGAGAGTCCTAATGAGCCAGAAAGTTCTCTTATTGTAATGCGCCTATCATTTAAGACCATTTCCCTCACCTGATTGATATTTTCATCAGTTTTGCTGGAACAGGGTCGCCCCGAACGATCTGCATCTTTAACTGATGTCACGCCAATTTTAAATTTTGAAAACCACTCAAATGCTTGAGTTTTGCCCATACCTTCCTCCCCATAAGCTGTTCTTAACATTTCATAGGCTTTTGTTGCAGTTTTACCGAGTTTAAAGCAAAATTTGATGTTTGTTCTTTGTTCTTCGTAATCTGACATGTTTGCTACGCGGAAAAACCGCAGCACATGCAAAACACGTGGTCACTTCAGAGCGTCTACCTCGTCACTGCATGGTCATAGGGAGTCACGTGAACTCTCATTTTTATCGGGAAGGAACGCTGCATGTACAGTTTGGGTAAGAATTAAAGAAATCCCAGCGTCAGCATTGTTGTGAAGCCATTCCGGAAACGTTTTGATCATACCTCGTATTTCTTCCTCCAAGTTGCTATTCATGGATTTATCCAAATTACTGTAACTTAATGCCATGTTTTCCTTGTATCATTGTCATTAGTTAGTAGTTTTTTCTTTCGCTTCTTTCAAGCTTCATGTATGTAAATTCCAGCTCCATCCCCCTTTTAATTCACTGCGCATTTGTTAGCATCTCGACCACACATAGACAAATCAATATTTTCACAACTTATGTTATGTAACTCGTAACTGAACTGTAATGACCTTTCTTTTGCAGACACAACAGCGCGTGTTCTCGAAACTATATAAAAATACCACGTTCTTCAATTTCATAGACTTTATATTTGTCTCTTATTCGTCGCTTTTTTAATAACGAGTAAAATTAAGCTATGGAAATATCTTGAATATACGAGAGCTACTTTGAAAGAGCCTTTTCTGCTGATTTCTGCAGCCATGCTTTGAATTTGTGTGACAAGTATTTCGATTTGGAAATATACAAAGAGTTTTCGCTTAGATTATTATCTTTTGTTGTTAGTTCAGAACTCGGTTCAAATACTAAAACTCCTGTTTTAAGATGAGGTTTTGTTTCTTTAGTATGCTATGGATTTTTAAAATTGGATGATATAAAGAAACAAATAATTGTTGCTTTATGATTTTAACTGATATTAAAATACAGCTACATGCAATCAAAATTTGATTGATCCAGATTTTGGTTCACATATATTACCGGCCGAGAATGTGGTGCAATCATCAGTTCGGTAGTAGTGAGAACACAAGTATCATGTAGAGTCAATTCCAATTACCAGTCCTATATGAGCTACAGATGAATCAACAATTAAAGACTGTATCCTAACTGGGGCCCGCAACGTGTGCATAAGCGGAGTTCTGCAATAACTTAATTTTATTGTGGAGTGCTTCTTTATTTGTTTATTTTTTGGTAACAAACACATTTGTTTCAGTCCAAGCAAAACATTGCAAAGAAAACAGGAATTGTTATACACAGATTCGCACTTTATCTTTTTTTTCTCATGCTGTACCTATACCTTAGATGGCTATGGATGTACCTTTTGACGCCGTAAAGCAGAGCCTATTACTGATCGGTCAAGAATTTAATTTTACTTTCTCTACTACGTATAGTAAGTAGGGGAAGTATTGAATTCCACCCAAACATTCGATACCGAAATTTCACCAGAAATATATGTTTTGAGACCCCCCGAATACAAAAAAAAAATCATTTTTGGAAACATGTCCGTGTGTGTGTCTGTGTTTGTGTCTGTCTGTCTGTGAACAGCATAACTCAGAAACGAAGAGTCGAATAAACACCAAACTTGGTATTTAGGTTCAGTATCTTCCAGAGATGCGACACGAAGGTTTTCAAGAAAATCCCCCCACCACAGATTACCCTTTACATGGAAAAGTTTTCGAAAATTTTAATTTTCTCAAAAATGGCTCTAACGATTTTGATTAAAATATCATGTATTTAAGATATTTTCATGGAAAATAAAATGTATATCTTGAATTTTCTGGGAATGTCTCCAAAAGTATTCTTCATTGTGAACGACTTTTGCATAACTGATAAACCATAAGAGATAGACAAAATTTTACTACACAAAAAATGTAGATCGCGTTAAAATACACAATTTATGTCATATACATTTTTGTTGAGTGAACCATTTTCGAGATATTGCTTGTTATTCCCTTAAATGTTTCAATACTTATTTATTCAAATGGGAATTCGTTATTCATTTTTTGTCTTGGATATGCAAACAGTATTAATCTGTGACAAAGAGAATGGTGCTGCACATAGCAACCAGCTATTAAGAGATATGCCTGTGCTTATATTGCCCTTGCAAATGCAAAACAAGGGGAACATAGTACGCCTTAAGCGATTGTCAAATATTTTTAGAACTTGTCGCTATGTGTAAAATGTAATTTCTTTGCATGTCAAAAGATCGTTTCTGCAAATGTTTACCTCGATTAATATGAAATAGATGGAGAATAAGAATTTGTAAAAATAGTTTGTACAAGAGTAGAGAAAGTCATGTGAGTGTAACACTTCAGATGTTTTTAAAATAAAATTGTATTTTCTGCCATTTAAGCATATGGCATTTATTAATCCATGCAAACTTTGTACGTAAAGATAGAGGTGATTCAACGAGGGAGACACATCACGCCCTGCGACTCATAAAGATTTATTGTGACTATCACCCTCCCCCAGGAGGAAAGGATGAGGTGAAGGAAGCACTAGAAGCTATAGACCCTAGGCAGACAGTCCACAGAGACGCGCAGAAGTACATAAGATTTCCAAGCCGGCAGACCCGTCCCACTGCTAGAGTCGCCGAGAGAGGAATATGAACGACCCACCAATCAAGCAGCTCTCAGGTGTTCAGGGGGAATACTCTTTCCGTTGAGCGTGCATCCGCGCCATCTGTCCAGCAGGCACTACTTCATACGCCACGAAACCTAGAAGCACACCTGAAAGCTGAAAACGAAACGGAATGAAAGGGAAATGATGGAATGGAAGTCGTCTTAGAGAAGATATCACCTCAGCATTCCTCTGCCGACACCGGAAAATCCACGTAAAACCTATAGGTTAGAGTGGGTAGTCAAACACAGGACCTTCCGAATGCGAGTCGCAAACGTTACCGTTACCGTGGAGCCCGCTTTATGTACTCACTGCGTTCTTAAAATAATCTCTTCATATTTACACTCGGTCCAACTAAAAGTGGCCGGACTCTTGAGTAGTTAAATTTTTTCAAAGTCCTTTCGAGTGAGCGCGCGATTTACAGCCATCAATTTCTGTGCGCCGCTTTGGCTAACTCTACCACAAGCGACAAGACCTTGGTCTACCTCTACACCGTGCTTAAGTGGATTACCTCACCTCCGGCTCGTGGTGAGCCTAAGTGATTTTTCTATGTACCTACCCTTGGAAGGGCTTAAACATAAGGATGATGGGACTATTGTAGGGTGGTGGTTTGGTTTTAATGTTGTGGGTGTGATGGGAGGTAGCGCTATGTTTTCATACGCTCCTCAGCGGCTGCCTTTTCATGAGCAGCGGCAGTGCTCTGCTCCGCTGGTGTTTTATTTTCCTTAATGGATTGTGATTTGTTTAATTTTGATTGGCCACTCCCATGGGGAGGGGGAGTGCTTAGTGACAGCTTTGTGCTGTTGGCAGGTTCTTGTGGTAAGTAGTCCCCTAGGGATCTGACTGGAAAGCGACGGCAGACGGAATAAATGGACCGAAGTCCCCCATTCTGTATCCGCTGCAACCAGAGAAGCCTCAGTGATTAAGCTAATTTCCTTCAAACCAGCACCTCGAGTTCCATTCTCCGTAGTGGATTGTAATCTTTTATCTTTTACAACTCGTTTTACTGTAATATTGTTAAATAATGTTGCTTGTTTTACTTCATTTTACTTAAAATTTAATTACAATAATAGTGAAATTTGTGGTTATAAAATTAAGTTCAATGAGTTTGAAACCTCCTCCCAACCGATAAATTAATATCATAATTGCCATCTACTAGTACGCTCCGCAAACATATAAATGAAGAAAACCTGTTATATTTTTACTTTCTCTACTACGTATAGTAAGTAGGGGAAGTATTGCATTCCACCCAAAAATTCGATACCGAGATTTCACCGGAAATACATGTTTTGAGAATCACTGAATCCAAAAAAAGCATTTTTGGAAACATGTCCGTGTGTGTGTCTGTCTGTGTGTCTGTGTGTCTGTGTGTCTGTCTGTCTGTGTGTCTGTGAACAGCATAACTCAAAAACGAACAGTCGGATAAACACCAAACTTGGTATTTAGGTTCAGTATCTTCCAGAGATGCGACACGAAGGTTTTCAAGAAAATCCCCCCACCCCAGACTACCCTTTACATGGAACATTTTTCGAAAATTTTAATTTTCTCAAAAACGGCTCTAACGATTTTGATTAAAATATCATATGTTTAAGATATTGTCATGACAAATAAAATGTATATCTCGAATTTTCTGGGAATGTCTCCAAAAATATTCTTCATTGTGAACGACTTTTGCATAAGTGGTAAACCATAAGAGATAGACAAAATTTTACTACACAAAAAATGTAGATCGCGTTAAAATACACAACTTATGTCATATACGTTTCTTTTGTTGAGTGAACCGTTTTCGAGATATTGCTTGTTATTTCCTTAAATTTTCCAATACTTATACTTTTTCTCAAATTCGTTATTCATTTTTTTTATGTCCTGAACATGCAAAGAGAATGGAATTCGCCACATAGCAACCAGCGTTAAAATATTTGACTATCGCTTAAAAGCTACCATATTCCCCTTGCATCTACAAGAAAATTACCAATAAGATTGACATCTCGATATCTCGATTAACATGAAGCATATGGAGAATAGGCGTTTGTAAAATTAGATTGTACAAGAGTAGAGAAAGTCATGTGAGTGTAACACATCAGATTTTTAGTTATATATTTAAAATAAAATAGGAAACAGTTGAGTAACTCCACAGAGATTTGCACTTGCAACCTTCCGAACAGTAAGCTAACTCTACCAAGCTAAGAGTGCTGCAGTTGGCATGGCATTGTGACAAACTTCATACTCTACTTGAGAACCATAAATCATAAAGTGTGTTTTGGTTACAAATATTCAGCGTTGAAGTACTCTGAAATATCTTTCTCTTTGAAATCTCGTATATTACTTATTTTCTAGCAAGACTTGTGATTATAGTTGTGTTCCCTATTATAACTACTACAAGAATATACACAGTCTTGTGAACAGTCTGGCTGTCCCGAGCGCTCGCGGAAGTGCCCGAATCGAGCTCCGTCTCTCATTGACCTAGTGTACCTAGGTTTTTAAACTTCAGGAATTCACAGAAGCTGCTATTCCAGTTTCAGTGAAACTTTGCATAAACATTTGCTGCTAGTAATGAACAACTTATTTACTGTCATAAGTAACACAGCAGAGTGCGAAGCTATAATAATAATAATAATAATAATAATAATAATAATAATAATAATAATAATAATAATAATAATAATAATAATAATATCCTATATGTTTAGATTGAGTAGGAGTATTTGATCCCTTCCCCTTTTTGCGAGGGTTCTATAATTTTGCCTTTTTGTCAAGTTCAAGACAATGTTACTGTAGTCTTTGCTAAATTTTACGTTAATTAGCTCAAAATGCTAGCAAAAGTTTAATTTTCCTACTGCTTTTAAGTTCTTTTAACAATCAGTATGTAGGTATTCACTTTTTGTAAGTTTAAGTTCTTTAATCGCAAACACTGAAAGAGATATGCATGTATAAAAGGATTCTTCAAGTGAGCTCGGGGTCCATAGAGCTAAGTTACGCCTGACATTTATCTTCATATGGTAAACGAAATTCCGGAAGAATTCTTATCCAGACAACTCCCCCAACCGAGATTGAAATCAGACGCTATAGTTTAAAAGTCAGGCACTTATCCCTATACTGTGGAGCTTCACAGGTTAACATCTTTATAATACCAAGAGGTCAAAAAGTTTGGATTAGTTCCTAGAGATGAAGTTGTTTTTTCCCTTTCCTTGTGTGACAAAAGCCGCTCTGAAATATTTCCAAGTTAGAACATTAAGATTCATGTTGCTAGAACAGAAAACGCCTCTCTGTGTCGCAGAGCGCTGTTAGAAGAGATGGGTGGATCCTCTCGCAAGCTGAATGTTAATGAAGCAAGTTGCTCCAGCTTGGAAAGTATTTTTAGAGCTACCTTTGACATGCAGATGGCGGTATAAAAAATACATAAAATATCTTAACCAGTGTAGGGCGTTTCTATCCGAAATGATTTAACAATAGTTAATATATTACATGCTCAAACCTTAATTAATATGCGTTCGGATTAATCAATTGAGATGCTGTTATCTCTGGGTATAGAATTTCCTGATATATGTGCAGTACATAGGCCAGCATTATTAGTTCCCTTCTTTATAGTCGAGTTACTTCAACTAGGCAGTGGAGTAACTGCGAATGTGCTTGAACTTCCAGGAAGAAATCTCATTTTCTAACCTTAGACATTCGTAATCCATTAGTGGAAATATTCCAGAATAATAATTGCCCCTATTCCTTGTATATAGGCAGAGGCCGAGCCTCTACATTTATTAGGAGAGCTTTTACTTCAAAATGATGTGGCGTATTAATAATTTGGGGGTTTCGTTGTCATTACCAGACATACTGTCGTTTTCCATTGTCATTACCAGACATATTGTTGTTTGGCTTGTAGCTTTTGCTAGTCACGAGTGGTGAGGATAGCGTAGTCTTACTGAGTATTCCGTGAGAATCGGATCGCACGAGCAAGCCGGCGTTTGGAACGGTGAATATATCCCCTCACCTTTCATATTCAATAATGTAGGAACTCCAAACGGTTGGGAAACAAATCTAGGAATGTGTAAGTAGATTTGTGTTATGGATTTTGTACAGTGAAAACCCACGCCTTCCTCTTAACCTCCACACCACATTTCGGTCCTCCGCGGCCAAGTGAGTATACGTCCCCTCAATGTACGTGCTGGGTACTAAAATTAATTTAATTTTTCATGTTAACCGTTAGACCTCTACCCAGCATGTAACAATACTTTGTTTCTATAGGGAAGCGGCAGTTTATTTTGGCTCTGAAATGTCAAAGAGCCTTTCCATCTTTCTGTGCTAAGCTCTCTCTTGCAGTCCCGCACTGCTCTTGTTGAATTTTCCTAGGGACTCAACTTTCATCCGATTAACCGGACCTGCATGGGTGTTATCAACAGCAGACTGGCAAGGCAAATGTGATGCGATATCGCATCTTCCAATGATTAACTTTTTAATGCTGTAACATGAGAATTACTGCAATTAGGATATGCGTTCCATAAAATATTTGTCTCAGATGTATTTGTAAAATACGATCCTGAGGATTAGTGCAGATATTTTCTGACACCTTTTTATTATTCAAGTATCGGAACCAGTACATTTGATGCATACTGCTTGGAACCGCCAAATTAATTTTCCTTTCCTGTGGTTAATAAAGTTACGAAGACCTTTTATTAAAAAATTGCGCGCGTGTGTGTGTGGAGGGGAGGGTGCAATCCAGCCATAAGAGTGAAACAAAAATACACAGGCAGCGATAGCGTGCACGATCCAATGGGCTTAGCCTAGAGACTTGGCAGGGAATAAGCAGCCTAGTTGTGACCGAGAAGAAGGAAGTGAATTATTGTATTCGGTTCCGCAACCAATGTTTTTCATTTAAGTATATGATGGTTAATGACCATTTTCAGCTGCTTGTTCACTGATTTCGTTAGTAAATTCACAGTGTAAGTCCAAACGCAACTGGTATCTGGGCTGTGGAATGAAGTTCCGAAGATTACTTTGATCTGTTTTCTCTTTTGCCCTTTATGCTTGTGTTACATATTTAAAAAACAACTTATTATAGCTAATATTCCGGATAATTCAGAATGAGGTAAAATAAAAAGTTATATGAGAATGCTATGATTCCCATGTGAGATTCCCTGAACACAATACACTGGAAATGATGTTACCGCTGGAATTTATGAGCACCCACAGCAAAGAAAGAGAAGGTGATTTGCAGTCGAAGGTCAGCTACTACATTCCTTGGACTACCTAGATAACCCAGATTAAAGCTACCCAAGGGATACATCCGAAGGGTTATAAGGGATGTGAGATAATATAAAGTGTACTCTTTGTCAGTTAAAGGAACAACCAGAGTGGATGACTAGAGACATTAACGAAGCCAAAACTCTGGAATTTCTTGCGACGGACAAAGTAAAACTTTTTTGGACAATTGGACTTTTAACAGGGTATACTATCAACTGAAAAGACAATACACAAGTCTGCCTTACTTGATGACCCACTTAGGAGGAGAAGCAGAAGAAACTGCGGATCATCTGTCGCGCGAATACGTTGTTGTAGTTCACTTTAGTCAAAGGTTCATGAGAATTGTATATGCATTTGCTAGGAAACTAGCACCACTCATTAAAGATGCGCGACAATTAGGAAAGTTGACATTCTGAAGGGGTATAAAGACCAAAACTGGTCGCGCTGCACAGGACTGTTTCTACACACCCTGCACTTAAACTACATAGTCAAATGGCTTTAAAGTCTTTATCAGTATTATAAAACAGCCCATGTACAAAGAGCGCCAAAGAATATCTCACTGCACCTTGCATCTATGTCGCATTATTTATCGTTGTACGTGGCCTTGCGAAGCCATGACCATTTCATTGGTTGCTTTAGGCCACGGTGCAAGGGTGCGCCACTCCTTCTGCTAAACAGTTACACCAATAACCACAACAAAGGTTACAAAATGGCGTAGAAATGAAATACATGTTTACTCTCAATCGTATTGGCTAAAAGAGAAAGCGGTAGAGTGAGTGCATTCAGCTTGTCGTACAGGCCTCTTATCGTGATTGGTAGCCCATACCTTATCAGCTAGTGCAGGACGCCTTTGAAAGGGTTAAAAGCTAAGGGGAAAACTTGAAGGTTTAACGAAATGTAGAATGTGTAGTGTGAGAAGATTTTCAGGGGGTGCAAATTAAAGCTTGAATGGTATTCATTAAATACATAGCAAAGCAGCACTTTATAACAAAACATAAACAGAACTGTATTCTCAGTGGTATTAATGTTTATTGCTGCTTAGAATCAAACATAATTAAACAATAAATAAATAAATTCAGCATGTTTTCCCTTTAATTCAAACTATAATTGATTAATATATCCTTACTAACGAATTGCTGATCATAGGAATACAACAGGATTATAGACAATAAAATAACTCAATTGCCATAATATGTATGTCATATTCGGTAAACCATAGGTATACATACACATATTTATCTCTAGTTACTAAACATGATCAGTCAATTATAACTAAAGAGTAATTTGCATTTAGTAAATAAATATCATCTACGGTTGTTTTACGGGGAATGCCCACTTTCTGACGAGTATGTAGACCGTCTTCCCCACTTTCCTGGAATATTTTTATCCAGTAATTTACTATAAAAACACTTTTATGCACTGCCGTTGCAGTTGCTGTAACAATGCGACCAGCCTCTCGCATACCCACGATATGTCCACGAGTAATTTCGCTAGATACGGCATGACCGGTTCTGAGACAATAAACATGTTTTGGTTTCAATAACACCAGAAGGAGCAAAGGCATCAACATCCCCTCTTTTTCCCCTTATTGCTGTGTTATCAATACAACACGGTAGGTAAGGTGAAGGACACGTCTCAAAAGACCCCAGAAAACCATACAAAATCCGCCAAAGATTTTCTTTGGAGCTCTGTGTACAAGTTGGAGTTGAAACCCTTCCCCTGTAAAGAGCACCCAGAAGTGCTTAGAATACGGGAAGGGATACCTTATGAAACATTGAGGCTGCATTTATTCTCTACCTCCAAGAGAATATCTGTCTCGGCGATATGATCCTCAATGCTGTAAATGTCAAGCCATCACTCATCAGCTCATGATGCCTGCAGGAACAACACATTAGTCCCACTCGACCCTAGCATTGAGCTATTTTAGTTGAAGAAACAAAACGGCGGAAACTTTTTCACCGGTCTTCTCAGCGAGCCAAAACAGAAACGACCTTGTAGCATGACAGTAACTCTCTTGTTGTAACTGCCCCACCTGCTTTCTCATTTTGTATGCGCTCTCTATTTTCGTTAGCAGCTCGGTGTAACGAATAAGGGTTCACCGGTAGGCGCGTGACATTTTGAATATCTTCTGGCTAACACATTCCGGAAGATTAATTTCAAGCGACAGAAAGGTTCATGTCTAGAAAAAAACAACATGTAAAGCACCCTTGAGGACCCTCCTCTGTGCATCTTTTGTTCCGCTCAGCTGACACGCATTTTTCTGGTTGTTTTATGGCAGAGCATCAGAAATAGCAGTAGCTGTTGAGCTTTTCCCAGGATTTCTGAGGAAGAAAGCTACAAATTTGGTTACTAAAGATTTATGTGAGTCCAAAATGTTGTGGCTAATGACATGATATGTTCTAATACCTATTACACGTTAGCCTCTACTACCTAGCCGAGATTGTTTAGGCACGAACTGGTAAACGGCAGGTCTGCGGTTCAAATCCCGCTGGGACCGTCCTCCCTGAGTGAGGTGTTCTCCAGGTTGTTCTCAGTCGTAACTTGCTTGAGATGCCGTATGCAGTAAGAACAGGCGTTAAATACTACTAAAAATTAGCATATACTGTAATTCGAAATGATAATATATATCACTAGTCTGCATTTTCAAACTTTTTGAAAGATGATTTCTTAAAAGTAGGTGTTCTTGAATCACGTTTTTATGCTGATTCCAGAAATAACTTACGTTTTTTTTATGGCATCAGGTTTTTACACAAAATAAGAAGTAATGTTTTTAAAATGTTACTAATGAGCGTAGAAAAGTATTCAAATACCATTTCACACAAGGTAAGTTTTTATTCAAGATACATTTTAAGAATACTCTTAAGAACTCCCCTAGTTTATTTCATGACTACATTTTAACAAAACAAGACGCCAAAGTGTTTCATTTATTTTTTTTTTCAAACTTTCTCTTCTTTGACTTCCTTGCAGATCCTTGAAGATGACTGTCCTTCCTCAACATCCAACAGTAGTTGGCCATCATAGTTTCATTCCATCTCCCCTGGTACCTTCTCTCCATTTCCTTAATATCTTGGTGAAAACGTTCACCCTGCTCTTCACTATAATGTCCCAGATTTTCTGGAAAGTAGTCGATATGTAAATGCAGAAAATGCACCTTTACACTCATGTTACAACCCATCTTCTTGAAATTTTCCAACATTGTTTCGACAATGGCCTTGTAATTAAGATCTTTGTTATTGCCTAAGAAGTTTTCAGTAACTGATCGGAAGGCGGTCCATGCTTCTATTTCTCTCTCATTCATTGTCTTCTCAATATCTTCATCCTTCATCAATTTCTTTATTTGAGGACCAACAAAAATTCCAGCCTTTAATTTGTCTTGTGTAATGAAGAGAAATTTCTTGAAAAGGTACTTGAAAGTGAAATTGTGAAAAAACTGTACGTGATAGAAAAAAAACTAAAAGCAGTTCTGAAATCAACATAAAAAGTGAGTCAGAATCACCTATTAGTTTTCAGTCATCCGATATCATGCAGACTAATACTTAGAGATGGTTGTGTATTCCCTCTTAGATGATCGGCTCTCTGTTCCAAGAGTGAGTTTTCTTGCTTGGAGACCTGGAAGAACTGAACTCGAAGAGTTTCGTGATCCTGAAGCCACAAGCATATAGTGTTTTTAACTGAGGGGAAAAACGAAGGAGTGATATATTGATAAAAACTTGAGCAACAGGATATCGTTGCTATTCTACTTATGAACTGGAGACTGGGGATGTGCGAAAAACGAAAAAAGTTTTTTTGATGTTACATTCACATCACTTTTCAACTGTCTGTCGTTTATTTGTGAATATACAAATTATTCTTATGAAACCTTATTTTTCTATTCACTTACTACGTTTCAATCGAGATAAACATTTGCTGAAATAGCTATATTGCACATTTTGTTACAGATTGAAGTAGGTTCTTGTATTGTTATTTGCCCCACGTTTTGGAAGCCAATTTGAGGAAGGTTATGTTAGGAGGAGTTGTATTGTATTTTGACTGTTGGGGATCCGAACTTGAAGTAGTTGCAACCGCACGTATGTTATAAAGTTTCCGGTGGCCTTTGCCCCAAGTTTAAAAATATTAACTTTGTAATTTGACTGTTTCTTTAAATATTATATATTTATATTTGCCTCGCCTGCGTCAGTATTATTGTTAGAGACATGAATTTCTTTGCAGAGAGTGGTGCGGCTAAGAAGGTAGACTTACACAGATTATAGTTTTTACTTCACTCCTTTTATTAATTCTTGACACGATTTAAATAACACTTCACTGATATAGATAGATGTGAGATTATTTATTAATTACTTGCACTTTTTTAACACGTAAACTATTTTTTGTCTCACACTGAATACGTATTAAACTTCTCGAGGACGCGTCTCACGTCCGGTTAGGAACACTGTCTACAAGCAATTGACTTCTGAATTTGTAAATTTTGCTCCATTTCAGTTTATGATTGGCTAATCCTACTCCAATAGAATACCTTTATTTAACTTAAGCTTTTTTCTGGTTGTTGATTGGCTATTTATAAACTGTCTCAAAAATTACATTATTGCTGCTCCAAGAATTACCAGTAGTATTATTAAACTTTCTAATTCATTATTGCCTCAAGGTTACTTCATTGTTAGCAACTTTTAACGTATTATTCTCACAGCTCCTACATTATTAAATTACCTAATACATTCACATAACATTATTGAACATGTACATAATAACATAAACAGTAATACAATGACTGTTACATACATTTTATATATTGTTTAATATACATAGTGCTTTAAGGCGGGCTGTTATATTTTGTATTATATAATTAGACTGAAATCATTTAAGTGTTAAAAATATTGTCTCAAGATACAAAGGGAACAACCATAGTCATATGTTTAAGAACTGGACGCTATATGCTGCCTTAGAATCCCATACTGTTTCCATGCAATTGCAAGAAGCAACTGAATGTAGAAAGGAATTTAAGAGAATGACCAAGTAATAAACTATTCGAATCTTTAATAGCGGATATCTCAGAAATGGCTTATAGCACAAAAAGCTAATTTGAAATAAATTGTGTGTTTTAAAGAAAGCTGCATTTTGTGTAGTACATTTTCGGCATTCGCTTAACGTTACCAGTTATACAAGACAATACGAAATTTCTTACAAATGCAGACTTCACAGGCTCTTCCCAGAAAATTCAAGATACACATTTTATTGATAATGTAAATATATTTCATATAAGGTGTATTAATCAAAATCGTTAGAGCCAGTATTTATGAAATAAAGAAAAATGTTGCATGTAAATAGTTTGGGATGGGAGGCATTTCTTAAAAATCCTCGTGTCGTATCTTCGGAAGATACTGAACTTAAATACCAAGTGTGTTACTTATCCAACTTTTCGTTGTTGAGTTATGCTGTTTACAGACACACAGACCGAGCTTTTTCTAGAAATGTTTTTTTTCCTTTGGTTTGTATTCAGGAATCTCAAAAAGTATGTTTCCGCTGAAATCTCGGTATCGAATATTTGAAAGGAATGCAATTCCTTCCTAGGTATTGCATTCTACTAAATATGTGGTAGAAAAAGTAATATCAGTTTTGAACTGATTAAGGAGGAGGATGCACGGACAGATAGAGATAGAAGAGAGCAGCATCTATTCTTTCAACATCTATAAATTATAATAGACTATTCTCTTTGGTTGTATGAGCCGGTATTCTAACGATTTGTGTGAACATGAATACCAAGTTTGGTGTTCATCCAACTTTTCTTTTCCAGTTAAGCGATCACAGACAGATATGGACACTCATACACGGACCTTTTTCTAAATGTTTCGTTTTATTCAGGAAGCCGAAAATGTATATTTGCTGTGAAATATCGACATAGAATTTTTTGCTTCCTCTACTTAATATAAGTGGTTAAAAACATCACTTTTTGTCCAAACAGAAGAATTTATTTTTCGCAAAACGAGATAACACAGGGTTGGAACTTTAATAGTTGCAACTATTTATTTATTACTATCACAACAATGATACATGTTTGAAACTTCTACAGTCCTTCAATGTATTCACTAGTATTTTCAATAACTGACTGCAAGCGCCTGTTTCGTTGATGTTCCTAAGGAGCGATCTAATGCCTGCAGAATTTCAGGAACAGTCCTGAATAGAATTCCACGTAACGGTTCTTCATCTTCAGGATCAGGTCATAATCACAGGGGCCTGGTGAATATGGTGGATGGAAAAGCACTTCCTAACTCCAGCGACGACACTGATCAGTTACAGGTTGTGTCACGTATGCCCGAAGATTGTGTTGCAAAATGTTGAGAGTATTCTGTAAAAATTTTTGCAGCTTTCGCAACGCCGGTCAGATGATGCTCCAAAAATTGACAGAAATATTGTGCAATAAAAGTTTGTCCTTGCGGTACGGTATGTGTTAGATAACGCCATCACAGTCGTACACAAGAAGCATCATAGCTTTCACATTTCTAACCCTCCTCGCCACTGTTCTGTGTGGTTCCGCATATGCCTCAAGGAGACCTGCAGACCTGTCTTGCTGTACGACCACGAGCACATTCAATCTTCAACCAACTTCGCTGTTCCTGTTTTGTGAACATGTCGAAAACACAACACACAACAGTTTTGATCGGTAGCTCAAACAGATCTATCTTCTACTCGCCACAGCGCATGCAATTTGAGTCGAAAGGGAGAATCCATTTATCGGGTGGTGGATAAGACATAGGCAAACACATGGTAAACGTGTCAATAATCACTTCCTTCTCGTTTGGCTTTCACAGCAGTGTTGACACTATTAAAATTCCAACCCACGTATGTTAGAATTAATTTCATGCATAGAACACTGATCCATCCGCAACGATGCACAGCAATATTCAGCCAGAGTCTAGAAGATTTCGCAGTTTCTTGCCGGAAGGAAAATCTGATTACTATAGGAATGTTCGGCAAGCCAACAAAACTCTTACTTTAATGTGACCCACAGCCAAAAACCGGATGGATTGAGATCTGTAGATTGTGAAGCTCAGGATGATGGAATGTGCCAACTGATGACGTGTTTGCCAGTTGTTCTGCAAGACTTTAAAGTCTGAAATGACTTTCATAAAGCCTACATAGAGGATTAGAAAGTGCCATCGTAATGCATAACACTAAAGCATCCGTTAAAGCTACCGTGATACATATCTCTTTGATCAGGCATTCCTACTTCATCGGACAAAGGTTAACCGTACAGACGTACATATTCCAGAATCTTTATTGGTTACCCACACCGATATTAAATTTTGGGAACTCCTTATATTTTGTAACCATGCACTAAGAGCAGGTATTTTACAGTACTTCTCCCTAATGGCCACGGTTCAAGTTAAGAAGCAGTCCAAGTCTCCCACAAACGCATACCTGTCTCTTGTATACGTAGTGTAAATTATTTGGTGATTGTATTACTTTTGGGTTAAATTTGAAGCAGTATTTTTGACACTTGAATAATTTCAATTAAATTGTGTAATATGTAAATTCAATAACAGCCCGCCTTGAAGCAATATGTATGTAATAATTTCTAAAAAATGTAGGTAACAGTCATTGCAAATGCTTATATTATTGTAAACATGTTTAATAATTATATGTGAATGCATTAGGTAATTTAATAATGTAAGAGCTGTGAGAATAATAAGCTTAAAGTTGCTAACAATGAGGTAACAATGAGGTAACCTTGAGGCAATAATGAGTTTGAGAGTTTAAATACTACTAGTCATGATTAGGGCAGCAATAATGTAAATTTTGTGACAGTTTAAAAATAGCCAATCAACAGCCAGAAAAAGCTTTAATTAAATGCAGGTATTCTATTGGACTAGGATTAACCAATCAGAGACTAGAAATACAGAAGCTTACAGGTTTTGACGGTTGAAATATGTTCAGTTGCCTGCAGACCTTGGTAGTGACCGGATGGTTCTCTAAAGAAATATTACGTATTCGTGTGAAACGAAAATTATGTATACGTGTTAACAAAGTGCAAGTATTAAATATAAGAATCTCACAGCTCTTAATATCAGTGTAATGCTATTTAATTTGTGTCAAGGATTAATAAAAAGAAGTGAATTTAAACTTAAACTCTGTGTAAGCCTACATTCTTGTCGCTCCACGCTCTGATTAAGAGAAACGTGTCTCTAAAGTAAGACTGACGCAGCCGAGGCAAACATAAACATAAATACTATCTATAGAAGCAGTTTAATAACAAAGTTAATAGTATAATGTTTTTAAACTTGGAGTGTAACAACAAAAATACATCTTCAAATCGGCTTCTCATACGTAGCAGCATATTACGTAACAAAACACTTCTTCAAATTGACGTCCATAAGTGGAGATACATAAATCAACAGTAAACTCCTAAAGACAACAACTTCTTCAAATTGGCTTACCAAAGCGTGGTGCAAACTCCTTAAATAGTAGTATAACCTTCTTCAAGTTTCCCCGAATTTCTGATTTTTATTTTCTTTGTTTAGTGTCCTTTGTTTTTAATATTATATAACTAAAGATTCAACGAGAAATATGCATAGAACCATGAAAACAAAACGTATGTGCATTTATTCAGGAGTCCTAGGCCCAGTTGCTGTTTGCTGCTATTGTACCTGGTGAAAAACAATTATGGAAGGAATTTTTAGCTTTTATTGTGAATTTCAGTGAAATAAGCCGTGTGCGGTAAGTAAAGAAAGCTACTTCATCACTCTTTTCCTTCAGAAAAGCTGATACACATATCTTCATGATAAAAAATTCCAGACGAAATTAATCTCCCATTCAGATGTCCGGGGAATATGAAAGATCATATTCTTCTTCACGATTCATCTAAAAGCAGCGAAGAAGTAAAAAGAAACAAAGTAGATGCAATAGAAATATACAAAGTGAAGTAGGAAAGTAGTGGTGGGTTAGTGGATGAAAATAAAGAAATTCATGGTGTTGAAGTAAAAGTTGTTTCAGTCCATTGCATAAATCGCCGAATGATATTGGTGCAGCTGCAAAGGGGCATAAGGAACTCAATAACTGTAATAAATACAGTATACTAACAACACAAGAGAGTAAGAAACACGTCGGCATGCCCTCTGATGACAGCCGATGCAACTAGACTGAATACTAGTAATACAGTAAGAATTCCGATGGAATCCTCGTTGAGCTAAGCAAATCATTGAATGAAGGAAAGAAGAAAAGTTCCCATTTGTGGGATGACTTAAATGGATAGTGAATTCAGTGATTTCATAACTATTAGCCAGATTTTTCAATCGCAAAGGACTCTACTCAGAATACGAAAGCGATATCTGGTGGTTTAGAAGATAAACTGCAATTCAGGTAGGGAGAAGGCCAGATACGCAACTGGACTACTACGAACAGTCATAGCTTAGAGAAATATAAAATAGTTCATTAGAAAGGGTATTTGGTAGGTTTTATTATTAGTGTATAACGCCCTCTCTTACTACATACGGCACCACAGACTGTGTCACTCGTGATGTATGAAATGCTAATAGGGGAAGCAAACCTTCCAGGCCTAAATTTAGGGCACCTCCCTAGCATTTGCCAGTTATGGAGAACTGAGGAAAACTTGGAAGATACCTCAGCCAGGGAGGACAGTCCCGGTGGATTTGAACCACCAGACCTCCCGTTCATGAGCCCGTGCCCTAACGTCCTCGGCTACCAGTGACGGTGGCTTTTACAGAATATACTGCAAAAGGAACTAGGGAAAAGATCAGTGAAATGCGTTTTGTGTAGTGTGACAGTTGTATACTGCGGAAATCTTGACATCACGTTGAAAACAACTGGAAGTATATGAAATGTGGATACAGGTAAAAATAGAGCGTGTAGAATGGGTAGGCGAAATGCAACTTATGAAGAGAGGGGGGTCTAAGAACAATGTTAAAACTGTTCAGGAAGAATAAATGAAACTAGTGATTGCGACATTGGGTGAGAAGAAATTGTTTGCTATAAGTATATACCGGGTGAAAGGGAAGTTATTGCATTAACTTAAATCTCATTATTTTGAACATATTTAGTATATTTCAGTTTTTTATATAATCATTTTCTGCCGAGATATTTTAAGCTTTTCGAGAACATAAAACGCACACGATGGCAAAGCGGCAGCCGACAGGTAGCTGGCACGTTCATAACCAGAAGTAGGTCAGCGTGTAAGGGTTTCACTTTCGTTCCATGGTGCATGGTGATTATCCACTTAACATACCTCGGGTTCTTTTATCACTAAACCTGAGAGTTTCAATGCGTAGTACGATGTTATTCTAATAATGACTCAACTTCTAGTGGAGCCGACATAAAAGTGATGTGCTTTTCAGTCAGCGACCGCGAAACGCTTATTGAACGATGAAGGCATTACTTCCATGCTGTTAGTGCATGCTACCAAGTTGTACCCGTTACTTTGTTAAACATTACACTACCCTTTCATCGGTTTGTTTGAATTAAGGGCCGTGTCCCTCCACATCCCAGTTCAGATATACTGTTTTGTTTACATCCTGGAGTCGGTTCTCAAACTGACCTACCTTGACCTAGCAATGTTGCGTATATCTCCAACCACATTACGTCTGCAAAGCGATGTTCGGAAAATGAATAATTATTTCAAGGATCTATATGATGCCACTTAGTTACTACCGAAACTAGGTAAGAAATAGATTACTCTATCCATCTTACAAGTTACAAACTATTATCTTCATAAATTCTGCGGAATAAACCATCTAATTTGGTAAAACACCTAATTTTTACTTTCTCTACTACGTAGGGGAAGTATTGCATTCCACCCAAAAATTCGATACCGAAATTTCACCGGAAATACATGCTTTGAGATTCCCTGAATCCAAAAAAAGCTTTTTTGGAAACATGTCCGTGTGTGTCTCTCTCTGTGTGTGTGTGTGTGTATGTGTGTGTGTGTGTGTGTGTGTGTCTATGAACAGCATAACTCAGAAACGAACAGTCGGATAAACACCAAACTTGATATTTAGGTTCATCCAGAGATGCGACACAAAGGTTTTCAAGAAAATCCCCCACCCCAGATTACCCTTTACATGGAACATTTTTCGAAAATTTTAATTTTCTCAAAAATGGCTCTAACGATTTTGATTAAAATATCATATGTTTAAGATATTTTCATGACAAATAAAATTTATATCTCGAATTTTCTGGGAGTGTCTCCAAAAGTATTCTTCATTGTGAACGACTTTTGCATAACTGGTAAACCAAAAGAGATAGACAAAATTATACTACACAAAACATGTAGATCGCGTTAAAATACACAATTTATGTCATATACATTTTTTTTGTTGAGTGAACCATTTTCGAGATATTGCTTGTTATTCCCTTCAATTTTCCAATACTTATACTTTTTCTCAAATGGAAATGCGTTATCCATTTGTTTTGTCCTGGTAATGCAAAGAGAATGGAATACTCGACATAGCAACCAGCTCTTAAAATATTTGATTATCGTTTAAAGCCTAGCAATTCCCCTTGCATCTACAAGAAAATTAGCAATAAGATTAACATCTCGATTAACATGAAGCATATGGAGAATAAGCGTTTGTGAAACTAGTTTGTGCAAGAGTAGAGAAAGTCATGTAAGTGTAACACATCAGATTTTTTCTTTGGTGACCGTTCATTTAGACTTTAGAGTAACACCTTTTGATTAAGCAATGACCATTTCTGTAACATTTTATTGATGTATATGTCATATGGTATTAAGGTATACCTCTATTAATCTGAGGGTATTCTTGGTTTTCTCCTTGTATTTTTTCTTAACATATATTTTATTAATGGTTCTTCCACACAAGCTGTGTGTAGATTAAAGTTGGAAAGATAGAATCCGACTGAAAAATTCAACCATAGCCGGATTTGAACAGCTTTCCGTGCTGTTGCCCTACTAACTGAACTACCATGGCAACATGCTGGCATGAAATTAAATTACATACCGACACGACTTGCCGACATGGTTCAAATCCCGGTTATGGCATTGAATTTTTTAGTTTGACTCTATCTTTCCAAATTTAGCCTACATACAATATGTGTGGAGGAACAATTATCATTGATTAACGCAATACTTGGTTAAGTATGAAGCTCGGGACTTAAACTACTGATGAAATTGTAGACGCATTGGGTATATCATCTCAAAATGAGTTTAAAAACCCTTGAGGTTTACCGTGAAAAATGCGAGTCATTTGGTTAGTTTAATGTCATACCAGCATATTGCTATGGTAGCTCAGTTGGTAGAGCATTAGCACAGAAAGTTGAGGATCAGTGGTTCAAATTCCGGCTATGGCATGGAATTTTTCCGTCTCATTCTACTTTTCCATATATTTTATTGTTTTAATCAAACATTTTATGGAATTGTTAAATTAAGATCAATATTATGACATAAAATATCCCATAATTTGGCATTGTTTATCCTGTCATAGGCCTACCCAAAGTCTAAGAACAGAAGGTAAAGAGGCTCATAAAATTATTTTCTGTTCCATAATTTGTTTTAAGGTATTCAGCGCAACAATACAGGAAATCCCCTTTAAGTATCTGCATTGTTCTTCCACCAGAATATTTTCTGTAATTGGTAGTAGCTTAGAGTTTATAACAGGTACAAAGAATGAATAGTAAAGAGATTTGGTGTAGGAGATACCAGATAGATATTACTAGGGCGATACTGAAAATTTTTAGAAAAACAAACAAAAATGAGTTTTAAAAAGTTTAAAGATTTTATTGTTTTTCAAAATAAATCTCCTTTAACATCAATACATTTTTTTCATTCGATGTAACAAAGTCCTTAAAGCAATGATGCCGCTCTTCCTGAGGCACTTCAGAAACCAAGTTTTTATAATGTTCCACTGCTTCATCTGATGACGAAAAAGTGATTCCACGCACTTTATCTTTAATTTTTAGTAACAAAAAGAAATCACAAGGTGCTAGGTCAGGGCTGTATGATGGAGGGTCCATGGTGCTGACTTTTAGGGCATCCATTGTTACTTTTGCTGTATGAGACGATGTGTTGTCATGATGCAGCATTGTTTTTCCTTTTGAGCGTTTTTCACGAACTTAAAATTCAAAAATTTGCGGTAAACAGACATTTGTGTACCAATCGACAGTAATGGTACGTCCCTCTTGTGATGCTATAGTAGCAATATGACCCGCTTGAGAGAAAAAAGCTAGCAACCATCTTCTTACCAGCACTGTGAATTACTCGGACTTTCGTAGGCTTAGGTTCTGTTCGAAAGATTCATTGAGCTGATTGACTTTTCTTATCAGGATCATAACAATAAATCCAAGTTTCGTCACCGATCACGATATTCTAAACCAAATTTGAAGCGCCGCCTTGGAATGTTTCCAGAGCTTTTTTGCACTAATCAACGCGTAGTTGTTTTTGATCGGGAGTTAGTTTATGTGGAATCCATCGAAAACAAAGTTTTCTCACCTCTAACTGCTGTGTAACATGTTTTGGATTTGACTCATACCAACGCCCAATGTCGCCCGAATAAATTCATAAGATGTCCGTCGAACTTCTTCAAGCATTGTTCGAACAGCGGGAATATGTTCATCAGTAACAGCAGTTCTTGGGTGTCTTCACGAAATTCATCACTAAGAAATATCTGATGTGTTACACACACATGACTTTCTCTACTCTTGTACAAACTATTTTTACAAACGCTTATTCTCCATATGCTTCATGTTAATCGAGATAAACATTTGCAGACTCTATCTTATAGCTAATTTTCTTGTAGATTTAAGGGGAATATATATTTACAAGGGCAATATAGAAATACAGTAGCCTTTAAGCATAGACATTACTCTTAATAGCTGGTTGCTATGTGTAGCACCATTCTCTTTGCCACAGATTAATACTCTTTGCATATCCAAGACAAAAATTTAATAACGAATTCCCATTTGAGAAAATAAGTATTGAAAAATTTAAGGGAATAACAAGCAATATCTCGAAAATGGTTCACTCAACAAAAAATGTATATGACATAAATTGTGTATTTTATCGCGATCTACATATTTTGTGTAGTAAAATTTTGTCTATCTCTTATGGTTTACCAGTTATGGAAAAGTCTTTCACAATGAAGAATATTTTTGGAGACATTCTCAGAAAATTCAAGATATACATTTTATTTGTCATGAAAATATCTTTATCATATGATATTTTAATCAAAATCGTTAGAGCCATTTTTGAGAAAATTAAAATTTTCCAAAAATGTTCCATGTAAAGGGTAATCTGGGGTGGGGGGATTTTCTTGAAAACCTTCGTGTCGCATCTCTGGAGGATACTAAACCTAAATACCAAGTTTGGTGTTTATGCGACAGTTCGTTTCTGAGTTATGCTGTTCACAGACACACACACACACACACAGACATGTTTCCAAAAATGTTTCTTTTTGGATTAAGGGGGTCTCAAAACATATATTTCCGGTGAAATCTGTGTATCGAATTTTTGGGTGGAATACAATATTTCCCTTACTTACCATACGTAGTAGAGAAAGTAAAGAACCTCTCTTTTGAATTCGCTGTACCAATTATAAGTTGTTTCCTTAGATGGGACTTCTTCGCCAAATGCATTTCTAAGCAGATTTTTAATTCCTTAGCGTTAATGACGATTTAAAATCGTAAATAAATCATAACCTGGAAATGTTCTCTAGTCAAATTCATTTTGGGGTGAACATAAAATCTTAAAATGATGATAATTAGGATATTATTAGAGCAAATCGAACAAACTACAAGGCAACATTAGAAAGCATTTGTTAAATATAAACATATTTCATTTGATTTTAAAAACTGGCGTTCTAAAATTTTTCAGAGCCGCCCTCATATTAAAATAAATGGTTCATGTACGGAGACAATGAAGAAAGCGCAAAAAGGGGAGAAAAGAGAATGCTGGGATTGTAGTGCATGTATTGCCTTGGACAGAAAACAAGGTTTGACTGAGTACGTTCACCTATGATAGAGATACAGAACTTCCTTAAATAAATGTATAGAATAGAACATAACTTTGGTTTAAACCGCATCTCACGTAGAGTATATGCGGTAGGGTACACAATAGAACAAGCATGATTGTTATCTCCTGCTATGATCCTGTTTCCTGGTAATTTGGTTTTAATGTAATTCATAGATGCATGGAAAACGTGTGGTTTACATTCAGTTTGCAACTGTGGGTGTTAAGAAACCGTGTAAGAGATAATGGGTAGTGTATTGGAAGCATGCAGATCGTGAGGGAATTCTCCGCTACTGCCTGCAGTCAATCTGTCTGCGGCCTTCGTAGACGTCTTCGGATGGTAAGGCAATTAGGAGGTCCGTTCTGCCTCGGTGCTTCACTGGCATCCTCTTCCGGGGCACAGTATCCGGGATAGGCAATCAGTGGCGTTACTCCCACCCTGGAGCATTTCTAGTAACGTTTCATTAGGCACCACCCTAGCAGATTATCTTATATAGAAGAAAACATTAACTCCACATTAACAAATAATAGGGAAATCCCAGGATTATTGTTTGCAGTTGATCTGGTAGTGGGGGTCCATATCTATTGGGGAATTATCGAGAGCTGGGTTGGGGGGATTTTGCAGAAGTTGGGGTTGAAGATAAACTATAAAAAGACTAGGATTATGGTTTTCAAAAAGGGATATAAATTAAAAAGAGAAGAAAAATGGAGTATGGAAGGACAGGAAATAGCCATAATGAGAAACATTGAGTATTTGGGGGTTTAGTTAAGTAGTAATGAAAGATGGCATCACCAAAAGAAAGCAGTTTTAGCTAAGGGTAAAATTGTCATGAAGGGGATAAGAGCATGCATTTTTAAAATACCAGGAATACAAACTAAATGGTTAGAAAGAGTATATAAGGCAATAGTGGAAGCCAAAATGCCCTATAGGATTGAGGTTTGGGGATATGATGAAGGGTGACGAGGAGTGGACTTAATATTTAGAAGTTTTGGTTAGTTAATTTTGGGTTTACCAGCTGCATCACCGAAGGGAGTAGTATTGTTGGATTTAGGGAGATCAGGAAGTAAAGGGTTAATAACTGAAAGATTGATAAAGTTTTGTCATCGGGTTAGAACATTGGATGACCAGAATATTGTAAAACAATGTATGGCTATGCAAGAGAAATAACCAGTGTCTGGTAATTGGGCCTTATCTGTACAAAGGATTATTGAGGAAATAAGTATGGGGAATGTATGGAGAGAGAGAGAGAGAATTATTAGAAGGAGGATTTAGGAAAGAAGTCAGACAGAGAATTGAGGATATCAATATGCAATATATCTTTAGCATTATTAGCGATGAGAGAACCTTGGTTTTGTACAGGCAAATTACAAAAGATTGGGGCAGGGAAACGTATATTGAAGTGTGCAATAAATTGGAAAGTGAAGGATGGGCATGGTTTAGATCTGGAGCAATGAAATTAAGGGGAATGAAAGGGGGAATGGATCCACAAAAGTGTCCATTATGTGGGGAAATGGAGAATGACCTACATTTTATTTTAGATTGCAATGAGACTAAACTATAGAGAGATCAATGGGTACCGGTTAGGTGGTTGAAATTACCGAGATCAATAATTATAATGAGAATTGGAAAGCTTAAGAATACAGATGAGATTATAAAGTTGGGTAGACTATTAGGAAAGACTAAAGGAAAATATAAGAGAGGAATTTCAAAATTATAAATCTGTATATTTTGCAAGGATGTCTAACACATAAATTGCTATATTTAATTAATAATTGTGTATTACAAGTAGTTAGTGAACCTGGTGTATAATGTATTGATAACCAGTGTTTACTACATTTACACCAGGTGAAACTCAAGTATATATATTTTGTATATTTTTTTGTAACTCCACATTAACAATTCCAAACAACTCGCTCATAATTCTCTTCGAAATTAAAGCTCCTGAAAGTTGCCTTCTTCCTTTTTAAGTGTATTCACTACTACGGAACGACTACTGGCTCGCTTTGTACATTAAACTACTCAAATCACTTACATAAGGAACTGAAATGTTATGCAATTTAGGTATTTCTAATGAAAACTCACATGCTAAAAATTATTTTCAATTCCATCATATTTCGTCGTATCAATGGAGGCTCAGCAGTTTTTATATATGTGAATAATATATATGTATTAAAGAATTTTATCCAAGAAAGCAATGTTTCTTTTTACAAGAAAAATTAATGCGTATCGGTAATATACTTTATTAGCTTTGTTATCTGTTTGACACGCTGGCTGTAGCCGAAAATATTGTAGTCCATGGTTAGAGGATGCTGGCATGCTTTGCTATTTGTGAGATCCGTGTGTCTCAATGAAGAGTTTAAAAATACTCGAACTTTTATAAATTTGTCTGAGATGGGTACAAAATTAGCTCAAGATTTCCAAATAATTTATAGCTTTTAGGCGAGCCCCTGCATCTGCGGAGTTAAAATGTTATACAAACATAGAATTTGAAGCGAATACATCCAATCTCTTCAAATTTGTTGAAATCTTTACAAAATTATAAACGGAAGTTTAGAATGACAAACCATATGATGGAGAATTAACAGCTATAAAAGCAGAATTACAGAACATTTTATACAGACCATATATAAAACAAGATCTAGATCTTATCAGACTCAAAATCAGCCATAGATAGGATAGTAAATTACAATAATAAAACAACAAGAAATATTAAAGAATGAGGCAATACTTTATATCATAACATGCTGTGAATGACAGAGTGATTATAGTGTAAGTTAATATTATTGTATGTACATGATTTTAGATGTTTGTTAGCCATAAGGATTATTAGGAAATAAGTTTGCACGGCCTAACTGAAACTGACAATAGAAGTGGGTAACAATAAACCGAGGGGGTAAGTTGTTTGTTACTAAGAAAAGAAAGACGAAATTAAAGTCAGAGTAACGTGCTCTTTTTTAGAAATGGAGGGAATATTTTCCCCAGAGCATATATGTTAGTAGTAGTGATTGGCTGACCAAAACAGACTCTAAAGCTGGCGCAATGGTAACCAATAGCAACTATATTATAATGTTTAGGCAATTCGAGGTGAAGGAGTATATATTCTCGAGCCATAAGCAAGTGTCGCACAGTTCTTAAGAATCTCTCACGAGGTGCACGTCGCAGAGTTAGTTACAAAAATGTAAAGTACGCGAAGTAATTGGTGCACGGCAACTAAAACGACTGTAGTTACATTCAGAAATATCACAGTTTCAGCCAGGCGTGTATAAAGATTAAATATGTCAATTATTAATTAAGCGTGATGGCAATAAAAGTCTAGATTCATATTTTTTTATCAGTGTTATCTTTTAGCAACAACTCCTTTCCGTTTACACACCCTGCTTAGAGACACGTGCTCGACTGAGTTATAATAGCTAGCCGGAGGACAAAGAACCCAAATTTAAAAAATAATTAAACAATAAGCGCCCAACAAATAAGATAACACAAGTCATCTAAGAACTGCGACAAGAAATAAGAAGCCTAATTAAAGCACTTGAAACTATAAATCATGTTACTCTACAATGGATCCCAACTCATGTCGGACTTTTGGGCAATGAACATGCGTATCAATTAGCAAAGTGCAATACAACGAATAAGGAGGAGAGGAAGATATGCAATGCAACGGAGAAAGGAAATTAGAACGGCTATGCTTGATAGGGCTATTGGAGAAGATAAATGGATTGATAGACACGGCGATCGAAATGCGGCGAAGACTGTGGAACTCCCACAAACAAAAATAAAATGAAAGAAAGAAAACAAAATGTAGCGGAAATAAGTTTCTTATAAGAACTCCTTCTGTCTAGTTTTTTACCAAGGAATAGTCTCATAACAGATATGGTTGCAAATTCTTCTGGTTCTAAAATCATTTTGCCAAAAGCAATATATCTCCTGTAAGCCAAGGTTTCGTAAGAGTATATAATGTATTGGTATACTTCAGTTTCTTTCTTCTAAAATCACCCTGAAATATTCTCATCATGTTAAGTTCCTTTTTCACAGGAGCATGTGCTGTGAGAAACGCAATAATTGTTCTCAGCTGAAGTCAGTTACATTAAAGTAAACTTTCAGCTCTTTTCTTACATGGTTTTCTAATAAATAGTTAGCCACGTTTGTTTCCTGAAGTTTTAAGCCAGGTTTTATTATGTACTTTGGACCAGTTCTTAATAGTCTCTCGAGATGTTTTATAGAGTCAGCTTAGGCCCAATAAAGCTCCTTCTGTCACTAATGAAACGGTTTTAATGCAATTTAGTAAAAAGTATACCAAGTACATCATAATATGTGCAGATAAAATCCCACAAACGTTTCCGGTGCATTTAGAAAATAAAACAATTATCCCTCTTGTTTATCAATTTCTCCAGTCCTAGTCCATGGGCTCTAATGCCTACAGAAACTGCAGCGTCGGGAGCCCTTTAACCTGATAGTAGTTGTGAATGGGGTTTGTTTGTCTTTTTCTATCACTGTGGACGTTATTAAAATCACCAAAGTAATTATATGGATGTGCCTTTTGGTACTGAATACCCTACCCTCATTTTCCTTTCACTTAAAATCCTATAAGTCTGAAAGGAGGACAGATCTTGAGGTTAACGAGCTAGTTAACCGAAATAGTTATGAATAGCAATCAAAATTTATTAACAGACAATAAAACGAATAAAGTCTGTTTACAATTAACTTTAATACATAAATTTTCTGTTATGTATTAATTAATTTATAAGTGTAATAAACTGTAGTTGCTTTTACCCACTTCTTTTCTTTGAATTTAAACAGCTATTCTTCTATGCACTATCTCTTCACATGAACTTATTACATATTGACTTTAAATTTTAAATTTTTGCTACAAAGTATAGAATATGGATGTATGTTTAGTTGTTTGATTGTTTTGGACAAAACCTTCGTTAAACGAAATTATTTGGACTTTTAAATTCAGAAAAGTGTTCAGTATTATGTACCCTTTAAGAAAAACGTAATGAGCTGCTTGGACAGGCCATTACTTATGCTCATATGCCGAGAAAGCGCTCACTTTTGTTATTGAAATCTGTCCAGGTGGTAAGAATGCTGTTTCAACGTATTTCATAGGAAATAACTGAATGTTATTTTTATCATTAGAAGGGGTATACAAATCGTGAAAGATAGTTTCATTTACTGCATTGGATTGTAATCCGTTAATGGAATGCCAGAAGCTGCTAAGCACGTGGCCCTCGGTGATGTAGAGATTAGAATGTTCATTTATCACTTGGGAAATCCGGGTTCAGTTTACTACCAGAGGGCTATAATATATTCAAAACGCTTAATCCTGTCCTGTGTATTTCAAAATAATGGAGATTTTTGAGACCCTTAATTACAGCGTTTTACTGAAGCATATAACCATTTATTGGCGTATTTTGAAGCGTTTGTGTTCTGGATTGTTCCCCAAAAATAATAAATACATAAATAAATAAATAAATAAACAATTTAAGTTATTGGCATCTAAGGAATTAAAATCAAACTTCAAGTCCGTAATTTATCCATCGCGAGTGTTTCCAAACGAAATGGCCGAATGTTTCCGAAACTCTCTGAACGTTTGGAAAGGTAGAATCAGACGACTGAAAGTGCAATACCATCGCCGGAATTAGAACCCGGATCTCCCGGCTTCCGTCCGATTACCTAACTACTGAGCTACCATGCCAACATTCCGGTAGGATATTAAATTCCCCAACTGATTCCTATAGTTACCGGTAAACCACAAGGAGATCTCAAATTGTATTGAGATGACATACCCCAATGGCGACTTACAATGCTAAAAGTACTTTAAGTCCCGGACTTCATAGTTTCGACCACTATTAGGACAATTAATGGAATTCATGGTTCTTCCACACAAGCCGTGTGTTGGACAAGGTTGGAAAGGTAGAATCAGATGACTGCCATAGCCGGGATTTGAACCACGAATCTCCCCGTTACTGTACCCACTGAACTGCCATGTCAACATGCTGGCACGACATTAAATTCCTCAACTGATTTTCTGAACGTTTGCCAACTAAAAATATACCAGGTGGCCCACACAAACGTCCTTAGTTGAAGTTAGTTTATACCGGATAGCGCGGATGCCAAAAGGTTTGCCTAAGCAGAACGACAAAGGGGACCCTATACCGACAGAGACGAGACCGCCAAATGAAAGGCCAATGTTTGAAAACGAACACTTTTATTACTGGTTCCAGAGCTCATTCGGTAGAGAAACTGCCTGCTATATAAGGTGTTCCTGATTCGATTCCCCGTTGGGCTCCAAAAAGTTGTCTTTAAACAAAAGCATTTCACGGCATGCCCAGGGTGTGGTGTTTGAATGTGAGAGCACTTATATGTGTGTGTGTCGGTTATTTAATAACTAATTGGCCCATTAACCAAAATTCAGGATTATCGCTCGACGCCGCAAACCTGAGCGCACGTGTTAAGTAATTCAGTTCTATGACAATTAATCTACACTCCATACAGCTATATGGCATCAATTGGTGCCTCAAAGCTAACAAGATTAAACCAAATTCTATTTTATTATGTTTATGTATCTTTAAAGGTGCGTTAGAGTTAAATTATTTTCTATTAGCGCATTATTCATAATAATGCGTGTGCAAAAACATACCCACTTTGGTGAACGAATTGATGTAAGGGCCTTTCAGGCCCACTCTCTACCTGGATTGACCCATCTTTTCTTAACATCATCTCTGAACGTAATAAATAAATAAAATAGAATAAAAGGTGCACAGAAGACAGATACCACATCTGAATACGTTCAGAACAAAGCCTTCGAGCCTCAGTTGCATTTTGCTACGTCTCCGCATACACCATAATCATGACTGTGTATTCGTTATTGTGAACGTTATCTTTTTGTCCGAATGATCTGGCTCGAACTGCATACAGGCGACCACGCGACACTTATAAGTACTAAACTACCATGTAAACACCTGCGGACAGCAGCACTACCACAATGAACTTTCGCTTTGTACTTGCACTGCCGCTTTGAACAGCAGTGATGCGCAACTTGTTTTGCACCTATGTATGCAGGAAACATAAAGCAGCAAAGGACGGCTTGTTGGGGTCACCTGGTATATAAAGGTGTCATCAAATGCATGCGTAATGAACTGCAAATCGACAAATCAGTTGGTTTATTTAATGTTTGTCAGAGGTGAAATACAACCGTAATGCAATCATGTGCAGTAGTAATGGTATTCATACCTTTATAGGTTACAATTGCATATGACCAAGATTTAATGATTAAGATGAGCGCCTGTCGTTTACGGTTCGGTAACACAATATAAATTTAATTTTTTTTCTTCTTGATTAGTCCTTAATGGTATTTTTATTTCTCTGATATTTTGCCGGCGATAATAATTACTACGATTTCTTTTCTATATGTTCTGCCATGAACTGATAATGCACCCTGGTATGTCAGAAATGCCCGGACACAACCTAAGATATAATGCAATACATAATATACGTATTGCAATTCTAACCTTAAAAGCAAATAAAACATTGGGGAATCACATAGATTATAGTACATCCTATTATACAACGTATCCAAAAAAATCCCTACACGGTAGGTATGCTTGCACAGTGTAAAGTAGACGCATAGATTCACCAAAACTGGGTGGTGAATGACAATTCATGGTCTGTTTAGATATTTATTTTTATTGTGAGAATTACTCGCGCGGCTTACTTATTCATTTTTATACTCCTTAAAATATGCTAAACGTATTCCTAATCGTCTAAAATTTTTTGAAGGTCCTAAATGGTATTTATATCGTAAGTTTATTACTATGATTATACACCTTTCTTTTAATATCCCAGTGCCTCTCCCAGAGGATATTATGTGTGCTTGAGCACTCCTTACGGTGCTTTCTGCAGTTAAATCTTCGTCTAATCTGCCATTAAAAGTAGCTGAAACATTGGGGAACGTCATAGATTTGTGAAAATGGATGTTGTGGAGCATTATCGATCCTCTAACAAATCCGGGGTGAGGCCAAAAGGTTTTATAGCTGTATATTAAATTTAGTTAAACCAGCACAAACATTGGGGGACGTAACTGCAGTGGCAACGAGAGGACCAGGACGTTAGCTGCACATTCTAAAGCAGCCATGGGATATTCATAACAAAATACACTTAATTTCATATTACTGTGATTCATTATATACTCATCTTAGTGTCACTACATCGTTCACAACAGAATACAGGTAAACAGAGGGAGATGCTCCACACACAAGGTTCACGCACATGCACATCCACTCACCCTGAAGACACACACACACAACTGACGCTGCTAGACAAAGAAGAAGCTGGTCACGCTACTTGCCCCCCTTTCTCTCTCCACTCCTTACTAGTAGGTGGGAGAGAAATGCCGCGCCGGACGAAAATTCAAAGTCCCACCGAAATAATTATACACAACAATGTCATGCTACAAAGCAATAATGTGTCTGACGCTACAATGCACACACATACACGCTACAATATCACTAAGATTTTGATTCTCCTATGGGTTACTATTAATTTATTTATGGGGAATAATAATTCTATTTATGTACGTTACTAGACTAGCTTCAAATAAAATGTTTTTCTGTAAGAGGAGCTCTCAAGAGTTAGAAGTTAACATTTCCACTTTTTAAATAAACTAAACATTAATCCAGTTGCTCTGAAACAATCAACTATAATGTTGCTCATGAAAAGCTAAGAAATAAAGTAAAGCAACTGTAGACATGGGGATTTGAAATAGCTACCTTATGAATGACAGGCGGCCGTTTAAATCATTCAGTTACCAAAGGAATTGAGAGTTTTGCGTTAAAACGCGTACTTAGCTGGACACCCATTCCGATTCGAAATACCGAGGAGAATACGAATGTTAAGTGTGCTCTGAAAGCAACTCCAACACTCGGCCAATTACTTTTTTACACTCTAGCGATTTGAAAGTAGATGCAGCCGACATTGCATCACTTGCATGTCTTATTTGAAAATAAGTTCCAAATAAATTGATTAGTTTGATCTCTCTTAGAATTATGTTGCGGTTGTTCCTTTAAAGTACACCGGTACTCTGCATGGCGTGAATAACAGGTTTGCTAACTAGAAGGGGGAAAAAAAGGATTAGCTGTAATTATAGTGAAATTGAATTTAATAAATGACTTCTGGTATCTTGTAGCAATATTTCAGAATGATTGTGATTTGCATTTGTGTTTGCAAATGACACCTCAGGTGTACACAGAAAATACTGGAAATTAGGGAGGAGAATGCTATTCCAATATAAGGAGCTAAAAAAATCTGATGTGCTACACTCACATGACTTTCTCTACTCTTGTAGAAATTATTTTTACAGACTCTTATTCTCCATCTATTTCATATTAATCGAGATAAACATTTGCAGTAACGATCTTTTGCCATGCAAAGAGAATTACATTTTACACATAGCGACCACTTCTAAAAATATTTGACTATCGCTTAAGGCGTACTATGTTCCCCTTGTTTTGTATTTGCAAGGGCAATACAGAAATACAGTAGCTTTAAGCATAGACATATCTCTTAATAGCTGGTTGCTAGGTGCAGCACCATTCTCTTTGACACAGATTAATACACTTTGCATATCCAAGACAAAAAAATGAATAACGAATTCCCAATTTGGGAAAATAAGTATTGAAAAATTTAAGAGAATAACAAGCAATATCTCGAAAATGGTACATTCAACAAAAAAATGTATATGGCATAAATTGTGTATTTTAACGCGATCTACATTTTTTGTGTAGTAAAATTTTGTCTATCTCTTATGGTTTACCAGTTATGCAAAAGTAGTGCACAATGAAGAATACGTTTGGAGACATTCCCAGAAAATTCAAGATATACATTTTATTTGTCATGAAAATATCTTAAACATATGATATTTTAATCAAAGTCGTTAGAGCCACTTTTAAGAAAATTAAAATTTTCGAAAAATGTTCCATGTAAAGGGTAGTCTGGGGTGTGGGGATTTTCTTGAAAACCTTCGGGTCGCATCTCTGGAAGATACTGAACCTAAATACCAAGTTTAGTGTTTATCCGACTGTTCGTTTTTTAGTTATGCTGTTCACACACACACACACACACACACACACACACACACACACACACACACACACACGGACATGTTTCCAAAAATGCTTTTTTTGGATTCAGGGGTCTCAAAACATATATTTCCGGCGAGATCTCGGTATCGAATTTTTGGGTGGAATACAATACTTCCCCTACTTACTATACGTAGTAGAGAAAGTAAAAATACTATAAATCAATGTTTAATTTACCCGTGATTGTAGCGGGTTTCAAGATCATTTAATCAGTGTCATTTTTGGACGCTAAGCGTTTGAAAGCAATAAATGCACAGAACTTAGCTGTTAATAAGTACTTCCCGTGGGGGAGGGATTCCGATCACCTAGCTGCCATGGTGCGGAAGCTGCGCATCCCTAAAACTTGTGATACTTCTGCCGTTACTAGAAGTACGTTTGACTCCCTGCGGTTGTACGGATTGCGTCGGACTCGGCGGGGCATTACTTCCTATACCCGTGGAAGGTTGGATGTACCTGGCAGCGATGCCTGGGCAAGATTGTCAGACGTCTCAATGTCCTCCGGTACCAGCCTGTCGCCCCTACCGAGGTTCTTCCGTAGCCTTCTCTTTTGCGGTTGACAGGCATAAGCGGCATATACATTTCCTTCCCTGCGTAAGCGAGAGACCTTTTAAGGAAACCAGGCATTGGCCTCATGGAAAACCTAGGGAAGCAGAGAGTTTCGATCGCGTCTTTCATGGTCCTAGAAAGGGAGCTTCGGCTCCGGTAAACCTTCGTTCCTCAATACGTCAAACTTCCCTTCCAACATTTTCATTAAGGGAACAAAGTAGTCTGAACATTGGAAAGTACAGCTTAAGTGTGTTAAATTATCACTGTTCTTAAAGTTCTCAATGGTTTTTCCTGAAACTTGTGTCAGTTATTCTATAAATCATGACCATTATTTCAAATTGTTGTTTGCATTGATAGCTTATGTAGTTGAGTCCGTAAAAATTATTTCATTCAGCAGAAAAATAATAAAATTTACTCATAAAATATGTGAATTCATGTACCTTTTTCTCTGATACTACTTGTAATACAGAATCACACTTTTGCAAGCTTATTCTTAGTATAATCAGTCATCTTCTGAGCATCAATTATTTAGTTGTGTATATCAGTTCACTAGAAATTGAAAACAAACTGTTTGCAAAGTTCAAAAAAGTAAAAATGTGGAAAATTTGCCATGTTGTTGTTTTCTTAATATCTCTAATATGCATCATAAAATTATGATTGTGGTTCAGAAAGCTTAATTATGTGTTGCATACATGTAGTGAAATTTCAGCTCTCTACCTCTCATACTTTCTGAGAACATATAAATATCCATATATAAATATGTTGTTTTGAGAAAACCGAATTTAAAGTTCGAACATTAAATTTCTGACACTTCAGTACATTCCAGGGTCATAATCATCTGCACCTTCATTCCTGGATTGCTTCAGCTTTTCTGATTGTTTCCTCTTGGTCCTGTTGTCTCTTGTTAATTGCTGAACTGTTTACTGATATAGTCGTTCGTTGTTGAAAGATACAAAAATATTTTAAAAAGGGGCGTTGCATGACAGCTTTAAAGGAATGCAGACTAGCATTTAAATGGCATTTAAATGTTTTAAAAACCTCATAAGCCCCAAAAAGTATATATTTTCTGAAACTGGAAATGATAGAGATTTTATTAATGACTAAAAACAAAAAAAATGTGATTTTTGACGATTTCAGATTACCTTGTCCCCTTAAGGGAAAATAAATATATACGTAGGTACTTTATAAATCTTAGGAAATTTGACGTGCCAGCTAGCGGAATGAGATGTAAACTACTGGTGGGATCTGCAAGCTTCATCATGGCAAAGACTGGCGTAATGAGAATGTTTTAGTCTTCCTCTAATTAAATAATAAACATTTCTGCTATTATTGGTTTCTCGTGACAATCTGAACGTTTTAAGTATTCCACTTTAAGCGTAGCAAAGCAATTAACGTGATAGCAATCACGTCCTTCAAGTCAAAGAAAAGTTACCGGAGCAAACATCTTGAGAGAAACGAATTGGTATTTATCAACCCCACCCTATGTGCAAATCAAGGTAAGAATAGTTAGGTACAGGTTTCCTTTAAATTTAGTCTTAAATAGCTGTTTTCATTATTTTAATCTGTCAAAATCATCAGATGTCAGCATGCCTGATTGTCTAACCAAGTAGCAGAAGTTGTACCTACCAGAAACCTTGTGTTGCTCACTTTAATTAATTATCAGGAGTAAATGATACCAAACACATATCTGTGTTCCTCTTGGAAAAATGAGGATTACAATTTGTTCTCTAAAATATCCTGCTTCAAGCGAAAAAGTCTGTTAAATACTATACTTTAAATATTAAACGTTGTTTTAAGCGTCGGTTGACGTCAAAGGAGTACAAGTTTAAAAGCCTTGAAATCAGTTCATAATTTGCGCTGTTTCTGCAGTAAAAATAAACGGCAGGCCTAAACCAGTTTAATTTTATGTGATTAAGGTATGATTCAATCAGTTTTCTTGTTGATTTTCTTCCCGCAAGTGAATCAAGTAGTAAATAACCTCAAACTGAATGTTACCATAAACCGAAATAAAGCTACAACAAGGATTAATAAAACAAATTCCCATACTACGCAAGAGTTTTGATGAATTGTATTTTTTAAAATATATTTTAGAGTTTCTTGTCAACCCAGTTTATGATTACTGTGATTTACTGTTTATTTTACCGCTTATTACCGCAATTACACATACAATACACACAAACAAACATCCATGCTCATGGCGTGAACTCGAATCCGCGACCCTCAGCTTGGCGAAGCGCCGAAGTTATAGGCACTCGCGACCATGGCTATGAGGGCCGGCTGTATTTAATACATATTTCATGATCGCGGCATTAAAAATGGTAATGGCCATATTAAAAACGGCGTTTTCGAGTGGAATGTACCTGTTCCTTGAATTTTTTTAGAATAAGTTTTTACTTTCCCTACCATCTGAGGCAGTATTTTTAACACTTAAATGATTTCAGTCAAATTATATAACATGTAAATTCAATAAAGCCCGTCTTGAAGCAACATGTGTATGTAATAATTTGTAACATGTATGTAACAGTCATTGCATATGTTTATATTATTGTATCAAAGTGTAATAATGTTATGTGAATATATTACGTAATTTAATAATGTAGGAGCTGTGAGAAATAGGTCAAAAGTTACTAACAATGAGGTAACAATGAGATAACCTGGAGGCAATAATGAGTTTGAGAGTTTAAATGTTACTTGTGATTCTTGGAAGCAATAATGTAATTTTAGTGACAGTTTAAAAATAGCCAATCAACAACCAGAAAAAGCTTTAGTTAAATGAAGGTATTCTATTGGAGTAGGATCAGCCAATCAGAGACTTGAAATACAGAAATTTACAAGTTTAGACGGTTGAAATCAATTCAGTTGCCTGCAAACAGTGTTCCTAACCGGACGCAAGACACATCCTCGAGAGATTTAACACGTATTCGTGGGATACGAAAAATAGTTTTCGTGTTAAAAATTGCAATTACTCATAAAAGAATCTCACAGCTCTCTATATCAGTGAAGTGTTATTTAAATCGTATCAAGCATTAATAAAAGGAGTGAAGTAAAGTTATAATCTGTGTTAGCCTACATTCTTGTCGCACCAAAACCCTGCTAAGAGAAACGTGTCTCTAATAAATACTGACGCAGCCGAGGCACACATAAATATATAATATTTAAAGAAACAGTAATAATATTTTTTAAACTTGGGGCAAAGGCCACCTGAAAATACATTTGGGGCGAAGGCTACCGGAAACTGTTTACTATACGTGCGGTTGCAACTACTACAAGTTCGGCTCCCCAACCGTTGAAATACGATACAAAAACTTCTAAAGTACAGCCTTTTTCAAATTGACGCCCAAAGCGTGTTGCAAACAAGTTACAATACAAAACATTCTCACATCTACATGTACTGGGTAAGAGGAAGATCTTTCACCCAAAAAAATTCGATGTCGGGGTATTCTCAAAATACATTTTTGAGATCCCTAAATCCTAAAAATGCATATTTAGACGCGCGCGTGTGTGGACAGCACACCCCAGAAACGAAATGTCCAACAAATACCAAACTTGTAATTCATGTTCAACATCTTCCAAAGATGCCACACGAGGTTTTTCAAGAAAATTACTCTATCTCAAACATCCTTTACATGGATGATTTTTCGATATTTTAGATTTTGACTAAAACAATATATGATAAATTAAATTGAATTTTCTGAAAAAGTTTCATTTTTCTATGAAGAGGATTTTGGATAACTGGTAAACTGTAAGAGATACACAAAATCTTACTACACAAAATGTAGACATCGTTAAGGTACACCACCTATGTAAACTATTTTTGTGCAGTTAACCATTTCCTTGTTATTGTTTTGAATTTTCGAATATTTATAAATACATCTTTTGGCGCTACAGCCCGCCTGCTAACCTCACGTCCCTTACGCACTCAGAGGTGGACGATCACACCACTGATACACCTCCCCCAGTCTGGAGGCTCACGAGGCCAGGACCACTATCTATCGCAGCTCCTCAGGTGCATTCCGTGGCCGGGAACCAGAGTTCCACGCTCTGGCCCACAGCGTCACGGCGCTTACTTATGCCTCTCTCAAACGGAAAGTCACTATTCGTTTATTTTTTCTCGAAGTCATTCAAACAATTTCAAAGACATCACACGCTCTTTAAAATCTGACTATTGCTTTACCTACTGTATCGTACAACTAAATGTGCAAATGTGAATTGGACGTTTATCTACATTAACAAGAAGTAGCTAGAATAATAAGCTTTTATAAGGATAGTTTGTAGAGGAATGAGTACACAATGTCATTTGTATGCCACGTATCACATGACATTTTGTTAAACTGCATTTTATATAATATTTTAAGACAATTCATTAAGTAGGTTCTCCAAACACTTGCCTTCTTGTTGTACACTCCGTTGTCCTCTGGCACCAACAAGGGGCAAAGCTGCGAACTGCTTTCTAGAAGTCCCATTAAAATCAGCTTACACGTGATTTGTTAATACTTGTCACTCGCACAACATTTGGATCCATTGTATTTGTTTTGTTTCACGAAATAAATGCTGCGTTACGTAAACCAATGAAATTTACGCCTCTGACAAGGTAATTAAGATAATTCTGTCGCACTAACTATCCCATCAGATTGTAGCTTGTTTGTTCACGCGATCCCTATAAGAAGCAGTAATCTAATTGTTTCCGCTGAACTCGCCTGCTCGTTTCCTAAGTATTAACTTATGCAAGACATTTTAAAATTATCAACCAATTTGATAATATATTACTATAAAACCTGTTGCAATTTTGTAAACATCTGGAAAGATGTTATCTGATAGTTGACTTATCAGGAGCACTTAGGGGAAAAGAAATAAATTTTTAAACTCAAACTCTTAACATAGTTTCTTTATTTTAGCTTTATAAATGTAATCAATACTCCCAATGATTAGAACTGGGCAACAAAGCAAAGAAAAATGTAATGTATTGCATTCACATGACTTTCTCTATTGACTCCTCCCACAAAAGTTTATTCTTTTATCTACTATACCTTTTGTTAATCGAGATAAACATTTACTGATTAGTTGTAGGTATAAATAATTCTTATACTATATTCATATAGCTTTCTCTACCCTCTATCGTTTATTAATGACTATAAAAATTATTCTTACGAAAGCTTATTTTTCTATCTACTTCATTTTAATCCATATAAACCTTTGCAGAAATAGCTGCATGATACATTTCGTTACAGATGCAAAGAGAACAGCAATAGTCAAATGTTTAAGAATAGGGCGCTATATGCTGGCCTTAACATTGCATTCTCTTTCCATGCTATCGCGAGAAACAACTGAATGTTGACAGAAGTTTAAAAAAAGGTTGATGTATTGCACTGAAATGACTTTCTCTACTCTTGTACAAACTATTTTTACAAACGCTTGTTCTCCATCTACTTCATGCTATTCCAGATAAACATATACAGAAATGATCTTATTGCTAATTTTCTTGTAGGTGCAAGGGGAACATGGTAGGCTTTAAGCGATAGTCAAATGTTTTAAGAGCTAGTTGCTATGTGGAGCATTCCATTCTCTTTGTATGTCCAGGACATAAAACAAAACAAAAACAAACAAACAAAAAACGAATAACGAATTCCCATTGGAGAAAAAGTATACGAGTATCATTATAAAGGCAGGTATTAGAAAATTCAAACAACAAGGAACTTCTCGGAAATGGTTCACTCAAAAAAAATCCATGCATACGATATAAATTGTGTGTTGCAACGAGATCTGAATGTTTTGTGTAGTATAATGTTGTCTACCTTTTACGTTTACCAGTTATGCAAAAGTCATTCAGAATGAAGAGGACTTTTGGGGACATTCCAGAAAATTCAAGATATACATTTCATTTGCCTTGAAAATATCTAAGCATATGGTATTTTAATCAAAATCGTTAAGAGCCATTTGTGAGAAAATGAAAAATTTTGGAAAATTGTTTCATTTAAAGGGGAATCTGGGGTGGGAGATTTTTCTTGAAAATCTTCGTGTCGCATCCTTGGAAGATACTAAACTCAAATACCAGTTTGGTATTTATCCGGTTCACAGACAGACACACAGACATGGACATGTTACCAAAAATGCTTTATTTGGATTCAGGGCACCTCAGAACATGTATTTCCAATGAAATATCGGTATTGAATTTTTGGGTGGAATGCATACCTCCCCTACTTACTACACGTAGTAGAGAAAATAATAATGACAAAATATTGAAGAATGCGAACCATTAATAACGGATATCTCGGAAATGGCTTATGCTACAAAAAGTTATTGAAATAAATTGTGTTTTAAAGACATCTAAATTTTTTGTATCCTACGTTTTCGTCTATGGCTTAACGTTTACCAGTTATACAAGACTATACAAAATTGGTTCCGTATCAAGAGGACTTCAAAAGGCTATCTCCAGAAAATTCAAAAGAAGGAAAGTAAAGAATAACATTTTTCGAAAATTTTTATTTTCTCAAAAATGGCTCTAAAGATTTTGGTTGAAATATCATATGTTTAAGGTAGTTTCATGGTAAATAAAATGCATATTTTTAATTTTTTGGGAATGTTGCCAAAAGTCGTCTTCATTCTGAATAAAATTTTGCATGACTGGTAAATCGTAAGAGATAGACAATTTTTTTCTACACACAAAATGTAGATCTCGTAAAACACACAATTTATGTCGTATACATCTTTTTTCCTTTTGGGTGGAGTGAACCATTTACGAGATATTTTTGTTATTTGTTTGAATTTTCCAATACTTACATGTCCTGGACATGTAAAGAGAATGAAATGTTCCACATAGCAACCACGTCTTAAAACATTTGACTATCGCTTAAAGCCTACCATATCCCCCTTACACTACAAGGAAATTGGCAATAAGATAGTCTCTGCAAATTTTTATATCGATTAACATGAAGTAGATGGAGACTAAAGGTTTGTAAAAATAGTTTGTACAAGAGTGGAGAAAGTCATGTGAGTGTAACACATTAGATTTTTAAATTATGCTGTTCACAGACACACTGACACATGGACCTTCTTTAAAAAGGCTTTTTTATTCAGGGGTCTTCAAAAAATATATTTCAGATGAATAGAAATTATCGGAATGCATTACCTTCTCTACCTATTAACATGTCATAAAGTAAAAATAAGGGTTTATGAGCAGCATTGGCCTATCCACAAGCATACACATTCCAATGAAACATAAACGCATTAATTAAAGCGCAGTATTGTAAACTCAAAACAGCATTCAACTTTAATTGTCTTAAGATCAATTTCTTAATATTTAATGTAAGTCTTATTTTTAATATCTTAAAAAAATGCTCTGCGGAGGCGTGTATTATGAGGCCGTTGCCCTACAGAAGTTGGGAAATATTATTGAAACGATCGCATGTTAAAACCCAAAATTTCGGTGATTTATTTGGAACAACAATGCAATTGAAATCAATTGGATGCGTGACTGTTTCTTGCGTGTTTCGTGCAAACGAAACTAAATCATAAGTTTGTGGCTTGGTGTTGGCGTTGGAATTATAAACCTATGGGCGGATTTATTTTTCTTCCTGTTTCCTAACCAGTCTAATTTCTCGTGAGGAACACGCCACTGTTGCAATATCTTGTTCTCTGTCATTTATCCATTACCATACAAGGTGCGTGCCAGTCGTTAGATCACGCGCATGCAGTGCGGTAATTGATGCTTTCCATCCAATAGCTTGTCGCACGTCCGCTTGACTTGGGAGTGACGATACAGTGGTTTCCGGCTGTTAGGAATGTGGTGAAATTAAAATACATAGCATGAACTTCAAACGTCGTACCTGCCGACATCTTCAGCACAACAGAGAAGTGTTACTGGTAGCTAAGAGACGCTGTTTGTGTGTGCGAAGAGAACATGGGGTCTCTTCGTTGTTCAGTGGCATGAAATCATTGGAAGTAGTCAAAGGTACCCAAACCGAGCGGGGTCACTCAGGCAGCAACGTCTTCCCTCTCATTTCCTGCACACGTCATCTGTTTCAGAGTTGCAAGATCAGGCGACAGTGTTCGGGGGTTGTGGCGGGCCGTTCTGTAGAGAATTCTTCACTGGCGTCGCTGCGGTACCGCTCAGTTAGGTCTCTCCTCCGAGTTGGCTCCGTCCCGGGTACCCTGGAGGTTCGTGGCTTGTGGGCAGGGACCGGCAGCGTCAGATGTGTTCTATCTGGAAACGTAAGAAACCCCGTCCACGCTTGCACCACCGTCGGCATCCGAATCTGGTCGCCCTTCGCGACTCTCCCCTCAACCTTTCCTTCCAGGGGTCACATTGGAAGCAAAAAGCGCCATTACGGCGCACTTGCGGTGCTCTGCTCCGGTTCCGGGGGGTTATCATGCTAGCCTCTAGTTCCCAAGGTCGCGGGTTCAAAACCGGTGGAGGGCGATAGATTTTTTCGGGCGTAAAAATCCTTAGCATGGCTTCCTTCGGAAGGGAAGTAAAGCCGGTGATCCCGTGTCGTAGATTTACGGCACGTAAAAGAATTTCAAACCTGATAAAGAGGCCTCTGGGCAAAATTAACGGTCTTTCACGCCCAATATGGAATGGGACGCTAAGAACCCAGCACTCAAAGAGCGTCCATAAGTAACCTTTACCTTTACCAAGAGTACCCAATAGGTGACATTTCTAAATCTTGCAGTTTTTAACCAAATGTTTTCAAAAAATTTGTCATATGCTGCTCTACAACAATTAAATTCCATGCAGATATCTTTAGTTGTTTTAAGAATTGCATTTTACTTTTATTATACTAATTACATAATCAGGTGCTGTATTATGATGTAAAAATCGTAAATTTGAAAAAATAAAGGTACTACCACATTATTTAAATCTTAATACACAAAAACTGACATATAAAAATATTTTTGCTCTTCTGGATTTTTCGGGAAAAAAATTAAAATATGGGTTTTTGAAACAATCCTCAGTTGAATTAATTATGTTATATGAGAAATTTAAAAGTGTATGCCAGTTTATTAAGTTCATTCTCTCTTAGTTTGTGTTGAACATTTGAACAAGAGTGATTATAAATTGCATCATAGGGAACAATTTTAATATGCAAAGGTATAAGAAGAATCAGAGTCGAGTAAAACGCATTGGGAAGTAAATACAGGCCGTTAGGTCGTGTGCTCTTGGGCATTTAAATGTTGGCCTGTTGGAACCTTAAAAGGCTCTAAGAGTAAAAACCATAGTATGTAATTGAAGCTTAAAGTTTCAAAATAGTTTTTGTACATAAGAACTAATTTTTCAGTTTTTTTAAATGTTCACCACAAGCTATGGATATCCTTAAACAGCAGCAGGAAATAAAACATACTATTTATGTCAAGTAAAATATTTGTGGTAGTAACTCTTTCCGAAAGTTATACATTGTTGGTTTTACTGTTACCTTATTAGAGAACACGTTGAAACAGTAAATAGTCGTTCATACATATGAGGGCGTCCAGAAAGTAACCTCCGTTCATGCATAGCACGAGAAGTAGTAGGTGTAGCGCCGTCATTTCGACATCAGTGTGCGCAATGGCTCAGTACGCTTCTAGCTGTGCAAGGTGGAGAGCATCGTACTATCGCGTGTTTGCTAGTTATAGGTAATCTAACAACATGAGCGCCGAAATAACAAATCCCGCCAATCGTGAAGTGCGTGGCGTTTTAAGATTTCTTTGGGCAAAACATCACTCATCAGCCAAAAGTCCTCGTGAATTGTCTTCTGACATCTGAAGTTGTGTTTTTTGCATGACAACGCTCGCCCTCACATAGCAAAAACACAAATGAACTTTTGGCCAAGTTCAAATGGGACCTTTTTTTTTTATCATCCCCCGTACAGCCCGGACTTGGCCCCTAGCGACTTCCATCTGTTCCCGAACATGAAAAAGTGGCTTGCAGCTAAGCACTTTGGCAATGACGAAGAGCTTCAAAACGCCGTGTTGGCTTAGTTCACCTGGCGGCAAAATTTTATGCAGTTTTTACGTAGTTTTTAGATGTATATAATGAAACCTTTGTATGTATACCAGTTTCATGTTTCTTTCAAAACGAAGGTTATTTTCTGGACAGCCCTCGTATTTCCAGATACTATAAAGAAGCCATGGCTAACATATCCTCCCATGTCTGCTAACACTAGGAAATTGTGCAACGTCATGGGACGATTAATCTGCTTTTTTTAACAGCTAATTGTCGTCTCATTCTCTTGTATAAAACAAAATGCATGTTGCCTTACGTTACCTAATTCAAAGCATTTCTTGAATTTATCGTGACTAACAGGAAATAGAAGGATAAGCTTTTATATCAGTACTTTGTGGAATTTCTATAAACATTGACAGAAAGTCACGTGCATATGGGACTTTTTTTCTTTCTTAATCCACTTATAAACGTGTCTATTTATGGCAGGTAAAGTGTTCAAGCGACACTCATTCTACCTGCCACTGCTACAAACATTCTTAACCGTGCTTCAGAGTAGGAGTATGATTTAGCTGTGTCTGCCACAGTGACGTAGGTAAGGCCGTTAGTGGGGAGTAAATTCAAATTCTGTTGATACAAAATCTGATTTATTTTTAGAGATTAAAGACAGAATGAATTATGTTTAACGTCTTTGGACTGTTTTACAGATGCATTATCTGAAGGGATCTGAGAAGCCGGAAGGCGCAAGTATGTCTGAACAATGAAAGAAAAATAAAAACGAGGAAATCTAGGTTAGAGCTAGCTTGCCATAGTAGAAGCAAACAATTCGCCGCTGTTCATTATGAAAGTAGTTCATGCGTGCCAGATTCACACATTGCTTGCAGCATCTTTGCTTTTGTATTTAATATTTGCTTATTGTTCTGTTTGCCAAGTAATGGATGGTCACGGACAATGGGCTTTATAGGCTCATAAAAAACAATATACTGTGCCCGAAGCTACCCCACATTCCTCGCCTCGTTTGCTATCGGAATTAAATCAGAGGCAAACAGATTGAAATCGCCACCCAAATGGCAACCTAGAAACATAGACCTCATTTTAACAGAAGCGGATGGCGGATTTTAGGAATGTTATTTAGTGTTCGCGAAATAACCGAAGTAGTAGTAGAAGTGGTTATTACTAGTGCTATTTAAAACTACATTTCATACTCCTTTTTGTTGATTTGATGTCTCTAGTCAATTGGGATTCTATTGTTATTTCCTTGAATACTCAACGTACAAGAGCGGCACTGAAAATTTGTGGAATGCCATGTTTGTAAAAACAAATCAAATTTGTTTATATTTTGACAGCTACATTCTAATGTTTTTCGAGTTGATTGTCGTGCAGTTTGTTCGATTTAATGAATTTAAGTAAGTCTTACTCACTTCAATTCATTAAATGATAACACCACAATTAACGATACTTCTGTCCATTATAATTGTTCGATTTATTCTAGTAGTTTGTTAGTTATCATTTAAATATTTTGTGTTCACCTAAAAATGAATTTGGCTAGAGAACATTTCCGGGCTATGATTTTCTATGATTTTAAACCGTCATTAATGCCTAAAGAATGTGAAGATCGTCTTAATGCCTAAAGAATGTTAAAGAATGTGAAGATCGGCTTAGAAGTGCATTTGGTGATCAACCCCATCTAAGGCAACAATTTATAATTGGTACAGCGAAGCCAAAACAGATCGACTTTTTCTTAGTGAAAATTTCGTGAAGGGCACCTAAGAACTGTTAGTAATGAAAATATTTGCGCTATTCGAGCATTGCTTGAAGAAGATCGACGCACATCTTATGAATTTATTCGGCGACATTTTACTAGACTTCAGAAAACTTTGTTGTCGATGGATTCCATATAACTGGATTCCATATATGGATTCCTGATCAAAAACAACAACGCATTGACCGGTGCAGAAAAACTCTGGAAAAACTCCAAAGCGGCACTTCAAATTTGGTATGGAATATCGTTTACTTGATTTGTTGTTATGATCCTGAAAAGAAAAGTCAATGGCTCAATGGCTCCTTAGAGCAAAGCCTACAAAAGTCCGACGAATTGAGAGTGCTGGTAAGAAGATGGTTGTTGGTTGGTTTCTTCTTCTTTCTAAAACGGACCATATTGCTAATATAGCATTACAAGATAACGCACCGTTACTACCGGTTGGGACACAAATGTCTGTTTGCAGCAAATGTTTTAAAAAGCTCTTGAAAGACGCCCAAAAGAAAACATAATGTTACATCATGACAACGCATACAGCAGAACTAACAACTGAGTATCTGGTTACTCATCACCATGGGTCCACCATACAGCCCTGACTTAGCATCTTGTTATTTCTTTTTGTTTCCAAAAATTAAAGATAAAATGCGTGGAATCACTGTTTCGTCATTAGTTGGAGCAGTGGAACATTGCAAGAACCTGGTTTCTGAAGTGCCTCAGGAAGAGCGACATCGTTGCTTTAAGATCCGGTTTCATCGAATGCAAAAATGTATTGATCTTAAATAAGAATACCTTGAAAAACAATAAAATAATTTAAATGTTTTAAAACTAATACTTCTTTGATTTTCTAAAAGTTATCAGTGTCGACCTCGCATCCTAACATAGTATATCTTCATAAGCAGTCTTCTGTTCTCGGGCAACTAGACTAAGAATTGTTGTTTTTAATGATATAGAATATTTCATTTCTACTGGTTCTGTTCTCTGGCCAAAACACAGCTAATGTGTCTATTTTTATTCTCTCCTTTTACTTTCTCTACCACATACTAGTAAGCAAAGAAGGTATTGCATTCCACCTAAAAATTCGATATCGAGATTTCACCGCAAATACGTGTTTTGAACCCCTTAAATATATATGTGTATATCTGTGAACAGTATAACTAAAAACCGAAAGTTCGGATAAATACCAAGCTCAACACTCCATAAAACTTTCAATACTTCAAAGATGCAAAACGAAGATTTTGAAGAAAAGCCCTCAAAATATCCAAACTAGCCCAAGCTACCCTTTACATGGAACATTTTTCAAAATGTTTGATCTTCTAAAAAACGGCTTTAATAATTTCGATTAAAATACCACATATTAACGATATTTAAATGGAAAACAAACTGTAAATCTTGAATTTTCTGGGAATAGCCTGTGAATTCCTCTTCGTTCGGAAGGAATTTTGTATAATCTTGTATAACTGGTAAACTTTAAGCGATAGACGAAAACGTACTACACAAAAAATGTAGATCCAAATAAGATTTTGTGGCATATGCCATTTTTGAAATATCCGTTATTAATGGTTCGAAATTTCTTTAGTTCCATTTATACCCCGCCTTTAACTACATTGGCCTTTCCTTTGGAAATTATTGCCTACTGGCAATGGTGTTAACTCGTGTACTCTTGTCGTTGGGTTTCTTGCACTTTTGGTTTTTTAATCATTAAATCATACACACATTCACACTCTCATTCATACTCCCAGACTCTAGGGAGGGTAGAGATTAATCTTGGCTAGAGAAAAACTACCACCACTCCCCAGCTGGGATACGAACAGCAGGCAATTGCTCTACCGACTGAGCTATGGGGCCAGCCGGTTCGAATTGTTCATTACTTGGTCATTCTTTAAAATCCTTTCAATATTCAGTTGTTTCTCGCGATTGCATGGAAACAGTATGGAATTTTAAGGCCAGCGTCCAGTTCTTAAACATTTGACTATCGCTGTTCTCTTTGTATCTATACCGAAATGTGTCATGCAGCTATTTCTACAAAGTTTTATTTGAATTAAACCGTAGTAGATAGAAAAATAAGCTTTAGTATGAATAATTTGTATACCCACTAATAAGCGATAGAGTAGAGAAAGTCATGTGACTGTATCACATCAGATTTTTTCCGTTTCATTACTATGCGTGACGCAAGATCATTTCTAATATTTTCAGTTTGCATCTTTACATACATGTTCTGATTTTGTCATTGCGGCCTTTCTTAATAGAAATTACCTACATTCATTTCTTTTCTGCTAGATCATCTTTGACAAATGTAGATCCCAAGAAGTTTTAATTGCTAACTATTCCTATCTTTGTTCCATCAGTTTCAGATAATCTGTGTTTTAATCTCTTGCTGCAATAATCGTCTTACTGTGGTTTTAGCACCAGTCTTGCTTTTGCAGTTACCTCTCTTAGATTTCATAAGACTCTGAATATGTGATTCAGATTTTATGTCCGTATGGCATATCTGAGGTTTCTGATAACTCTCCTACATCTCAATGCCAAAGTCTTGTCGTATAATTCACTTATTAGCTCCTGTATAATAACTGAGCATGAATGGTTATAGGAAACAGCCTTCCCTGAATCCTTCATTTCGAATAATTATTTATCTCCATAAATTGGTTTTAGTTGTCTTGCAACGAAAATAATGCAGCTTTATTGAAAGATAGAATTCCAAGTGCTTTATTGTTATTTGCAGATTCCTTCGCTCTTATGTTTATAGAGGATAAATATGAACAAATGGCTTAAACCCTTTACAAATAAATTCCTAGTTGCTATGTTATGGTACAGGATTAACAATGTAAAATATTCGTATAAAACAAAAGAGAAAAAGTATGAGAGCCCTAACTGGGCAAGAAATACCACATCCCTCCTCAACAGTGGTCCGTCATTGACCTTTTTGGTTGCAGATGTGTTAAACTGATAACAGCTACTTGCCCTCACATATTCATGTATTTCAGGACTTCTGCGGTCATTTGAACTTTGTAAACTGATGTAATTTTAGAGTAACTAAAACGCAAATAGCTACAGTATTAACTATGAATCTTATTGTTATATACCAGGGTGAGGCCAAACGGTTTTGCAGCTAGATATTAAATTTAGTTAACCCGGTATAAACATTGGGAGACGTAACTGCAGTGGCAACGAGAGGACCAGGACCTTAGCTGCACAATTTAAAGTAGGCGTGGGATATTCATAACAAAGTACACTTAATTTCACATTTACTGTGCTTTATTATAAATTTACCTTGGTGTCACTACATCGTTCACAACAGATTACAGGCAAACATTGGAGGAAATTGCTCCACACACACACGGTCCATGCACTCTACATACACATCTACTCGCCCTAAAGACACACACACACGACTGGCCCGCGCTACTGCTAGACTGACGCCGCTAAACAAAGAAAAGAAGCTATACCTTTTTCACTATAAGCTGAAAGGAGAAGTAAACAAAACCACTGGACAAGACAGCACCTCATTGGCTGGTGGACAAATTACAACTTCTCCCGCTTAGCATGTCGTCTCTTCCTCTACAAAAACAGTTCTGTTCATACCGTGACATTTTGTGGTTATTCTCGTGCAGAGAAACTTAAAAAACTCATTATTGTAACAGTTAAATTTATGAAACTAAATTTGTTTGTTCAGATTCACCTATAACTTACATAACCGTTATAGCAGAGGGTTTAAGAGGCTATGCGCAGGCGATGGAGTTCGTATCTGGTTTCTGGCTGAGAATCCTCTGCCACTGTAGAAAACATAAACGCGGGAAATGGAAAGAAGGCAGTTGTGTTAAATGCTTTTAACAGCTGTGAAAAGCATCCACTTTAATCGACAATGAATATGGTTGGCCATTGTTTAGCAATAATTGAACTTCTTTGTTAGTGATGAAGGATTGTTCCTCGGATAGCTTGGGTCGCGTTGTGTTGTGTTGTGTCTGTTGTGTTTTTACCTATAGTGCTAATAGTTTTTAACTTGTTGACTCATAAAAGGTTATCGCAAAGATGGTATAATGATATTAGTCATTAAATGCATGATTTCTAAAGCCTGAAGTTAAGGACAGTTTAATCCAGTACCTTTAAATACAGATGCCAAACTATTCGGGCACAACTTTTATTTGTCTACTCCTAGTATTGTGTGTTAGAAGTTTAGGATGTAAGGCAAAATATAGGAGTAAGACATGCAGTGTTTAAAAGCTAATGATCCCCAAGCTACGCAATATACTGTATTCGCATTCTGTTTGAAGCAATTTCCTCTTATGGGTACTTAGTTCCCGTCATCCTTCACGTGGTGCTGCCATGTGCTCGGTGGAGTGATACATTTAAGTTTTGTTTACTTCTCCTTTCAGCTTATAGTGAAAAAGGTATAGTCACGCTGCTTGCCCGCACTCCCTTTCCTCTCTCAACCCCTTACTAGGAGGTGGGGAGAGAAATGCCACCTCGGGCGAAATTCAAACTCTCAGCAAAATAATTATACACAACAATGTCATGCTACAAAGAAATAATGTGTCCGACGCGACAATGCACACACTTACACGCTACATCATCCTGAACCGATACAGTGATAAAGTTTCCAGTTAAAAAATACATTCATGCGAACAAACATTATGCTTTTTCGAAGTGTTAAAACTCCTTATCAGGCTGTTCTGTAACTGCTTACCTCTTCTCACATTTATGATATCGCGGCTGAAAGCAGCAGAATAGCCCCTCTGCAGCATTAGTGACTGTGTGGGTATTTAGCATCCAGACATTTTATGCTACGGCTATTCACGCTACACTCGGTCCCGAAACGTGACATACATTTACGCTATTTAAACTAGAGAAATATATTATATATTAATCTAGTTCTTGTTTTCAGATTAGTACTCAAATATCGCTATAAATTAACAAAACAGTGAAACGTGCACAACTGTTTTGAGCTTCTCGAAGGCATCTTCTTTCAGAGCTTACTATGTTAGTTCCTGAAGAATTCCTCTTAAAGACGTTCATTCTCTGCACTGACAAGTTCTTCATCACAAGGTGTATCGATTTTATCAACGTCCGCGTCGTCAACAATTTAGAGTAAGGAGGCACGATAGGGCAGAAGTCAGCTGGTGCAAACGGTTCCTCTGTCCCCTGAAGACTCCCAGTGTTAATTTCTTATAGAACTATTTACAACGAATTGTGGATGGTCATTTGTGGAATTATTCCTTTATCTATGACTCCAGAAACAGCTTTTGGTTTCTTCATAAGTTTATAGATTCCAAATATGATGTTTCAGAAACTGCACACAAGAGATTCATTTTGGATTGAAGTGGCTTGCATTCGTGCTTGTCATTGTGCGTGTGTCATTAAATACCTGTTTATGTTTAGAACTTGTTTCTAAAGCTAATCAACTGCTATTCGCAGTAATGTTACTCCGTTTCATGTTCAAATATTTACCAGAGAAAAATTGATAGAACAAATATAATCGGTATACTTACTGACTACTCAGTAACAACAGTCGAATCGAGTAATGCCTTAAACTCTGTGAAATAATAGTTCGTACTGTTTTCCTCTAAATCACAACACTTAACAGCTGTAGTTCTTAGTAGGTAAGCTTGTAGTTCTAGGAATTTTCGATTTTATTTGTTCGTTTACTTAACTGCATACTTAAAGTTTTTCCTGTCTACTGTGGAGGAAGGTTTTTGCTTTGATCACCTGTCCTTGAACATATTCTTTTACTGGTTTATTACTTGCGCTTTAGCATTATTACTGCTTAGTCGTTATTTTCCTTTACGATTTCCTGGATTCTTCTGCGACGTGACCTTCAGTATGAGTGATAAGGGGATGGAGAAACTTCTCGTTATTCTCTGGCATAGCACAAAGAAAATATGAAAAGTTGACAGTCAGCAAGTGGGAACGGAAAAGGTTTGAGGGAACCTTCAATTAATTGCGCATAATTGTGATAAATCATTGATCAGTGTCAAAATCTACAGGACTGTTTGCCTGGCGATAATGTACATAAAGAACATAGAAATGATTACATAAATTCCTACCCTTTTTTTTTACCGTATGGCATAATGCTTCATTGTGTGAAACTAGAAATTACTTAGGTACTGGTGAGGCAACTATGAGCCGCGGGGATGAAAATAAAAATACCGTGGTAGGTCAAGCTGCTCTCCTATAGCCCACTACCTAGCAAGTGTAACCTGCATCGGTGGTCTAACCTGCAGGAGTACTATACTTGTCACGAGAGTGCTGACAAAGTTTCTACAACAGCTCATAAACAGTTTTCCCTTATCTCAAATGAGCCACTCTTCTGTGTGGATATCAAATAGGCGGTCTAGTTCAGTATAGTCTCATGGCTAGCCCTTTCGTCTTTCCTATTATAATACCTCTTTTCATAACTTACTAGTGATGGGACGATACCACCATTTCTCGATATTCGATACCGCTACTGATTTTTGAGCACCGATACTCGATACTCACTTTATAAGAAACTGTAAAGGCGATATTTTGTTCATTATTTGTGTTCTTATTAGTAGTTTTCTGTGTACAAACGCATGTTGACGCAGTAATTTGTATCACAAATTATGTAATGAGTGATTGTAGTGTGAATATGCATTGTTGTGTGACATTGATTTGAGATGTTTATTGATTGTAAGCATTGTTGAGAAGTGGGTTTATACGGCATTACTGAAACTGACAATAATAGCGTGCAATAATGTAGCGAGGGGGTGAGCTGTTTATCATTATTAGAGACGAGCAAATGGCGTAATATTGGCGCGTTTTTCTTAGAAATTTGCGGGAACATTTTCCCTAGAGCATCTGTGTTCATAATTTTCATTGGATATAAAAATAGACGCTAATATTGGCGCGTTTTATTAACGAATAGCAGCTCGGTTATAATCTTTAGGCATATCGGGGTGTGGGAGTATAAAAAGGGCTAAGTTAGAGGCAGATTCCTCCAGTCCATCGGAAACATTTGTGCATTACACGTCGCTGAGTTCAACAGAAACAGTCATGGTGAATACATAGCATAGTTTATCGATTCGCAGGTTACGCGTAGCAAAGTTATGAAAAATCTCAAGTGTCGTAAAGTTAATTACACAAAAAGTTGAAGTACGCGAATTAATAATGTGCAGTAAATCAGTTATTATAACAGTTTCAGTTTGGCGAGTGTCACGATTATTAGGTGAAAGTGAATAATGTGTTAAGACAATAAAAAGTGTAAAACAAATTCTTTCATCAGTGTTATCTTTGGATAAAAACTCCTTTCCGTTTACACACCTGTATAAGATAAGTGCTTGACCGAGAGATCATAGCTAGCCGGAGGACAGTAAACCGAAAAATTAAATACAATAACAGGCGCTCAGTAAAAGATAACACGAAGTGACCGCGACAAATTCTCTTTTATACGTGCGGCAAATAAACAGTAGCATTTTTTAAACGAACCTAACAAAGAATACCACTTCAATGTAACCAATTTTGTATTGTATGTTAATTCCGAAATTGTTCCTGTTTGACATTCTCCAATTGGCAGTTACTTTTTGTATTGATAGTGACTGTGACAACATGCCGGTGGGACATTGAATTCCCCAATTGTCTCAAGTTGTTTCCCAGACAGACCACCAAGACATCTCACTGGCAGCCTGCAATCGCAAGTACTTCAGTGCTGGGTATTTATGGGTTTCTTAAGGTTTTACTTTGAACCGTGTTCAAATCCCGACTGTGGCATTGAATTTTTCAGTTGACTCTATATTAAAAACTTGCCAAGACCAGGCTAAGTTCTCTAAATAGTGTAATTAATTTCAATTAATTGTATATAATAATAATAATAATAATAATAATAATAATAAAGTATTCGCTGTTGTTAGCCAAGGCCAATAATAATTATTTCTTTACCTTCTTTATTATGTAACTATATTTTGTGCTGAAAACTTTATTTTAAAGAATTTTCTATCCATATTATGGACATTACTTGTACGGTATATTGTAAGCTACGCTCGTGACCCGAGTTTGACTTGCATAAACACAAACTAACAGATGGAAGGAAAGAACAGATGTTTCAATGCGCTGTATTATCTCAGGTCTTAAGCTCTGATTTGTTTCTGCTGGGTTCACAGACTTTGGTCACCGTAGTAGATAAATGTAATGACTGAGAGTGAATCACCAAGCCAGCTATTGCAGAAACGTGCTTAGTGCGCCAGCAAAATCAGCTTAATTCACTACTCAGTTAACGCTGCATGTTAAATGAGTACCTCTACTCCTTCCCCCATTGTTTTGCATGTTTTCATTTAGATACAAGGTTCTATGGAGTGTTGCATTGATTCACCCACAAGAAACGTAGTCAAGATCTATCAAGAACAATAGTCCAGCAACGTGCGAGACAATAACGTGAAGTCTGGACTCCTTTCATTCCTTATCTAGCTTAAAGTTAAACGCAACAACTTTCAATAATGAAAGACTCTAAAATTATCAAAAAAGTTTCGAAGGTTTATCTCGAAGATAGACATATTTCGATACTACCAAGTATAAAGAGTATCGAGGTATCGACGGCATCGAGGTCCCATCCTAAATAAATATCTACTTCTCTAGATGTATTGCTTAAAGTAAAGGGAATTGAACTTGGCCGTACCATTCAACAAAAACAATAAAGAAGTGTATTTTTACATGTGAGTTAATTATATTCCATTACGAGCAAACCAAATTATAGTAGTAATTCTCTTGAATATAAGATTATGATTAGACTTTTAAGTAATCTTGGGGACCGAAATCAAAAGTTGACTGCAGTAGAGTACACATGTCGTAGGCTTTGTTGAAATCATCAGATCAGAAAAGCCGACGTATAGTCTAACTTCATTCTATACACCATCTGATGGGAGCTCTAAAAGCCGGCAGACAGCCAAAGGTTAGTTTAATTTAGTTTAGTTTAATTAGATTTAGGTTAGCGTTGGTTTAGAGTTGCACTATGTGCCTAAAAAGCTCCGTCATTTCATGAAGAATCGCGGCAGAACATGCGACACTTTTGGATGTTTACACCGAGAGAGATGGTTCCGCGGTAACGTGTGAGGCTCCCATTCGGGAGGTCCCGGGTTCGATTCCCGGTGACTCATGGGTTTCCCCGGGTCAGTAGGCGAATGCTGGTGTGATTCCTCTTCTACCACGACTTTCCTGTACACATTATTTTCTTGATTATCATCTATTTCAGGGTTGAAGGACCAGGCGACGGTGTTCGGCGTGTTTCTCCCTGGGGTCACCCGGACTGCTCACGAACCTGCCTCGGGTGCTCTCGGAGCAGGCTCCCCTCTGGGGGACCTCAGAGGTTATGGGCTTGTGAGTGGACTTGAGCAGTATCGGGTGCGTTCCATCTGGAAGCGTTAGGGACCCCTTCCATGCTTGCGCACGTCGTCTCCCGGAACTGACTGACCTTCGGCTCTCTCCTTTATCCTTCCCTCCCAAGGGTCACGTTTGAAGCAAAAAGTGCCGTTGCGACCTACTTGCCGTGCTCTGCGCTGGTTCCGGTGCCCTCCCGTAATATGTACCTTTACTTTTTTTTTTGCATGTTTTCAGCATGTTTGTGTGATGTGCGGGATACTACAAAAGCGAAAGTCTAACAAACGAAATACAGTCCTGCTTTTTCTTCTTCGCCATTATTATCTTCCTTTTCTTCGTCTACTTTCTCTTCTATCTTCTTCTTTCTTGTGTACTGAAATAAATTAACATAAAGGATTCAATTTAATCCATGAAGTAGACGTTACGTTGAATTCTTTGAATAAACATTATTATTATTATTATTATTATTATTATTATTATTATTATTATTATTATTATTATTATTATTATTATCCGAGTGTCTCTCTCTTTCTCTCCCTCCCTATCTCTCTCTCTCTCTCTTTACATTAATAATGAGGGAAAGCAAAGCCATTCATACCTGTGTCTAAGGGGGAAGGGCGCTTTAATGGGACACAAAATAAAGAAATTAATAAATGTCTCCCTTATTATTAAAATGATTGAAAATTTCTACATAAAAAAGCATGTGCTTATGTTTCTAACGACTTTTGTTATTTATAAAATTTTCATAAGATTAAATATTTAAGAAATTATAAATTTTTCGTTGTTACTATCCGTGAATGTTTCTACAGTTTCCGCAGGAAGAATGGAAAGGGAGAGAAGGTGAAAGAGAAAGGCATAGTGAGGGTAAAGAGAGGCAGAGTCGGAATTGTAGGAAGTGTGAGAGAAAGGAGAAGGGGAAGAAACAGTGAAAAACCAGGAGAGAGAAAGACAGAGAAGAATCTCATCATTTAACGCAATATCGCAAGCAGAGCTGCGGATTCTGCTAGTTTTAAGTATATAAACTGGAAAACCTGTCAAGACAGACAAAAACTTACTGCAGAAAAAGCGTAAATTAAAACAGCGCGTTACATTAAACATCAAAATATTCTCCATATTATTTACTTTTTTCGTATGTTCTGTTAACATTAGCTTTAATTGCTTTGTTTGTTTTTGTGAGTTCTAGTATCCTTTAATCGAATAGATCACATTTAAATGGGTAAAATTATGGTTTGAGTTATCCGACCTTCGTCTTCTGAGAATAACGGATAACCCCAGAAAAAAAAGCTTATCCAGATAACTCCCGCCACCGAATTGTTCAGGTGAGGCAGACTCCCAACCCCATACCACGGGAGATGTAAATTTAAACAACTTTCCTGAATTCCTTCCTATGATGTTTCAGTGTTACTGTTTCCTGGAAATAGCAATTTTATCTCAGTTCGAGTAAGTAAGCTGGATAAGGCTTTTCCGTGGTTCTCACATATACTCGGATGAGTGTCGGGTACAAACTAATGCAGGGGGGCCCGAAACCGGGGTAGAGTACCCCCCGCAGGTCGGTCGGCCACTTATGCTCCTACCAGTGACCCCCGGCGCAAGGGATGAGGGAAAAGATCCCAAGGGTGGCCTAATCCGAATGATGACGGGCGCAGGCACATACGGGGTCCCTAATGTTTTCCGATTGAATGCATCCCGACCCCGTCCGGTCCTGCCCACAAGCCACCGAACCTCTAAAAAAAACTCACAGCCCACCATCCAACTGCAACCCGCCTGGTCCTACAACCCTGATACAGATGACAAGAAAGATGATGGGTACAGGAAATAAGAGCGAGGAGAGTCGTAGTAGAAGACGAACCACTCTAGCAATCGCCTATCGAACCAGGGAAACCATGAAAAAACTATGGGCCAGAGTGAGCGGTCGGCGAGATCGAACCCGGGATCTCCCGAATGCGGTCTACAGACGCTGCTGCTTGAGCCATCCCATTCGGTGAATGTCGGCTAAATCCAAGCTCATACAATTATAATATCACACAGTTCATCATTAGCCGTCCTATATGACGTAATGGATTAAAAACGTTAAAAACTTAAAAAAGAAACACTGCTTCAATAAATGCGTTACTACAAAGGGTAAGCACCCTTGTAGCCGTGAGAGCGGGTTCAAGTCCCGCCATGGACATAGATATTTGTGTGTGTGTGTGTGTGTGTGTGTGTGTGTGTGTTGTATATGTAATTGTCATTCACCAGTTATTAATAATAAGGAAATGCCAGGATTATTGTTTGCATATGATCTAGTGGCAGATTGCATCTCAGTTGTGCGGCTAAATAAATGTATTGAAGCAATTGGCAAATACCGTAAACATTAGGGGTTGAGAATAAAAAAAAATAAATAGAAAATTATAATTTTTAGAAAAGGATACAAAGTAAGAAAGACCGAAAAGCGATATTGGGGAGGAACGGAGCTGGAAGTACTGAGGATAATTGACTATCTAGGAGTACGGCTCAATAGTGCAGGGGTTTGGGGAGAACAGACTTTCACATGATTTTCTCTACTCTTGTACAAACTATTTTTAAAAACGCTTATTCTCCATCTACTTCATGTTAATCGAGATAAACATTTGCAGACTATCTTATTGCTAATTTTCTTGTAGATGTGAGGGGAAAATATATTTACAAGGACAATATAGAAAAACAGTAGGCTTTAAGCATCAACATATATCTCAATAGCTGGTGGCTAGGTGCAGCACCATTCCCTTTCCCACAGATTAATACTCTTTGCATATCCAAGACAAAAAAATGAATAACGAATTCCCATTTGAGAAAATAAGTATTGAAAAATTTAAGGGAATAACAAGTAATATATCGAAAATGGTTCACTCAACAAAAAAAAAATGTATATGACATAAATTGCGTATTTTAACGCGATCTACATTTTTTGTGTAGTAAAATTTTGTCTATCTCTTATGGTTTACCAGTTATGCAAAAGTCGTTCACAATGAAGAATGCTTTTGGAGACATTCCCAGGAAATTCAAGATATACATTTTATTTGTCATAAAAATATCTTAAACATATGATATTTTAATCAAAATCGTTAGAGCCATTTTTGAGAAAATTAAAATTTTCGAAAAATATTCCATGTAAAGGGTATCCTGGGGTGGGGGATTTTCTTGAAGACCTTCGTGTCGCATCCGTGGAAGATACTGAACCTAAATACCAAGTTTGGTGTTTATCCGACTGTTCGTTTCTGAGTTATGCTGTTCACAGACAGACACACACACACAGACACACACACGGACATGTTTCCAAGAATGCTTTTTTTGGATTCAGGGGGTCTCAAAACATGTATTTCCGGTGAAATCTCGGTATCGAATTTTTGGGTGGAATACAATACTTCCCCTACTTTATACGTAGTAGAGAAAGTAAAAAGTACTACCAAAGGGGAAACAAGCAATACAGGTAATCAGAGCATGTGTGAACAAAATACCAGAAATGCAAATTAGGATACATAGCAAGTGGTGGAAGCAAGGTTATTATACGCAGCAGAGATATGGGGGTTGGAAAAAGAGTTGGAAAATGTAGATGCTATACATAAGAATTTTTGCAAAATAAGCCTGGATTACCAAGAAGCTCGCCGAATGGAGTAGTACAAGCAGAACTAGAGAGGGTGGGAGCTAAAGGCAAAATGGTAGAAATGGCAATCAAATACTGGTTCAGGATAAAGCTGCTAGAGGAAAATGAGGTACTAAAGCAATGCTTGGTTGTACAGGAGAGAATGGAAAAAAAGAAACTTGGATGCACAATGCACAGAATACATTGGAAGAAATGGGAATGGAGGAAATATGGGCAGAAAGAAACAACAAAAGCAAGGGTTTTTTGAAAGAAATTAGAACAAGAGTGGAGGATATTGAAAAGCAAGAAATTATAAGTAGTTTCAAAGAAAAAAGGTCATTAATAGATTATAGATATTTAAAAACGGAATGGGGAAAAGAAAGCTATATGGAGTATGCCACAAAGAGGCCAGAATGGGGTATGAATCGGCGAAGACAGGTGTAATGAATTTAAGTGGTATAACAGGGAGAATAAGGGGGGAGAGAAATACTAAAAGTAATAGATTGCATGACAATTGGCATATTCTGGAATGCGAGGACACGGATAAAGAACGAGAGAATTTAATACTAGAGAAATGGAAAAATTTACCATTAGAGCTAAAACTTCGGAAGATTTTAATACAAGATCAAATTAATATATAGAGAAAGCAGGGAAACATCTAGGAAAAATTAGGTTACAGTGGTTAAAAGAGACGTGAAGCAAATTGGAGAAAAGGCGGAAAAGGGTAACAAGGCAAAAAAGTAAATAGTGGAAAATTATATTTCTCCATTATATATACAACAGAATGTTAAATACAAGGAGAAGAGAAATAATAAGCAACTCCATTGTATTGTAAACATTGTATAAATTGCATGTAAGTACAAAATAGACAATGAATCATTCATTCATTCCTGTGTAATTGCGGAAAAAAGCGGTAAAGTAAAACAGTAAAACGCAGTACTCGTAAACTAGGTAAACAAGGGAACTTTATAAAAAATTCTGATGTTTTACACTCACATGACTTTCTATACTCTTGTACAAACCATTTTTACAAACGCTTATTATCCATATGCTTCATGTCAATCGAGATATCGAATTGTTAATCTTATTGCTAATTTTCTTGTAGATGCAAGGGGAATATGGTAGGCTTTAAGCGATAGTCAAATCTTTTAAGAACTGGTTGCTATGTGGAGTATTCCATTCTGTTTGCATTACCAGGACAAAAAAAATGAATAACGAACTTGAGAAAAAGTAAAGTATTGGAAAATTTAAGAAAATAACAAGCAATATCTCAAAAATGGTTCACCCAACAAAATAACTGTATATGACATAAATTGTGTATTTTAACGGGATCTACATTTTTTGTGTAGTAAAAGTTTATCTATCTCTTATGGTTTACTAGTTATGCAAAAGTCGTTCACAATGAAGAATACTTTTGGAGAAATTCCCAGAAAATTCGAGATGTACATTTCATTTGTCATGAAAATATCTTAAACATATGATATTTTAATCAAAATCTTTAGAGTCATTTTTGAGAAAATTAAAATTTTCGAAAAATGTTCCATGTGAAGGGTAATCTGGGGTGGGAGGATTTTCTTGAAAACCTTCGTGTCGCATCTCTGGAAGATACAGAACCTAAATACCAAGTTTGGTGTTTATCCGACTGTTCGTTTCTGAGTTATGCTACACACAGACACACACACACGGGCATGTTTCCAAAAATGCTTTTTTTTTATTCAGGGGGTCTCAAAACATGTATTTCCGGTGAAATCTCGGTATCGAATTTTTGGGTGGAATACAATACTTCCCCTACTTACTATACGTAGTAGAGAAAGTAAAAAAAAAAAAACAAAAAAAAAACCACACACACACACACAGGACAGGAAAAGGGGAGAAAAAAGAACTAGAGGAAATAAGGAACAACGTGATGAACATTGTTGCATATTCTACCAGTCTGAACTAGCATATAATTGTTCAGTGTTTCGGCCATTACGCAGCATGACGAAGTACACAAACACATATAAGAACATTTCTACCTAAGTTTTGTAAATAGATTGAAGTTCTCATCTATGCTTCATTTACAGTTTGCACTTCCTATCTCTAAATGGCCCCTATCTGGAACGCTTTGAGAATAGATGAATGATCGAACAGATGTGGTAATTGCGGTGTACAGCCGTGAAACGACCTTATCCATTGTGCCGAATATGTTCTCACAGCGGGCTCACACAGTATCTCTTTGTGTAGATGTCTACAAGTTAGATGAGCTTGCAGTCTTCCTCCTTTATTGCGTCCTTGCCGCATCGTTTGTCCCTCGAGGAATAGTGCCAGTAGTTGGATGACAGCCACTTCATTCGTTCACTAGCTAGATATGTCTTCCCTATTATCTTCTTGTTCTTGAGACATTCCACCAACTAAATTCACAACATTACTTTAATGTCTCTACAAACAAAACAGTACACTTACTTACAGCCTTAAATTTCAGACGCACTCACTTCCCACTTCTGTGGAAGAAATAGCATGCTGCTGTCATTCTGCCAGGTCATACAGAGAAGGTTTCATTAACCCCAGAAATGCCAACCCTTACAAAAATAACCTTTTCCACCACTGGGCAGCATCAGTAAGTATTTTTTAGTTTCAAGATAGGCCACCTCCCATCCCTGTTCACGGCCACCAGTCTGTTTGAAGTTTGGTATGCGATTAGCACACGCCGCATCGTTGGTCCATGAGCAAATAGTAAACTGAAACAGGTACGAAATGACATTCTGACCCCTTTTTGTAACCAGCTGAAGGAAGAAGAGAAATAATGTGGGTGGTTTCAACAAGATTTCACTCATACAGTAGAGGAGTGCAGAGGTAAACTTTTGGGAAGCATTTGAGGTTAAGAGTTGTTAGCGCTGGTACATAGACCTTTTATCTTCCTAGATATAACAATCTGTGGTTTTGTTTTTGAAGTAGTCTGAACGACAGTTAACAAAAGAAATCCTCATATTTTGGACGAACTCGAGGGAAACATACGAAATGAAATCAAAACATTACAATGGCCAAACTAAATCGTATTAATCTGAATATTTTTATCCAGTACAATGCCTATTTGGTGAGGGAAGGCACATTTCAAGTGTTTGCTATAAGCTAAGATTTATACTCAGTTTTAAATAGAGAAGTGAGAGTGTGAACGCGATCGGCTGTGGCACGTCCGGCTGCAACATGCAAAATTCTTGCAACCGTAAAGATGGATTCTGGAAGTCCTGTCTATATCCAGTAAGCAGGTAACTTGTGATTGTAATCCCCCATCCTCCCCTGCTCTTACACTCTTACAAATACCAATGTACATTATACATTTTTCAATTATGAGCGTATCATTGTCATCTCTTAATGTTCTTAGCACCTTTCACCTTGTAAAATTCATTATTAAATATATCTAGAAGGACAAACATTATTCAAATCGAATGGCTTATGAGAAGATCAGTTTTAGAAGAAGTAGTGCAAACGAGATGGAATTTTTAATCTAGATCTGTCAACACAGTTTTCGAATACAGGGAGGAGTTAATAGAATGTATGAAAATCATAAGGAGAAGCGCAAGAATCACCAATTCAGGTTCTGTTCTCCAAAAATCTGGTTTTATTGGAATTTTGAGTGATGCAGATTTCATATTTTGGTTGTCCTTACATAAAATTATGACCCATGTCGATATTTTCTACAACCAACTTCAGAGGAGCGACTGTACTCCTGTAATAGTCCAGGATAGACTTAATTATTTTCAGGTGGAAGTTCTCAAAATTAGAAGCACCATAAGTTCCACTGCAGTTGATGAGAATGTGACGAAGAAAAGAAAAATTGTGGAACACACTGAAAGAAAACGAGAGGCCATTGAAGTGTGTGATGTACAAGACGTTCAGATTTGTTGCTCATATGGAAGCACCAGTTCTCTTTCAGCCTGACAGATTTTCAGAATATAACATTTCGTTCCCGGAACAACGTATTAAAGTTGCCCTTCAGACAAATTCTTTTATTGAAGAAAGGAAACTGATTACAGAACTTTCCACAATGTATAGTACTGAAGAATTTAAAAGCATAACTGGGATTGTTCCACTAATGGAGTTTTTCAGAGACAATAATTTATGTACCACTTTTAGTGAATATGTTAAACTACTAAGTGTCATTCTAACAATCCCCATGACAACATGTGAGACAGAAAGATGCTTCTCTACTCTGAAAAGGATTAAAACATTTCTGCGTAACACAATGTCTGAGGAGAGGTTATCTGCGTTGGCCATGCTTTCCATCGAAAGGGATTTCATCATGCAGATCAAGAACTTTGTGCTGGTCATCGATAAGTATGTTGGCAGGAAGGATAGAAGGGCTGATTTTCTCTATAAATAGGTGAGTGCTATATGCTACACTGTTTATGAAATGTGCATCTGTTATATATTGCGAATTCCCATTTCTTGTTTATTTGCGTAAATTAATCAGCCTATAGTGAGAAACTTATTCCGTAATTATTACTTAAAATATTTCAAATTGCAAGGATAATTTTTGAACCACCAAAGTTCAGAGTCACCAGCCGCCCCTGCTACCACGTATAGTAAGAAGGAGTATAATTGTATTCCACCCAAAAATTCGATACCGAGTTTCCGCCGAAAATACATGTTTTGAAGCCCTGAATCCAAAATAAGCATTTTCAGAAAAATAAGCACGTGTGTCTGTGTGAGTGTGTGTCTGTGAACAGCATAACTCAAAAACGAAAAGTCGGATCAACACAAACTTGGAATTTTTAAGTTGAGTATCTTTCAAAGATGCGACACAAAGATTTTAAAGAAAATCCCCCACTCCATACTACCCTTTACATGGAACCTTTTCGAAAATGTTGATTTTCTCAAAAAGGCTCTAACGAGTTTGATTAAAATATCATATGTTTAAGATATTTTCATGACAAATGAAATGTGTATATTGAATTTTCTGGGAATGTTCCCAAAAGCCCTGTTCATTGTGAATGGCTTTTGCATAACTGGTAAACCGTAAGAGATAGATAATTTTTTGTACACAAAAAATGTAGTTCTCGTTAAAACACATGATTTATGTCATATACTTTTTTTGGTCGACTGAACCATTTCGGAGATACTACTTGTTATTTGATTGAATTTTCCAATACTTATACTTTATCTCAAATGAGAATTCGTTATTCGTTATTTTATGTCCTGGACATCCAAAGAGAATTGAATGAGCCGCATAGCAACCAGCTCTTAAAAGATTTGACTATCACTTAAAGTCTACCATGTTCCCCTTGCACCTACAAGAAAATTAGCAATACGATTAAGATCTCGATATCCCGATTAACATGAGTATATGGAGAATAAGTGTTTGTAAACATTGTTTGCACTAGAGTAGAGAAAGTAATGTGAGTGCAATACATCAGATTTTTTTAGTATTACACTTGAATTTTGGATTTACACCTTAATATTTTTCTACCATTCCAAGGGTGTGGACCAAACTATTACATTCTGATTCTTAATACTCTGAGTTTTGTTGTTATTATTACTATTCTTGTTACACCAGAAGTCCATTAGCTCTGTTGAGTGTTAACACTATATACAGGAAATTCCTTGTCTCATTTGCTGTAAAGCATAAGTCCACGTGTAGAATGTATGTGAAGTCGTGAGAATACATAAACGCGCTGTAATTATTTCTGTGGGCATGCTGTGACATTAATGGACACAGCAGTGAACGCTTTGTTGTCCTTGTGCTGTTCAAATAAAATTAAGGAATTACACTATTTTCAAGTTGTATGCTTCCCGCACTTTTAGGAACAAAGGGTTCCGACAGCTGCAGCTTGGTAACATCCGCCTGTAGGAACAGGATACTCTCAACGTGTTTCACCAAATGCATCCCATCCACAAATAAATTACGTTTAATTTGACGTATGTTCCATTTACTTTTGTTTTCATTTTCTCAACCTCATCCGGAACACTTAGAGTAGCTTGAACAGTCATCATTTTTGTCCTAAAAGTTCTATACAGCGCGAAAAGCACTGACCGGTTATGTCCCATCAAAATTATTTACTCTCTTAAAATTCCCTCGTATATAATGAATATTGCTGATTTCCTTGCAAAACACGCATTAAACTAATGTAATTGCATGAATATTTGAAAAATCTGATGTGTTACACTCACATGACTTTCTCTACTCTTGTACAAACTATTTTTACAAACGCTTATTCTCCATATGCTTCTTGTTAATCGAGATAAACATTTGCAGACTCTATCTTATTGCTAATTTTCTTGTAGATGTAAGGGGAATATATATTTACAAGGGCAATATAGAAATACAGTAGCCTTTAAGCATAGACATATCTCTTAATAGCTGGTTGCTATGTGCAGCACCATTCTCTTAGCCACAGATTAATACTCTTTGCACATCCAAGACAAAAAAATGTATAACGAATTCCCATTTGAGAAAATAAGTATTGAAAAATTTAAGGGAATAACAAGAAATATCTCGAAAATGGTTCACTCAACCAAAACAAAATGTTTATGACATAAATTGTGTATTTCAACGCGATCTACATTTTTTGTGTAGTAAAATTTTGTCTATCTCTTATGGTTTACCAGTTATGCAAAAGTCGTTCACTATGAAGAATACTTTTGGAGACATTCCCAGAAAATTAAGACATACATTTTATTTGTCATGAAAATATTTTAAACATATGATATTTTAATCAAAATAGTTAGAGGCATTTTTGAGAAAATTAAATATCTATTGGGATACGTTCCCGCATACACCGTACAGGAACGAACTGCATTCTTCCCACACTCTCCATACACCATGAGCATGTCGGCTTTGTCTGCATTAGTAAACTTCATCTTCCACTCACGACTTACTTCCTGAACTGTCACAAACTAACTGACCTGTAAGTCGTAATGCAATCAATGAACAGAAAACGCAATGCAAACAAACATAACAACATCGTACCTAGCAACTAAGCAGGTTGAATGGGAAGAACAATTGTCGGGGTGGAAACTTTTCAAAATACGATTTTTCGTAAACCACTTACACTAGAATCCTGCAACAAAGACCATTGACATTCCAATTTACCCTACCTCTATTCTGTTGATGTAACTAGGCATTGTTCCATTTAAAAAATTGTATGTTTGCTCAAAAAATACACTTTCTCAGTATTATTAAAATCTGTTTATAGCCTAAATGTACGAGCCCGTGACTACCAATCAATGCTGTGAAAACTGCACATCAATAGACTTTCCATTTCCGAAATATTTGCGGGGCAAGTTTTAGGTGATTCACCCTGTATACTCCTTGGATATATCCACAAGCTAGTCCAAATCTGGGTTTACATCCAGTGAGTAAATTAAGTGACGCATTTTTGGTGAAGCAATATGTTCTTTCGTTACAGTGGATAAACATATTATCTCCCGACACTCAATCCATTCAGCTGAATTATGTTGAGCTAGCCTCATTAGGGATTCGTAGTAGTTTTTATTCGATTTCATATGTTTTAAGAGCTTCAAAGGTTGCTCTACTCTCTGAAAATATAGCAAAACCCTAGTTAATATAGCCTTTAATCTTTGTCCCTGGCCTAAATGGCACATGAAAGAGGTAGCATGAGGTTACGAGAAAAATTGACACCACCAGAAATGCTTGCTCCTTTGAACAATTTAGTTCCACACCTGCGCATGAACCCGCGTCATTATTCCCATTCTCTGATTTATTTATCAGCATTAAATTCTGGCGTCACTGGGCCACTTCTGTACATTTCTATTGCTAGCTCGTCAGCATTACAAAAGTAGTTTATACAAATTACTGCTGCTCGTATAGTTTAAGTAAAGACGGGCATATAATCTTATGCCTCGTTCCATTTTCCCTTCAGAATTTATACACTACTTGTGCCTAACCATGTACAACTGGGAGACCGGTTGTTTTCATTTCCTAACATTGACAGCCACAGATACTTTATAGATCTCAAAAATGCGTTCACCCTGACGTCGCTGCTATGAATGAATGGCATCTTCCATTCACGTCTAAGGGTTTATGTTAGTGCTAAAAATGAATTTCTCGAGTGTTGCGAAAGATTAGCTAAAATTTATCCATTCATTCTTGTATTTTAACTACTTTTTATAGCTCTTACCAGAGTAGGTATAAAATTCAGCGCCATACTTGCAGCAGGGTTTTTTTCGTGCCTTCAGACAGACGGGTAGACGGACAAAGCGACGCTAATAGTTGGTCCACGATAGCGAACGCACCTAGACAACTGAATCAACAAAAGTAGGCAGCTGGTTTATCCGAATCTTCTTTTATAAAGATGCCTTGGGAAAATGCCAGAGCTTTTCAAATTGGAGACTTCCTACAGCAAATGTGCACCGTCGTAAAACTAACAAACTACGACCTTATTACTAGTATGTTAGACTTTATGTCCATCCTTGGGCTTGTTTTTATGTCGCGCGTCATGGTAGTGCTTTGTTTCATCCCGTTCCATTATGAAGCGCATCGTAAACTCAGTTTTATGGCTGCTCCAATGACAAAAGCGGAAGTGGGTTAGCAGCGCCGTTTGTTGGGCGTGGCACCATTCCACAGGTGGTACGGCACGCAGAAGCTACTAGCATGCAGTATATGTGCAACTCAATTTTTGATGCACCATTCAGTAACCTGTGGAAAGAATTACATTTTAGGGTGTTCACTAGTTCGGAAAACCATGGGGATGTAATATATTCAAGAGATGAGCGCGAAAGTAATAAAGCTTGGTGGTTGCGCTAATGCATGCGAGTTCCACGTTTTTACAGAACGTTATTTTTTTGCGTAATCATAATATAACTATCACCTTATATACCATTTTATTCTTTATAAGCTTTACTGTCTGCTATTAGCAACACTATTTGTTTGACACCGTTTTTGTTCTTTCAAGGAGTAAAGCATATTTAAGTCTGTGTGTGTATACGTTAGATCAATAGTTTTCCCGAAAACGTATTTATTTATAAAGTAATGATCTATGGTTACAATTATATGCAGAAAAAAAATTGAGCTCAATCTGAGATAGTTTGGGGTGGATGATTTTCTTGAAAATCTTCATGTCGCATCTTTGGAAGGTGCTGAAGCTAAATGCTAAGTTTCTTATTTATCCGACTTTTCGTTTTTGAGCAATGCTGTTCACAGATACACACATGCGCGCGCGGACCATTTGTTTCTTCTAAAAATGCGTTTTATGGATTCAAAATATATACTTCCGGTGGCATCTCGGTATCGAATTTTTGGGTGGAATGCAATACTTTTTCTACCTAGTATGTACGTGGTAGAAAAAGTAATAAGCTTTCGTAAGAATAATTTGTGTACCCACCAATAAACGATAGAGGGTAGAGAAAGCCATGTGAATATAACACATATTTTTTTTATACTCTAGCTTATTTGCTGCTTGTGATAATGCGACACATATTCCTATAGAAAATATAGACGGTTTCATTTTTAAATATGAAAGAAACAGCTTTACTGTAGAATTGGTAATTATTCGGAAGACATGACGAGAATTTGTTTATCCCACTCTCGCTTTCATTTATTCACGTAAATATGTATTATTGTATATTAAGTAAGGGTCCATTCACAATGAACATTTGCGTAACCATGTAAGACTAAGACACAAACTTAACGCGATGTGTTGTCATTCACATCGATAAATAACATAAGCAGTAGTCTGTCACAAGAGAGCATGAAATAGATGAGCTAATGTGATGGCCTGCGAAGCGACCACGACAAAAGAGATTATGCCCGTGTATCAAAATGAACAAGTGCTAATTACCCGGTTAAAGGACATTAAACTCAAAAACCACCTCCATCATAATGTGTTTTGCTGTGTGTTTTCATAGCAGGATGTTTCAGAAATACTTTTACAAACTTTGGGTATGGTTCCTCACACCAAAAAAAGAAAAAAAGGTTCATATGAACATATGTCCCATAATCCTTGGTTTTCGCGTTATTCCTGTCACAATGAAAGTGTGAGTTCAACGGCCTTCGGGGTCCAACCTCAAACTTCATTTCTCTATGCATTCATAGAAGGCATTGACCCATTGTACTACATACGGTAGATGGCGAAGTGTTGCCATGGAGACTTGTTTACGTTGTCATTAGTCTGTCTTCAACGTTTCAATTGTGTACATGTAGTGAGTTAACTGCACGTGTTTCGTTCCACCATGACTGGAACTGCATTTCGTGAACAGGCAGACATGATTTTTATGTATGGTCGCGCGAATGGTAATGGACGCGAGGCTGCACGGCTCTATCAGATGGAGTTTCCAGACCAAAGACAACCGAGTCATCCAACCTTTGTCGCTGTTTATCGTCGCCTTGCTGAGACAGGAACCGTTGCACCACGGACTATTGATCGAGGAAGACCAAGAGTTGTTCGTACGCCAGAACGCGAAGAACAGATGTTAAAGTGTGCCGAAGACGATCCAGGTACCAGTACAAGACAATTGGCTGTGGCATCTGGTACATCACACGTGACAGCATGGAGGGATAGGCAGAGGAGGACCAGTTCCATGGCCTGCACGTTCTCCCGACCTCATTCCTGTGGATTTTTACCTCTGGGGGCATCTTAAAACATTGGTTTATGGAGCAGCCATCCCGGATGCAGAAACGCTTCATCGTCGTGTCATTTAAGCCCGCGAAACCATTCAACACCATTCCGGAGTTTTTGACAAGGTGCGACATTCCATGATTCGACGAGTACAGGCATGCATAGAAGCAAGAGGACACTTCGAGCATTTATTATGAGTTTTGTGTGTTATAAGTGCACCACTGTGTTGAACACCTCCTAACGAGAAAACAAAGGATTATGGGACATATATTCATATGAACTATTTTCCTTCATGTGGTGTAAGGAACCCGTACCCGAAGTTTGTAAAAGTATTTCTGAAACATCCTGTATATATCCCAGTGGTTCCTGGCCAATAATCTCACACAGAAAGGCTGCGAGTCAATACAAGGCGACGGAAAAATCTGATGGGAGATGGCAGAATAATCACGAGATGAGAAGCTCTCTGATTGGCTAGTTTATTATGTTTAAGATACACGTAAACTTGAAAACTTGGACCTTACAGGCGCCTTAAGTTTACGTTTAATTCAGTGTTTATTTTTATGTTTTACGAGATCATTCTAAATTGTTCCATTACAATAGATATCCTCTAGTTTTTAAGTTTACGTTATGCTTACGCTTAATTTTCATTGTGAATGGGATCTATTGAAGGAAAGCTTGTTATGGTTTCTTTTTGAGAGGTGTTTAAAAGTGGGCCATGTTATGGTATATTGCGCCCTGCTTTTAGTAATACTCATACCGATTTGTATTCACAGCAAAATGAATATGGTGTTTAAGAATTGAGTTAGAAAACAAACCTTCAGTATCTAACAATGGAAGTTAAAGGGTACGCGCCTTGAGTTTAGAATTTTTTAAATCCTTTCAATTTTCGCAAAGTCTCATAATCCGCCCAGAATAAACATCACATACACAATTGTTTCAAACCTACATTCACAACATAGAAGATTATAAAACAGTTAACTTCCAAATGCTGTGAGAACAGAGAATTGTGGGTAATAATACTGTCACCTATGTTCACTGTTCCCGTTCCGACGACTTAGCCAATTGTTCCTTCCTGTTAGTTTATGTATTCTGATGACATTGCATGGCAGATGAGACCAATCTGTATGTACTTTAAAAGGGACTTTTTATAATCTACATCTAATTGAACACATCATGTTTGGAAACTCTTGTTGTATATGACAATGGAGATAAACTCTTGTGTCAAATGGTTATTTGCAAAGTCTATTCGTGTTGTAGAGAGGTATTAAAAACAGTATGCGCGATTAATTAAATTAAATTGAGTTTTATTTATGGACGCTTTTTGACTGCTGTGGTCTTTAGCGTCCCATTCTATATTGGGCGTGAAAGACCGGTAATTTTGCTCAGAGGCTTGAGGTTCTTTTACGTGCCGTAAATCTACTACACGGGACCACCAGCTTTACTTTCCTTCCGAAGGAATGCTAAGGATTTTTACGCCCGAAAAAATCCATCGCCCTCCGCCGGTTTTGAACCCGCGACCTTGGGAACTAGAGGCTAGCACGGTACCACTAGTCCACGGAGGACGACAGTATGGACGATAAGGAACCCAGCATTTTTGCACGCCTCATTTCTTTTTCTTCCACTCAGTCGAAAGGATCCATTGTCCTTTGATGAATTACTGCCATATGGAAAAAAAGAATAGTAAGAAGACCACGAAAGAAATAGAAGACTGATACATACTCAGTGGGCCAAAGCACTTAAGAGTAAGTAATAATGAAGTTGCTCAATCTTTTATGAACCCGCTTCACAAATTTGCTACTCTCAACAGCCGTATAAACAATCTCCATTTACCGAACGAAATGGCTTAGTCGGTGCCAATCTGTGCGATAAGAAATAAATAGATAATAAAGAAGTTACCATGCATATAGTACAGTAGCGACTACACAGCCAGGAACATACATGCACTATCACCCAGAGTTCGTGTAGGTATGTACCCACAAAATAGCAGTGACATGATCACCAAAGTTCACCTTCCGATTACATCAATAGCAACAAGCTAAATGGCACAGGAATTCTCCTGAAGTCATCTATATAGCAGATTGTACAGGAAAACGACTACTCATTAAGACCACCTGACCTGTGCATCAAAGAACCTAACTGTCGCAATGTGGCATTATTGTAAGATGTTGGTCCTACGTTAAACAAGAGAAAAAGTCCATCTGTACCTAGAAAAGAATAAATTGCTGTCTACTTTTTCACAATGGGCAAAAAATACCTCAGCATCTTTAGTTTGTTTCTAGAATATCAATCTTTCGGAATGTGTAATGTAACTGTGTAATCCATAGCCGCCTTCAACTGATTTAGTATACTAACAGTCTTGGTTTTAAGCAAAATTGGTGTTATTGGTAACTCGTTGAATAGTTTGTTCTTGTTGGATGTCATTAATTGTATACTGCAATTTATTCACTGGAGGAGAGAGAATAGTTATAACTACACCCCCGCCGTTGAAACGTTGCACTTGACAGCTAGCGATTAAGTTAGTACACTCGCAAAAAAAAAAGTTGAAAAGCTTTAACCGTTAGACTTCCTAAACCTATCACAAGGCAGCATTTCGGATAGTCTATGACAAAGCGGAAGCGGAACTAGAAGCGGCTCTGTTGCCATATGTAGCTATTTCCAACCACGTGTTTCAGTTTGTGAATCTCTAGCACGTGTGTCGAGTTGTTCTTTGCAAGTGAAACGGCAACTCTAGGCCGAGCCCAAGAACTATAATTACAGATAACTTATTAATTAACTTTTAGTGATGTTAAATCGTATTATGTAAATATCTTTTTCTCATACTGCTTGTATATTTTAAGAAGGGTGATTTAACATTATGTATCTATCTAGGTTATTAATATTAGTAGAGTTATAAATGGTTTAAGGTAAATAATTTAAGCGCTATGTTAAAATACTGTCCACGGTGGAATGTTTTAGCTACAGGAATAGTGTTTTCGAAGGCAGAAAACCTAGTTTTATTACCTCTCTCCGGTCGCTGTGCTATTATTCCTACAGCGAGGGTGTAGAGCCTTTGTCCCATTATTTGATAATTCGCCGTGACCAAGTGAGTGAGAAAGACAACCTTAACGGTAAATGTAGGAAAAGCCGCGATTTATATTAAAATTGGACCAATGAGATCCCTGAAAGTTTATTCGAAATAGTTAGACGCGTCGAGTCGCGCTAAAAATGGACCAATAGGAAAGGAAGCAGCCTCAGAAGCCTGAGACTATAAATGAATCTGTTTGGGGAAAATTCGCAACAGTTTTGGTAATGTGTGGTCAGGGAGAGATGCTGCAGGATGCGTGAGATATCGCGCCAAGAAGGGAATCAAGTCAGCTTTGTAATGTCAGCTTAGTATTGCAATTTATTCGAGAGTTTTCGCAATGTGTGGTCAGGGAGAGATGCTGCAGGATGTGTGAGATATCGCGCCAAAACAGGGAATCAAAATAGTTTTAGCAACACACCTAAGATCCGCTACTCTGAAAGCGACAATAAGAATAGTTATATTTCGTGACATATCCACGCCATAGTCTAACAGCGGTGGACAGTATTTTACAGCGGCAATACCAGTTTTGTATACTACGAGTGTTAAATTAAATAAAAAGAAACGGCAGTGTCATCTTTTCATAAACAAAGCAAGTCTATGTCTTCCTATATCACCACCCGAGATCTACGTTTTCCTTTACCGAGGATAAGTCCATGCTCCCATATAATTTAAGGAAAATTACTGCAGCTAGCCGAGGATAAATTGAAGAACCAACACGCTGAGAACTTCTGGAAGCAACGGGAGAAGCATCAAGGTAAGCTACAGCAACGGATGAGGAGGTGATCGCCGCAAACTGGCGCCATAACGTGGAGCTCGAAGGGAAGAACGACACGAACGGAGGACTAGGAAACAACGAACAGACGAAGAATCTTCAGAGGAAAGGGGCACAGCAGAACAAAAATTACAACGCGAACTTCTAGTCTACCTACGTGGGACAACAAAACAGATGAGAACATCGCTTCTAGAACTTCACCAGGATTCGAACCCGGAACGCATCAATTAACATTGAAAAAAAATACAGGTTAGAACTTTTATTCAAAAACAAACAAAAAGGCATGCAGAGTAGTGACTCAGTTTTGTGAACACATGTTATTGAGAGGGGGTAAAGTCATTACTAGGGAGGTAGAACTTGCTAACGGAACCATGAGTAGGTCAAGGGAAGATTTGGAAGAACTGAATGGGGAGGCTATTGTCAGCATAACAACAGATGGAGAAAATATGGGTGCAGCTGAAGTAGAAGTTAGGGAAAGGCAATCACCGATTGAGCAGGTCATTGACGCAGGTCAAAACCAGCTGCTAATATTGCTTCAACATTTGAGCGCAAAGATAGATGAGCAGAGTAAGGAGTCAAAAAGAAATTTGAGTGAACAAAATAAAAATTTGGAAGGGAAATTAAATGAGCAGAGTATACAGATAGGTGAATATGTCAGAGAGGAAAACAGGAAGATGAGAGGGGAATTAGCTCAGGAGATGAGGGAATATTTAGGTGAACAGGTCACCCGATTACAAAGTCAATTGGACTCCAAATTCAGTCAGCAAGGGAAGGTAGTGCAAGAAATTCAGGCAGGACAACTATGTCTAAGAAACGATGTAGAAAAACTAAGGAAGGATGTAGAAACAGAATTAAGTGTTACCAGCTTAGCCATAAAGGAGCAATTGGATGATGACTTAAGAGCTGTAAATGTTTCTTTAGAAAAAAAACAAAGTACCTTAGAATCTAACATTCAAAGGGAGTTCAAAGAATTTAGAATAGTGTTAGAAAAGGATCAGGGAAACATGAATGAACTTTCGTCAAAAATGACTGAACAGCTCTCAAATCATCATGAAATTGTGAAGAGGGTGGAAGAGCATGAAAATTGTGTAAAGGAGTTAAAACGCTCTATTGGTAGACTAGGGATAAGTGTGAGACAGAGTGATGATAGCTCACCCAGTGAAACTAGCACCACTTTTAGGGAGGTAAATGGAGGCCAAAGTCCAGCTGCCGACCCATATAATTTTAATTCAGGGCACCAATGTACATCTAACCATGCAAGTAATGCAAACTACCATTTATTAAATGAGATAGGGGTACCTACTTTCGAGGAAAATTCGGCTGATAATCCTAAACAATACCTAAATGACCTTGAGGAGTATTTCCGTTTGAAGCAGATTCCGGACGAGCTAAAGATGTTAATCGTTCGTAAAGGTTTACGTCAAAGGGTTCTCCAATGGGTAAGATTGACTTTGGGGGAGAATAATAATTTTGAATATTTCAGAAGGGCATTTTTGAATAAGTACTGGAGTACTAATACTCAGAACCAGGTGAGATCTATCCTAGTTAATGGCAAGTACGATGAACGCGGAAACCTAAGCATGGTAGATTATTTGCTAACTAAAGCACAGAGTAGTAGACTAATCGAGCCACCCATAAGCGAGAGGGATTTCATTAATATGATTGTACCACATTATCCAGAACGGATACACCATTACCTACTCATTGCGAAGCCAAATTCTATTCCCGAATTGATTGAGTTGGTATCATCATTCGAGACAAGTAGTAGGAACCACGTACAAAACTATACAGTTCGAACATTACCGGATAATTCAAGGAATGCGAATTGGAGAGGAAACGCGAGAGGGAACTATAAACCCAGAGAGAGATACTGGAACGACGTACCTCAATCCGGGAACAGAAACTGTCAAAATAACCGTTTCAGGAGGGAAGGTGATAACCAATATCACATAAATGCTATACAAACCAGACCAAGATATAGTGGCCGTTTTAATTATAGGAGAGGCAGAAACAATGAAAACAGATCCAGAGAACATTATTTTTCTGACCGAGGGGAAAGTGATGTAGGAGAAAGGTATGACGAAAATTATCCCGAAAGAAACGAAAGGAGAGAGAGACATTCCCGGGGACATTTTAGAGGAAGCAGAGGAAACTATAGGCAAATGCAGAGAGAGGGAAATGTGGAAGAGACTAGCGGAGCACCAAATAGTGTCGATAACCCGGAAAACTAAGACAGGATCCATTCAAGAGCTCGGAGCGGATTCTAAGCGCGCAAAATTCTCAAATAAACAGAAAATGTGAAACAGGGCTCAAAAATGAATTTATACTGGGAGAACTGATAACTACTATTCAAAATCACTCGGAAAAGGATCTGACAGATTCCCCTAGCATAAAAGTAGTATTGTTGGATGAAGAATATAACGCTTTAATAGACTCTGGAGCCAATGTGAGTGTATGCAGCCTGAGGTTATATCAGAACCTGGTAAATAAAGGAATTAAGCTAATGACATTACCCATAAGGAACACGGTATGCCGGGTAGCAGTTAACAAAGAGGTTACCCGAATAAAAATGCAAGTAATGTTGAACATGAAAATAGGAGAAGAAAATTTTGAGTTTATTTTTCTGGTAATCAATAATTTGATTTGTGACATTTTGATTGGGTGTGACGTTTTGTTTGAATTAAGAGCTAGGGTTGATTTTGCTGATAAAGTTTTGAAAATAGAGAAGAACAGAAAACTATTAGAAATCCCTTTTGTAGAGGGTATGAAGCAGGATACTTATAACAAAACCCAAGGAGAAGAAGATATAGCCGAAGAAAGATTTTTCGTGCAATTATTACAAACAGGTAGGAGTGAGAAATTAATTGCTATAGTACAAGGGGAAGAAACCGATGAGATGCATGCGTTCGCTGACAGGTTTTACAACGGGTATACGGAGCACAATGAGAAAGATTATGGTTACGCCCGAAATAAAGAATTCCAAGATACCGGCAGCCAGGTAGAAGCAGTAGAGGAGAAAGTGACCCTTGCCGAGAACCTCACAGAGACACAAAGGCATCTATTAAGGCGAATGTTACAAGAAAACAAAGCGGTATTTTCGGACGTCCCAGGCAAGTGCAAAGCATACAAACACAGTTTTAAGGTACAAGATATTGCACCCTTCACACACAAGTATCGGGATATTCCGATTGCATTAAGGGAGAGAGCCAAACAAGTGATCGATAAAATGTTGAGAGACCAAATAATACAAAAGTCAAATTCTCCATATAGCAGTCCATTATGTTGGGTGACGAAACGCAATGGCGAACTTAGGATGACGATAGATGGTCGAAAGATAAATAAACACACTCAACCAGACAGATTTCGGAGCGAAAGTGTAGAAAAATTGCTGTCAAAAATAACCAAAGGCAAGTATTTCTCCACCATTGATTTAACTGCGTCATACTGGCAGATTGAGCTTCACGAGGATGTTAGAAAGTATACTTCTTTTTTATTTTTTGGGAAACAGTTCGAATTTTTGAGAATGCCTTTTGGTATGCTTACGTCATGTAGTGGACTATTAAGAGCCATCGATAAAATATTTGGCGACTCAGCCGACGAATTTTTGATCCAATATATCGACGATTTTCTAATAGTTGATGAAAATTTTGATGAGCATATTAAACATGTGAATTATGTGCTTAGAAAGCTGAGAGAAAACGGTATGACGGTGAACATTAATAAATCCAAATTTTGCATCCGTGAGGTGGAATTTCTAGGCTATGTAATTAATGATAGAGGAATGAAGCCAAACGAAGAAAGAGTAGCGGCTGTGAGAAGAATACCAGCGCCCAAGAGTGTTAAGCAGGTTAGGTCCTTTCTTGGAGTGCTAAATTATCAAAGCAAATTTATCCTGAGGTACGCCGCAGAAATAGCGCCTTTGCGCGAATTACTTAAAAAGAAAGTGCGATGGAAATGGGACGAGGTACACCAGAAAGCTTTTGAAAAGATAAAAGAACTATTTGCAAAATCAATTCTACTAGAGAGACCCAAGGACAACCTACCATATGTGATTTACGTGGATGCTTCAGGTCACGGATATGGGTGTGTCCTAGCCCAATCAGATGAGGAAAATCAACTGCACGTGATAAGTACCGCTTCAAGAGGTTTAAGTCAAATAGAGAAAAATGCTTCGGTCACCGAATTAGAGATCTGTGCTGTGTATTACGCACTACAGAAATTTAGATCATATATATATCTACAGAAGGTTATTATATACACAGATCATGTGAGTCTTTCATTTATGAAACGTTGTCGGCTTACGAGTACTAAATTATCTAGGTACATCCATGAGATTCTTTCGTATGATGTTGAGGTGAAACACATTCCAGGAAAAACAAATGTTTTTAGCGATTTGCTGTCTAGGTTACATAACAACAGTGAAATACCGGAGAGAATAGAACGCCCTAAAAATGAAGTAACATTAATGAGTATTGAAATACCCTTGAGTAAAGGATTGATAAAAGAATTAAAAGGAATAGGGGACCAGCAGCGACGAGATGAGAAGTTAAATAAATTAATAAAAAAGGCCCCAGAAATAGATGAAAATATCAAGGGAAACATAGGGTTAAAAGGGGGCGTGTTATATAAACTACATGGCAGTGAAATACAGAAATGGAAGACATATATACCTAAGAACATGGAGAATGAACTCATAAGCACGTTCCATCAAGCTCTAGCACATTCTGGCTCAGAACGCACCGCTTTAATGATCCAAGAAAACCTGTATATTCCAAAATTACACCATAAAGTAAGGAGAATAATTTCGACATGCTTACAATGTCAAAAAGCAAAGCCACTGAATATACAATACGAATACGAGACAAACTCAATACTAAGAGAAAAACCAGGAATGTTAGTGACCTTGGACTGTCATGGTGAGATGCCCCGTAGTAAATTTGGATTTAGGTATATAATAGTGTTAATAGATGTATTTTCAAAATTTGTGAAAATTTACCCAGTCCGGAAGATTACAAGTGAAACATGCCTAAGGAAGATAATGAAGTCGTATGTTCCACAATTTGGAAAGATGAAGGCAATTTTATGTGATAATGCTTCAATATTTACCAGCAGAAAATTTGTAGACACCTTAAAAGAAAACGAAATCACGTTGTATCATTGCTCAAAATACCACCCACAAAGCAATCCCTGCGAAAGAATAATACGGGACATTTCGGTTTATTTGAGAATTTTGGCCAATAAAAAACACAGTGATTGGGCAAATCACTATCAGCGCATCGAAAGTATTTTAAATGAAAGTGTGAGCCCTACTACCGGTTATAAGCCCATCGAGCTGATGAAGGGGAAATTAATGGAAACACTCGAAGGGGAATTACCACAGACACTAGAAGCTAAAGATCCGAAAGCACTAACGGAAGAAGAGATGTTTAAGAAAGCTTTTGAAAGAATGGCCAATAAGGCGCAGAAAAGAAAAGAAAAGTTTAAGAAAAAGAAACGAAAACACTGGTTGATCAAATTGGGAGACTTAGTATTGGTACGGGACAAGAAAAAGTCTAGCATTCTGAACAAAAGGTATCATAGAATGGAAAATTTATTTAAAGGTCCATACCGGGTGATTAACATTTTTGGCTCGGATACATTTGAGTTACAAGAAATAAAGAATTCCAAGATCGTAGGGAGATACCATAAACAGTTGCTCAAACCGTACAAATGTTTAGAGAATGAGAAGGGTGAAGAATATAATGAAAAGAATCAGGTTAGTTTTACTCGAAATGAGGTAACACCCCTGTGAACAAATAGTAAAGGTAATACACCCGATAAATAAGGATGTAAAGAAATAAATAAAGGCATAATAATTATGTACCAATATGTATGTAAATAGATTTAATTTTAGAACTTAAATTGGGTATTAGAGTATTTGTATGCGTCACAAGTTATTCGTGTGCGGGAAATGTATTGTGTATAAGAATGTCTCTCGGAAACCTGTTTTTAAAGGGAGAGTGTAGAGTGAATGACCCAAATATAAACATCACCGGTTTGTCAGAGCCCTTGTGAAGGAGCAGGTATAGCGAAGGGTCTCTGTCAACAAAACAAACGAACAAAGGCCATAATCAGAGGAATTATTCTGTAAAAGAAAATTGTATCAAGTGTTGAAAAATTTATTCTTTTCCAGAACAGGGCAATTTGAAACGGCAACTCTAGGCCGAGCCCAAGAACTATAATTACAGATAACTTATTAATTAACTTTTAGTGATGTTAAATCGTATTATGTAAATATCTTTTTCTCATACTGCTTGTATATTTTAAGAAGGGTGATTTAACATTATGTATCTATCTAGGTTATTAATATTAGTAGAGTTATAAATGGTTTAAGGTAAATAATTTAAGCGCTATGTTAAAATACTGTCCACGGTGGAATGTTTTAGCTACAGGAATAGTGTTTTCGAAGGCAGAAAACCTAGTTTTATTACCTCTCTCCGGTCGCTGTGCTATTATTCCTACAGCGAGGGTGTAGAGCCTTTGTCCCATTATTTGATAATTCGCCGTGACCAAGTGAGTGAGAAAGACAACCTTAACGGTAAATGTAGGAAAAGCCGCGATTTATATTAAAATTGGACCAATGAGATCCCTGAAAGTTTATTCGAAATAGTTAGACGCGTCGAGTCGCGCTAAAAATGGACCAATAGGAAAGGAAGCAGCCTCAGAAGCCTGAGACTATAAATGAATCTGTTTGGGGAAAATTCGCAACAGTTTTGGTAATGTGTGGTCAGGGAGAGATGCTGCAGGATGCGTGAGATATCGCGCCAAGAAGGGAATCAAGTCAGCTTTGTAATGTCAGCTTAGTATTGCAATTTATTCGAGAGTTTTCGCAATGTGTGGTCAGGGAGAGATGCTGCAGGATGTGTGAGATATCGCGCCAAAACAGGGAATCAAAATAGTTTTAGCAACACACCTAAGATCCGCTACTCTGAAAGCGACAATAAGAATAGTTATATTTCGTGACATATCCACGCCATAGTCTAACAGCGGTGGACAGTATTTTACAGCGGCAATACCAGTTTTGTATACTACGAGTGTTAAATTAAATAAAAAGAAACGGCAGTGTCATCTTTTCATAAACAAAGCAAGTCTATGTCTTCCTATATCACCACCCGAGATCTACGTTTTCCTTTACCGAGGATAAGTCCATGCTCCCATATAATTTAAGGAAAATTACTGCAGCTAGCCGAGGATAAATTGAAGAACCAACACGCTGAGAACTTCTGGAAGCAACGGGAGAAGCATCAAGGTAAGCTACAGCAACGGATGAGGAGGTGATCGCCACACAAGCTAATATTGTTCATTGTTATTTATATTTGTGGTTATTGTTGGCTCGTATATATTTGTGTATATATATTATATACAGGTGAGCCAAAAATCTACGAACCGGCTGCGCGGTGTTTTCCTGTCCGCTTCCTCGGCGCTCGCTGCCGTCTGCCGCTATCACAGAACGGCGCAGATGAAACCATACAAAATTTTTTAAAACTACTTTTAAAGGCTTTACTTACCAACTTTTGTAAAAAAAATGCTGAAACTGGCCACCGTCATTTTCCATACATTTCTGACATCTCTTTAGGAAACTATCCATCACTCGACGTAGTTCACGTTGAGAAATGCTGTCAATTTCCTGGCGGATATTTTGTTTTAATTCTTCCAGGGTGTGTGGGTTTGTCTTGTACTCTTTGTTTTAAGTTACCGCAGAGATAGAAATCGCAGGGAGTTAGAATGGGGGACCGAGGGCCCCATAAATTTGTACTAATAATTCTGTCCTCAAACACACTTTCAATTTTTCTCATCGAAATATTGGCCGTATAAGCTGTTGCAGAGACTTGTTGAAAAAAGGCAAAATCACGCTCCTTGGCTGTTAATTATCTTAAAAAAAGGGGGGGGGCAAAATTGTATTCTTATATGTACGGGCTTCAACTGTTGACTCGAAAAAATTGGCGAATGATGCATAGTTTCCTAAAGAGGTGTCAGAAATGTATGGACAACGACGGTGGCCAGCTTCGGCATTTTCTTACAAAAGTTGGCAAGTAAAGCCTTTAAAAGTAGTTTTAAAAATGTTGTATGGTTTCATCCGCGCCTTTCTATGATAGCGGCGCCGGAACGAGCGCCGAGGACGCGGGCAGGAAAAACACCGCGCAAGAGTTCGCATTTTTTTGGCTCTTCCTGTATATATATTTCATTCATATTATTTATAGAAGATTTGAAGTGCGATATTGTCTCAAAAATGACACCGATCACCGCGTGATGATTCACGAAGCGAAAATCCTTTGCGTCGAGATGTGGCACTTAATAGTCAGGCATTGGAGGTGTTAAAATGGACTCGGGAATTCTTTGAACAGGAGTACGTGAAGGTTCATGGCTCTATTACTGCTGATAAAGCCGTACAACGAATTGCAGCAGCTCTTGAACTAATCACGAGAATTGTTATTTACAAGGAAGTGAAACTTCAAGAGAAAGAGGATAAAATTCCCAAGCCATCTGGACCGCAGCGGAGTGAAAATAACTTGGTTATCGCAGCTTATAATTTGTTTTATTTCTCCTCATTGTAGCAGACACGTTTGCATTATTTTGTTTCTATATTGTAAAAAGTGCTAATTTATTCTATATACGTTGCAGTTTTTATGCTGAGTTATTACTTTCTCTGCTACGTATAGTAAGTAGGGGAAGTATTGTATTCCACCCAAAAATTCGATACCGAGATTTCACCGGAAATACATGTTTTGAGATCACCTGAATCCAAAAAAGCATTTTTGGAAACATGTCCGTGTGTGTGTGTGTGTGTGTGTGTGTCTGTAAACAGCATAACTCAGAAACGAACAGTCGGATAAACACCAAACTTGTATTCAGGTTCAGTATCTTCCAGAGATGCGACAAGAAGGTTTTCAAGAAAATCCCCCCATCCCAGATTACCCTTTACATGGAACATTTTTCGAATTTTTTTATTTTCTCAAAAATGCTCTAATGATTTTGATTTAAATACCATATGTTTAAGATATTTTCATGATAAATGAAATGTATATCTCGAATTTTCTGGGAATGTCTCCAAAGTATTCTTCATTGTGAACGACTTTTGCTTAACTGGTAAACCATAAGAGATAGACAAAATTTTACTAGACAAAAAATGTAGATCGCGTTAAAATACACAATTTATGTCATATACATTTTTGTTTTGTTTTGAGTGAACCATTTTCGAGATATTGCTTGTTATTCCCTTAAATTTTCCAATACCTATACTTTTTCTCAAATGGAAATTCGTTATTCATTTTTTTTGTCCTGATAATGCAAAGAGAATGGAATGCGCCACATAGCAACCAGGTCTTAAAATATTTGACTATGGCTTAAAGCCTACCAATTCCCCTTGCACCTACAAGAAAATTAGCAATAAGATTACATCTCGATTAACATGAAGTACTTGGAGAATAAGCGTTTGTAAAAATAGTTTGTACAAGAGTAGAGAAAGTCATGTGAGTGCAACACATCAGATTTTTTTTAATTATCAATAATAATAATAATAATAATAATAATAATACGAAATAGTTATTCTTCAATGACTTTCGCCACTTACGTACACTTTTTGTATGCGGCTTAGACACGATAGAAAGGAGAACAATCAGCTGTTGTTGTTTACTAACCACTCTCGCAACGTTGCAACCGCAATGTAGCCAACGTTACGCGAAGCCACACGAACTGTCAAGTGCAAGGATTCATCGGCGGGGGTATATAGGCAAATTCCTACCACCAGCCAAGAATCAAACGCGAGAACTTTGGGTTTAGAGATCAACTCGCTGGCCAATGGAAGAAGAGAGTTTTTAGTATTTCTGTGATCATCAAAAAGCATATGACCACAGGTGGATATTAGATAGGACTGCCTGGACCCTAAACGTTTTTGAGCTGGAACATGTTGCAGAAGAAAGAGGGTTTAGTTATATATGTTTTTCCCGCTAACTATAGGTGTAGGAAAATTCAAGTAAATATATTTTCCTCCACTGTTTAATAGCTTCCTCTTAGAATTGGCTAAGATAAAAGGTTAATATGACCTCAGAGTGACCTCAGGCGAAACACTAATGCCATTTCTTCGACCTGGACTCAAGCTCCCAAATCTTCTGCCAGGTGCGATGTGAAATGGTCTTTTGAGAACTACAAGCCTGCCATAACCATCGATGACAAGATCCTGCGCGTGAGCCAAACACATCAGATGCTGAGAACACTAAGAGATAACAGAAGAAATCAGCACCTGACTCGTCTTTTAGAGCTGCCCAGCCAAGGATACTGCGTATCCACTGATCCTGTAAGCTCCCATTTTAACAGAACGAGCCTCTACACCAGATTTGCTGATTGGAGGTTTATCCACAGGGCACGATTAAACTTATTGCCCCTGAATGGATGCCGGCATCACGACCAACGATGCAACAGGAGCTGTAGAAGATGTGGATACGAGAGCGAGACCCTCCCTCATGTGATAAATGATTGCATGAGGTACTCCGACATCATCATCCGGAGACATAACGCCGTGGCCAGCAGGGTCCGCAAGGCAGCCAGTAGCAGGTTCACCATTCTGGCTGAGAATCAAGTCGTTGAAGGAAACTTGAGGCCAGATCTCATATTGGTGAAGGATGGTAATGCAGTCATCATAGACGTTACCATTCCTTTTGGCAACAAAATGAAGGCTCTTAATGAGGCAAGGAGAGCCAAGGAAGAAAAGTACAGAGGCTTGGCCGAGGCTCTGAGCACCAGATTCAAGAAGGTGGAGGTGGACGCCATCGTTCTCGGGTCATTAGGTTCCTGGGATCCCGAGAACGACAAGACCATGAAAAGGTTGTGTTCGAGGAAGTACCTATCGCTGTTCAAGAAGTTGTGTGTGTCGGACGTCATTAAGTACTCCAGAAACATCTACGCCGAGCATATTACTGGCGTCCGACAGTGATCAAGTACCCTGACTGGGGTTTTGTTGTAGTTTTCCCCAGCCTCTCAAGGCGAATGCCGGGGTAATAGATCACCCAAATTGCCACAGAGACATACTTGACTTATATATGTCTATCATATATATATATATATATATGTGTGTGTGTGTGTGTGTTGACCATGGCACCACTACATTGGTGTGCATTGTGACTTGTGCTAGTGCATCAAGAAAACCTGACTCTATGAACATTCATATTGAATTTGACTATAATAATTGTACATATTTATTGTACAATAAACTTCTATCTTTGTGTATTGACTGAACAGAAAATCTCCGGCGAAAATGTATACACAACGTAGTAGTTTAGCATTTGATTAATAAACAATATCTGATCCTATGACCTCTGAGTGAACGTTCCTTGTCTGTGCCTGTGCTCGGGCAAAAGCCTTAGTTTCTTGTTACTACCCAAGTTACTGCAGAGGCACATGCTTCTTGACATTTACTAATTACGAGAACTATGATCACACGTTAAACGTGTGGGCAGGCTTGACTAAGCTATAGCTATTGATGAACAATTACAATATGCGTGTTTTGTCGATGACGGAACAGTAAATATAGCAGCTTGATGATACCGGCGGGAAATGCTGCGGGCAACGCTTGGATCTTCCAACTTCTCCAGTAAATCTGCTCCTGTCTTTGTAAGGTTCCTTTGCTAAAAATGCTAATACCATAGAGATTGTGCAGAATTTCATGTGTTAATAAGAAGAGATGAAAATAAGCGCTTATTGATAAGTAACTTAGGTTTATAAATTAATGATTTAAATAAATATATTCCAGTTGAATCAGCCACCACCTTCTTCTTTTTACTTTCTATATTACGTATAGTAAGTAGGGGAAGTATTGCATTCCACCCAAAAATTCGATACACCTGAATTCAAAAAAAGAACTTTTAGTAAAAGGTTTGTGTGTATATCTGTGTGTCTGTAAACAGCATAACTAAAAAAGGAAAAGTCGGATAAATACCCAACTTGGTATTTAGGTTCAGTTTCTCTCAAAGATGTGACACGAAGATTTTTATGAAAACTCCAGACTACCCTGTACATGGAAATTTTTTTGAAGATTTTGATTTTCTCAAAAACAGTTAAAACTATTTTGATTACAGTATAATATATTTGAGATATTTTCATGACAAATAAAATGTATATCTTGAATTTTCTGGAATGTCCCCAAAAATCTTCTTTCTGAATGACTTTTGCATAACTGGTAAACCGTAAGAGATATACAACGTTTTTCTAAACAAAAATGTAGATCTCGTTAAAACAATTTATGTCATATACTTTTTTTTGTCGAGTGAATCATTTCCTACATATTCCTTGTTATTTGTTTGAATTTTCCAATACTTATACTTTTTCTCAAATGGGAATTTGTTATACTTTTTTTAATGTCCTGGAAATGCAAAGAGAATGGATTGTTCCACATAGCAACCAGCTCTTAAAAGATTTGACTATCGCTTATAACCTACCATATTCCCCTTGCACCTACAAGAAAATTAGCAATAAGATTAACATCTCGATTAACATGAAGCATATGGAGAATAAGCGTTTGTAAAAATAGTTTGTACAAGAGTAGAGAAAGTCATGTGAGTGTAACACATACGATTTTTTAATCCATATAACGTTCTAAGCTTCAGATGTGCCTAAAGAGGAGACTGAATACGAAAATCACATAAAAGTGACATTTTTAGCTGTTTATGTAGCCTTATAAATTGAAATTTCCCCTTTGACTTAGTATGCATTTTATCATTGTAGGTACAATATTTAAAATATTTATATTGTAAATAAATTTTAAAAATTGTACTGGACATGCTATTTTTTGTTCTGAATTCTACACCACATAACAAAAAAATCTGATGTGTTACACTCACATGACTTTCTCTACTCTACTACAAACTATTTTTACAAACGCTTATTCTCCATATGCCTCATGTTAATCGAGATAAACATTTGCAGAAACGATCTTTTGACATGCAAAGAGATTTACATTTTTCACATAGCGACCAGTTCTAAAAATATTTGACTATCGCTTAAGGCGTACTATGTTCCCCTTGTTTTGCAATTGCTAGGGCAATATAGAAGTACAGTAGCCTTTAAGCATTAACATATCTCTTAATAGCTGGTTGCTAGGTGCAGCACCATTCTCTTTGCCACAGATTAATACTCTTTACATATCCAAGACAAAAAAATGAATAACGAATTCCCATTTGAGAAAATAAGTATTGAAAAATTTAAGGGAATAACAAGCAATATCTCGAAAATGGTTCACTCAACAAAAAAAATGTACATGTCATAAATTGTGTATTTTAACGCGAACGACATTTTTTGTGTAGTAAAATTTTGTCTATCTCTTAAGGTTTACCAGTTATGCAAAAGTTGTTCACAATGAAGAATACTTTTGAAGACATTCCTAGAAAATTCGAGATATACGTTTCATTTGTCATGAAAATATCTTAAACATACGATATTTTAATCAAAATCGTTAGAGCCATTTTTGAGAAAATTAAAATTTTCGAAAAATGTTCCATGTTAAGGGTAATCGGGGGTGGGGGATTTTCTTGAAAACCTTTGTGTCGCATCTCTGGAAGATACTGAACCTAAATACCAAGTTTGGTGTTTATCAGACTGTTCGTTTCAGAGTTATGCTGTTCACAGACACACACACACGGACATGTTTCTAAAAACGCTTTTTTACTTTCTCTACTACGTATAGTAAGTAGGGGAAGTATTGCATTCCACCCAAAAATTCGATACCGAGATTTCACCGGAAATACACGTTTTGAGACCTCCTGAATCCAAAAAAAGCATTTTTGGAAACATGTCCGTGTGTGTGTCTGTGTGTGTGTGTGTGTGTGTCTGTGTGTCTGTGTGTCTGTGAACAGCATAACTCAAAAAGGAACAATCGGATAAGCACCAAACTTGGCATTTAGGTTCAGTATCTTCCAGAGATGCGACACGAAGGTATTCAAGAAAATCCCCCCACCCCAGACTACCCTTTACATGGAAGATTTTTCGAAAATTTTAATTTTCTCAAAAATGGCTCTAACGATTTTGATGAAAATATCATATGTTTAGGGTAATGTCATGAGAAATGAAATGTATATCTCGAATTTTCTGGGAATGGCTCCAAAAGTATTCTTCATTGTGAACGACTTTTGCATAACTGGTAAACCATAAGAGATAGACAAAATTTTACTACACAAAAAATGTAGATCGCGTTAAAATACACAACTTATGTCATATACATTTCTTTTGTTGAGTGAACCGTTTTCGAGATATTGCTTGTTATTTCCTTAAATTTTCCAATACTTATACTTTTTCTCAAATGCGTTATTCATTTTTTTTATGTCCTGGACATCCAAAGAGAATGGAATGCGTCACATAGCAACCAGCGCTAAAATATTTGACTATCGCTTAAAAGCTACCATATTTTCCTTGCATCTACAAGAAAATTACCAATAAGATTGACATCTCGATATCTCGATTAAGATGAAGCATATGGAGAATAGGCGTTTGTAAAATTAGGTTGTACAAGAGTAGAGAAAGTTATGTGAGTGTAACACATCAGATTTTTACTTTCTCTACTACGTATAGTAAGTAGGGGAAGTATTGCATTCCACCCAAAAATTCGATACCGAGATTTCACCGGAAATACATGTTTTGAGACCTCCTGAATCCAAAAAAAGCATTTTTGGAAACATGTCCGTGTGTGTGTCTGTCTGTGTGTCTGTGTCTGTGTGTCTGTCTGAGTGTCTGTGAACAGCATAACTCAAAAACGAACAGTCGGATAAACACCAAACTTGGTATTTAGGTTCAGTGTCTTCCAGAGATGCGACACGAAGGTTTTCAAGAAAATCCCCCCACCCCAGACTACCCTTTACATGGAACATTTTTCGAAAATTTTAATTTTCTCAAAAACGGCTCTAACGATTTTGATTAAAATATCATATGTTTAAGATATTGTCATGACAAATAAAATGTATATCTCGAATTTTCTGGGAATGTCTCCAAAAATATTCTTCATTGTGAACGACTTTTGCATAACTGGTAAACCATAAGAGATAGACAAAATTTTACTACACAAAAAATGTAGATCGCGTTAAAATACACAACTTATGTCATATACGTTTCTTTTGTTGAGTGAACCGTTTTCGAGATATTGCTTGTTATTTCCTTAAATTTTCCAATACTTACACTTTTTCTCAAATTCGTTATTCATTTTTTTATGTCCTGAACATGCAAAGAGAATGGAATTCGCCACATAGCAACCAGCGTTAAAATATTTGACTATCGCTTAAAAGCTACCATATTCCCCTTGCATCTACAAGAAAATTACCAATAAGATTGACATCTCGATATCTCGATTAACATGAAGCATATGGAGAATAGGCGTTTGTAAAATTAGATTGTACAAGAGTAGAGAAAGTCATGTGAGTGTAACACATCAGATTTTTTTATATCCTGGACTTGCAAAGAGAATGGAATGCGCCGCATAGCAACCAGCGTTAAAATATTTGACCATCGCTTAAAAGCTACCATATTCCCCTTGCATCTACAAGAAAATTAGCAATAAGATTGACATCTCGATATCTCCATTAACATGAAGCATATGGAGAATAAGCGTTTGTAAAAATAGTTTGTACAAGAGTAGAGAAAGTCATGTGAGTGTAACACATCAGATTTTTTTATTTATTGGTCTCAAAACATGTATTTCCGGTGAAATCTCGCTATCGAATTTTTTGGGTGGAATACAATACTTCCCCTACCTACTATATGTAGTAGAGAAAGTAAAATGAATAACGAATTTGAGAAAAAGTATAAGTATTGGAAAATTTAAGGGAATAACAAGCAATATCTCGAAAATGGTTCACTCAACAAAAAAAATGTATGTCATAAATTGTGTATTTTAACCCGATCTACAGTTTTTTTTGTGTAGTAAACTTTTGTCTCTCTCTTATGGTTTACCAGTTATGCAAAAGTCGTTCACAATGAAGAATACTTTTGGAGACATTCCCAGAAAATTCGAGATATACATTTCATTTATCATGAAAATATCTTAAACATATGATATTTTAATCAAAATCGTCAGAGACATTTTTGAGAAAATTAAAATTTTCGAAAAATTTTCCATGTAAAGGGTAATCTGGGGTGGGGGATTTTGTTGAAAACCTTCGTGTCGCATCTCTGGAAGATACTGAACTTAAGTACCAAGTTAAGTGTTTATCCGACTGTTCGTTTCTGAGTTATGCTGTTCAAAGACACACAGACACACACACACACACACACACACAGACACACACACGGACATGTTTCTAAAAATGCTTTTTTTATTATTTAGGAGGTCTCAAAACATGTATTTCCGATGAAATCTCGGTATCGAATTTTTGGGTGGAATACAATACTTCCCCTAGTTACTATACGTAGTAGGGAAAGTAAAAATTCCTTTCGCTCATATGTCAAAGCAATGTTACTTTTTCTTGTAAATATATTAAATATATATGTATTTTTTTCCATTTTTACTTTCAACAGTTTTTCTCTGATAACCACACTTTATGATAAAAATGACCCGTTCTCAGGAATTATTGAAGATAATTAAATGAAATTTTGATTAGTATATAAACAACACCTCAATTCTTTTATTGTTCTACTTGGGTGTTAATAAGTTGATTAAAGAATATGTGTAATTAAGAAAAAACATCTTTCCTAATAAACCATATGGTGATATTGTATAAAACTAGCTGAGTGAACTAAGTAGCGTGCAGCTATATCGTGTAAAAAGTTCAGTCTGGTATCATAACTAAATGGTCACAAGGTTAATAAGCTAAAATTGGCGGAATAAGACTGTTAATCTCCCTAATTCCGTTTTGGTTCACCATTTATAGACAATTCACGTATTTAGTTAGAGGTTTAAGTTACTTCAGAAATTCGAGATTGAAGTCCGTCTGAAAAAAAAAGCGAATTTTTAAACTTTTACTGTACATTATACTTACTATCAAAGTGTTACAGAACGAAACACCTATCACAGGAATCCAGTATCAATCAAACAGAAATTAGCCAGTCTATAATTAGAGAAGCTCAGCAGACTATGACCAATAGATACGCTTATTCCAAACTGCAAGTAGATTTCCCTTCACATAGACGATGTTAAATGGGCATATCTTTTCGGGCGTGCATTAAGGCCCGTAAATGCATAATGTGTACCAAATTGTAAAATTGCATTAATAATGTTTGAACACTGCTTAATGCCATTTAAAAATCTTATAGCGTACCAACAAAATTTTTGAGTGATGACGGAATTCGCCTGATGTAATAATCCCAGACTAGAATTTAAAACACTCTTAGCTTTAAGACTGAAAGTAGCTGAATGACAATTCGGTGTTATGAACTGACAACTCATGTTCTTCTAATTTTACTTAGTGGCTTATGAAAATGACAATGACCAGTAAAGGGCACCTCGACCCTAATGAAATTTTTGTGCATACACCCTCGGGAGGTGAGTAAACCACAGGAGACGTAACGCTGCAGAACAGGGCGCAAATCGACAGACACGCATATAGTTCCCTGATAGTTTCAGGCTTGATCACCCGGCCATGGGAGGTTCGCTCGGAGACATCCTCTAGCGGGACCGGGAAAACACGACTCAGCAGGGGAGGCTTGACACGCTTCTCTCTAGCAGGGCCGAGAAGTTCCAATTCGCAAGCCTCTGCGCTATCTGCCTTGCACCGACCGAACCACATCCCTGGAGTCAACCTGAAGCATGAAAGAGGGAAATGGGGGAGAGAGAAAGTCCGTGGTAAGAATAAGAATATACTTAATTGCTGAGAACATTTAAAACAAATGCATGGCAACGTCAAAAGGAGATGCACACTAAAAATGCACACTAAAAGTCGTAAATTTCGTGGACAGTATGCAAAGGATTAGATTTAATGTGCCTTTTAAAGGCAATGTAGTTTAACTGTCTGATTCCCTCTGATAAGTGATTAGATAAATTTAGTGCTATATATTCAAAGTTATTTTGAGTTTTAGAATGCTTACATTTGTTATTAATTATATAATTTATATTTGTTACGAGTCAGATGAATGTAAATAGTAAAGCATTCAGTGCATTTATCAAGACATCACTCCAGCATTCGAAAAACCCATGGTCAGAGTGGGCGCCACCGGGAATTGAACCCCGAACCTCCCGAATGGGAGACTCACACGTTATCGCGGAGTCATTTCGCTCGGTAGTGCCATGTTAAGGTCAATGCGAAGTAATTAAGAGCAATATTGGTGGGGTTTGCGGTGCACTTGAGAAAGAATTAACGTTAAATAAAAATTATCGCAAATCCGCGCACATAATTCAGCGCATACTAAACGGATCATCATAATGAATATCTCCGACTCTGATGACAGGTATTACAATTGAATAAATAACAAAGCTTCTTCTCGCAACAGGTTTCACACATCAATCTGTGTTGTTCTCCGTGGTGTAATGGTTACCATGCTGACCTCTGGTTCCCGAGGTCGCGGGTTCAAACCCGCGGAGGGCGATGGATTCTTTTCGGGCGGAAAAATCCTTAGCATGGCTTCCTTCGGAAGGGAAGTAAAGCCGGTGGTCCCGTGTCGTAGATTTACGGCACGTAAAAGAACCTCAAGCCTGATAAAGAGGCCTGTGAGCAAAATTACCGGTCTTTCACGCCCAACAGAGAAAGGGACGCTAAGGACCACAGCAGTTAAAGAGCGTCCATAAATAAAATCAGTTCAATTTACATCAATCTGTACGACAGTATCGGTGCTTTCAAAGTGTTAGTCCACTCGACCTTAAGATATTTTTGCTGAGGTTCTCTGTCGTTAAATATTTCTAAACATTGTGTTCTTAGATGCATGCCATTCTGTTGCTTTTCAAGCTTCCTTCAGTTAAATAACTGGCTAGATAGAGAAATGAACAAATATGATAAGATCCTGGTGTTATTACAATGCCCCAGCAGGCAATGCTGCCTACCTAGACAAATATTGAAAGAGGCCATAGGCAGCGAAAACTCAATTTCCTGGAAAGTGTTGCAACATATAAAAATACACCGTAGTACATATATAGAGGAGTATTCATGCCCCAAAACAGACCTATAGGGATTGAGGTATAGGAACCTATTAGGATAATACTCTCCCATTAATCTAGACATTGACAAAAATGTTGGTAAAACTTCGCAGGGGTGGAGGCCGATCATTGATGCCACACCGCGTCCCTGATGCCTGACTTGCGTACAGGAATATCAGCATATTATGTTCTAAGAAAGTACTTTGTCTCACTGGCAAATCGGATTAGCGGGCGACGGGTGCGGCCGAGCAAGAATGTTTCTAAAGGCAACAGTTGAAATGTTGACAGCATAACGTCGTCGTTGGTTGCCGGCCATAATAAACGTTTATGTTCTGTCCTACAATACATGCACAAAGTAAGCACGAATTGATAAACAGTATTCATTGAGAAGAGCAGGATCTCCATTAACGGTTATTTGGTCTGCGATTCTAGATATTTAACAGCATAGTTTGTTTTGGTTGCTTATCACTCCTAGAAGTTATTTCTTTTAAACTGTGAATAATAATATTAGGTTGTTCGAGTGGTAAAATGGCTTCAAAATATGAAGATTAAACTATTCTAAACTCCAAAAACTGCTCAGTATCTTGGCCTCTACCCCGACAGGCTGACTCAATGGGTGTGCTGCAGAACGTTTTTCTGGTATTAACGATATACTACTTTACTTATGGTTGAATACTTCAACGGTTCCGCACTGTGTTACCTTCTAACCTTCTTCATTAGGCAAAACCTTTCTCATTTCTCTTTGAGAGTAGGGTTCTGTCGGAGGAGGATATCCGTCCTCAAAGCTTCTCACCCACTCGAGATGATGCAGTGTGCACAGCATTAGGAAGTATGAGAATGCCAGAGGCTGCTAAGCTTCACTTCAAACACCATTATCTAAGAGGGCAGTCCCAGAAGTACCCTACCTGACTTATATACAGCGGTTGTTGTTTCAAACAAATGACTATGGTAGAAAGTACCACCCTTATAAAGCTTAGGTTTGAAGCTTGACGATGCTACATTGTTAAGTAATTGTTTGGCTGCCATTAATAGTGAACACTCTCTCAGCGAATTTGTAAATATGGATAAAACTGGCCATCGTTATGTGACACAATACTTTCGTTTGAAAGGTCTTAGTCCAAACAATATTAAAGCTGAGCTAGATTCTACTCTAGAGAAGTCTGCTCCTTCGTTTACAATAGTAAAATATTGGGTGACAGAGTTTAAGCGAGGCCGTACGAGCTGCCAAGACGAACATCGCAGTGGTCGAACCAATGAGGTGACCACGCCAGAAATTGTGCAGAAAATCCACAAAATCGTATTGGATGACCGTCGACCGAAAGTGCGCGAGCTGGCAGATACATCATAGGCATTTCAAAAAGTGCTGTACATCGCATACTAACTGAAAATTTAGACATGAGAAAGTTGTGCGCAAGATGGGTGCCGCGTTTACCCACAATGGAACAAAAACATCGTCGTGAGGAAGTTTCACTTCAATAAAGCCGAGTTTTTGTGTCTATTTATAACCATGGATGAAACATTAGTCCATCACTTCATACCTGAGACGAAGGAACAGTTAAAACAGGGATTGAAAGGAGAGAATCGGCTCCATCTGCAGAGAGGGTCATGGCGTCAGTTTTTTGGGATGCGCGTAGGATAATTTTAATCGATTATCTTCAAAAAGGAAAAGCAATCAATGGCGAGTATTATGCAAATTATTGCAGCGTTTAAATGATGAAATTGGCAAAAACGGCAGCATTTAGCGAAAAAGATAGTTCTGTTTCACATCCATTATCGCCATGGTCAAAATCAATTAAAGTTCGAATTGCTTCCTCATGCACCTTATTCGCCAGACTTAGCCCCCTGTGATTATTTCCTGTTTCCAAAGTTGAAGAAATGGCTTGTGGTAAAAGATTTGCCATCAATGAAAAGGTGGAGTTTGCAGTTGACGGCTATTTTGCAGAACGCGACGGTTCTCACTATAAACAGGGTATCGAAGCTATTGAACATCCCTGGGAAAAGTGTATCGAGCTAAAAGGAAACTATGTAGAGAAATAAAGATGTTTTTTCCCAAAATTGTTTTATTTGTTAGGTCGGGTACTTCTGAGACGACCCTCGTAGCTTGTTAATATCTGTATCATACTTCAGAACTATTTTTTTCACAGAATAAGCCATAATTATTACAACAATATAGACAATATTTTTAAAATATTTTGAATAAATTCAGATATTGGATGAGAATAAATTGCTCGCTAAGAGATGCACTGGAATGAATAGTGAAAATTGAAGCGTTTGGAGCAGAAAATACAGCAGATAACTGTCATATTAAGATAAAAAGTTCATACGCAGTGACAAAGAGAAAAGTGGAAAGGAGGAAAGAATGCAGGAGGTAGTTATTGTAGCTAAGCATTCTCCTTGGAGAAGAAAGATTGATTTACTACTGGATTATCTGATTGATTTATTGAATTTTAATGCTGTTATCTGATCTATCTGCTCTTAAGATGGTGTGTTTAATAGCACCCAGTTACTTCTGTTATTAATGTTGTAATCTCTAATATTAAGTATTGCAGCAAGAAGTTACAGGCAGGTACATATTCCAAAATATGATCTTCTAATACACTTTTTTACTCTTAAAATCGTTTTCCATAAACCCTAAGACTTTACTATAGAGATTAAAAGATTTTTTAAAGATTCTTTCCTTCTTCGCTAAAACTACTCCGTCGAATTGCAGTAGTGTGTGCTATGAAACCTTGAGGGCCCGAGTTCGAATCTCATTTGAGGCGAGTTTCTTGAAAAGGGTCGTTTGCAGGGTTTATTTTAATCCTCACGAGGCAAATGTTGGGTAAATCTAAGCTTAGTATACCCAGGGTTAATTTGAGCACTGTATTGTTAAAAGGGGGCGTTAAACCTTTAAAAGAAAGAAGCTTGTCATCTACGAATAAAATTTAAAACTGGTAAACTTTATCCGTTCTAGATTGCCTGTGTCTTAATCTGACTTCTCCACAAAATATATGTAGATTTATTAACACTGGCGCCAAAGGACAACCTTGTCTGAGTCCTTGAGTAATTTCTTGCAGACTTCAGCAACTCCGTATCCTAGATTCATATAGATTACTTTAACAGTTTGAATTAAGTGTTTTTAGATAATTCTGTTTTTATTGTTTTTCGGATTCTTTCTAGGGTGGTACGATGTTTGATTTCAATTTCCTGATTCATACACACAGAACTAAATAAAAGTGCTGCCTTAGGATCCTATCATAAAGTTAACAAAAACTTAAATTTTGCCGGTCTATTTAGTAAAACGAATTAATAACAATGTCTAATAAAATTAAATTTCTTGGAATCTGGGTTGATAGTAACCTTGACTGGAGAATCCAACTGATGTACTATCTAAAAAATTATACCAAACATGTTTTGCATTAAATACCCTTAAAACTTCAGTTAATCTTGATGTACTTAAAATGGCCTACTTTGCATATTACCATAGCCATTTACACTATGTGATCAAACGTATCCGGACAGCCCCACAAACATACGTTTTTCATCTTAGGTGCATTGTGCTGCCACTTACTGCCTGGTACTCATCCGCGACCTCAGTAGTCATTAGACACCGTGAAACAGCAGAATGGGTCGCACAGTGGAACTCACGCACTTCGAACGTGGTCATATGATAGGGTGTCACTTGTGTCAGAAGTCTATACGCGAGATTTCCACACTCCTAAACTTCCCTAGGTCCACTGTTTCTAATGTGATAGTGAAGTGGAAACGTGAAGGGACATGTACAGCACAAAAGCGTACAGGCCGACCTCGTCTGTTGACTGGCAGAGACCGCCGACATTTCAAGAGGGTCGTAAAGAGTAATAGGCAGACATCTATCCAGACCATCACACAGGAATTCCAAACTGCATCAGGATCCACTCCAAGTACTATGACAGTTAGGCGTGAGGTGAGAAACCTTGGCTTCCATGGTCGAGCGGCTGCTCATAAGCCACACATCACACAGGAAAATGCCAAACGACGCCTCACTTGGTGTAAGGAGCGTCAACATTACACGATTGAACAGTGGCAAAACGTTGTGTGGAGTGACGAATCACGGTACGTAATGTGGCGATTCGATGGCAGGGTGTGGGTATGGCGAATGTCCGGTGAACGTCATCTGCCAGCGTGTGTGGTGCCAACAGTGAAATTCGGAAGTGGTGGTGTTATGGTGTGGTCGTGTTTTTCCTGGAGAGGGCTTCCACCCCTTGTTGTTTTGCGTGGCACGATCACAGCACAGACCTACATTGATATTTTAAGCACCTTCTTGCTTCCCACTGTTGAAGAGCAATCCGGGGATGGCGATTGCATCTTTCAACACGATCGAGCAATTGTTCGTTCTGCACGGGCTGTGGCGGAGTGGTTACACGACGATAACATCTCTGTAATGGATTGACCTGCACAGAATCCTGACTTGAATTCTATAGAACACCTTTGGGATGTTTTGGAACGCCGACTTCGTGCCCGGCCTCACCGACCTACATCGATACGTCACCTCTGTTCCGCACTCCGTGAAGAATGGGCTGCTATTCCCCAAGAAACCTTCCAGCACCTGAGTGAAAGTATGCCTGCGAGAGTGAACGCTGTCTTCAAGGCTAAGGGTGGGCCAACGCCATATTGACTTCCATCATTATCGATGGAGGGCGCCACGAACTTGTACGTCATTTTTAGCCAGGTGTCCGGATACTTTTGATCACGTAGTGTATCATATGGTATAATACTCCGGGGAAAGTCCAGTTAGAAAAATAGAATCTTTATAATAGAAAACAGGACAATTACAATAATGTTAAACCTTTGCACCAACACAAGCTGCAAACCTTACTTCATACTGTTAAATATCTTGATTGTTCCTTCGCTATACATTTTTGAAACTCTGGTAACAGTGTATAAGCAGCAAAATAGTTTTAACACAAATGCTGATATTCATGACTGTAATACAAGAAATAAATCTAAACTGTCATTACAGGCCATAAAAAACCCTATATGAAAAAAGTTTATATTATAATGGCATTCAATTGTTTAATAAACTCCCACATATTTAAAAAAATTTAAAACCCTAACAGTCTTCAAAAAAGATTTGAAAAAATTCCTAATACAGGGTTGTTTTTATTCAGTAGAAGAATATCTAGAAATGAATTAGTTTATAAGATTTCTTATGGAGTATACTATGTTTACAATTCCAAAATTTAGTTAAGATACCTCCTCATGTAATAAATTAGGATTTCTGTATTTGTGTATTACATCTAATTAGACCTGTTCTTTTTGTACTTGTAATTGTATTGTTGATGAAGCCAATATTTCTGTATTGAAATCAAACGGTGAATAAATTTGAGTAAAGTAATTACTGTAGCCAATAATTTTTCATCGGATTAATATAAGTAGTGAAACATAAGCAGTAGATATAATTTCAAGTTCCATTTAAGCCCCCTTTAAGACTGCAATTAACTTTAGCATTATTCCATGCAATGTATTAAACTCAAATCGTGTCAGTGTTTTGTCCCAATATAAATGTGTCTTCAGACACTCTGGTCGCTTCAAATCGTATTTTGTGTTCGATTATGTTCGTCCAAATCGTGTTTCATATTGCATCTGCTGTAGACTTTCTATTGGTTACATGAATGATGATGCCGCGCAGATTAGCTCAGGCACTCTTGTTTAGTGATTCTGCTTATACCTACTTCGAGACACATGAAGGTTCTCTTACCCAATATTGTCTGTTATCGCTTTTATAAAACGTGCCCTAACAGGGTAGAGGTATAACTATTACAAAAGCACTTTGCATGCATAATTTCTGTGTGGTGCTATCATGCCTTATCATGGACAAAAAATCTCTAAATTTATGAGAGTGGAAATATGAGGGGGATTTCATTCTTTACGCTTACGTATTTATGAATTAAATTATATATCTTACGATCAATCCTTTGTTACATTGTTTTAATAGTTCTGGAATTTAAAATTTGTTTAATTTCTCGCAAAATGTTAATTTTTGTACGCAATACGGTTTCAAACGTGCTAGTGTATTGTATTCTTTATTTTTTTTTGTTTTACTCTCTGGAGGAAAAAAACAAAATGCAGCCTGCACAGGATTTGGCCTTGCGATATGTGTTCTGGTCTCTAAAGTAATCTTTATCTTTGTGGTATTAAATTTAGGCATGTTGTGATGATTTTTGTGTCTGTACTTAGCAAACTTATGTTTTGTCTATCTGAGAGGTTATAGTCATAAAAGATTATGCTGGGGAACAAAAGTTATACTCTAGTCAAAGTCATGCTGTGTAAGTGTCAAATATTGATATTGGGAATATTATCAGAAATTATCATTACGATTATTACACAGGATATGCTGAAAAGTGCTGTGCAAATTAATTTCTCATATCTATATAAGACAAAAAGGTCAATAAGATGAGTCGTCAAACTAATATTTTTAAGAAAAGAATAATTATTGATTTGAAATTTATGTTATAAAGTGATGCTATTTTTTAAATTTCAACTTTCTTTAGAACTTGCCCTTTCATTAGAAGAGCAGAGTTTGAGATCTTCTGAATCCTTCCAAAAAACTTAGAAAAGGGTATGTGTGTGTCCGTGAGAGATCGAAAGAGAGGGAGAGAAGTGGCAGACAGAAAGAGAAGCATAGCTAAAAACTAAAATTCGGACGACTGCCAAAGATGTTGAGGAAATTCCCCAACACAAGCTACCATGTACTTGGAAAAAAAATGTGTTTCTCTTCTCTCTCTCTCTCTCTCTCTCTCTCTCTCTCTCTCAAGTTTCTAACAACTTTTTATTAAAATGTACATTTTACATGCTACCATGAAAAATAAAATGTATACCTACCTCGAATTTTCTTTGAATAATCTCTTAAGCCCTCTTCATTGCTATTTAATTTTAGAGCATTTCGGAATTTTATATAACTGGGAAACTATGAGATAGAAGTAAATGTATCATAGGAAACTTTTAGAAGTCGTTAGAGTACATAATTTGTGTTAAATGTATTTTTGGGGCTTTAGCCGTTGTTGTGTTACATTTTGTAGTATTTCAAAGTGTATGCTTTCGAAATATTTTGTGCATTCTTTTGTTTCTCATCAGCCAAATCAAAGAAATTGCAATATCAGGACCCGTATATAGCGAGCTGTTTTTTAAGCATTTAGGTAACGTCGTGTATGCTTCTATTTGCCTACAACAAAATGTGTACTGAGGCTATTTATCGTGACTAAGCGAAAGAAAATAGAAAAACATGTGTTTTTTTTAGGAATAATTTGCAGAATTTAAATAAATATGTTTTATGCTGAGTAAGAAAAAGGGGTCGTGTGATATGACCATTAGATTTCTCCTTATCTGCAGTAAAGAAAAGAGTTAAAATATATGTAATAGGGATGGGCAGAAAATAACGCAACGTACCTTAATGTAACGGTTAACAAGAGTAACTAGTTACCCAATAACGATTACCGAAGTAACGAATTCACTGCATGTGCGCGACATTGGTATCATTTATCGGAAACTAGTTATTCAATATGCGTTTACAACTTCAGTCATCCTCGCACGGAGTTGCAAGTACATATTTCTTTACTACAGCGTGTTGCTTATCACTTCGAATAAAGGTCACAGGCCACAGATGACAGGTCAATGAACAATCAGGCAGCAAGGCTGCATGCATTGCATTAAGATTGTTATTCACATACGATTATAGCTGCACAAGTTTTTATCCATCGCAGGTAGATGGGTATGAATAAACAATTAATACTGTTTGGTAGCAACATATGCACGGCCGCTAAACTCAAACAACAACATCGTTCATATTGATACATATTTATATCTAATCATTACACGTAACCGTTACATGTTACAGTTATCGCACAGTAACTGCGACAGTTATCACCGTTACTCGAAAATAACTGTTTGTCAAGTTCTTAAGCTGAAGTTATTTGTCTCTGCAGTGAAATTAACTAGAAAATACTTTACTTTATAGCACAATTGTGTTTATTTTATATCTACTTCAAAGTAGTTTTAGGGAATTTTAAAATTGAAGACATATTATTATTATTATTATTATTATTATTATTATTATTATTAAGCTTCCTTATAATTTTTTTCTTCATATTTTGATGTGGGAAACTTGCCTCCACAGTTTATTCCAGCATCTGTGTACACCTGTATTTTACCTACTTTCACGAACTTAAGAAACAAATTAAATAACGCCTCCAAGCATGTTGATTAACCAACAGGGACATATAAGTCGTAATAGCACACATATCGCTTATACCATCTGTTGTATTGTGTTTACTTGGGTGGAGTCATGATTTCTCCGTTATAGAGAGAAGTCTTTTATGGCTGCAGAGCAATGAAGAACTAGTGATGCAATCTAAGTCTCTCCGTCAGTTTTCATTATCATCATGACAGCCTGTCATGTTATTTAGGAGCGTACAAGGATATTTAGCTTATGCTTACCTTAAAGCTGCAAAATGTTACAGTGACTGATATCAGCATGAAATAGTTGTACAATTCTATAGTTATTTGTGGACGGTCTATTGGAAGGTAATACTTGTCATAAAATAATGGGCTTAGGATGATAAAATACACACTGATACCAATTACACATAGTAAACTGAAGCTACCGACCGGTTTGGTTTACAGCTTAAGTCCACGTAATTGTTACAATGATGTTGGTTAAGGGTACTGGAGTTAATAAATGGTCGTTCCGTTCAGATACTTTTATGTTTCAAGCAGAGTACTTGTATGCACCCTCAAATATTTTTTGCGGCAGCTAACCGGTGGTCTGGATTCATTCAGAGATACTGAATTAAAGGGAGACTAAATGGCGAAAATTGCAAAACATGGCATTTTTAGTTTTTTGTACAGTCTTATTAACCACAATTTCATTTTTAATTGAACATGTATTTTATCATTGTAGGCACATACCTATATTTCAAATATATCTTTAAAAGTACTGTATCTTCCTTTTTGTACTGCAAATTCTGTACCACTTCACAGATAAAAAATCGTGTGTTACAGTCACATGACTTTCTCTACCCTCTATGTTTATTAGTTGCTATAAAAGTTGTTCTTACAAAAATTTATTTGTCTATCTACTTAATTTTAATCGAGATAAACCGTTGTCGAAATCTACACTCTTCGTTATACTTCTTACTTTTCCAAGAATCGCGAGAAACCACTGAATGTCAACCCGACTTTAAAAGAATGCCTGAGTATTGAATAAACCGAACCATTAATAAGTTATCTGAAATAAATTGTGTGTTTTAAAGAGATCATACTTTTTTGTGTTGTGTTTTCGTCTATCGCTTAACGTTTACTAGTTATACAAGATTACATAAGATTCTTTCCGAATGAAAAACACTTCATACGATATTCCCAGAAAATTCAAGATATACATTTTATTTGTCATGTAAACATCTTTAATCAAAATCGTAAGAGCCAGTTTTTAGAAAATAAAAAGTTTCGGAAAATGTTCCATGTTAGGGTAGCTTGGGCGGGGGGGATTTCCTTGGCAACTTCGTGTCGCATCTTTGGATGATACTAAACGTAAATTCCAAGTTTGGCATTTATCCAACTTTTGTTATGTTGTTCACACACATACAGACACACACGGATCGTTTACTAAAACAAATTCAAGGGTCCTCAAAACATCTATTTCCGGTGAAATCTCCGTATCGAATTTTTGGATGGAATGCAATATCTCCTCTACCTACTTATACATGGTAGAGAGTGTAAAAATAATATCTCCTGCACACTTTGGAGTATAGTAATAAACTTAGGTCCATGTTTTAGGGGAAGTTTTGCTCTACATATTGGTACTGCTGTTAAATATGTTTATTTTCTGCATTTTCTGCTTTCAACCGTGTTTTCCTGTGAATGTAATTTTCTCATATGACCCGTTTTCTCAGAAACTATTGAAGATAGCTAAATCAAATTTTAGGATAATACATATCCTTCTTAATAAACAGATTTATTGTATAAAACTATATCAGTATACTCAGAAGGTATGCATCTACATTATGTAAAAATTTCAGTGTGGTATTTTAAATAGTTTCTGAGATAAACGGTCGTGAATTTATAAGATTTAATATTGGCTATATAGGGCTTTTAATCTCCCCCTGAGTAAGTAAATAATGAGCTGCTAATTTTTCATTCTCTCTTCACATAGATTGCGGTATCATTGGCTTAATATCGATCTAATATTTACCTAATTTTGAAATTCATGACCATAGGAAGTCGGAGGTAAAGGAAAGCTAAGAAACAGAACGGCTATACAATCTAGTTGTTTTGCTATCAGCTAAGGTTATGATGCGATTGATGAATATACAGATAAGAAATGACGAATGAAGGAAACCAAAAACTCTCAGACTTGTACCTATTTTGCTCCATTTTGACCTCTAAATGGCAAAAGTGATAACCAGTTAAAAGTATGGAAGTAAAACAGATGGTTTGGACCTAATGTGGTTTGTATAACGTTATCTGTAGAATCTGCTTGGAGGCAAAGTAGGCATGGTGAATAAGTTGCATAGCCCCCTTTAGCTGTGTACGCTTGCGCCACGCGCGTACGCTTTTTCAGACTTTCATAGGAAAACTTTCAGAATGCGTCATAGGTACAATTGTTCCAAGTGTTCAAACTCAGCGAAATGAAGTCCTCACAGGTGATCTTAAAGGTCCGAAAAGCGGATAATAAGAGGGGTTAGACTGGAAGGAAACGGCGTTTGGTATCTCAATGATGTCACCGTCATTCTCCTCCGGAAATTGGTTTCCTCCTCTGTTGATATGCGAGGTTTCTTCCCTAATTTCACCCAGTCACGCTCGCTTTTCTGAGATGATTATTGCCCAAACACTGATACAGATCACTTGTGATTTTCTGTAGTGTTCGCATCTTCTTCCATAGATGCTTTATCAAAGTAGAACTCCATTTAAATAATTTCGTATGGTTCTTCGATGTATAAACTGGTAGTTAGTACAATATATCCGTTGACTAGAGAAGCTAACTGCGAGGGTGAAGCGCCTACTGAGAAACCAGCCGCAAAGGTGTATGCAATTTCCGTTGCACGTATGAGAAATGCGCAGTGACACCACACCTGACTTCAGAGTAAGGAAATTTAATTAATGTGAGACATACCCGCCTCCGCAGAAACTCGATATGAAGTCAACTGCAGTTGGCACCGACTTGTCATGACTTGTTTTCTTTGTTTATTCTGCACACAACAGAACTGGAAGCATGGCTGTTAGTTGAGGTTTAATGTTTCTAAGGTGCAGTACACACAATGACAGTACTTTGCTACTTTACAGCACCTCCAAAAGGGTTAAATGTTTTGTTACTGTACAGTAGTACACAGTACAGGTAGCGCTAGTATTGTTAATGCAAACAAATATTTTAATTAGACTATTTATTTTCAAAATTTATTAATGTATTTGCAAACCTATAAATTCAAACTAAGCCAATTGTTATTGGTATTTATAAGTTATTAGTAAATTATTGCGTATCTAATGCAAATTTATGTAATTTTGCACATTTACAGATCTATATTATGCATACAATGAGATATTGCTTGAATATATAGGTAGGTATATTAACGGGACCTAACATAAAAATAAATACATTTAAGTTCATAAATTGTTCTGTTTTCCCAAAATAATTGCCAGTGTTCAAAATGAGTGCATGTCTTTAACACATCGCTTAAACTTCTTCGTCATATCACGACGGTTACTCCAGGTTCGTCGGTTCACCTGAGTCTGTATATGTCAAATAGATAGCCTTAGTTACGTAGTGGCCTTGCTGTATCGCTTGCTTGAGAAATTTGCTGATGGTTGGCATCTCCAAAACTATTTATGTCTTTATATTTTTTTTATTATTATGTCGCTTTAACTTGGTCATGTCGCCACGGTTACGATTGATTCACTTGAGTCAATGTACGAAAGCGATACTAAAAATGTTTAAATGCCATGTTTCTAAAAACAAATAAAATGCGTTTATATTTGACAGTTACTTTCTGATTTTTTGCGAGTTGATTGCCCTGTAGTTAGTTCGATTTGTTCCTACTTTATCATCATTTAAAGGATTTTGTGTTCACTCAAAAGTGAATTTGACTAGAGAACATTTCCGAGTTTCTTACGATTTTAAATCGGCATTAACGTCTAAGCATTGTGAACATAGGCTTAGAAATGCATTTCCCCATCTAAGGCAACAATTATAATTGAAGGGGCAAGTAGATGAAGGTGTTATGTGACATTCTCACAAAAATTGAGTTATATGGCTGGATAAAGATATGTCCCATTCTACAGGATGTATCTTTATTGGTGTCATATATTTGGGGGGACGTGTTCCTGACATCAAAACAGTAAAAAAACTTTATATGAACATGCGTCAGAAAATCATTTATTTCAGAGTTACAACATAAAATCGAAAGCTACAAAAATTGCTCGAAGTGGCTTCCTCTTGCTTCGATATATGATGTAAGTCTGCATTGCGTGCTCTGGCGTACTCTGTTGAAAATTCCTGTTGTGTTTCGTATTTGGTCAAATCCAGTTTGGATACGTCCTCTCAAATTCTCAACATCAGGTACAGGAGTCGCATAAACCATGGACTTCAAATGTCCCCAGACGAAGAAATCCATTGGATTCAAATCAGGAGATCGAGCAGGCCATGCAATGGGTCCCCTCGACCAATCCATCTTTGCGGAAATCGATCATTCAAAAACTTACGAACTATCATACTCAAATGAGCTGGAGCACCATCGTGTAAAAACCACATTCGTTGGATGATGTCCAGATGCACATTATCAGTTAAGTGATGCAACTCATTTCTAAGAAACTGGTGATAGGTTTGTCAATTCAGATGCGGAGGGAAGAAGTAGGGACCAGTAAGGTAATCATGAATGATTCCACCCCAAACGTTGAGAGGGAGCCTCTGTTGATGGTTGTCCTGTCGTACTTCATTGGGATTTTCAAATGCCCAGTTATGAGTGTTATGAAAATTGAAGATGCCATCGCGAGTAAAACCATCCTCATCCGTGAATAAGATATAGGCTAGGAAATTGATGAACACAGCACACTGCTGTAACATGCGTTGACAGAAACGTCCTCTTGACTCAAAGCCCGCCTCATTTAGTCCTTGCACACGTTGAAGGTGATACGGGTACAGAAGATTTTCATGCAGAATTCTCCAGATAGTCATATGACTAACTCTTTCCCTTACAGCCCTACGTCTTGTGTTTTGTGATGGGCCAGCATCCACAGCACGAAGAACTCTTTTTTAAGCTCAATGCTTCGTACCGCTCTTGGTCTCCCAACATCCCTAGTACTCCTTTCAATTGCGCCATTCTCTCTCAAGCATTGGTGAATTCGTGCGAATGTTCTTGCACACGGCAACGGCCTGTCAGGGTATCTTTCTGCATAAAGTTCAGGTGCTCGTGTTGCATTGCCGTCTGCACGACCATACGTGTAGTGCATATCCGTCTGTTCACTCATGGAATACATCTTCTTTGACCTATAACAACGAAACGATTGATTTTCAGACCCATGTACATATGGACTTTTTTTACTGTTTTGATGTCAGGAACACGTCCTCCAAATATATGACACCAATAAAGTTACATCCTGTATCTATTAAAGGCAGTTTTATTGCTGAATGTCAATAAAAGGAGGAATATACCAGTTGATAAGGCAATAAAATTGTCTTTAATAGATAGAATAGGACATAACATCTTTATCCAGCCGTATAACTGCATTTTTGTGAAAATGCTACATAACACCTCCAACCACTTGCCCCTTCAATTGATATAGCGAACTCAAAAGAGAGTTTTTTTCTTATTAATGAATTTTGTGAAGGACCGCCAAGAACTGCTGTTACTGATGAAAATATTGCTCTGTTCGAGCAATGCTTAAAGAAGATCGACTGACATTTTATGAATTTATTCGGACAACATTGGTCATTGGTATGAGTCAAATCCAAAACATTTTACATCAACAGTTAGATGTGAAAAAGCTTTGTTGTCGATGGATTTCACATAAACTGACTTCCGATCAAAAACAACAACGCATTGATTGGTGTAGAAAATCTCTGAACAAAATTGGTTTGAATCATCGTTACTGGGATGAATCTTGCATTTATTGTTATGTTCCCGAAAAGAAGAGTCAAGCGTTTCAATGGGTCTTTCGAACCTAAGTTAGTTTTCTTTTTAAACTGACTATATTACTACTATAGCATTAGAAGATAGATGTACCGTTACTGCCGATTGGTACACAAATGACTGTTTACCGCAAATTTTTGAAAAAGTTCGTGAAAAACGCCCAAAAGGAAAAATAATGTTACATAATGACAGCGCATCGTGATATACAACAAAACTAACCCTAAAGGTCAGCACCATGGACCTTCCATCATACAGCCTTGACCTAGCACCTTGTGTTTTCTTTATGTTTCCAAAAATTAAAGATAAAATGCGTGGAATCACTTATTCGCCATTAGCTGAAGCAGTGAACATTATAAAAACCTGGTTTCTGAAGTGTCTCAGGAAGAGTGGCATCGTTGCTTTAAAGACTGACTTCATGGAATAAAAAATGTATTGATGTTAAAGGGGAATATTTTGAAAGACAATAAAATCATATAATTGTTTAAAACTTATCCTTGTATGATTTTCTAAAAAAATTCAGTGTCGCCCTCGTATGTGCAGCCGCCGTCCTTTTCCATCTATTTAGTTATTATCGGTTTTGACGGAATGTTGAATTTGGGATGGTGTAAATTCTGGCTTTTCTTTGAATGTACACATAGTCATTGTGATTCTGGACAGCTTAACTTAGTAAAGCAGTCGCCTTTTAGTATAGCCTGCTTTTATTTCTACAGTGTGTCCGTAAAGTCATGGTGCAGTTTTATCAAGTCACTGGAAAGCAACGAAACAAGATATAAATGTGAAACCTTGACCAAATAAAAGGAAAACTTCCAAGTTTCCATAGTATGATGTTCAAGCGCGTGCATACGCAAGTGATGACGCAACACCACGAACTGCGCAACAGCGAATCAGCTCACGCCACGCCAGTTGAGATGTGGACGGTTCAGAGGAATGTTCAGTGTGTTCTGTGGCTTGCCAAATTGCAACGTTAATATCGTCGCGTGTACAACGAAGCGCCACCACACAGGAATAACAGTACTCGGTGGGATAAGCAGTTGAAGGATAGCGGCAGGCTGTTGGACAAGCCCCGCTCTGGTAGGCCATCGGTGGTGACGAGTCTATAGAGGCTTTACGTGAGAGGAGCCCTAAAAATTTGTGCGTGCAAGACTACCCCTATGCAAGACTACAGTTCATAAGGTGTTAAAAAAAAGACTACATTTTTCGGGTTACAAGTTTCAGCTGTTGCACGCTATAAAACTGGCGGATAGAACCAAACGATCGCGTTTGCTACAGATATGCTTCATGAGATCGACAATGACGAAGGATTTCTGCAGAAGATTGTGTTTAGCGATGAGGCGACATGTTCATCGCCATAATGTCCGCATATGGGCTGCTGAAAATCGTCGTGCCTGCGTTGAGTACAAACGTAACACCCCCTAAGCGAACGTGTGGTGTGGCCTGATGCATAAGATAGTGATAGACCCACTTTTCTCTGCGGAGCAGACTGTGGTGGCAAAAAAACTACCTTGACATGTTGGAATTGCATGCAGTGACACAATTACCAGAAGGTGCCATCTTTCAATAATACGGCGCTCCTCCACACTACGCCAGCATTTTTGTTGGGTTTCTGGATACATTACCCCAGCAGTGGATAAGCAGGGGGTCTGACAAGCCATGGCCACCACGATCACCAGATTTGACGTCCTTAGAACTTTACTTGTGGGTTTATGAGAAGCAACATGAACATGATAGTGGACGCATCAACGACATTAATCATTTTAAAACAAAGAATCACAGACGTTATTCACTCTGTTACACCAGACGTCCTTAAACGTGTGTGGGCAGAACTTGAATAACGTTTGGATGTGTGTAGGGCAACAAATGGAAGCTACATCGAACTGCACTGAATAGGTACGAAACTTGGGAGAGCTTTCCTTTAATTTGGTGCAGAATGACACATTTCTATCTTGTTTCGTTGATTTTATGTGATGGGTCAAAAGTGCACAATGAGTTTTGAAGGAGTATTATTGTATTATAGTTCCACTGTTGGGGAGCCGAACTTGATGGAGTAACTGCCCACGTATGGTACAACGTTTCCAGTGGCCTTCGCCCCAAGTTTACTTTCCGGTGGCCTTCGCCCCAACGTTCACTTTCCGGTGGCCTTCGTCCCAAAGTTTAGGAATCAACTTTGTATTTTAATGTTTCTTTAAATATTATATATATTTATGCGTCAGTAGTAACTTGTAGAAACATGTATCTCTTTGAAGGGGGTGATGCGGCTAAAGAATGTAGGCTTACACAAATTATAATTTTTACTTCACTCCTTTTATTAATCCTTCACACGATTAAATAACACTTCACTGATATAGAGAGCTGTGAGATTATTTATTAATTAATTGCACTTTTTAACACGTAAACTTTATAATATTCTCGCCGTAATGAATTTTATGTCTCACACTGATTACGTACGTGCGAACGAACTGCTCAGGTACATTGCCTTCTAGCGACTGGCGTTTACCGTTTAAATGTGTAAATGTTTCTCTTTCACGTCTCTGAATTGGCTAATTTTACTCCAATAGAATACTTTTAGTTAACTTTCAGCTTTTCTAGTATTTGATTGACTATTTATAAACTGTTTTAAGAATATTATATTATTGTTCCAAGAATTACTAGTAGCATTATTAAACTTTCCAATTTATTGTTGCCTGAAGATTACCTCATTGTTAGCATCTTTCGGCCTCTATCCTCACAGCTCCAACATTATTAAATTACTTAATACATTCACATAACATTATTATACATGTACATAATAATATAAACATAATACAATAACTGTTACACACATTTTATATATTATATTATACACATATTGCTTTAAGACGGGCTGTTGTTTTTTATATTATATAATTAGACTAAAATCATTTAAGTATTAAAAATACTGCCTCAGTTTATGGACACACTGTATTTCTGTTGTATGTAGATGGAACTTTGCGTCGTGGTATTGAATATCTAATCCAACATTTACCAGATAACTGAGAAAAATCACGAAAAAATAGACCTGGGATTTGTACTCACGACCTCCTGAATCCCAATCACCAATGCTACCGCCTGAGCCATCTCGATCAGTAATTTTTTCCTTATATTCCGAGAAATTAATATACATGACTGCTTCATAATAGGACCATGAAAAATTAAAACTATATGATGTTTCTTTAATCTTAACGGTACCTAAGAATATTTGTGTTAGTATCTTACCTATATCCGGAAATATTGGGATTTTAAACATGTTCTAATCACTGCTTGTGATGCAGAAAGACGTTCACTTAGTACACCAAAGGTGCTTAAATGTTTGTAAAATGCGACTCAGTAAATAAGTAGTAGCTCAGAATTAATCGTATGCCGTACATTGCGAATTAATATTATTTTAAATGTTGAGTTTCATTCAAGCATTATTTTCCTTCCACATTAAGTTCATATTAATGCATATTTTAAGAAAAAAATATCTGTATGCATGCGCAATGTAGTTCAAATTTTATGTTTTAAGATCCATGATCTGATTTCCTATTGAGAGAAACCGAGCGAGATGGCTTGGCGGTATCGTGTGAACTCGCATTTGGAGGTCCCGGGTTCGATTCCCGATGGCCGCCCACTCTTATTATGGGTTTTTCGTGGTTTTCTCTGGTTGACAATGGCAAACGCTATAGTGGTGTATTTTACCATGGCTCTTCTCTCTCTCCATTTCCTCTCATTTCATTTCCCTTTCATGTTTCAGGTTGACTCTGGAACTGTGTTCGGTCGTTGTCGAATAGATGACTCAAAGGCATGCGCTTTGAAAAACGTTTCCCCGGTCCCAGAGGAGGGACGTTTCTGAGTGGCCCTCCCGTGGCCAGGTGGTCAAGCCTAGAACTCTCGCGTCTCTGCCCATTTGCGCCGACTTCGCTCTGCAGCCCGAATGTCTCCTACTGTTCCCTCGCCTCATCCGTTCCTACCGGGGATGCACGCGCAATAGGTCCCTTGAGGGCCGCAGTGCTAGGTGCCCCCTACGTTCTCCCGTAAGGGGGGGTTCCGACCCCTTCAGCTGCCGTGGTGCGGGCGTAGCGGACCCTGAGCACTCGTGGTACTTCTGACGTTACTAGAAGTACGCCATTCTAGCCCCTCCCGATAGGGAGAGTTGTTCGAATTGGGTTGGACTCGGCGGTTCCCGATACCCATGGGAAGATTGAGTAAGTCTGGGCGGCGTTGTGAGACGCCTTAAGGACCTCCGGTACCGCCCTGGATAGCCGGTAGACAGGTGCTAGATCATGTCGGCCCTACCGAGGTACTCGGTAGTCTTCCCGGGGATGGCACGCGTAAGATGCGTATCCACTCTGTAATGGGCTGGGGATCGGATTAGGCAACCGGGCGTCGGCCCATGGAAAAGCTCTCGGGAGTGGAAGTGTCACTCGGCTGACGTCCGCTCTCCTGGGTCACGTGGGGGCACAGTCCCCTGGTGCTCCCCCTACGTTCACTAGTCCAGTCCAGTTCTATTCAGAAAGACGAGAAGCAACAAATCCCATTGCTTCGTTGATGTCAATATGTTCGCTGTTTTTGCAGAGATAATTAAATAGGGGTGCTTGAGAGAAAACATGCAAACTGTCACAATTCCGGTGTTTGCCTTTTTATTTAAGAGTTCATAGAATCATCTTAGATTCAGGCCAAAATTGAATTGATGTAATAGACTGTCGCTTTTTGGTTGTTTTTTTTTACCTAAACTATGTAGTACTGATGTAATCTTTCTTTTCTCAAAATCATAGCAGTTGTAAGTGAACTCTAAACCAAAATCAGGCAGAACTTTAAAGAAAACATCATGGATGAACATAAGTTACCGAAGGAAGAGTGTCCATGAACCAAATGAGATATATTATGTCACTAGACAAAAATTCTTTGCCTGAAACGTTTTCCGGCTACAATTGATGGACAACGCTTTTGTACAATTCTTGGTTGTTAAATATTGTAACATATTTCTTGGTGAATTATATTATGTACAGTTCTTGATTAATATTGATTTATATGTCTATGTGTATTTGTGTGTATATATGTGTGTATGTGGTATATCCCCTTTCAGCATTTAAGCATTATTTCAACCATTTCGTTCATTCACAGTCCGATGTAACCTGTACGCTTAAAGGACATCAAAGTTCAACTCCCTCCCCAAAAACAACATAATGTTAGGAAACATTTGATAAAACATTGCGCCACTGTATACTTAAGCTGCCCATACTGTTAATAATATTAATATACTAATAATAATAACAATAACAATAATAACCTATTTTAAATCAGTAATATTTTTTCGTCATAGAAAGGAAAGTGTTGATATAGGAGGAGTAATGGAGATATTAGTGAGTATTCTAATTTGAGTCAAAGAAAGCCATTTTACTTCAATTAAACACATCAAGTTTTTCTAAAGTAAAAAAGAAATATTTGAGTTGAAGAAGGTTTGCAACCTTAAAATCCATGCATTTTGTATAGGTACTATATGGGTAATCCAATAAGGGATTATCCAATTAGGATAATTAGTTATCCAATTATCTACAGTTATCCAATAAGGGATAGCTAATTAACTACACATTTTTTAATGTTTCCTTTATTACCGTAATTAATTAGCTTCAAAAGTACTAAGTATTGCAGCAGAAGCAGCAATGCTAAGGGAAAAAAGATACAAGCAATTTAGGATCTAACATACCTACAGAAAACGTAAATGTCAAGGACCTGAGATATGTAATAAATTATAGTTCTTAGCACATTTCCTGAGCAAGTTTTTTGCGACCGTTCTGTTATCTTTATACAGATGAAGTTGTTTAAGAAGTCAAATAACAGAAGCATTTATCTTAAGTTATAGCTAAGCATTAAATTAATGACTGTGGGCGGAAGAAACGCGGAATAATATACAAACAAAACTGATCTCGGTGACCACCAAGTGGGCGGTTTCGGGTACAAAAATGGGAAAACTGGAGAAGTGGAATATAAAGAGAGGTGACTTGGGGCAATAACGAACGACACTTCATTTCGGTACAAAAAAATCTGATGTGTTACACTCGCATGTCTTTCTCTACTCTTGAACAAACTATTCTTACAAACGCTTATTCTCCATCTACTTCATGTTAATCGAGATAAACATTTCGCCTAAACTATATTATTGCTAATTTTCTTGTAGGTGCGAGGGGAACATGGTAGGCTTTAAGCGACAGTCAAATCTTTTAAGAGCTGGTTGCTATATGCAACACTTCATTCTCTTTGCATGTCCAGGACACAAAAAGCGAATAACGAATTCCCATTTGAGAAAAAGTATAAGTATTGGAAAATTCAAACAAATAACAAGGAATATCTCGGAAATGGTTCACTCCATAAAAGAAGTATATGAACTAAATTGTGTGTTTTAACGAGCTCTACATTTTTTTGTGTAGAATTGTTTTGTGTATCTCTAGCGGATTACTAGATATGCAAAAGCCATTCAGAAAGAAGAGGACTTTTGGGGACATTCCCAGAAAATGCATGCTATACATTTTATTTGTTATGAAAATATCTTAAACATATGATATTTTAATCAAAATCGTTAGAGCCATTTTTGAAAAAATCAAAATTTTTGAAAACAATGTTCCATGTAAAGGGTAGTTTGGGGTGGGGGGATTTTATTGGAAATCTTCTTGTCGCATCTTTGAAAGATACTGAACCTAAATCCAAGTTTGGCATTATTTATTCAACTTTTCGTTTTTGAGTTATGCTGTTTTCAGACACACACACCGGCACACACATGAACCTTTTTCTAAAAGTGCTTTTTTGGATTCAGGAGGCCACAAAAATGTATCTTCAGTGAAACCTTGGGTGGAATGCAATAGTTACTCTACTTGCTTTACGTAGTAGAGAAAGTAACAAGCCCAAAGCTACCATGTTGAGAAAAACTAGTTTTAAAGGTTTGTTTGCTCGTGTTGATCTTTTAGAGAAACAAATGCTTCTTAATATAGAAGTTACAAAGACTAACTTTGTAGTGCCGCTAACGAGTGGATAACATTCATGAATATAGCCTTGATTGTTTAACAAACAATAGAATTAAAGAGAGCTAGTTAAATAACAATAGCCCGGAAGAAACATACAGAGTGTCCTGTGGTATTAGCACGTGTTTAATCCTTATACTCTTTTCCATCCTAAGCTGACAAAACCCAATCAAATATCTGCATGCAAATCGCTAACTTGCTCATTCTGATAACCGCAGTCCTTAGTTCTCAAGATATACAGGGTGTTAATGAACTACGGGAATGTGGAGATGTCTTAAGCAAGTAATTTGAGATAGGAAAGGTATGGCCTGTCTGTGTGTTCAAACTTCGAAGTTACCGCTATAAGTTTTTAAAGTGTCAGTACGCCACTGCTGTTTTCTTTTTAAAGTAGAGCATATTAATGCAGTTTTAACATTAAATTCATGTTTCAAGTGTGCATTTTAATTTAAACATATCAGTACTATTAATTCAGTCCTTGCTAACAAAAGGTTCAATTATGCCTAATACGTTCACATGTACTTCAAAATGGGAAGTGGTTTAAAAGCTGAAATAAACAATTTCCTTATGCCAGTTTTATAGGAGCTGCTCGAAATGACGACTGCATTTTCAAGGCAAAGTTGACAACGATGAAGGAACGATTGTCGTATTCTATCCAAGGTTTCTGGTATGTGTCGAATAAAGTCACATGCTGTTACTATTTGGACAGTTAAGTCCTCTTCTGAAGTGATAGGTGTTTCATACACCATAGACTTGAGTTCACCCCTCCTAAAAAAAAAAATAATTGAATTGAGGTCCAGAAAGCGTGGTGGCCAAGCTACTGTTGAACGTTCGTATCGTAGCACTTCTTGGTGTGGAATTTAAAAAAAATTGCATGACAGGAAACCAAACCATGAACCTCGGGCCATCAGCTTTTGGCGTTACGCATTAAGGCACACGGGGCAGTTAAAGGAACTCCCCTAGAATAGGAACAACATCCAAAAACGTTGTACACGATGAAAAATAAAATTATCATTAACTTAAATACAATTTTCGATTCAGATGAATATCATAAAAATGTTGGAAACATATTTTTTGTTACCTACTTTAGTTTTTGAGACATGTGTTATTCTTGGCACACTAATTGGATATACTATTATAGAAGGAATTACTTCCAAAATGATTATAGCTTTAATATTTATGTCATAATTGCATCATGTGGAGCACTTTGTCCCAAGAGAGAAAAACTTTAAAAAAATCTGATGTGTTACACTCACATGACTTTCTCTACTCTTGTACAATCTATTTTTACAAACGCGTATTCTCCATATGCTTTATGTTAATCGAGATATCGAGATGTCAATCTTATTGCTAATTTTCTTGTAGATGCAAGGGGAATATGGTAGCTTTTAAGCGATGGTCAAATATTTTAACGCTGGTTGCTATGTGTCGCATTCCATTCTCTTTGCAAGTCCAGGACATAAAAAAATGAATAACGAATTTGAGAAAAAGTATAAGTATTGGAAAATTTAAGGGAATAACAAGCAATATCTCGAAAACGGTTCACTCAACAAAAGAAATGTATATAACATAAGTTGTGTATTTTAACGAGATCTACATTTTTTGTGAAGTAAAATTTTGTCTATCTCTTATGGTTTACCAGTTATGCAAAAGTCGTTCACAATGAAGAATACTTTTGGAGACATTCCCAGAAAATTCGAGATATACATTTCATTTCTCATGACATTATCTTAAACATATGATATTTTAAACAAAATCGTTAGAGCCATTTTTGAGAAAATTAAAATTTTCGAAAAATGTTCCATGTAAAGGGTAGTCTGGGGTGGGGGGATTTTCTTGAAAACCTTCGTGTCGCATCACTGGAAGATACTGAACCTAAATACCAAGTTTGGTGTTTATCCGACTGTTCGTTTTTGAGTTATGCTGTTCACAGACACAGACACACACACACACACAGACACACACACACACGGACATGTTTCCAAAAATGCTTTTTTTGGATTCAGGAGGTCTCAAAACATGTATTTCCGGTGAAATCTCGGTATCGAATTTTTGGGTGGAATGCAATACTTCCCCTACTTACTATACGTAGTAGAGAAAGTAATATACTTGACGTTGTCACCAGGAATAGATAAAAAAGATACAAATTCTGATATTGTAAGGTTCATATATTGTGTGTATATAAATAAATATATATAATGCACATAAAATAATTATAAACATGTTGGTCAATTGTTACTTAGGAAGGAGTATAACCATACGAAATTAGTAGGTACTTAAATCATGCTTATCATGGAACAACATGAAGGACGAAACGACCAGAAAAATTATTATGAAAAGGTTTTGGTATACATTTTTACGAACTATACTCATAAGCATTCAGCGACATCCTGAAATCACGGATAACGTATTACTGCCGCTTGCACGCCTGGTATACAGGTGAAATCACCTAAAACTTGCACCGCAAATATTTCGAAAATGGAAAGTGCTATTGATGTGCAGTTTTCACAGCATTGATTGGTAGTCAGGGCTCCTACATTTAGCCTATAAACAGATTTTAATAATACTGATAAAGTGTATTTTTTTAACAAACATTATTTTTACATGGAACAACGCCTAGCTACATCAACAGAATAAAGGTAAGGTAAATTAGAATGTCAATGGTCTTTGTTGCAGGATTCTAGTGCAAATGGTTTACGAGAAATCGTATTTTGAAAAGTTTCCACCCCGATAATTGTTTGTCCCATTCAACCTAATTATTGCTGGGTACGATGTTGTTATGTTTGTTGGCATTGTGTTTTCTATTCATCGATTGCATTGCGATTTTCTGGTCAGTTAGTTTGTGACAGTTCAAGCAGTAAGTCGTGAATGGAAGATGGGGTTTACTATGGTAGAAAAAACCGACATGCTCATGGTGTATGGAGAGTGTAGGAAGAATGCAGTTCGTTCCTGTACGTTGTATGCGGAAACGTATCCCAATAGACGTCAAACATCTCGGCAATTATTTATCAACCTATGCAACCAATTGTGTGAAAGTGGTACTGTAACAACTAGAAAACGTAACAGAAACAAACAAGTGACTGGAGAAAAGGCAGAAATGAATGTTTTGGCTGCCGTTGCAGTAGATCCGCAAATTAGTTCCCGCACAATCGCACGTGGAAGTGGCAGTAGTTGGCAAGTGTACTGCACATTCTCCATCGACATACGTAGACTCCATCCTATCATATCTCTCTCCATCAAGAGCTACATGGAAACGATTTTGAGAATCGTGTTAACTTTTGTACATGGCACTAAGACATGATACTACAGATTCATCATGTATCTTGTTTAGTGATGAGGCAACATTTACTAATAATGGCCAGGTAAACCGCAGAAACATGCACTTTTGGTCTTTTGACAATCCCCGTTGACTTCGTCAGGTGGAACGTCAGCGTCCATGGAGTTTAAACGTGTGGTGTGTGAAAGTGAACCATCAGCTCATAGGCTCTTTGTTCATAGAAGGAACAGTGAACTCCTGACAGACCATCTGCCACAGATACTAGAAGACGTTGCTTTGCAGACTAGGAGGAACCTGTGGTACAAACATGATGGCTGTTCAGTCCATAGTGCACGAAGTACTACAGCTTGTCTTAACGGATTGTTTCCAAACCGTTGGATTGGACGAAGAGAACGTGTACCTTGGCCGGTCCGTTCACCGAATCTTGACCCCTTTATACTTTTTTTCTGTGGGGAAGGTTGAAAGACACTGTCTACAAGGATGTACCAACTACACCAGACGATATGAAACGACGTATTACTGCTGCCTACTCTGAAATTTCCGCTGAAATGCTAGAACGTGTGTAGCAGTCTTCCCATAGCAGACTGGAAGCGTGTATTTTACGAACTATGCTCATAACTATTCAGCGACGTCCTGAAATCAGAGATAACGTGGTACTGCCGCTTGCACATCTGGTATATTTTAAAAATAAAAGAATCTGCACACCTGTTTCCGCTATTGCGAGATTTGAGGAGAGTTTCTATCTTCTCTCTCCCTCCATTCCTCCCTTACTTTCTCACTGATTCTCCTTCGCTTTCTCCTTTCCCTCTCCTATCTTACTCTCTCCATCCGTCATCCTATCCATATCTTTTCCTATGTAACCATCCATTCTTTCCCCCCTCTCTCTCCTATTCCACATTCTCTTTCATCCATACGCATCGACTTGATCCCCTCTCTCCAACTACCTTTGCAACTTAGATGTAATGTGATGTTTTGAAAATCGGGGATATTAACCAGAATTAAAACTTAAACAAAAGCCTTATTATTGCACAAACATGCGCCTAAGCTTTATTGGCACACAAACCTGTGTCTATTCCTTATGCTTATTAGGCAATTGAAACTGTACTGTTTCTCGTGATAATAGGCTTACGTACGCGTAAATAGTAACGAAAAAACGTTTAAAACGTTCATCTTTAGAAATGTTTGTAAATAAAAGACCTTCTCAAAAAGATTTATTGTAAACGCTTTTGTGTAATGTTCTTCAAAAGCGCCAACAAAAACCTCTGGAAGGAAAGCAGTATGGCTTTCATAAATTATCCTAACACTATTATTTTCGCTGAAACGAAAATAGTGAAAATAATATACATAGTTACATCGTATTTTTACTTTCTCTACTACATATAGTAAGTACGGGAAGTATTGTATTCCACCCAAAAATTCGATACCGAGATTTCACCGGAAATACATGTTTTGAGACCCCCTGAATCCAAAAAAAGCATTTTTGGAAACATGTCCGTGTGTGTATCGGTGTGTCTGTGTCTCTGAACAGCATAACTCAGAAACGAACAGTTGGATAAACACCAAACTTGGCATTTAGGTTCAGTATCTTCCAGAGATGCGACACGAAGGTTTTCAAGAAAATCTCCCCACATGTGAGTGTAACACATCAGAGTTTTTTATATTCAATTCATGCAATTTATATTTTATTCAATGCATTATATTATTTGCTCAGAATATAAATAGCATTTTAAACAGCTTTTTGTGTGTGGAAAAGTGAGCCTAATTGCTATATTAGTTTCACTTTTAAATGCGATCTTGCATTTAAAGGTTCTGAAATTGCTTTCAAATGTTAACTTGATTTCTGTATCGATAAAACTGATATAAAATGTATTTTTAGGTTTGCACGCACTGCTTTCACTCTTTTCCCAAGTTTTCTAACCGAAATTCGCCAGAAATACATTAAAAACTCTGATGTGTTACACTCACATGACTCTCCCTACTTTTGTACAAACTATTTTTACAAACGGTTATTCTCCATCTACTTCATATTAATCGAGATAAACATTTGCATAAACTATCTTATTGCTAATTTTCTTGTAGTGCAAGGTGAGTATGGTAGGCTTTAAGCGATAGTCAAATCTTTTAAAAGCTGGTTGCTATGTGGCGCATTCCATCCTCTTTGCACGTCCAGGTCATATTAGAAAAAATACAAAAAAGTACAAAAAAAAAAAACTAACGACGAATTCTCATTTGAGAAAAAGTGTAAGTATTGCAAAATTTAAACAAATATCAAGGAACATCTCGGAAATAGGTTACTCGAAAAAATGTATATGACATAAATTGTGTTTTAACGAGATCTGCTTTTTCTGCATAGAAAACTTTTGTCTATCTCTTACGGTTTACCAGTTATGCAAAAGCCATTCAGAATGAAGAGGACCTTTGGGGACATTCCCAGAAAATTCAAGATATACATTTTATTTGTCATGCAAATATCCTAAATATATGATATTTCATAATAAACCAGAATTATTTCTTATTGTGATGTTATATGATACTTAAAATTTGAGTTGGAATATGTTAATTCACATCACATAAAGGCGCTAGTTGTTACTCAAGTTGGGTCTCAGCTGAGGATGAGAGAAACAAATCTCTCGAAAGCGCTCCTACGGTAACAACTAGCGCCTTTATGTGATGTGAATTAACATATTCCAACTCAAATTTTAAGTATATGATATTTTAACCAAAATCGTTACAGCCATTTTTGAGAAAATCAAAATTTTCGAAAAATATTCCATGTAAAGGGTAGTCTGGCTTGGGGGGGATTTTCTTCAACATCTTCGTGTCGCATCTCTGAAAGATACTGAACCTAAATACCAAAATACTGAACCTAAGTATCCGACTTTTCATTTTTGAGGTATGCTGTTCATAGACACACAGACACACATCCACACAGTATACACATGCACCTTTTCATAAAAATGCTTTTTTTATTCAGGGGGCCTCAAAACATGTATTTCCGGTGAAATCGCGGTATCGAATTTTTGGGTGGAATGCAATACTTCCCCTACTTACTATGCGTAGTAGGGAAAGTAATATCAGCAGATAGAAAACTATTAGAGAAAAACTTTTAACAGTTAACCTTTTTGCTAAGCTAAATGACACAATTTTCAGCTTCATTTATATATTGTTTTAACATTTAAGATCTTGGTTTAGTTTAAGTGAGTGACTACTTGTTTGCCAATCTACGGGTTAAGCAGCTTTGAGCTTGGTCGGCACCTAGACGTGTGACCCTCCACCTCTTACATAAGCTACGTAACTTACCGTGATTCGGATTCCACGTTAAGCTATACATCCTGTGTTAGTTGCATTTCCGCCTTAAAAATTAAGATCGCGCCTGCGGCTTGGACTTTGGAATTAATCTCACTTAAATAATTATGTTTAGCCGTATACGGTTGATTCTGGTCGTTCTTTTTTTTTTTTTTTTCGTTTCTGTTTCAAATACGAGTCATATTATTAAGTCATATCCTCATTGATATATCCCAGATTCTAGACAGGAAGGGAAAATTCCTAATTGAAAAGCTTTTTCTGATGTGTTACATTCACATGACTTTCTCTACTCTCTATCGCTCATTAGCGGATATACAAATTATTCTTATGAAAGTTAATTTTCCAATCTATTTCATTGTAATCAACATAAACCTTTGCAGAAGTACTTACATTAATCATTTAGCTGTGGATACAAAGGGAATAGCGACAGTCAAATGTTTAGCACTTGAAGCTAAATGCTGGCTTAAAATTCCATACTCTTTCCATGCAATCGTGATAAACAGCTGAAAATCGACAGGGCTTTAACGGAATGACAATTATTGAACAATTCGAATCATTAATAACTGATATCTTTGAAATACTAGATGCCAAATAAAAGGTTACATTTTATTTGTCATGTACATTATTTAATAATGGCACTGTAATCAAAATCGTTAGGTCCATTTTTTTAGAAATCAAAAAATTTCGAAAAATATTCCATGCAAAGGGTAATTTGGGGTGGGGATTATCTTGAAAAATTTTGAATCGCATGTTTGAAAAGTACTGAGCCTAAATACCAAGTTTAGTATTTATCCGACTTTTTGATTTGAGTTATGCTTATTCACACACACACACAAACACACACACACACACCTTTTTGTAAATATACTTTTTATGAACTCAGGGTGCCTCAAAACATGAGCTGTTTCCGTTGAAATCTTGGTATCGAATTTTTGGGTGGAATACGATACCTTCTCTACCTACTATGTACGTGGTAGAGAGAGAAAATGTATATATAAAAGAGTCCTCTTCAGCCTGGTATCGAACCAAAAAAAAACATAGATTTACATGGTAGTACGCTATTGATTTTCTCTTTTTCTGGAATATATTGGAGTTATGTAACATCAGGGTTTCGACTACACAAAACAACTTGAAACGTAACGTATATAGAACAGTCTCATAACCATCATTATTAGTGTAATTTTACAGAAATTAAGTTTTTCTAAAATAATGTGTGTTTTCCACGAGAAATGTTGCAAATTTCAGTTTCATTACACTTTTAAATGTTTTGTTTGCTGTTTGATTAATAAAGCCCTTTTCAGGTTTTATTTCTTTTTGAGAGCATTTAAATAATTCTGTAGTTCAAATATTTACGATTTAATATTTGCTACTCCCGGGTATGTAGCGTTGCTGATGAATAGATGTTTTATTATTAGCAGTACTATATGTAACCATACATATTTCCATGTATACATGCCTTCTACTTTTATATTTTATCTATTAGTGTTTTACCCATTTCGGGTTAGTAAACCAAATTATTTTTAGAGACATTCCATTCATATATCTGACGTTTTATGTTAATCAATCCATCCTAAGAAATGTTATCACTCTTGATCTCACCTCAGGAAATACAGGAAACCTTATTTCTTGGCGGTGTGAGAATTCCCATTTCGGCAGTTTGAAGAACGATGTGCTTTCATATGGCTGTTATTAGTATATTAGTAATTGAGGGAAATTTTTTAGACTATTATAAATTTAATAATTATAATTAAAACTTAAAATCTGCCTAGAGGTTCCGAAAGAATATCTGAAGGTTACAAAGACTACCTATTTGGTATAACTGTTATTTCTAAGTTAAAAGACATATATTTTCTTAATATTTCACGTTTCCATATGGTACAGATCAACTAGTAATTCGTGAACTAGCGACCAGGTGACTAACAAAGCAAACAGAAAAATTACCTCAACTCTTTCCACTACGCGGTACGTCTCATAACATTTTTGGCAATTTGTTCACTATTATATTTTGCAACAATTTGAATATGCCTAAAAACAATGTAATTAGTTTGAGATGCTATAACAGTAAATATTTTGGACGTTGAATGTAAGAACCGGTAAATTGTGGATTTTTCTAATAATTCATTTATTTTTTGATGCATGATTCCAAAAATAAAAAAATCAGTAGTTAAAATTTGATGAAAGTAGTGAAATATAAACTTTGAAGAAAAAAAAAAGAGTTTTTATTTATGGAAGCTCTTTAACTGCTGTGGTCTTCAGCGTCCCATATTATATTGGGTGTGAAAGACAGAAAAGTTTACTCAGAGGCCTCTTTAACAGGCTTGAGGTTCTTTTACATGACGTAAATCTACGACACGGAAACACCGGCTTTACTTCCCTTCCGAAAGTATTTTATCTATCGCGCTCCGCCGGGTTTGAACCCGCGACCTGAGAAACTAGAGTCTAATATGGTAATCACTACACCACGGAGGACGACATAAACTCTGAAAAGAAACTACTTGATAACATAAATAATTTTAATAGGCCTTTCGTGTTCTATCATGGGAAGAGAAAAAGATTTGACTGGGTTAGACATGTTTTCTTTGTTTGGGCAGCTTCTAACCTGAATATTTTATCTGGCAGTTACGACTGGAATCCTGATAACGTATTTCAGTGTATCGTTTATGTCATACCGCCCAAATCGTATATTAAAGCAGTAGCTACCGCCCTGTTATTCGCATAGCAGTAATTTACAATATCGTCAAGAGATACTTACTATTGGTGCTGCTTCCTTAGCAGGACAACGCCTTAACTGTCAACTGTCCACGTTATTTATCAAATGAAATAGGGGACAACGGATTTTTTAGTAGGACACACCTTATTCACATTTTAGATTTACTTTTCTAGTACTAACTTAAGTAGATTCTGAATGATGTTCACTCATACGAGGGCGGATTGTAAAGTCAGTGACTTTTTAAAGAAAATAATAGCTTTTTTCCAAACATTCAATTTATTTCTCAACATAGTCTCTTTTCAATTCAATACACGTTGTCCTACAATTCTCCAATTTTTTAACCCTTCCAAAAAGTATGCTTTTTCGAAGTCTCCAAAATATGAGGTTGTTTCTGCCATGATGTCTTCACTGGGCATGAATTTCTTTCCAGCGAGCTAAATTTTCAGGTTTGCGAAGAGGAAGAAGTCGCTCGGAGCCAAATCTGGAGAATATGGTGGGTGAGATAGCAGTTCGTAGCACAATTCCACAAATTTTGCGATTACAATGGCTGACTTATGTGCGGGTGCATTATTCTGGTGAAAAAAGACCTTTTTCTTTACCAAATGCGGTTTTTTTTAACAATTTCTTGTGAAACTGATCCAGAATTGCGGCATAATATGAACCTGTGATCCTTTTACCCTTTTCCAGGTAGTTGATGTCTATCACCCCTTGTGAATCCCAAAAGACAGCTGTCATGATTTTTCCTGCCGACGGAATGGTTTTCGCTTTCTTTGGAGCAGGTTCGCGGAAGAAAATCCACTGCTTTGATTGTTGTTTGGTTTCAGGTTGCTAGCAATGGATCCAAGTTTCATCAACCGTGATATAACGCCGCAAAATCCCATTTGAGTTGCGCTGCAAAATATTCAAACATCCCTGTGAAATGGTCACACGATTCCGCTTGTTCTCAACTGTGAGCAGTCGCGGCACCTATCTTGCTGACAGCTTTCTCATACCCAAAAATTCGTGCAGAATGTTATACATCCATTCACTCGAGATATTTACGGTCTTGGCTATCTCACGGATTTTCACTCGGCGGTCTTCCAACACAAGATCATGAACTTTGTTCACCATTTCTTCTGTTGTGACCTCAACCGGCCGTTCTGTGTGCAGGGCATCTCTTGTGCTCGAACGGCCTCATCGAAATTCTGTGAACCACTTGTGAACCATGCCATGTGATGGAGCAGAGTTCCCACAATATTTGTTCAGCTTTTCTTCCGTTACCTTCACCGTCTTACCACGCAAAAAGTAGTACTTTATCAGAACACAGATTCACTTTTCTCCATTATCTACCAAGCAACACACATCTGCTTATTTTAGACGCTCTCAACAATTTTTTAAGAAACAGATGACGACGAATTTCTGCGATTATACCCACAATAGATGTAAGACCTGGGTGCAAATAAGAAACCTGTGATTAGAACCCTATCTCGCATAAAAATCATGGACTTAATCTGCCCTCGTACATTTCATAACCTTCATAAACAAACTATTAGTTACGTATTAAGCTTCTTTTACACTTAAAACGAAATAAAATATCACTCTAAGCTGTTCTCAACAGAATCTTCAGAAGTGTTTGGAAGTGTTTGCACTAGTTGGCATTTGTTTACAATAGTTGGTAATCAAGTTTGTATTTATTCGAAGAAAGGGAACATTTATGTTAGAGATTGTGCACATCAAATTTCACAGGAAGATAAATTGCATGCGTTCGTAACTTGTGTTTTCATTAGAGCTCGGCGCAATAGGCACAAAAAGCTAATATAGGCACTCTCAGTGAGGATTGGCGGGGGCGAGCAAAGTCTATTATCAGTTTTTAATGATTTCTCTCTTGAATACATTTTACACTCCCATGCTGGTTTGTAATTATTGTTGAGTTTGTTATGTATTATTGTTAACAAAAATCTATTGTTGTGTTTGCAATGAAATAACTAGTCTTTTTAGGTCAGTAGGTATTGTGTTTTTGCCCACGTGGGAAGTAGAAAACAATAAAGCCACAAAACGATGAGCGAATACTAAAATGATCGACTTTCCAGTCGCAAACCAATAGTTTTTTGTAGAGGACCATTTACCATACGCTTTATTGTGCTATGTAGCCACTATTTTATTATTATACGAAACAATGTAACTCCTGACGTCAGCAAAGGAATGCCGGTATTGCAAACTTCTTCAGGCATTTTTCAACAACGGTCATTGTTGCGCGAGTGCGAAATATGAATTGCAATACTACATTAATAAATAATATAGCAAAAATAATGTCATTGCGATAGGCAAAACGTAGGATAAAAGTTCTCATTAAAGAAAAAAACATAATAGCTCCTTAGGCTACGAAAAGTTTTAGGAGAAAAAAGCCTTTACAAACACTTTATAAAAATAAGCAGTTATAGGCACTATAAAATTAATATTTTTACTCTAGTAAGCATGAACCATATTTATTTATATATACAAAGGAACAAAGTAGGCAAATGCCAAACTCTAGTTACAGTCGCAATAGTGGACGGTTGGTCTTCCAAAACAGTTGGTAGCTCAATTGTAGAACCAGAGCTGAGATCCTTTTGGAATGCAAATGATAGGCATTTAAGGGGCCGATGTAAAAGGAAGTACTGTTCTGCTCTCCTAATCCAAAAAGGCGTATCTCAAGATTCTTTAAAAAATCATATGTTTACATAAGTGGATAGCTACAGCTCGTGTAAAACGTCGTGACAGTGCCCCACTCTCAAGCATAGATGCGCAATAACACTGACCAGTCCACTTGCATAATAAGAGAGGTGGGGGGCCAGCGACTGCCTCCGAATTCTGATATACTTCTGGTCCGTTGCTCCCCCACTACTCTCACTACTTCTCCTCATTTCTCCTCTCTTGCACATATGAAGTATCACGACGTTTTAACGAGCTGTACACAACCAACGCATGTATTTCCTAAGCGAATGGGCGTATTCCAATAAACAAAACCTTTAAAACGTTGTTAAATGAAAGTCGTATCTCAAAACTGTGCAAAATCCTAATCGAATTCGGCCAAGTTGGTTTTCCTAAACAGAAAACTCCTATCTCAGAGATGCGTCTTTTTCGCATAGTATTTTCTGTTTGCATTCACAGTGAATAAGGACATAACTCCACTAACGCTTACTCTGACAAGCCTTTATATCTGATACACTGTACAAATAAAGTATTTTCCTCGGATAAAATTGGTAACAATAGTGCTTCTGAAGTCGCCAGCGTCGAATGTGCTACATTCCAAGCAACAGCTGTTGTTGTTACAATATAGTTTAAAGCAGGCCGAGTGGTTGGTCTAATATTTTTATCAGTTTAAGTGCTATTAAGCTGGTTCTCAGTTGGACTTAAATCTCCTAGGTTGTAATATTGATACTTCTTAAGCTTGGGGACACCATGCTTGTAGTGTAAGTAAAATATTTTATTATTGTTAATCTTATGTTTAGTATGCATTATGAACATTATTAACAAGACTTAATTTAAGCTGTTTAGAATTTTTTACATTATAAATTTCAAGATGGAGAATTCTCGAACAGAAAAAATACTAATGATGGCCTTAAATAAACAGCTAAGAGAACGATTTTGTTAAAGCCTACAAAACAGTCCAAACATTCAGACGACAGTACTGATCCAGAATATAATTCTTTTCTTTAGAAGACGACAGTATTAGTACACCTTCAACTGAAGCTCACAACACTGACATACCGCAATTAAAAATGAAAAAATCTGTTGTGTTACCCTCACATGACTTTCTCTACTCTTGTACAAACTATTTTTACAAACGCTTATTCTCCATATGCTTCATGTTAATCTAACATTTGCGGAAACTATGTTATTGCTAATTTTCTTGTAGATGCAAGGGGAATATGGTAGGCTTTAAGCGATAGTCAAATATTTTAAGAGCTGGTTGCTATGTGGGGCATTTCATTCTCTTCGCATGTCCAGGACATAAAAAATGAATAACGAATTCTCATTTGAGAAAAAAGTATTGGAAAATTCAAACTTATGACAAGGATTATCTCGGAAATGGGTCACTCGACAAAAAAAAAGTATATGACACAAATTGTGTGTTTTATCGAGATCTGGCTTCACGTCTATACGGATGGCTCGGCCCAAAATGATTGTGCAGGCTCGGGCTACTGTTCTGCTTTGGGAGTAGAGGCTTTCCTGTAGGTAAGATGAGGAATAATTTCGACGGCGAAGTTGCCGCTATCAGTGAGGCAGCTATCGCCTTAATATCGATGAATGTACAGTGTAAAGCGGTCTTTTTATCCGACTCCAGTTCAGCCATTCAGGCTCTCTGCTCGCAAGGAAACCAACATGAGGACGATCTGGTCACTGAATGCCAAGACAGACTGTATAAACTGCAAGAATTGACAGAAGCTCGTTTGCAATGGGTCCCGGGCCACTGCGACCTTGACGGAAATGAGAAAGCCGACGCTTTAGCCAAGGAAGGGTGCTCAATGGAGCAGCCAGTTGTACCAATGACATACTCAAACATCAGTAGCGTCACAACATCTCGAATCAAAGGAGCAATTGTAGACTCTTGGAAGGTAGCGGCAGCTGGTAAAAGATGGGAAATGCTTGCTTCAAACCCCATCCCCAACAACCTGCCCCGCGAGCTAGCAGTAGCCACCTTTAGGAAGACTACAGGGCACGATTATTTGCAAAAACACCTGTATAGAGTCGGTGTGGTTGATAGCCCAATTTGTTCCCTCTGCTTACAAGAGGAAGGCACTGCTGACCATTTGGCCTCCTGCACTGCCCTGCAGACTGTTATAGTTGAAGATTCTATGGAAGGAAGGTCACGGCTGTACTGGGAGGCAAGGCGTCGAATGGCAGACCAGCCAAGGACGGGCGTTGGCTAAGAAGAAGAAGAAGAATACATTTTATGTAGTAAAATGTTGTCCATCTTTTGCGGTTTACCAGTTATGCAAAATTCATTCAGAATGAAGAGGACTTTTGGGGACATTCCCAGAAAATTCATGATATACATTTCATTTGCCATGAACATATCTTAAACATATGCTATTTTAATAAAAATCGTCAGAGCCACTTTTGAGAAAATCAAAATTTTCGAAAAATGTTCCACGTAAAGGGTAGTCTAGGGTGGGGAAATTTTCTTGAAAATCTTCGTTTCACGTTTCTGAAAGATGCTGAAGTCAAATACCATGGGTATTTATCCAACTGTTCTTATTTGAGTTATGCTGTTCACAGACACACATCCACACGGACACACACACACACACACACACACACACGGACCTTTTTCTAAAAATGCGTTTTTTTTAATTTATGGAGCCCCAAAGCATGTATTTCCGTCGAAATCTCGGTATCGAATTTTTGGGTGAATGCAATACTTCCCCTACTTACTATACGTAGTAGAGAAAGTAAAAACATGCCCTTCTGAATGACAGTGTATAAATGATTCTCAGCTATTGACGAAAAACGGTACGATCCAAAAAAGAGAGGAGTATTTATTATCGGCAAGTGAAAGGGAAAAAATCAAAATATGCTGGCTATGTCGGTAATCATGACCTATAACTTGCCTGTGAGAGAGTATGTATACGAAGGAAAGGCGTAAATTCCTAAATTCTGAGCTCTGGGGATTATAAAGTAGAAAGGAAAGAAATTCCTTCATTCTTCATCATATCTCATCAGTTGCTCTAAAGCAAAGGATTATTAACTTCACAGAACATGAAGGGTTCAGAAGAAACAAGTCTTTTACATATTCGCTTAAGGATGAAAATGGAACTTCACATGTAGTATGTAAAACATTCTTTCTGACAACCCTTGTTTCAAGAAAAACAATGATAAAGTGATTCATGATGCATTAAGGAATGCGATAAATTCTGTTACGGCATTGGAAGACAAAAGTTGTAAGAATGCGCCGCACAATAAAATTAACGATCGAGTTATTCGTCAACACATAAAATGTTTCATATTATTTCTTTTTCATTCCAACCATATCGCATTACTGCAGGGAACATTCACCTAGTCGCCTTTACCTTCCCAGGAGCTGCCATACACCAAGACCTTCTCGCTCAAAATGCTAATTGCAAATGCTCATATGAAAAGTACTCAGTGGTAGCAAAGGAAATGAACATATCCTTTGCTAATCTGGGCCACGAATAATGTGAAAGTTGTGAGCTTTTGAATACCTTGTCGCTCAAAATGCTAATTGCAAATGCGCATATGAAAAGTACTTAGTGGTAGCAAAGGAAATGAACAAATCCTTTGCTAATCTGGGCCACGAATAATGTGAAAGTTGTGAGCTTTGGAATCTGCATAGCAGTGACCATAAAAACGCCAAACCTGATGCTAAATGCGATATAAGCAAAACGTGGGACGCACAATCAATAAAGTGAGGATACTGAAAAAATGAAGAAACCAAAAAACTAGTTTACTGTGCAGAACTCCAAAAAGTGATCATTGGGGATGGGATCTCGATACCGTCGATACCTCGATACTGGGAGTATCGAAGTATGTCTAATAATTTGAGATAAACCTTCGATACTTTTAATTTTTTAAGTTTTCATTATTGGAGGTTGTTGCGTTTAACTTCATGCTATATAAAGAACGAAAGGAGCCAGACTTCTTCACGTTATTGCCTCGCAACTGTCCCCAAAGGGCTGCTGGACTACAGTTCTTGATAGACCTTGACTGCGTTGCATGCAGCATTCTATAGACTCTTGTGTCTAAATGAAAACATGCAAAACAATGGGAGTCGTCCTCCGTGGACTAGTGGTACCGTGCTAGCCTCTAGTTCCCAAGGTCGCGGGTTCAAACCCGGCGGAGGGCGATGGATTTTTTCGGACGTAAAAATCCTTAAATGGCTTCCTTAGGAAGGGAAGTAAAGCAGGTGGTCCCGTGTCGTAGATTTATAGCACGTAAAAGAAGCTCAAGCCTGATAAAGAGGCTTTCACCCCCAATATAGAATCGGACGCTAAGGACCATAGTAGTTAAAGAGCGTCCATAAATAGAACTCACTTTAATTTCAAAACAATGGGATAAGGAGTAGAGGTATTCATGTAATATGCAGCGTTAAGCCATACCTTAATACAACAGCTGATTTAGCTCACGCACTAAGTCGTATTTCTGCAATAGCCTCCTGGTTGGTAACTCACTCTCAGCCATTACATTTACCTACTCTAGTGACTAAAACTGTGAATCCATCAGAAACAATTCAGAGCTTCCATCTGTTAGTTTGTTTACGCAAGTCAAACTCGGGCCACGACGAATTTCCGTAGTATGGATAGGATATCCTTTAAAATAAAATTTGCAGTTCAATATAGTTACATAAAAGGTAAGCAAATAAATTATTATTATTATTATTATTATTATTATTATTATTATTAGCCTTGACTTACAATAGGGAATATATTATAACCTATGGCATTATTAAGATAAAAGATTTTCTGCCAATTGGAGAATGTCAAACAGAAACCATTCCGGAATTAACATACAATACAAAATTGGTTAAATGTGTTTATACATAGAAAACTACTAATAAGAACATAATTCAGTGAACAAGCTATTGCCTTTACAGTTATTTTATTAAGTAAGTATCGAGTATCGGTGGTCAAAAATGAGTATCGGCATCGAGTATCGAGAAATAATAGCATCGTTCCATCACTAGTGATAATGTTACTGAGGTTGGATATGTTTAAGACTGCTGTATTTACTAACCGTTTGACAGTATATAATGAGAGTGTTGTTCCTATCGGGAAAAATAAAAAACATTCCTTTACAGCTCTTTGGCACGATGCTCCTTTTAAAAGAAAAAAGAAGATGTAACAAGTACTTTGTACCACTTTCTGAAGAGCAAGAGAGATTGCTCAAAAACCACTCTCTGATTGGACAACTGCACAGTCCAAAATAAAAACCAGACTCTTTTCTCATTTCAGATTTTTATGGTAAATTGAAATGAAATTAGTGCTAATGAAATTGTAGCAGGATACTTTGAACTTGGACACATGCATTTCACCACAAGGTGGGATTATTATCAATGAATAGGCGCGGAAATAAATTGTATGACCGCACATTTTGTAGATGCTGCAAAGGGAGCAGCCCCTGGAAGTTTTAGCGATGGAGCTTCAGCATTTTTTCATTTGGCCTGATTATTCCTCACAATACAAATTGAACAGATTCAGCCAAGAACTTAGTGCATGATATGATTGAAGTAAATGTTTCCAGAGGACCTTACAATATGAAGTACAGAACTAACTTCGACGATGAATCTTTCAGCATCAGTTTCTTAACTGGTATGATAACACAGAGCAAGAACCTACCATCATGCGAAAGGCAACGACAAGTGCTTGGAATTTCTGCTGAGAAGAAGGAAATCATAATTCGGAATATAAGCAGTTTAATATAGTCGAACAGACTAACGTTTTGGAAGAATCTGCCAGTGAACTAACAAAAGTAATGGAATTAATTGTTCCTCCACACAAGCCATGTGTTGGACAAGGTTGGAAAGGTAGAATCAGCCGGCTGAAAAATTCAATGCCATAGCCGGGATTTGTACCACGGATCTCCCGGATTTCAGGCGATTTCAGTCGCCTAATTCTATCTTTCCAACCTTGTCCACAGCTTATGTGGAAGAACAATTAATTCCATTAATTGACCTAATAGTGGTTGAAACTATGAAGCTCGGGACTTAAAATACTTACAATATTGTAAGTCGCCATTGGGGTATGTCATCTCAATACAATTTGAGATCTCCTTGTGGTTCAACGGAAAAAATACGAACCAGCTGGAGAATTTAGTGTTGTGCCGGCATGTTGCCATGGTAGCTCAGTAGTTCAAATCCCGGCTATGGCATTGAATTTTTCGGTCGCTGATCCTATTTTTCTAACAAAAGTAAGTTTGTGAAAATGGTTTTTACGTACATTTTTGGAATCTTGTAATTAAAATATACCTTTACTGCGACTTCTTTCCCGAGGTACAACTTATTGCTTATTCAGACTGACATGAAAAGATTCTATTATGTGATTGGTGTTACCTAATGTCTAACAAATAATAACTGTTATAACAAATTATGTGATTAGTGTGTGAATTGTCTTACATGGAAGGGATGATTTTTTTCGGAGTTTTCTTTTCAAAAATAAAATAGTAGTGACTATAATATTAGCAAAAAGTGTTTGTGATTGTTTTCAATTTCAAAGTTATTTGTACCATAATATTTTGTTCTACATTTGTTTCCCAAGCTATCTATCGTGAAAATAATGTTTTTAAGTGTAAATTCCAAACTACAACGCAGTTTATAAAATTGAGAATAACAATGTAATGAGAATTATACAAATTAAATTTAATTTCTGGTTTCATTACTCTAGTTTAATTTTGACTGACTTTATTAAATAGGGCATATCTCTAGTTTGGCAATATAGACGTACCTTATGCTGTGCCTCCAAATGATACCTCTACATTTAAATAACGTCATACAGTAACATCAACATAATTTAAGACTGATTATGGAAAAAAAACATATTAAAATAACTTTTCTGATAGGTGCTCTTTAGCAATTTCATAAAATCTCAATATTGAGATACGCCCTTTTGGCTTAGCACAGAAGTATTGTAGTTAAAATTCCGTAAAAGATGGTATTCCAGAAGTGGAATATGAAAGAAAGTTAAATAACCTAAAAAGCCAGTTCAGCAGAGCGATAGGAATTTCGTTACTCACGCACAACCATTCCGCTTGGATCCGTATTAACGGTTATTACCAGAGTCCGGATTTTGATCACCTAACAGTGTTTCAAACATTACCTATTAAATGAATAAAATTAGAACATCTGATGTGTTACATTCACATGAATTTCTCTTTCCTCTATCGCTTATTTGTGGATATACAAATTAATCTTACGAAAGTTTTATTTTCGTGCCTACTTCATTTTAATCGAGATAAACCTTTGCAGAAACAGCTACATTATCGTTATAGACACAAAGGGAACAGCGACAGTCAAATGTTTAAGAACTGGTGGCTATACGCTGGCCTTAAAAATGCCATACTGTTTCCATTCAATCTCGAGAAACAACTGAAAGTCGACGGAAAGGAATGACAAAAGCATTGAACAAATCGAACCGTTAATAACGGCTATCTCGGAAACAGGCGATGCCACAAAAAAGTTTTTTGAAATAAATTGTGTGTTTTAATGAGATCTACATTTCTTGCGTAGAACGTTTTTTTCTATCGCTTAACGTTTACCAGTTATAGAACATTATACAAAATTCCTTCCGGATGAAGAGGACTTCAAAGGCTATTCTCAGAAAATTTTAGATATACATTTTATTTGTCGTGTAAATATCATTAATATATGGTATTTTAATGAACATTTAGACCCATTTTTAGAATTTAAAAAAATTCGAAAAATATTCCATGTAAAGGATAGCTTGGGGGGAGAATTTTCTTGTAAATCTTCGTGTCGCATCTTCAGAGGGTATGGAACCTAAATACCAAGTTTGTACTTTTTATCCGGCTTTTCTTTTTTGAGTTATGCTGCTCACAGACATACACACATATATGGGCCTTTTTTTTCTAAAAATGCTTTTTTGGATTCAGGGGCCTCAGAATGCATTTCTGGTGAAATCACGGCATCGAATTTTTGGGTGCAATTCAATACCTTCTCTACCTACTATGTTCTTGTTTTTCCATGTTCTTCTTTGAAGAATCTGAAAAGAAAAGTAAGAAAATTGTTTTTGAATTAGGTCTTACAAAACTGTAGCGTTAACTCCAGTTCTCATATTAGACAGAATTCATTGCGAATGAAGAGAACTTCAAAACCTGTGATACGACACAAGGATAGGAGTAATAGCATCCAGACTGTACGCACCCATTAACGCAAAAAAAGGGAACACTGACCTGTCTCATGTTAGTTTGGGACATGAACTCATAACTGTAATTATACGTGCTCCCTGACAATAGCCACCCCTCCACCCACAAGCAACCCTTTCCAGCTAGCCGTGAAATGCGATTTTTTTCCAAGAATACGAGTAATGGATATACAAAGTTTCTCTTATTTTTCAGTTGGATAGTGAAATTTCTGGTGTAAAATGTTAATAAATTAAAACTCTTTATATAATCAATGTAAATGCAAGAAAATGACTGAGTAAAGACACAAACAACAAGAAAATGATAAACGAAGAACGTAAGATCGAAATAAAAAGTGTCCTAAAATTGAAAATGGCATAAAATGACAAAAACGTTACTTAATAAATATGTGTTTTTGTAATCTTGGACTCATGATGAGAACTTGTGGACAGGTTAGTAGTCTCTATAATACAAGAATTCAAAGATGACCCTGGTTACTGGATACATTGACAATAAATGTGCCCAACATCCAGATTGCTCTATACATAACATTTTAGTTATTTTCCGCTCCATCTGTATTTCAAACATTTCTCAACTGTTTTCTAGAGTTCGTTAAGTTCGTTGCAAGCTGAAAGGCAAGTTTACAGTGCTAGGATGTTAATTGCATTTCTCTATCTCGTTGCAAGATTTTATTTGCTGTCACAAGAGTGTGGAAATGCGTTGCTTGTGACTTTATGGATTAATAGACCTGGTTGTAGTGAACCACTCCTTTTCCTCTAAGCTGATCGAGGCTTATACGTACAGTTTATGACAACAAATTGCAGTCTGGGCAAGATTCTTATTTTGTCTTTCCAGTCAGTGAACCTCCTCCATAGCCGTCTTTTTAAGCAATTCGATCTGCGCCTGGTTCGTAAATTGAAAACGACCATTGGTTCGCAAAGCGCGAACCAATTTATCAATCAGAGAGAAAAAAAGTAGCTCTAGGAAAGTGTACTGAAGCAAACTTACGCTGCAGTGGAACGTGGGAGTGTAAAGCAATGTTATAGAAACCGTAGTAAAATGTTTTTGGAAACAGTGATGCTTAACTCAGAAGTTTATTTAGAAAACTAGGGCGCTCACGGGATGTGCATCTTCTCGGCTATTAAGCGTGCCTTACCAAGCGGAATGGTTTAGGCGGTAACGTCTGTGACCTGCATCTGGGTTCGATCCGCCCACACTGAACCATGGGGGTTTTCCGAGTCGTCAGGCAAATACTGGAGTGGGTTTTTTCATCCCCAATATTTCGTGTCTCTCCATTTCGTTCCATTAATCATTTCATTCATCCTTCGCCCTGTTTGGTCTATTGCAGGGTGGAAATGTCGGCGATGGTGTTGGGTGCAGCGTGGCAGGGAAAAAGGATGCTCTTGAACTTTCTCCGTCTCTCGGCTGGTTGACTGGGTACAAAGACCGCCCCTTGCAGGGCATTGGACCCTGTATGGGCGGGGTCCCCGGTGTGCCTGTACGATTACCGAGGCGTCTCAATCTGGAAACTGTAGGGACCCTGTTATTTCTGTGCCGTCATCCTTGGTTCCGGCCCCTCGTTGTCTCCCTTCACCTCATCTCTCCCTTCCTGGGCCCCTTCCCTCTGAGGCATCGGTACAATATCCTCATTCTGGATCGTGCCGAATCTCCTCCGCTTCACGCTCCAGTCTAATCCAAGTCGGTGCCTGTCCTTCAAACTGTTGCCTAATATAAAAACACTGAAGTTCCACTGTCTACATTATTACCGAATAGAAGATGCTAGAATTGTGTTACCAAACGTGAAAACACATTCGAGTTGCTAGGATTAATTTCGACCACAATAAAATTTGTGATTCCATCGCTAATGTTTATGCTTAGCTCTTCCAGTGTGTGAGGAATTTTTCCTGTATTTTTCTTTAAAATGGCCCATAAACAAAAATCACAAGTAGTAGGGTACCAATAGTGAGAGGTTTGGGTTGGTTTTACCTTCAGCTTTAAATAAGACTCGTCCAAAAAGCACATAATTACATGCTCATTTACCGACAGAAGTAATCAGAAGTTATCTAAGTTTGAATAATGGCTGTAGTGTTGTCAAGTCTGTGGTAAAGGTCAAAGTGACCCATGTAAAATAAACTACCTAATTGGGGTGCTTGGATGTTGTCAGAACAAAACAAATGCTTTGCAGCTAAACTAAACAAAAAATCTGATGTGCTGCACACACATGACTTTCTCTACTCTTGTACAAACTATGTTTACAAACACTTATTCTCCATATACTTCATGTTAATGGAGATATCGAGATGTTAATTTTATTGCTAATTTTCTTGTAGATGCAAGGGGAATTGGTAGGCTTAGGGATAGTCAAATATTTTAAGAGCTGGTTGCTATGTGGAGTATTCCATTCTCTTTGCATTACCAGGACAAAAAAAAAAGAAATAACGAATTTCCATTTGAGAAAAAGTATAAGTATTGGAACATTTAAGGGAATAACAAGCAATATCTTGAAAATAGTTCACTCCAAAAAAATGTATACAACATAAATTGTGTATTTTAAAGCGGTCTACATTTTTTGTGTACTAAAATTTTGTCTATCTCTTATGGTTTAGCAGTTATGCAAAAGTCGTTCACAATGAAGAATACTTTTGGAGAAATTCCCAGAAAATTAAAGATATACATTTCATTTGTCATGAACATATATTAAACATGTGATACTTTAATCAAAATCGTTAGTCATTTTTGAGAAAATTAACATGTTCCATGTAAAGGGTAATCTGGGGTGGGGGATTTTCTTGAAAACCTTCGTGTCGCATCTCTGGAAGGTACTGAACCTAAATACCAAGTTTAGTGTTTATCCGACTGTTCGTTTCTGAGTTATGCTGTTCACAGACACACACACACACACACACACACACACACGGACATGTTTCCAAAAATGTTTTTTTTTTGATTCAGGGGGTCTCAAAACATATATTTCCAGTGAAATCTCGGTATCGAATTTTTGGTTGGAATACAATATATCCCCTACTTACTATACGTAGTAGAGAAAGTAATGAGTCAACTGATATGCCTTATTTTCTTTGGTTGTTTTTAGGCACTTTAATACTAACAAACTTGAACAAACACCGAAGTATGTAGGAAAGAGAGCTGTCAGAATTTAAAACCTTCTTGCACTCGTATTTGGTTTGTAACAAGATAATCTGTAAGCTAGCGACCGTTATAATGAACATGGGGCTAGAGGAGATTAAACACCCATGCTTCTGGGTGTTTTGATTATAAAGAACCATTCGGTTTGAGGTTTAGTAATAGCATTGTTTTGTGTGTAGAAAACGCAGGATCCCTCTCTTACTTTTTCTGCTCATTCAGTTAGAGATTTGTTATCAAATGTCCAAGACGTTCACTATCTTTTAGTTTTTCTTCTATTACGATCGAATATCTCAGCACGTCTTTTGACTTTCTCTACTACGCACATTAAGTTGACGAAGTAGAAGGCTTCTTGATTGATGGGTCGTTCATCACTCTTTCTCGGCGGCTACAGCAATGGCCTGTAGCCTCCTGTGGTTCCTTCACCTCATCCCTTACTTCTGGGAAGTGGTAGCCACAGTAAATCTGTGCAGGTTGCAGTGCGAGAGGTGTTCCCCTCCGTTGAATAACCTGTACCTGTTTCTAAGCGGAGGAAGTATTGCAATCCACCCAAAAATTATATGTCGAGATTTCATTGCAAATGCATGCGCGTACGGCATCTCGCCACGGTAGCTTAATGGATAAGAGCATCGGTGCGGAGAGTCGAAGATTCGTGGATCGTGTACCGGCCGTGGTTTTTAGTTTTTCAAGTCTGATTCAGTACACTAATATATAAATACTCCTCAAGAAGGTGCGTAAAGAAAGTTTACAGCTACTTGTGTATTTCGCCATCTACGACATCTTGAAACATATAGGAATCCAACGAGTTGTACGTTCGTTTGTTACTATTTCAGAAATGTCAGGCATGGAAAGCTTATTAAAGGAAAAACGAAAATTAATTCTGTAGATGACTAAATATAACAATAGGCTGTCTCTAGGATCTGGCGGTTACCTTGCTAGCTTCCAAATCCAGGGGCCCCAGTTCTATTCCCGGCTAGGTGGGAGTTTTTCTTTAGCCAGGATTATACCCTATCCTCCTTAGTCTGGAAATATGAATGAAAGAATAAATATGAGTGAGAATTTAATAGAAATACATCCTGATGGCTGATTGGTCCTTGACGATTAAAGGTGCAAATATATATATATATATATATATATATGTACATATGTATATAATAGATGTGCAATTTGGTGCTACCTTCCAGTGTTTTTAATATAATTGAATGTGTGTTTTGTTTCAGGTGAGTAAGGCGTTGCAGCTTAGTAGCCAGATAGTATGCTAAATCAGCAAGGTAAGGTAACATCTTTCTTGAGCAACGAGTAGGGCTAGGTTTTAAAGATGGTCTCTCAAAGACTGATATGTACCTGCCCTCTGGAACTATGTATTCGCCCATGTTTTTGAGCCACGTATTTCAGGAGTTAATGCGCTGAGAATGGCGGTAGTAAAAAAGAAAGGAAGAGAAAGAAAGAACAAGTCTGGTAGGTACGTAAAACACGCAGTGTGTCCATCGATTGCTATGAGAAAGGGTTCTATCTCGAGAGAAAGACAGGGAAGATGCAACAGAAAAGCGGTTTTAACATTAGCAAACTGAACCACCGCCACTTACAAAATCATCGCATGTTTGTGCAGATAAGCATAACTAGAAAGACATGCATTTTGTGTGCATATTGATTATCACATATTTCCCAGTTAGCATTGAAAATATTTGGTTTTATACTCCTCCCGTTATAAATAGTGTGGCCAAAACCACATGATACAGTCGGCCATGCTATGGATAAGGAATTTGAGCGCCAGAGATTCGAGGTAGCAAACCTGTATGGTACAGTCGGCTAAGCATTGGAAGGGGTTTTGACTGGCTACTCTTCGAGAAAGTTCACCACCTGCATTCTGATAAATTCTGGAACATTACATTAATGTGTCTCCCTAGCAACAGGGGGCTATAAAAAGACGGCAGAAAATGTCAGTCAGCGAGATAATTGCGAGCGAGTTACGGGTGATTTATGTCAGAGCTGAAAAGCAAACACATTTCCCTTGATAAATAAAGTGTTGTTACGAGTTAACCGGTGTTGTTTCTGTTTGTCACGATAGTGTGGGTGTTGGCATTGATCATTAACATTATTTTTAAAATAATTCTATTATAAAATCCCAAAAATGGTATTTTCAGAAAAAATAACAGTTCTTGCATTATATTATTAAGCAATATAAAACCCAAGCATATGAATGTAAATAAATAACAACACGTTTGTTTATAAGTATGCTATTTTAATTGTTTTAAATTTAAAACAAAATAAAATTGCATGTATCTCAAACCCTCTTTTGGAGATACCATATTGTGATCAAATACCTTCTACTGCAGTGTATACCAACGTTTTAACTACGGAAACAAAATCTCCATGTGATTCAAAATGCATCTGCGTTAGGAGAAAGTTTGCAAATATCCTATTGTTGTGAAACAACTCCTATTGTTGAGCTATGGTTGAGTATGAAAATTGCTTACTTATCAGAGCTATTCCTAATTAAGCTCTACAGGTCAATTGAACATAAAACATCCGATGTGCTGCACTCACATCACGTTCTCTACTCTTGTATAAACTGTTCTTACAACCCCTTATTCTCCATATGCTTCATGTTAATCGAGATGTTAATCTTATTGCTAATTTTCTTGTAGGTGCAAGGGGAATATGGTAGGCTTTAAGCGATAGTCAAATATTTTAAGAGCTGGTTGCTGTATGGAGCATTCCATTCTCTTTGCATGTCCAGGACCAAAAAAGAAAAAAGAAAAAGCATTTTTGGAAACATGTCCGTGTGCATGTCTATGAACAGCATAACAGCTATCGCCGCGCGCTTCTGTGTGTGTATCTGTGTCACGCCAGGTCGGCAAAGTACCAAGCTTCGTCCAGCAGCTTACAAGAAAGCAAGAACATTTTCTCAGAATTCCCTATCCTAAATAAGCCTTTACATAGAAATGAGGACTTTTATTAAAAATCTCATGCTTAAGACATTTGAATGGTGAATAAAATGTATGTCTTGAATTTTCTTTGAATCGCCTGTTTAGCCCTCTGCTATTATTATTATTATTATTATTATTATTATTATTATTATTATTTATAATATTTCCATTATAGAAAAACCATAGGAGATAAATTAGAAATATCTGCAGGAAAGCCGCATAATTATAATTTAGAATTTGTGTTAAATGAATTGTTTTTTCGTAGCATTAGCCGTTTCCGAAATTTCTTGTTATAATTTCATTTTGAATTTAAATTCTTATCGTAATATAATATTTTTTATTTATTCTTACTTTTTTCTGCACCTATGAGTTCATTAGTAACAAACTTAACTTGTGATATAAACAGGTGGGTTTTGTTTTCACAACATGCGTGTAACCATGCCCGTATTGTGCATTCTGAAAGTACTTCTTCTGAAACTCTTATATTGATTACTGTAAAGAGAATAGAAGGATAACTTTGTATGAATAGGGACATCTGCAAATTGACGATACTTAGAGAAACTCGTATTAGAATTTTGTAACTATAAAATATAATTTTATGAAATTACCCCCCCCCGCGATGTAACCTACAATCTACACGAGGGTAAAGGTTATACAGGCAAGATGATAGCACCAAAACCTCAAAAGCGCACACCGGAGAGAAATGCTCCACACTATCAATGGAATACTACGTCATCTGCTGTAAATACAAGTTTGAGCACGTGAACTATGTGCCGGTATTTACAACTCCAATCTGTGTATAAAACTGCAGTGTTTGAAGTAATAATTTAGATATGATCATTCCAACATGATCTTGTGTATTGCAAATGTTTATAATAGTTCTATCTGTGAAGTTTGTTATGTAATTTTCGCTTTGCTTACTCAAAGTTTCTACTTTACCCGCAAAATGAGGGTTAAGTGGATAATTGTAGGGTACTGTTATTTGTGCAATTACCCACCATATTGCATTGCATGATTATAACCTTAACGTTATACTTTTATGTTATGGCTGACAAGTCTATAAATATGAATCTCCAAATAAAGGTTCTGATATAAAAACGAAAGTAAAAGATTATGTAAAAATTTAGTGTGTTACATTTACATCTTCTATAATCACTATCAGTTATTTTACGCAGTTTCTAGAAACTGCTCTTATGAAATTTTATTACTTTCTCTACTACGTATAGTATGTAGGGAAGTATTGCATTCACCCAAAAATTCGATACCGAGATTTCATTGGAAGTACATGTTTTGAGACCCCCTGAATCCAAAAAAAAAAACAATTTTATCAAAAGATCCGTGTGTATGTGTGTGTCTGTGTGTGTCTGTGAACAGCATATTTCAAAAATGAAAAGTCAGATAAATACCAAACTTGGTATTTAGGTTCACTATCTTTCAAAGATCCGACACGAAGATTTTAAGAAAATCGCCCCACTTCAGACACCATTTTACATGGATCATTTTTCGAAAATTTTGATTATCTCAAAAATGGCTCTTAAGGATTTTGATGAAAATAATCATATATTTAAGATATTTTCATGACAGATGAAATGTATATCTTGAATTTTCTGGGAATGCCCCCGAAAATGCTCTTCATTTTAATGGCTTTTGCATAACGTAAAGGTTAGAGATAGACAAAATTTTTCTACACAAAAAAAATGCAGATCTCGGTGAAACACTCAATTTATGGATATACATTTTTTGTGGAGTGAAAAATTTCCGAGATATTCCTTGTTATTTGTTTGAATTTTCCAATACTTATACTTTTTCTCAAATAGGAATTCGTTATTCGTTTTTTTTCCCCTGGATATGCAAAGAGAATGGAGTGTTCCACATAGCAACCAGCTCTTAAAACATTTGACTATCGCTTAAAGCCTACCATATTACCCTTGCACCTACAAGAAAAAAAGCAATAAGATAGTTTCTGCAAATGTTTATCTCGATTAATATGAAGTAGGCACAGAATAAGCGTTTGTAAAAATAGTTTGTATAAGAGAAGTGAAAGTCATTGAGTGCAACACATCAGATTTTTTCTTTTTCCTTCAGTATGATCTAGATAAGCATTTGCAGGTATAACTTTTCATTACACATTCCGATGTAGTTACAAGTGGGACAGAGGGAACCGAATTGATAGTCAGATGTTTAAAAGCGACTCGCAGTGGCTTTAAAATTCCATACCCTTTCCATGACATCTCAAGAAACAAGCGAATAGTGACAGGACTTTAAAATAAAGTATTGAACAATTGAAACCAATATTAGCGGATACCACAAAAAATTATTTGAAATAAATTTGGTATTTTAAAGAGATCATCATTTTTTGTGTAGTACTTTTTTTTCTATAGGTACTTATGGTTTACCAGTTATACCCAGAAAATTCTTGATATACCTTTTGTTTGTCATCTTATATATATAATTTTAATAAAATAGCTAGAATCATTCTTGAGAAGATAAAATACAACGAAAAATGATCCATGTAGATGGTAGTTTAGTGTGGAGAATACTTTTAAAAATCTTTTTGCTGTATCTTTGGAAGATACTGAGCTTAAATATCACGTTTGTTATTTAACCGACTTTTTGTTTTAGGTTTATGCTGTTCGTGCACGCGCGCGCGCGCGCGCGCACACACACACACACACACACACACACACACACACACAACGGAACTTTCTCTTAAAAAGAATGCTTTCATTTTTTGTGATTCAGGGGATCGTAAAACATGTATTTCTGCTGAAATCTCGGTATGGAATTTTTGGATGGAATACAATACCTTCTGTATCTATTATGCACGTGGTGGAGAAAGTAATAATACCTTCCCTATGCACCAATCTCCACTATCAGATTTTTCTATAGATTCTTTTGGTCTATTGTACAGTTTTCATCTTTCTTGGTACGAGTATTTAGTTCCTCGGCGGTGCTTTAAGTGCTCTTTGAACGCGTGTCTCTGTGTTATCGCACACGTGTCTGTACTGCAACCGTGCAAGATCTGCAGAGTACCGCACAGAATATGTTTTATTCTACGTGACCACCTGATTGCCGGGCAGTTTCAACGATCTCTCTCGACAGACAGAAGGGCGGATCCCAAGGTCCTGGCAGATAAACAGGAAAAGTGAATTAATTTTACACACGTGTCCTAAGCCAAAGGCAACGGCGTGTTAACAATTCAGCCCAGACAGGTGCATTTGAAATGAAAGACATGTGCGGTCGTTACTCAAGTATTTTCAAAGCAATTTGAATTATAAGCTGCTGTTGTAACATTTACTACAAACATTCCTGTAAGCCAAAGTTAAGTTAAATGAGTGCATAGCTTGTGCAGAAGGTCGGGCTATTCCTTTGCTTTAACACATTAAAGCGGTTTCCTCTAGTTGAGAAACCAGGAGCAAACGGTACTTGTACGGATTATGTCACATTTGTTTTTTCACTGTGAATAATCTGGGCGCGCTTCTTTTCCACTGGCAACCTTAAGTGTTGAGATGTTGTTACGCTTAAACAAGCGTCCAACTTTCTTTTAGCTGTTTCTTTCTGCTGCTTATCTAGGTTAGAGGATATATTGCAATCTACCCAAAAGTCCTCAAAACAGCTCGTTTTCATAGATTCTCGAAGTCTAAAGCAAAGCATTTTACAAAAAGGCCCACGTCTCTGTAGGTCTGTGAATAGTGTAGTCCAATAACCAAAAGTGAAAAAACCATCGAATTTTATTCTTTTGTAACTTCTTTTAAGCCTACCAGGTTTCCATAAAATTTCCGACCACCCTAAAAATCCTTTACATGGAGAGAATGAGAAGCGGAGGGAGTGCGGTCATTGTACCGTGTGCCCCCACGAGGGATGAGGTGAAGAGAGACATCGGGCGGTCGGAACCAGGAATGACGGCACAGCAATGACAGGGCCCCTAAATTTTCCAGATATAAACTCTCCAGCAGATGGAGAGGCAGACCGGACCTCGGGGGCGGTTCTTATATCCGGCAACCAGCCGAAGACCGAGGGACGGAGATGGTTTACAGAGAGCATCCTTTTTCCCTGTCACGCTAAACCGAAACTCAATCGCCGACACTCCCAACCTGAAACAGGTCAAACGGGGCGAAGGATGAATAAAATGAGTAACGGAATGAAATGGAGGGACAGGAAATTCGGAAGATGTAATGAACCTTCCTAGCATTCGCCTGGCGATCCGGCGACCCCAAAAAAACCATGGGCCAGGAAGGTCGGCCACGGGAATCGAACCCATGATTCCTGAATGCGGGCCACAGACTAACAGCCTCAGCCATCCCGCTCGGTCTTTACGTGGAAACTTTCATTATATTTATTTACTTCAAAGGAGCTCCAATGAAACTTAATTAAAATATTGTAGCATATTTGTGGTGGTGAGGACAATACCTACATCTTGAATTTGTGAATTCATGAATCTGTAAATATGTGAAGCTCTCTTAATTTTACTGAAAGGTATTGCAACGTAGTATTAGCAGTTTCAGAAATATGTGCATTTGTAGGTTTTAAGATTTTCCAGCTATAAAATGTGTGATTTCTCTTTTTTTCCGCATAAGTTCATTACTTTCAAAACTCTGTGTGATACAAACACATGCACATACACACACCTACGCAACTTAGACCATTTGCTAATTATTACTTTTTAATGGAGGAACTCGAGGCATATAATTCTGATTAAATATCAATATCGAATGTTTGAGTGGAATACAGTACTTCCTCTGCCTACCGTAAATAAGCGGAAACGAAAGCAAAGTGCGTCTTCTTTTTGCAAGCAAAGCAATAAGGTCATACCTTGGTGGTCCCAAACCTCCCAGAGAAACAAATCGTAGTAGAGCATGTGTAGAAGCGCACAAAGTACTAGGATAGGCGTTGACATAAAGCACCTCGTTATGTTGAAGTCGGGAAGTCCGCGATGGCTATCGTGAACCCATTAATTTCTTGCGACCGCAAAATTGCTATGTCTCCAGCATGAAGGTTCACTAATAGCCTCTAAATGCCGCTCCGCCCCATTTTCAATGTAAAGTGCACTTTATACATTGAGCCAGAGAGAGGTATGGCCGACCCACGCAGGGTACCTGTCTCTGGTGGAAACAAAAGAAATGATGGTACAGAAGTGCTAATTGCATTTAAATTTGTGAAATGAATAAGTAATGCTACACTTCTGTTCTTACCTCTTCATTATTAGATGTCCTTCTGCATAACTCGCTTTTTGAAGATGCAAATAAACACTACGTTTATACCTTGGGCAGTTATAACATTTTTGTTTCCTGTTAATATTCAGCTAGCAGTAATGCTTTAAGCAAATCTTTAGGTACTAGTATTATAAAGAAAGAACATTTGTATGCGTGTGTGTGTGTGTGTGTGTGTGTGTGTGTGTGTGTGGTAATCTCATAATCCATTCAACCGATTTTGATAATTCTTTCACCATTGAAAAACTCTATTCTTTCTGACGGAGATGGACCATAAAACAGTTTCTAATTTCTATTAATAAATTACCAAAAGACTAAAAAAGATTTAGAAGGATTTCGTTGAGAATGGTGTAAAAACAAAAGTCGGTTACATTTTGTTCCAAGCAATACCAGATGGCCCAAACGCGCCGTATTTTGTGTGCAGAAAACCCTTCGTGCGTTATAAGAGTTGCAGAACTCAACGGAGAAATTCCAAATAAACACAAGTCAATGGGGAATGAAAATTCACCACTACTACTACGGCACCAGAGAATGGAATGCGCCACATAGCAACCAGCGTTAAAATATTTGACTATCGCTTAAAACGTACCATATTCCCCTTGCATCTACAAGAAAATTACCAATAAGATTGACATCTCGATATCTCGATTAACATGAAGCATATGGAGAATAGGCGTTTGTAAAATTAGATTGTACAAGAGTAGAGAAAGTCATGTGAGTGTAACACATCAGATTTTTTTTTTGTTTTGTTTGCAAATGGAAAGATAGTGAACAATCGGTATAAAATATCAAAGTTGTAATGTTTTAAAAGCTTGGTGAAGAAATATATTAGTGACAGATTAGTAGCAGACACTGTTTATATCCACATTTCCAAGGGATCTTATGTAACGCCACTCAATTCCAAGGTGTTAATAACATGACTTTGTTTTTAACACCTTTGCATTAAGGGAGTTTAACACTCAAAAGTGATACTTTTGAACTATTTTTATGAATTTTTGTTCGATATCCTACTTGAATCCCAAGTTATATACACTCTGTTGTGATATGCAAAATGGAACAAAGCAAAAATGTTAGGGTACAGTTACAAATTCTCGGAAGTATTCCAAATTCTCTCATATTTGCATTTTTCATAGAAATGTACGCAATTTAGAGCTAATTCGTTGAGGCATTAACAAGGCAATTCAGCAATACGTCGATTATTCACGAACTCAAGAATTTATTTCTCTCCAAGTTTAATAAATGATAATTTGATCACTTTTTCAAGTATTACACAAGATATCCTACTCTACTAAGTGCGTTTAGATTAATTTTGAAAATACCGCACATAAAATGGTTGAAAATGTGCAATTTTCCAAAAATTATGTAGCCCATACAATGTAAAATACTGAGAATGACAAAACACGTTCATTTGTTCTTTTTTGCATGTAAAAAATTAGAATATTTTTACATTGGGTTTGGCTACTAGAAATTTTAAAACAGTGTACGAATACTTTCTCTTTCTGCCTGTACCAATGAATTTAAATGAATGAGTACCACGGACAGGAAAAAAGAGGCGTAATTCAATAGAGGTCATGAAACTGAGAAATTTCGAAACAGCAGATAGTCGTAATAGGAATTGACGAAGACTTGGGAAGTAGCTATACCATAGAGATCTGCGTTCAGGCAAGGAAGTACGGCTACTGACAGCTTTGCCAGCATTCTCCATGTGTGAAGAACATAACTTCACTACCTACAAGTTTTCTCTCATCTTTCGCATGGCTTCTGCAAGTAGAAAAACATTATGTGTTACATTCACATGACTTTCTCTAGTCAGTATTCTTATTTTCATATAGCTTCTATGAACTATTGTTGCAAAAACTTTTTTTCTATCTACTTCATGTTAATCGAGATAAACGTTTGCATTTCATGTAGGTAAAAAGGGAATCAACAGCTGAAGCGATAGTCGAATCCTTAAAAACGAGTCGCTATACGCTGGCGTTGAAATTCTTTCCATGAAAGCCCGAAAAATAACTAAATGGTAACATCACTTTAAAACGTGACAAAGTATTGAAAACGGACATCTCGGAAATGGCTGATATCACAAAAAGTTATGCGAAAATTCTGTTTTTAAGAGATCTGGATTTTTTGTGTAGTAAGTTTTTGTCTATCTCTTGTGAGATAGACAAGTTATACAAATTTATACAAAATTGGTTTAGAATGAAAGAGACTGCGTTTCCAGAAAATTATTTCTTGAAGGCCTTCGTGTCGCATCTTTGGATCTTTAATACCAAGTTTGGTATTTATCCTACATAAGATTATACTGTTCTCTCTCTCTCTCTCTCTCTCTCTCTCTCTCTCACACACACACACACACACACACACACACACACACATTTGTACTTTTTGAATTCAGGGAGGCCTCAAAAATGTATTTCCGGTGAAATAGTACCTCAAAGGCGAACGAACATCCATTAGCTGATTTGTCGTCCTCTGTGGACTAGTGGTACCGTGCTAGCCTCTAGTTCCCAAGGTCGCGGGTTCAAACCCGGCGGAGGGCGATGTATTTTTTCGGGTGTAAAAATCCTTAGCACGGCTTCCTTCGGAAAGGAAGTAAAGCCGGTGGTCCGTGTCGTAGATTTACGGCACGTAAAAGAACCTCAAGCCTGATAAAGAGGCCTCTGAGCAAAATTACCGGTGTTTCACGCCCAATATAGAATGGGACGCTAAAAACCATAGTAGTTAAAGAGCATCCATAAATAAAAGTCAATTTAATTTTCATTAGCTGATTTAGGTAAATGTCCCCTAAAATGGCTCTTTCCGATTGTAGATTGCCGCATTGTTAAATAAGAGCGTTATGCGTCCACATTGTGCCTAAAGTTTGAACAAATTATAGTGCAAAGTTAAGAATCACCGTTCATCTACCTAAGCAATCTCATTATTTTCTTGTGAACGGATAAAGCATACTATAATTTCTCTAAACGCGAAGAAGCAGCTTCTGTATGTTTCAGTAGTACACTCGCTTCCATTTATGCCTTCACCACAGCTTCAGGCGTCATTCTACTGCCCTTCATATGTGGAGTATGTATAGTAAAGAAGACACATGCAGTGGCGTCCTGTTTTACGTGCACAGTTCTAGATTATTCGCTTATGAATATATAACTTTGAGCAATAGCTTTACTCACATCAGTTATAATAACCAAGTTTAAATATATAACTAAATAAAACCCTGTTTTGCTCAATATCTCCTCGAAAAAATATTTTTAATGGCAACATAACGTAAAACCGAAATACTGCTCTCAAAGAGGACACATTTGCTATACATTAATGAATCATCCGTGCAATCTAAATATACAACTAAATAAAACCCTGTTTTGCACAATTTCTCCATTCTCTGTGGTGTGGAGGTAGTGTGTCTGCCTCACATTCAAGAGGTCCTGAGTTCGAATATCGATTAGTTTGAGTTACCCGGATAAGGTTTTTCGGGATCTTCCCTCATCCTGAAAAGTCGAATACCAGGTAACTTTAAGCACTGTGAACCCGGGCTCATTTGAGCATAATTTCATTCGTGTTGGTATGACCTAAGGATTAAAGGACGATAAACTAGAAAAAGAATCTCATGACATAGTATTTTAATAACAATAATTATATTGTAAAACTGAAGTAAGTTATACTTTTTATTCTCAAAGAGGACACATTTACTAGACATTATTTTAATAATCTGACCATGCGAATGCTGCATGGAATTGCCCTAGCAACGTCTTCAAATAGCAAATTGGCTTCCCAAATACCTAATACTTCCGTGATGCAACTCCGAAATATTTGCATACATTGCGTGAGCTACAGTTAACACACACCATTGCTTGGTCTAACGACAAAGGCAAAACCTCGAGATATTGCCTCCTTGTTATGTACGCGCTCGCGGAAAGGGTTGGTGAAATGCCTCCCGAAGCTACGGTGACGGCATAAATGGAAGTGAGTGTACCAGTGAGTTTATTCAATAGACTACAATTGGAACCCTATCGAAATTATTGGTATCACCATACAGTATATCAAACACATCTTTCAGAATGTCAAAAGAAACCACGTCTTGTTAAGATTAATTTTTTCGTCAGTAGCTCAAAGCAGACAAGAACATGCTTGTCGTTGTAGTAACTGAAGGACATTGTGATTTATGCCCCTTTTTCTACTGGCAAAGTCTCCAATGGCTGTGAACCCATCTTGACATCTACACAGCAGTCAAAGACCCTGACCTCTGCAATGCAGTCTGCTTGTTGCAATTAGACTGCGTTATCAGTCTCATTTTTTCTGTTTTAAGGGTTAAATAGATCAGGGTTCCGAATTATTTAAGAGGACCTTTCTTTTTTTCTTAGTGCTCTTTGAAATAGAGCAGAAGTAAACACAATGTTAGCTAAAATACCTTGATTTGCTAGATAAATTTCTGAAATCTGTGGTTCATTAATATGAAGCTGGTTATATCTGGTTACGTGTGTACTGAAATCTCATAAATTAACATTATAATACACCCATATACATTATATAGCCTATTTAACCAGAAGAGATAAATAATTCTTCATTTTTAAATGCAATGTTTATTATATATTCATAATTTAGTACTTAACCTACATATGCGCGATAGCAATGCATTTTACTTTCTCTACTACGTATACTTAGTAGGGGAAGTATTGCCTTTCACCCAAAAATTTGATACCGAGATTTCACCGGAAATATATATTTTGAGGTTCCCTGAGTACAAAACAATTAAAAAAAAAGGTCCGTGTGTGTGTGTATCTGTGATCTGTGTATCTGTGATCAGCATAACTCAAAAACGAAAAGTCGGATAAATACCAAATTTGGTGCTTAGGTTCAGTATATTTCAAACATGCGGCATGAAGATTTTCAAGGAAATCCCCCCACCCCAGACTGCCCTTTGCATGGAACATTTTTCGAAAACTTTGATTTTCTCAAAAATGGCTCTAACGATTTTGATTAAAATATCATATATATATATATATATATATATATATATATATATTTATGGCAAACGAAATGTACATCTTGAATTTTCTGAGTATGTCCCCAAAAGTCCTCTTCATTCTGAATGGCTTTTGCATAATCATAATTGGTAAACCGTAAGAGATAGACAACGTTTGGCCATACAAAAAAATGTAGATCTCGTTAAATACACAATTCATGTCATATACATTTTTTTTCTCAAGCGAACCATTTCCTAGATATACCTTGTTAGTTGTATGAATTTTCCAACGCTTATACCTTTTCTCAAATGGGAATTCCTTATTACTTTCTCTACTACGTATAGTAAGTAGGGGAAGTATTTGCATTCCACCCAATAGTTCGATACCGAGATTTCACCGGAAATACATGTTTTGAGACCCCCTGAATCCAAAAAAGCATTTTTGGAAACATGTCCGTGTCTGGGTGTCTGTGTGTGTGTGTGTGTCTGTGTGTGTGTGTGTGTGTCTGTGTGTGTGTGCGTGTGTCTGTGAACAGCATAACTCAGAAACGAACAGTCGGATAAACACCGAACTTGATATTTAGGTTCAGTATCTTCCAGACATGCGACACGAGGGTTTTCAAGGAAATCCCCCCACCCCAGATTACCCTTTACATGGAAGATTTTTCGAAAATTTTAATTTTCTCAAAAATTGCTCTAACGATTTTGATTAAAATATCATATGTTTAAGACAAATGAAATGCATATCTCGAATTTCTGGGAATGTTTCCAAAAGTATTCTTCATTGTGAACGACGTTTGCATAACTTGTAAACCATATGAGATAGACAAAATTTTACTACACAAAAATGTAGATCGCGTTAAAATACACAATTTATGTCATATACATTCTTTTTTTTATTGAGTGAACCATTTTCGAGATATTGCTTGTTATTCCCTTAAATTTTCAAATACTTATACTTTTTCTCAAATTCGTTATTTAATTTTTCTTTCTCTACTACGTATAGTAAGTAGGGGAAGTATTGTATTCCACCCAAAAATTCGAAACCGAGATTTCAACGGAAATACATGTTTTGAGCCCCCCTGAATCCAAAAAAAGCATTTTTGGAAACATGTCCGTGTGTGTGTCTGTCTGTGTGGGTGTCTGTCTGTATGTGTGTGTGTGTGTGTGTGTGTGTGTGTGTGTCTGTGAACAGCATAGCTCAGAAACGAACAGTCGGATAAAAACCAAACTTGGTATTTAGGTTCGGTATCTCCCAGAGACGCGACAGGAAGGTTTTCAAGAAAATCCCCCCACGCCAGATTACCCTTTACATGGAACATTTTTCGAAAAATTTAATTTTCTCAAAAATGGATCTAACGATTTTGATTAAAATATCATAGGTTTAAGATATTTTCATGACAAATAAAATGTATATCTTGAATTTTCTGGGAATGTCTCCAAAAGTATTCTTCATTGTGAACGACTTTTGCATAACTGGTAAACCATAACAGATAGACAAAATTTTACCACACAAAAAATGTACACCGCGTTAAAGTACACAATTTATGTCATATACATTCTTTTGTTTTATTGAGTGTACCATTTTCGAGATATTGCCTGTTATTCCCTTAAATTTTTCAATACTTTTCTCAAATGGGAATTCGTTATTCATTTTTTGTCTTGTATATGCAAAGAGTATTAATCTGTGGCAAAGGGAATGGCGCTGCACCTAGCAACCAGCTATTAAGAGATATGTATGCACTTAAAGGCTACTGTATTTCTATATTGCCCTTGTAAACATATATTCCCCTTACATCTACAAGAAAATTAGTAGTAAAATAGAGTCTGCAAATGTTTATCTCGATGAACATGAAGTAGATGGAGAATAAGCGTTTGTAAAAATAGTTTGTACAAGAGTAGAGAAAGTCATTTGAGTGTAACGCATCAGATTTTTTATGTCCTGGACATGCAAAGAGAATGGAACACTCCACATAGCAACGAGCTCTTAAAAGATTTGAGTATCGCTTAAAGCCTACCTTATTCCCCTTGTACCTACAAGAACATCAGCAATAAGTTTAACATCTTGATTAACATATAGAATAAGCGTTTGTAAGAATAGTTTGTACAAGAGTAGAGAAAGTTATCTGAGTGCAACTCATCAGATTTTTTAAAACAGTGACAACCTTAAGGGAACCCGGAATAAAAATATACGATATTTTACCTAAAATGTACTTTCTTTACTCTGCTTAAGAATAACATTTTTTTATGAAATGAAAATTTTAAAGCCAACGTGCTAATCTCTCATTTTCAAAGAGTCAGCTTTCAGTTTTGATATGCAGCATTTTTTAAAATATTCCTGACAATGCAGTTTTAATAAGAGTAACTTGATGTATTACGTACATGTTGGCAAAACTTCATGGATCTTTGTGCCAGCCCTGATAACTATTAGCCTAAGACGAACTTTAATTAATAATATGTAATTCCAGCTTCTACCAACGAAATGCAATGACATGCTGAATTCCAACCAAGCAATGTCATTCTTTTGCTTTAAGATTATCGCAGCTTCTTTCTCCTCTCCCCAGACATGTCTATTGACATTATTAGTAATCTGTATTCTGTTGCAGCTTCAAGACAACTAAATAGGTAAAATATTCATTAATGTGTAATAATGTGAGCGAATTTTAGGGGAATTATATCTCAATTTGTGTTTCATTTATGGTATAGTGGTAATAAATATCACTAAAGCACTGCGTTTTCCAGATACTCACTACGTTCGTGAATTTATCGGTAATCTCGGACGTTCTTGTGATATTGCACAAGAGCGCCTTTTAGCTAATCAACAAGCTCATTAATACTGCTATTGAGCTATGAAAATGAAATTATTCTGAATAATCAGTAGCGTGCTGCTTAAAAACTAAATGTTATTAATTTTGTTCATCTCTGTTTTTATTTCCCTAATCTCTCCTTCGATTCGATTACGAGCTAGAAAACTAAATAACCAAATTGTTGGTTGAATTTTAGAAGCCGCTTCTGCTCGGAAAGAAAACTAATAAAATACGTATGTTTTGCTGAAAAAGTTGAAACTGGTATTTAGCATATCTTATTTTGGAATAGGGTTAACATAATTACGATTATGTCCATATTATAGATATTTGAACATTCTCGTTTTTGGGAATAAATTAAAACAGAACAGTGATGTCAGTACATAATTGAGGCAAGGAAAAATAAACACATCAAGCACTGTCCAGTTACTTCAGAGAAATTTAGTTATTTTATTTACAAGACAACCTTATAGGTTTCTTTGCTGTTTGGTCAATGTGTTCCCTTTAAGTCGATTACTCAAACTGAGTGTAAGAAATGTAACGTATCGAACTCTTAAAATGTTTAACTAACTCAAACTATTTGGACAATAAAGATAACTCCAATCAGAGCTATATATGTATGTTTACATTAGCTGAGGAAAACCTGGTGAAACAGAAAGTAGGTGAGCGCATCAGTACAGCGAAGTTTGCTGTAAAAGGAAGCATGCAACTATCTTTGTTATGACAGTAGATGGGTGGATCAAATGAAGGAAAGAGGCACACGCCCTGCTGGTAAAATAAGGTCAGAGACATTTAGTGTTTTAGGAAGAGGGAACTGTCTCCTGTCTGCCTGTGGATTTGTTGCTGGTCACTGAACCTGTCTGTCCTGGGAGTGGAACACACATACTGGCAGATAACCCTTCATCAGTTCGCTGTACAGTTAGTCCTGAGGGTATGCCTCACCAGGGTCCCTACAATCTCAGAAAGTAATTGCATGTTTTACTAGCATTACGCAGTAACAAACGCGAAATTAGAAGCAGAACGAAACAAAGAGAAATTGCTGCAGAGGTAGCCATGGGTCCACCTGTTTGCATTTACTCGTACTTTGCCTTTTAGTAGTGCGAGGGATAAAAACATCAGTACCACAAACATAATTGATGAATACCAACAACACAAGTGCCACAATTTAAAAATAATTTTTGTGCAATACTGTTGTATAAACGCATACTTGTGCAATTACGGGGGTTTCACAGCAACTACAAATGCATACATTTATACTTCTTCGGTTAACAGCTGATAGCTTTGTGTTAATGTTGTATGCGTAATTCTGCAGTCCGATACAAAGTGATTCTGATTCTCAGGCAGTTCTACATGATGTCATTACTAAATAAATTATTTCTTAAACCTATGTCGAATGTAGTATGCATGGATTTTTCGAAAATTAGTGGTAACATTGATTACAATGCCTCTACTATCCATGAATACTAAGCTGATAAATTGTAGAAGAACTTTTTAGTAGTGTTTAATGTCCGTTCTTACAAACACAGCATCACGGGCTTCGGACACGGTTGCTGTTTCGTTGCACTTTGACTGGAAAACAGTTACATGCGCACAGGGTTTCACTGAGACCTCTCCCTCCCCAAGCACTGCCAGTCATACACTCTACGCAAGCGATCAGTATACAGAATGTTTCAGAAATACTTTTACAAACTTCGGGTATGGGTCCCTCACGCCAAAAGAAGGAAAATAGTTCATATGAGCATATGTCCCATAGTCCTTGGTTTTCGCGTTATTCCTGTCACAATGAAAGTGTGAGTTCAACGGCCTTCGGGGTCCAACCTCAAAACTTCATTTCTCTATACATTCATAGAAGGCGTTGACCCATTGTACTACATACGGTAGATGGCGAATTGTTGTCATGGAGACTTGTTTACGTTTGTCATTTGTCATTAGTCTGTCTTCAACGTTTCAATTGTGTACATGTAGTGAGTTAACTGCACGTGTTTCGTTCCACCATGGCTGGATATTCATTTCGTGAACAGGCAAACATGATTTTTATGTATGGTTGCGCGAATGGTAATGGATGCGAGGCTGCACGGCTCTATCAGATGAAGTTTCCAGACCGAAGACAACCGAGTCAACCAACCTTTGTCGCTGTTTATCGTCGCCTTGCTGAAACAGGAACCGTTGCACCATGGACTATTGATCGAGGAAGACCAAGAGTTGTTCGTACGCCGGAACGCGAAGAACAGATGTTAAAGTGTGTCGAAGACGATCCAGGTACCAGTACAAGACAATTGGCTGTGGCATCTGGTGCATCACACGTGACAACATAGAGGGATAGGCAGAGGAGGACCAGTTCCATGGCCTGCACGTTCTCCCGACTTCAATCCTGTGGATTTTTACCTCTGGGGGCATCTTAAATCATTGGTTTATGGAGCAGCCCTCCCGGATGCAGAAACGCTTCATCGACGTGTCATGGAAGCCTGCGAAACCATTCGAAACCATCCCGGAGTTTTTGACAGGTTGCGACATTCCATGATTCGACGAGTACAGGCATGTATAGAAGCAGGAGGAGGACATTTCGAGCATTTGTTATGTGCTTTGTGTGTTATAAGTGTACCACTGTGTTGAACACCTCCTAACGAGTAAATAAAGGATTATGGGACATATATTTATATAAACTTTTTTCCTTCTTGTGGTGTAAGGAACCCATACCCGAAGTTTGTAAAAGTATTTCTGAAACATTCTGTATATGCAGTCTGTTCTGAACTTACGAAGTCCGGCCGTTGAAAGCTGACAAAACATGCCGAAAACACCAGTAAGAAGAGTGTCTTACTTGTAAATGAAATGGACGCGCGTATTTTTATGTAAGAGGGAAAATATATTTTGTAAAGTATGCCAGATTGAAATCAAAGGAGAGAGAAGGTTTTTTTATTGCAAGACACTGTAAATCTAAAAAACACATACAAGATATTACGTTGCTTCCTAGAAATGAGGTGGTAAGGATATATTATCCACATCAGAAACCACGAACTCCTGTAGCCAAACCGAAGCTTACAGGGATTCGTCTGACATGATGGTAAGCACAAATATTCCATTTACTAAGCTGCAAAAGTTTACTTTTAAAACGTTTCTGGAGAAATGTACAGCTATGAAATGTCCTTGTGAGTCTTCTACTTTACGCAAATTTTATTTGTCTTTGTCATAGATGGCAATACCAGAGTTCTTAAAACTTGTCGATAATTTGACACAACACTTTACAGAAATAGACAAATGTTCTGTTGCTGAAATAGCACAGCAGAAACTTAAGAGGTTTTAGATAAAACCCCAGGATATGCAATTATGTGCCGTATTAGGCATTAATAATAATACTATTCTATTATAACGGAGCTTTTCAAGATATGAACTTTGTTTGAGTTTGAGAAGACGTTTTGCTGTTGATACATTCAGAAAATATATTGTAATCCATTGTAATAGTTGTCCACGCCTGTATATTACACATGAAACTGAATATTTCATCTGCCACAGTTCAGATTTATTGTTTTGTTCAGCTTATTTATACTTTGTAATAAAAACTTTAAGTCTACTACAGAACTGCATACTTACTTCTGTGCCTATCTATATCTATAACGTACACAGTACTCAGCACAGCACAAACTCAGTAGCGCACGAGACTACTGCCTCTCTCCTCTCCGCTCGCTTGTAAACAAAGTAGCAATATAATAGAAGTTAACTTAACCTTAAGTCATGTCCGAAGCCTACTGATGATACATGAAATAAAATTATATTAGGGAAAGGAATTTTAAGTTTAGGTTACCTCCTCAGCATTTTCCCCTTATGAGGACTGAGAAAAACCTGTCAGGGAGGACGACCCTTACGGGATTTGAACACGCTACCGCGGAGACATCTCCCTCGTTTAAACTGAGGAAGAGCAACATTTGTTGTGTTTTGTATATTAATTAGAGATCAATAAACTCATTTATTTGGCATATATAATTGTAGACTATAGTGTCCTAAGGACATGTTAGCATACGATGCTTCGTTAGAATGAGATTGCTAGGGACAAGAATGTTCAGAATGTTTTACAGCATTTGTAAAACGCTTTTGATAGACAGTGCCCACGAGCAAATAGTTACGAGCAGTTTCTATTTGAATTGGCATACAACCATCTATAGTTTAAAATGGCATCAATGTCTCATAGGATCGTAATGAATATAACCACTTACACATAGGAGGGCGGATTGATAAGTCAGTGATTTTTTAAAGAAAATAACAGTTTTTCCACAAAAAATCATTTTATTTCTCAACATAGTCTCCTTTTAATTCAATACACGTTGTTCAACGTTTCTCCAAATTGATTATCCCTTCCAAAGAACATGATTTTTCGGAGTCTGCAAAATATGAAGTTGTTTCTGCCATAATGTGAATTTCTTCCCAGCGAGCCAATTTTTCAGGTTTGCGAAGAGGAAGAAGTCGCTCAGAGCCAAATCTGGAGAATATGGTGGGTGAGGTAGCATTTCGTAGCCAAATTCTACAAAGTTTGCGAATGCAATGGCTGACTTGTTTGCGGGTGCATTGTCCTGGTAAAAGAGAACCTTTTTCTTCACTAAATGGGGTCGTTTCTTTAACAATTCCTTGTGAAACTGATCCAGCATTGCGGCATAATATGAACTGTGATCATTTTACCCTTGGTAGTGGATGTCTACCACTCCTTGTGAATCCCAAAAGACAGCTCCCATGATTTTTCCTGCCGACGGAATGGTTTTCGCTTTCTTTGGAGCAGGTTCGCCGAAGGAAATCCACTGCTTTGATTGTTGTTTGGTTTCAGGTTGATAGTAATGGATCCAAGTTTCATCATTTGTAATATAACGCCGTAAAAACTCATTTGGGTTACGCTGGAGCATGTTCAAACATCCCTGTGAAATGGTCACACGACTCCGCTTGTTTTCAACTGTGAGCAGTCGCGGCACCCATCTTGCTGACAGCAAGAATGCTATACACCCGTAGACTCGGGATCTTTACGATCTTGGCTATCTCACGGATTTTCACTCGGCGATCTTCCAACACAATCTCGTGAACTTTTTTCACATTTCTTCTGTTGTGACCTCAACCGGCCGTCCTGTGCGCAGGGCATCTCTTGTGCTCGAACGGCCACATCGAAATTCTGTGAACCACTTGTGAACCATGCCATGTGATGGAGCAGAGTCCCCATAATACTTATTCAGCTTTTCTTCCGTTTCCTTCACCGTCTTACCACGCAAAAAGTAGTGCTTTATCAGAACACGAAATTCACTTTTCTCCGTTTCCAACGAGGCAACACACATCGCAGCTTATTTTAGACGCTCTCAACAATGTTCTAAGAAACAAATGACGACGCATTTCTGCGATTATATATAGAATAGATGCAAGACTTGGTTGCAAACAAGAAACCTGTGATTAGAATGCTATCTCTCGTCAAAATCATGGGCTTATCAATCCGCCTTCGTATACAAACTGAGATGCTAAAATGGTTATTTCTTTTAAACATTTTCCTTTTAACAATTTAAAATATTGCCATTAACAGTAACGCATACATTAAAACTGGTAAGAACTCATGAAAATCAAGTAGGGTTTTCCTAGGGTCAACTTGTGTTCTCAAATATTGTTGGTAGCACACATTGCGGAGTTAATATTTAATTATTACCAGACTAGTTCGACCGTATTGCAGATTTAACACTGTTTTGTTTAAAGTAGGCTATATGAGTAAGAACGCTGGGATTTACCAGGTGCCCACAAAGCATTAGAAACTCAAAGCTATCGTTTCTACCTTAAGTTTTATCACCAACTTATATATTTTTTGCAATACTTTACACCAGATAAGACGCAATTTGGAGCAAGTGTTCTCATGTTGGAGGTCTTTGCCCTTCATTGACTTTCCGTAGCTATTCGTTTCATTTCATTACCACTTTAATAATGAAATAAACACATTAGTGATGTGTCGCACGTAATTCATCCAGTAGGCGCTCTACTTTAGATTATATTTGGTTGCTCCTCACGTCTTTACTGTCGCTTCTGGCCCTAATGGAGATTTCAGAAAATGAGTCTTCGTACTCCGTCTGCCGTTCTGTCTCGGTATCTGAACTCTATACCAAATAAATATTTATCGTTTCAATGCAAATAATCTTGCGGGCCCAGAACAAAAGTTGACTGAAACACAGTATATAAACCGGTTTGCTCCTACCTACTTAACTGCAACACATGGACTCCTTTAGGATTGCAGGTAGCCTGAAAGCGCTGCATTCGACACTGTCGATCCCATAGATTACAAGCCTAGATGTTGTCAATAAATTATCGCGGTATTCATTTATCTTGACCACCAAATAACTTTGTGCTCAATGTCAAATGATAAGCTTACATACAACTGTAATATCCATCCGTCCGTCCGTCTATCTATCTATCTATCTATCTATCTATCTATCTATCTATCTATCTATCTATCTATCTATCTATCTATCTATCTATATATCTATCTATTTATTTATATATCTATCTATCTATCCATTCTATCTAATCTATTTAATCTATCCAATCTCTCTATATATTTGCTCTTTCTTTCATTCTTTTTGCTAGTTTGTCGATCACATTATAATACGCTGATTACATGTGACGTAACTGAGCTGTTATGGCATTCATAATACTTCAGCAACTCATTATGATCTTACTCAGCTGCGCGCGCAGCTGCTTATCGCCCATACCTTTTAACACCTTCAAAGTGCACTCCAATGGGATCCATTCCCCAGATAAACAATGAAATACCTATGATTATATAAAATAAATTCAGTTCGTTGTAATTTTAATATTCTAATAAATTGAGTTAATTTCCTTTGCTTCAATATGTGCTGCTTTCACGTTACCTGCAACAAATCAATAAATATGGCGTGTACTCAACAGTGCTACCATCTGTTGCACTGTTGCTCTCAAGGTCCTTCCATCAGTGCTGCCATCCGGTCACCATTTAATTACACAAATTAACTATGTAAGATCTTTTCGTAAAAAGTCAAAGTTTTGAAGTGGAGTCGTATGAAACTTGACTGTAATGGTAGTAACAAGACGCTCGTATGAAAATTATGTAGCTCACTAGCTACCGCTCGTTTTATAAACATACTCGCATCTTAATTACTACCATTATAGTCTTGTTGCATAACATACTATTTTATGCTTATTCATCGTCCGTTGAGCATTTCAACCCTTAGTGAATTATTACAATTATTTTTGGGATGTAAGGACTCCACCTAAATCAAAGTCATTGAAGTAAGTAAAAATAGATTACACAAAAGATAAAGTTACAAACTTACCAATCAACACAAATAACACAATAGCAAACTGAGTGACGTGTATATACGGGATACTGAAAGAAAAATGTTTCAATGGGTTGTCTAAGGCTCTTTTATATGCTCAAATTCACCACACCGGGTGTTTGAACGCTGGACACATGCCTAAGAGACGTTCCTTCGTTTTGTTGTAGAAATGTCCAAGAGATCTATACTTTCCTTGTCCACGTGCACTCATTGTTTAATACAGAACGACTTTTGGGGGTAAGATGACAATGTGCTGCATCTCTTAAACTCCCCAGCGAGCATTTTCATTGTAAAAATATTAATATATTTAACAAAAATATGGATTGATTATCCAGGATATACCAGGTGAGTCAGCTCCGCCTATTTATTTTTGAATTTATGCAACGTGCTAAGGGACATATGTGACTTACGCCTTTCTGGAATGGCTGATTTGCCTAACGCTTTATAGAGGAGGGATACATAACTCAGTGCATAAGTGTTTTATGGGACAGAATGCAATCGCTATGTATGTCGATGCAAAAAACATCCCACCCTGACACTGAGAGCTGCAGTAGGGATTTTAGCCAATTTTACAAACTGTTATTCTTTAGCATACATCCATGCACCCCAATGAAAACGCCCCTGAAGGAACAACTTATCACATGTATCGGTTGACAAAACCATTTGAAAACAAAATGGCAGATCTACGCAGTGCGACCAATTGGCTTAAGCCGTTAGTCAATGTACAGCCTTGTCAAAAAATGCCAAGTATTAGGTAGATACTTTCTTTTATTTCACAAACTATGGTGTATTTCAACCATACAGTAATTGTAATGACTGATGCAGTTTAGTTGTTTGAATTAAAACTACCAAACCGAGCTCAAAACACTATTACGGTGCAAAAAGCGTGTAAAGATTCGAGGTGGGGTCTAGTTCTGCGAGTACTAATTCGTACAGGAATCTCAGCTACCAAGGTAGAATTGGTCGAATGGTATTATCACGGTTGCTTTACCGCTGTGCCACTTTAATTCGGGTTCAAATCCTTCGAGTGAATTTGAAACTTTTTATTACCATTTAATTTATATCCTTGGACCTATAATTTGTATTATGATATAAATATAATTTTTGATAACATTATAAATGTGTACAAAATAGAATAATCGTAATGTTTTCCACCGCAAAGAAGAGGAAGAACCGCAAAGCCCAAATCATATACGGGCACACTCATACGTGAAGAATGCAGGCAGATTACACCGCGCATGTTACAGCATGCAAGAAGGTTTCTCCGGCAACGTACACAAATGTGCATTGATGAAGGGGGTCGTCATTTTGAACATTTACTTCTTTGATGAAACCCACGCTCTTTAACAATTTATTATTCTGTGTACCCGTAAACTTAGCACATTTACAACTCTTTGTCAATAGAAGGAGTGAAACATAAGGTTTAAACATGAAACAAAAACTGTTATATTTAATATCGTCGATATGCGCCCAAGAGAATGAAAGCTAACTACGTAACACGGTTTACAACACCAGATACGGTACGGATTATTAGGGTAAACATGATACTCAATTATCTGATTGTAATTCTTATGTCTTTGGCTCACAGGAGAGCCAGTAACAAAAATAAATAAATTAATACACTAAAATACAGAAAATAAACACAAGGAGAGAAAAAAGAGCAAAAACAATTCTATGTTTGTATCAAATTCGAACCTCCAAAGCTAAACTTTGCTTTAGCACATTCCGGCAGCTAAACCACTCGTCCAAAACCCACGTACTTTATCCTGCTCTTCGCGAAAACGTTCCTCTATCTCCTTGCAAGCATTATATTCATGAAACACCGTCTTTTTTAAGGCTTTCGCAGCTCTTTGGTTCTCATTCAGGCCTTTAATCATTAATGGGGAATGCGTATAGTACCAAATAGAAGGGCAGAGCTACAATAACAGTTTGTTTGCTAAAAGAGTCAATGTTTTCACATTAGACTATAAACTGCGGGTTGCATAGGTACGACTACCTATAGGCAGCTGACTCACCCGGTATATTGTAAAACTTATTTTAAGGAGTTTGCCCATATTACAAAAACTTTGTAGAATCGAAAGATCCAAAGCTATACAAATACCCAATCGGCCTTACAGCCTTAAATTTATAGTGTGGGACCACCGGCTTTACGTCCCTTCCGAAGGAAGCCATGCTAAGGGATTTTACGCCCGAAAAAATCCATCGCCCTCCGTCGGATTTGAATCCGCGACCTGGGGAACTAGAGGCTATTCAAACACCAGACTATGGGCATACCGTGAAATGTTTTTGTTTAAAGATAACTTTCTGGAGTCCCGCCGGGAATCGAACCTGGGACACCTCATATAGCAGGCACTTTCGCTACCGAATGAGCTCTGAGAGTAGTTAAAGTGTTCGTTTTCAAGCATTCGTGTTGCATTTAACCGTCACTTCTCTCTGTCGATAGGGAGTCCGCTTTGCAGCTCACCTTTGGCATCCGTGCTGTTCGGTGTATAGTAACATAACTAAGGACGCCTTTGTGAGCCACATGGTATACAGGATTACTTAAAACTCCCGTTTAAAGTAAGAGTTTCATTTGCTTGAAACTTAATATGTGAGGTTAACCAAATAATAGAAGTTAAAGCAGACGTCAAATTTATACAGTTTCCGGTTTTACCGGAACTGACGCCAACTCTCTTATTTTAATCAAAATAACCTAAATGCGTGTTTTTTTTCTCTCTCTAAAATGTAATAGTACCAACAGTTAAAGAAATTTTACAATGAACAGGTTTTGTGAACGGTCTGGCATGAACTAAACATCTTTTGAAGCAACAATCGAGTTAAAAAAAATCCTTATGTATTACATTCCCATGACTTTCTGTACCCTCTGTCGCTTATTAGTGGGTATACAAATTTTCTTACTAAAACTTAATGTACTTCATTTTAGTCCAGATAAACCTTTCCGGAAATAGCAACATTCCGCATTTCGTTATAGATAGAAAGGGAACGGCGATAGTCAAATGTTTTAGAACTGCAGGCTATATGCTGGCCTTAAAATTCCATGCTCTTTCCAGACATCGCGAGAAATAACTGAATGTCGACGGGACTTTACAAGAATTACAAAGTATTGAACAATTTAAACAGTTAATAACGCATATCTCGGAAATGACTGATGCCACAAAAAGTTAGTTGAAATAAATTTTGTGTTTTACAGAGATCTACATCTTTTGTCTTCTATGATTTCGTCTTTCGCTTAGCGTTTACCAGTTACACAAGATGATACAACATTTATTCCGAATGAAGAGGTCTTCTAAGGCTATTCCCAGAAAATGTTAGATATATACTTTATTTGTCATGTAAATATCCTTAATATATGGTATTTTAATGAAAATTGTTACAGGCATTTTTTATAAAATCAAACATTTCGAAAACTGTACCATGTAAAGTGTAGTTTGAGATGGGGGATTTTCTTGAAAATCTTCCTGTCGGGTCTTTTGAAAGTACTGAACCCACATACCAAGTTTGGTATTATCCGACTTTTCCTTTTTGATTTATGCTGTTCACAGATACACAGACACACAGACACACACACACACATACACACACACACACAAACTCTGTGGCGGAAGTTCTCGTTGGCTCCCGTTTCTCCTGGATCTCCATTGTTTTCTAGATGTTCTTGCCGGCTGCCAGTCGGAGAGCTGAGGAAAGAATTCCTATCCGATCTAGTTGCAGAATAACTAGGATTTTGTAGGTGGAGGAAAAATAATAACTAATTTTCCCATAGCCTTCATTTATTGAATAATTCGTCTATTCAGGCGGTTAGTAATTTTCCCTTATGAAGGGCTTATTAAATCTTATAGCTTAAACCTTTCCGCTATCATTTTATGTCATTCTGTGGAACTAGCCAATTCGTCTTACGATCTTCCCACCCGCATACGCAGCATCCTCCACCTAATTGCACAATTTAATTACATCACTGATTCTAATGTCGGTTGCTACGGTAGTAGCACGCAAACTAACACCAAGAGAATATCCGAGAGAATCGTGTAAACTCGGGGCTGTCTATTTATCTGCTTTCCTATGGCGCCAGAATTCGCGCCTTTATTGATTACAACAATTCCCATTGGTTCTTGAGTAGCGTTACATGGCATGCTATGACAATAAAATGTGCCAAATTTCTCAAGTCACGCGTCCTGCTGACTTATCCGGTAAAACCCAATGTCTGTCTTCTCTTAAGTGCATGTTTCCTTTTCTATTTTACCAATTCCCTTGAGTTCCGCGAAATGGATCACTGTCTCTGTCTCCTTCTATTCTCTGCCCTCTCGTTCTATTTTCTGACGTTTTAGCCTGAATCCTCTGCATATTAGCACGCGTTTTAATGGACTTTCTCCTCTCGTTTGCTAGGTCGCCTGTTCTAATTACAGCTGTTACAAGTTGGATTCACAATTTAAATTATTAACATTGATACTTAATCCTCTTTCAATATTTTGTATGCTGTTATTTCATATGTTTATTTGTTATGGGTGTGTCCCCTTACAACAAACACACACATACACACACACGGACCTTTTTCTAAAAATGGACGTTTTTCTACCTTGGGTTCAAGGTACCTCAAAACATGCATTTCCGGTGAAATCTCAGCTTCGAATTTTTGCAATACCTTCTCTATCTACTACGTACGTGGTAGAGAAAGTAGTCCATACATAGCAATCCCCATATATCATTTTTCAAAGGGTATTAAATATAACTAGGGTTTTAACAAATTACATTTTATGAAACGCTGTTTAAGAATACTCCACGAATACGTGCAAAAACGTATATACCGTGCTGGAATTAAAGTGGAGTAGGGGTCACTTTCGGAAAGAAAGGATATGTTTTTAATCGATACCATTTAGTTACCTCCATCTGCTAGCTTTCATGTACATCAAAGTTAAAAGGTGTTTAGGTGTAGCAGAACTAATAGTATACATTATTCCATACTTCCAATGAACTCATAAATACCGTCTATAAAGTAACAAAATGTACCAGACCAAGAAACCCCTCCTAGGGCGATTTCATGTCGATGTTCATATTCAAGAACGAATTTATCACTATATTGTTGCCAAAATTATAAAACTTAATGAAGTTGTGTTAAATAAATTATTTTAAATGAGCTTACACGAGACGTGGTACAAGTCCTTTTTGTTCCGTCCTGCATTCACAGAAAATTAATTGGACGCATCTCAACACTCAACAGAACTAGCATGCTTATTGGTAGACTTAAATGAGCCAAGCAATACCTACATAAATTGCATTTTAAGTGCAATTTAATAGTGAAATTTATAAACGTATATGCATCCAAAATAACAGCCAAGGAATGGAACCTAGGTCACAAATACAGATTATTCACAGGACAGACCCACAGCACACATGGATTTCTTCTAGAGTGAAAAATAAATGCAGGCTTATGGGAGGGCTCTACTCAAAGAATTGTGAAAATAGTAAATATTAACATTTTTTGTTGGTTTTAAATTGTTCCTTGGTGTATTAGAAAGATGAGAACATTATTTACAGCTATTTTGCCATTCTAACACCTCATAATGCTATCATTTTAAAGGGGTTTGTTAATATCTGCATAGCTTAGTTTCAACTTCAGATATATTTTTCTTGGGTGCAACTCTTTTACATTTTGCTTCATGGAAAGAAAAAGTTTCAACTTCACACATATTAACTTTCAAGCAGTATTTTTTGTACTTGTTCTTAAAATCATTAGGATTATTTCCTATTAAAATTTAACTCAGCTAAGTTTAAAAACAGTTTGAATAAATGTGATTACCAGGCATTTAAAAGAAATAACAATAGTTTATTTAATATTTTAATTTCACTATTTCTTTGAATATTTTAAACCTGTGATATTATAACTATTTAGTAATAATATAATAATATACAGTAAAAAGCTTAATCAATATCTTTAAATTAAAGGGACTGAAAGATTTGAAAATAAGTTAATGAAATAAGGGTAAAAGAGACATTCATAACAAGTAAATGTTGACAAAATAATTATTTATATTAATTGGTATGATTAATTTTAATTATTTTTGTGATGATGGTAATAGCATTTTACACTTTATTAGAGGCAAAGGTTTTGTTATATTCGAATGCTTAATTAAATCTTTCAAAGGCAAACGGAAAAAATTTATAATTCATTTCGATAGGAGATGCAGAAGGAAAGTGTAATCATATAATATAATTGAATATTACGACATGATTGCAAGAAAACTACACTTCCAAATTAAGTAGTTCAAAGTTAGTATACCTAAGTATGCCCCCTTAACTTCAGATGACGATCACGAATGAAGGGTTGAGGCAGTATTTTTAACACTTAAATGATTTCAGTCAAATTATATAATATGTAAATTCAATAACAGTCCGCCTTGAAGCAATATGTGTATGTAATAATTTGTAAAATGTATGTAACAGTCATTGCATATGCTTATATTATTGTAAGCATGTTCAATAATGTTATGTGAATGCATTACGTAATTGCTAACAATGAGGTAACCTTGAGGCAATAATGAGTTTGAGAGTTTAATAACGTTACTAGTCATTATTGGAGTAACAATAATGTAATTTTAGTGACGGTTTATAAAATAGCCAATCAACAACCAGAAAAAGCTTTAGTTAAATGAAGGTATTCTATTGGAGTAGGATTAGCCAATCAGAAACAGAAAAGGAGAAACATTGCAAGTTTAGGAGGTTGAAATCAGTTCAGTTGCCTGCAAACAGTGTTCCTAACCAGACGCAAAAAGTGTCCTGGAGAGATTTAATACGTATTCGTGTGAGACGAAAAATAAGTTTACGTGTTAAAAAGTGTAATTAATTAATAAAAAGAATCTCACAGCTCTCTATATCAGTGAAGTGTTATTAAAATCATTCAAGAATTAATAAAAGGAGTGAAGTAAAATTATAATCTGTATAAGCCTACATTCTTGTCGCATCACAACCCTACTAAGAGAAACGTGTCTCTAACAATAATACTGACGCAGCCGAGGCAAACATAAATATATAATATTTAAAGAAACAGTCAAATTACAAAGTTAATATTTTTTTAAGCTTGGGGCGAAGGCTACCGGAAAGCGGGCACTATACGTGTGGTTGCAACGAATTTAAAGTTCGGCTCCCCAACAGTTGAAATATAATACAACTCCTTCAATACCATCTTCTTCAAACTGGCTTTCCATACGTAGCAGCAACAACATAAATACGTGGAGCATATAAAAGACAATACACCTTCTTCAGGGTGCACTCCGACAGATATACGTGGTGGGTAGTGAACCTCACACTCTTCTTCCTTCATAAACACAGCTTTGCCTTCTATAGCGCTTCTTAAAACACTTTACAGAGGATACGTTTCCTTGCTGAGTGGGAGAGCTGTTCAAGTGGCTACATTAATGTACACAAGCGTGTCTGGTGTTATAATGGTGCTTCACGGTTAATGTGTGCAATTTAAACAACACTGCTTGTAATGTTTAACCAAGGGCGGCGCCGCACTTTTTAGTTCATTCATTCACTGCATGTTGGGCTAACAGCTTCCTCCTACTTCGAGAGCCTCTGTTTTCTTTCGGCTTTGTTATCTCGAAAACTTCTCAGCAATGCTCACCTCAAGATTGTATCTGAGAAAGAATACACGAAATACTTTTGCTGATATATTCTCAAATGCTGTTGTAACGCAATCATTTTCTACCTCTCAGTTACATGCTTTTAACGCAGAGTACTATAACAACACTAGATAAACTAGAATTCTAATCTTTGTATAAGTACTCCGATATTTCCTTCCTGTTTTAGACACTCAGTTAATCAATGAATAATCAACACCCGCTCCCTTACTTAATCCCACGTGTAATCACCGTGGTAAATCATGCTCCCACCTCTCCCTTAACCAACTTTTACCTCACTCACGTTCTACTTTCCCAATTGCTTACCTGTAGTAAGTAGAGAAATTACTGTATCCCAACCAAAAATTCGATACCGAGATTTCAACGGAAATACACGTTTTGAAACTTCCTGAATAAAACAAAATGATTTAAAAGCAAAAGTCCACCAGCCCGCACACGTGTGTATGTGACTGTTAACAGCTTAACTCAAATACGAAAAGTAGGTTAAATACCAAACCGGAAGTTTTTTTTTAGAAATTCTAGATTTCCTCAAAAATGGCTCTTAACAGTTTTGTTTAAAATATATGTTAAAGATATTTGCATGACAAATAAACGCACAAAGCACAAATTCAAAATCTTAATATAATTAAACCATATGATAAATAATCATACCCAAGGTAGCCATGTATAAAAAATGTAAATCTCTTTATAAAAACAATTTATTTAAAATATATTTTTTTTGACATAAGCCATTTTCAAGATATCCGTTATTAGTGATTCGAATTGTTCAATACTTAGTCATTATTTTAAAGTGCTGTCAACGTTCAGTTGTTTCTGGCAATTGCATGGACACAATATGAAATTTTGAGGCCAGCATTTAGCGTCCAGTTCTTAAACATTTGACTATCGGCATCCCTTTTGTATCTATAACGAAATGTGTATTGTAGCTATTTATGCAAAGGTTTATCTCGATTAAAATGAAGTAGATAGAAAAACAAACTTTCGTAAGAATAATTTGTATAACCACTAATAAAAGATAGAAGGTAGAGAAAAGCATGTGAATGTAACACATCAGATATTTTACTTTCTCTGCCACGTACTTAGTAGCTAGAGAAAATATTGTATTCCACTCAAAAAGTCGATATTGAGATTTCACCGGAAATGTGTATGTGCGTGCGCATGTCTCTTGAGGGGGGGGGTAAGAATGTAATCTTATAGACTATCACTAATCTTACTACATGATAGGAAATAGGATCTCTAGGTGTCAATGGGCAGATGAAACTTGATTATTCCAAAATCAGAACGCGCCGTAAGGCTCAAACTGCAATGAGAATAACTTGATTCAATAAAGCAAAACGTGCTGCCGTATCTTGTTTGCAAATGGTATTTGAATTCAGTGGAAAAGCACTGTACTGCATCACATTCCTTAAATACGAGCAGTAGTGTAGCATGGGAATAAACAATTGGGTAGATTTATTATTGTTTTAATGTAATCACTATTGATTTGTCGGGATATGACCAAGCGGTTAAGGCGACTATATAAGTATAATAATAATAATAATAATAATAATAATAATAATAATAATAATAATAATAATAATAATAATAATAATAATAATAATAATTCGGTATATTTCTTCCAGTATTAAGTACTACTACTACTACTACTACTACTACTACTACTACTACTACTACTACTACTACTACTACTACTACTACTACTACTACTACTGCCACTGCTACTAGAAGTCTTTATTTCAGTGAAAACAACCGACCGTACCGATTGTGATTCAGTGATAGCTTTTGCGCCCGACCGTCAAAATGAATGTGCAGATGATTGCATACCTATTAGGCTCAACTTCTTTGTTCCCTTGTTTCTCTGATTTTTTTGACCGAGAGCTCACGGTCGACTCGGATCCCGCGGTTAACCGTGGCGTCTCGTTAACCGTAGCTATTCGGAGCTATCGCGGTACTCTGGACTGTATATAGGTGAATGAAGGAACCGCTACGGTAAGGTATCTCTTTACTCACATAGTAGCAAATCCGTAGTCTTATTTAGCTAGTCTCCATTACTATTGTTCTTTTTGGACTTGCCAATTTATGTATTTCGTTATTACTTTATCTACAGCCTACCTACGATAGATAGAGAAAGTATTGTATTCCATCCAAGAATTCGATATCGAAGTTTTACGAAATACATATTTTGAGATCCCTTGAACCCAAAGAATAATTTAGAGAAAGAGTTCCGAGTGTGTGTGCATGTACAGCATAACTTAAAAAACAAAAGTAGAATAAATGCCAACACTTATATTTAAGACCAACATCTTCCACGGATGTGGTACCAAGGCTTTCATAAAATCCCTCCCAAACAATGGTTTACATGGAACAACATTCATTATTTTTCATTTTCTCAAAAACTGTGATTTTGATTCAAATACCATATATTTGAAATACTGACACGACAAATAAAAGTATATCTTGAGTTTTCTAAGCATAGTGTGTGAACTCCACCTTACTGTTAGTGGATTTTATGTAACTTGAAAACTAAAAGGGAGAGGCAAAAAGCTTGATTACAGAAAAAATGCATATCTACAAAAGAATACACAATTTGTTCTAAATACATTTCTATTTTCACAACATCAACAGTTCCTTTTAAATATTTCATGCTGTATGCTTGCATTTTGTTAAGTGCAAGTAAATGTGGTGAAGAACGTTTAAAGTTTTGCGATGTTCTTTTTTTCTTTCTGTCTTTCTTTCTTTCTTCTCACACAAGCTTGATGACATAAACAACTTAAATCAGTTGAGTGCCTGTTCTACATTTTGCATCTAGGAGGTACTAGTTGAAATTGTACGGGTAATAGTTTTGGTAGTAGTGACAGTATTAATAATGATAGCAGCAATATATTACTATTTTTATTACCATTAATGCTCATGATTAGAACTATCATCTTTGTATACGAGGGACATTATTTATATTTTGAGCCTAACAATTAAAGCAAAGTAATTTCTGATTGAAAACTGCTTTATTGTTTTTCAAAATATTCTCCTTAATGATCAGTACACTTTTGCATCCGTTTGAACCATTTGTCAAAGTATTTGTTCCAATCTTCTTGAGATACCTCCAAAACATGGTTTTTGAAGGCAACAACGGCTTCTTCTGCCAACGAAAATCGCTGTCCACGCAATTTATTCTTGATGTTCGGGAACAAAAAGAAGTCATTGGGTTCCAAATCAGGACTGTATGGCGGATGACCCATCAATTCGATTTTTTGAGCCTTCAAATACTCTGCTGTTAGACGAGATGTTGTCTTGATGACAACGATCCTACGGTTCTTGTTGGTTTTCCTTACTTCACCGAAGACTTCCGGCAAACAAATGGTTATGTACCATTCGGCATTGGCCGTTTTACGTTCCTCTAAAGGCACCGTTGCCACATGGCCAGTTTTGCTGAAAAAGCAGGCGACCATTTGCTTCGAAGTGCTTCGAGTGCGAGCAACTTTTGTTGGATTTGCTTCATCTTGAAACACACATACAGTTGACTGCTGTTTACGTTCCGGCTCATACGCATAGATCCATGATTCGTCACCTGTTACAATCTTATATACGCCTTTTGAGGCACCGCCATTGTATTTCTTGAGTATTTTTGTGCACCAATCGACACGAGCATCTTTTTGAGATTGCGTCAAATCCAACGAGAGCAAACCTTTTTCACGGCTAAATAATTAGGCAATATTTTATATATGCTGGTGGAACTAATGCCTAGGGTTGTCTCAATCTTACAATATGTCGCATGATGATCTTCGTTTATTAGTTTTTGCACAGCATCAATGTTTTCTGGCACAACAACTGATTTTGGACGACCTTCATGAACTTCATCATTGAGCGAACGGCGGCTACGATTAAATTCGTTATACCAGCGTTTCACAGTGGCAAAGGATGGAGCTTCGTCGCCAAATGTGGAAGTTAGTTGATGATGCGCTCTTGTCTTGATAATCCACGTCGAAAGTCGTAATAAATCATTGCAGGAACATTTTCACGAGTTAATTCTATGTTTTTGTTGACACACAATTTTCAAGTTAGTGTAAACGAAACAAATGACGCTCTATTGACAAAATGTTTGAAGTAGATCATGGTCAAAAATCTGATGTGTTACACTCACATGACTTTCTCTACTCTTGTACAAACTATTTTTACAAACGCTTATTCTCCATCTACTTCATGTTAATCGAGATAAACGTTTGCAGACTCTATCTTATTGCTAATTTTCTTGTAGATGTAAGGGAATATATATTTACAAGGGCAATATAGAAATATAGAAGCCTTTAAGCACATACATATCTCCTAAGAGTTGGTTGCTAGGTGCAGCGCCATTCCCTTTGCCGCAGATTAATATTCTTTGCATATCCAAGACAAAAAGATGAATAACGAATTCCCATTTGAGAAAATAAGTATTGAAAAATTTAAGGGAATAACAAGCAATATCTCGAAAATGGTTCACACAACAAAACAAATGTATATGACATAAATTGTGTATTTTAACGCGATCTACTTTTTTTGTGTAGTAAAATTTTGTCCATCTCTTATGTACCAGTTATGCAAAAGTCATTCACAATGAAGAATACTTTTGGAGACATTCCCAGAAAATTCAAGATATACATTTCATTTGTCATAAAAATATCTTAAACATATGATATTTTAATCAAAATCGTTAGAGTCGTTTTTGAGAAAAGTAAAATTTTCGAGAAATCTTCCATATAAAGGGTAATTTGGGGTGGGGGAATTTTCTTGAAAATCTTCGTGTCGCATCCTTGGAAGATACTGAACCTAAATATCAAGTTTGGTGTTTATCCGACTGTTCGTTTCTGAGTTATGCTGTTCACAGACAGACACACACACGGACATGTTACCAAAAATGTTTTTTTTTTGTATTCAGGGGATCTCAAAACATGTATTTCCGGTGAAATCTCGGTATCGAATTTTTGGGTGGAATACAATACTTCCCCTACTTACTATACGTAGTAGAGAAAGTAAAAATTCAAACTTTCCATTGGAAACGTCAGATGTCGCCTACAACATTCAGGGTTGCCAAGGCTCAAAATATAAATAGTGCCCCTCGTATGCAAAACACACAAAAACAATTATGCCCCTTGCTTCTGCGCTAGCTTACATAGAGTGCGCACCATAAAACGTGTTTGGAGAAATACATAAGAGTTTCGTTTCAGCATCGAAAATCAATCCGATTTATATCAGTGCTAGAACCGATCCGCCACTACGCTTCTCAGTACCGATGCGTCCCCAGACCTAATTGAGCCTGCACGCCTAAAATCGGCTATACGAGTACTGACAAACGACAACACAGCTGCATCCCCACTCCCCAACTTACCTGCATTTGTAAACAAAGCTGTTGGTCTTTTGTCTCTCGCCTTGGAAAGTTTTTTTTATTGCAATAGTGATTTTGTATGAACATAAATGTAGTTTAATTATAAGAATGATACTTTGGGGAGTCCGTTTTATTTATAATTAACATAAAGGACCTACCCACTGTACTACATTCCACAAAAAGAAGTGTTAATTTTTGTTCTGCAAAATAAATCCTTCCATATTAATTATTATTACAGTTAATATTACGCAAGTAAAGTCTGTGTCTCAGCTTTTTCTATCGCCTTTTCTTTGTTTGTTTCTGTTTGTACACATAAACAAATAGTAATAAATATATCAGATTTTGTTCTATTATGCTAATGGATTTCATTTTTAAGGTTATTCTAAAGTCACGTATAACAAATAACGTATTCTTTCTTTGGTTTTAGCAAGCAATGCGTAGCATTACCAACACTCAGTAGTAATGAAAACTATAATCAAGTATATACTGTATAATTCAATTATTTAAATTCTTGCAAATACAAACTGTATTACTTGGAACATTATGGATTATTTCATATAATTACATTGTTTAATAACGAATGCTTTTAGTTTAAAGCTATAAAAATAAATAATTACAATGTAGAACGTCGGATTATCCAGATAATAGATTATGTACGAGCGATAAATTGCGTATATAATAACCAACGATTTGGGCATATAATAATGTTATAATTAAATCAATCACTGCTGTTTATAAAAGAATGCAACTGTTTTATACTTCATCACTTCCAAATTTTGCCACCTCCAGTTTTACTGTACATGTCTGCTCTTGAATGTAGTACTGAATTACTGCCCAGTTCTGCTGAACTACGACTCGCGGGCAGTTGTATTACAACTGGGACGCACCAGAGAGCAGCAGCATTACGGTTGCTTGCAAGCGACAGGGGCGTAACCGACCAGCTGTCTCTGCTCGGCTTCACGCGCTTGGCTGCCGTAGGTGACAACCGAAGGTAGCCCGATGAGTCACGGTCGGTCATTTTCATGAGAATGCAGACCTCTAACAACTACTACTACTACCACACCACCACCACTCTACATAGATAAACAAATAAATTGTCAATACATAATAGTGCGAACATGCCAAATTATGTACTTGTTTGTTGAACGGAGTCGAAAGTCTGAATGTTCTCCCAATGCATGATAGGGCAAGGAAGACCAAGTACTACCCCACAACGCGTGTATTTACTGTCTTCAGACAGGGAATAGCGCAGTATTAGGGGTGGCACTTGCTCAACATACCGATTCCAACCCGGTCACTCGGTTTTTAAGATCAGGAAGCCCTGCTTCTAAACTGATGTGTTCTAAATGAACTGACGAAGTAACTCCTCAATTGATCTCCAAGCTCTTTTCGCGGCTCAGTAACCCGTTCCAGAGCTCTCAGCATGAGAAAAACAATATGTCGCGAATGTGCCCGGATTTCACCCTCCGCAGACTGCATGAAATGAAATGACGATGCACTTCTCTAGTATGGTGTCTCATCAGTTCATCTAACTATAAACTAACAACCCATCATCTACAGAGTTTTCATAACGATGCTCTGTAATAACGAATGCTTTCACAATTTTCATCACGAAAATACTCCAAATTTCCTGGAATAAATAAAAATGTTAGTTTTGGGTAACGATCTAATCCGTCTTCTTGTAGCTGCATAGTGTAGTTACTGATGTAATTCCATATATGCATTTCACCACATAAATCCTTATGACATTTATATAAAACGCTTATATGGCACAGCATTTGGAAAGTCACATTCGGATTCTACCCCCGAATATCCATTAGATTTGGCGTATAACACACACAGATGCGAAATAAATTTAGCATACTACGAGGGGCGTCCAATAAGTAAGTTTCCCTATTTTATAAAAATCTTTACACACATTTGACCATATTGAATTAATTTTATTTATATTTTACAATCCTTCTGTTACTTTTCTACATAGTCAACATGTTTTTCCAAGTATTTTTGGGGACGTGACACAAGATTTTCCAAGACAGTGTTGTACCAGGTCGGGTCCTGTGCTCGCAACCAGCTGTTCACTGATTTGACTTCATCATCGGTGTTAAAAGTGCTTACCTTTGAGTTGGAGGAACATGTGAATATCACTTGGGGCAAGCTCCGGTGAATACGGAGGATACGAGAAAACTTCCACGTTGAATCTTGACCCAGGAGGAGCTGAGAAGATTCAACTGGGAAGTTTTCTCGCATCCTCCATATTCACCAGATCTTTTCCCAAGTGATTTTCACATGTTCCTCTGACTCAAAGGTCATCATGGAGGTAAGCACTTTAACACCGTGACGAAGATCAATCAGAAGTGAACAGCTGGTTGCGAGCACAGGACCCTTGGAAAAACTTGTGTCATGTCCCCAAAAATGCTTGGAAAAACATGTTGACTATGTAGAAAAGTAACCGAAGGATTGTACAATATAAATAAAATTAATTCAACATGATCATTGAGTGTAATGTTTTTTATAAAATAGGGAAACTTACTTATTGGACGAACCTCGTATATTGTAAGAGCGAGGAAGATTTATGCTACTCAGTCCTTGACGACTTGTGCTTCCTACCATTGCTGCTCTGAAGTCTAAAACCTGAGTTAATTGCCACGGAGCTGTACATGGTTAACCTTTTCGCTGCTACATACCTCGTGCAAGCAGCAAGCACATGGAGCTTCCTTGGCCGTTCCAAATTTTTCATTCCACACGGAATATTTTCCGCTCGATTTGGGAACACGAGCTTATAGATATTGTTTGCATCGTCTGCAGTCTGCTAGCTCTGTTGAATGATAACGTGGCTCTTATTGGCTTTCTGCGAATGTTGGGTGGGACAATAGTTGCACGTTTTATTTCTTCCATCCTATATGCACACAAAATAACAGGAGATATGCTAACGTTCAATATAAAAAATTCCCTTTCTCGTTTATAAAGAATACATGAAGAACTCATGTGATATACAACAAATAGATTAACACCACGAATAAAAGCTTTTAGTCATTATATCGAATGACTCATTTCATATAATATTAACTCCAGCTCTGTTTCTAAGTTAAGTATCATTTGGAATATACTTTTACGTGCCAGAAGTAGCACAGACCACATATACCGCTAGAGATAAGAGATTAGTGTTCCACTATAAACCGCAATATGAGCTTACAGCAGGCGAAAATAATATCAGGACTGGTTTAGCCAGTTGGCGAGGGCGTCGGTTCGAAACCAGCTGCCATAGAGGAAGGCAACCTTTTTGGGTGAGACAACTTGACTTAGGGTTTTAACCGGATAACGGATAGTCAATTCCTGGACCTAAGAAGTAAGGAAAACTCTCTCCTCAGGTATATGACCTCACTGCCCTTTGAGGATATGATATTTATTCTGATCAATATCTTGTAATGCTTAAAATCTTAACACGGCGAAAGGAACGGGAAGAACAAGAATACACGCGAAGAAATATTCCAAGTCTACTACAAGAATGGAACATAGAGAATTAGATGAAAAAGAACGACTTGAAAGCATATTTAAAGGAAATACCAACTAGAGAGAACATAAATAACAAAATGGACAATATTAATAAAATAGCACTCAAAGTTCTAGAGGAGAACAGATAAAATTAGTAGTAAAAGAATAGGGAGACAAGAGAAAAAGATAGGGGAGAAAAATCCAAAACATTCCATACTCATCTACTAACAAAAACCGTTCAGTGCTATGAAAAATATGAAGCAAGAATGTATAAAACTAAGCCAATTTCACGACTATTATACCAAAAGTGAAACATAAAAGGATGAAACTCGTGGCAGACAATTATTGGTACATATGTAAATCTTCTTATCAACAAAGTCGAACAAAACACAGCTTATTTAAATATAAAAGAACAAATTTGGAAGAATCATTACCAACAACTGAGGTGGAAAATAATAGAAACACAAACAACTGTATGAAACTGATAAATGCTTCAGCAGAGTTGCGGATTCACTTATGTTAAAACAACTTGAATGGGCATAGGATCAATAAATATAGGGAAGATTCCGGAATAGATAAGATTAACAAATAACTCAAACTAGAATTCCTTGTGTTCTTGAATAACCAGAAACAGAAAGATGAAATTCCTGACTTCAGGAATGTATCACTAGTAAAATGTACGTATAAGAGTAGGGAAAGAAGCAAATCTAAAAACTATGGAGAAATCAACCTTTATTTAGAGCATATACAGTTTACATTAAATACGTAAAACCTTTGTTTTAAAGTTATTTCGAAATGATTTGAAAAAGGTACATCAGGCGTTGAGGAAGGTTTACAATTAAAATACAGGATGATTTATGAAGAACTGACCCATTTCTTTCTTTAATTCCGCACGTCCACATTGGACGATCTGAAGCACAACATTACACAGGAGATTCAAGATATTGACAACAGAGTCCTCCAACGAGTGGCCAGTAACATGGAACGACGTGTTGAGTAGCGCCTTACGCAGGATGGAGGACATCTTCAACATTTGCTATAGAGGTAAATAATCTCCCAAAATTCCTCTGCATTTCAGGTATATAAGTTGTCGCTAGCATAACTCGTTTTGAAACAATTAAAGAAATAAATGTGTCAGTTCTTCATAAATCACTGTGTATCATAGGGAAGAGAATATAATCTGGATACACACTCCTTCACTCATTTGAAAATGCTTTTGGTAGTTTTAAGAACCAAACTATGGGAAATAATGTAAATAAAAGGCCGCCTAGGGCAGCTCATTCAAGCATATAAAGTTTTACACAAAATAAATATATACCTACTTTGTTGTAAAACAACAGAATTGTTGTTAAAGAACTCCAGTTAGGCCACGGGCGCCCATTGTTTGACATTTATACATGGACAACATTTAATTACAATCGAAAATCTTGCGAAACGTTACTTTATGAATAAACTAATATAGACACGGCAATTTTTTCAGAGAATAATCCAAAATTAGAAAACGAATTCCAGTGTTATCAACTTAATTAACCACATAAAAGGTATACTTAACTTCATAATATTGGATAATGAGACAAAAATAATTATTTTAAAGATGAACGTTCAGTTGGATTTGAAATAATGAAAGAAAATCAAAAGTTTTGACCAGACAACGAACGGACTTTAAATATTTAGTGCATAATATTATCTACGTATGAAAGCTTTAAACATAAAACTAAGGAAAATAGTTTTCAATTCGTGTGCAGAATAATAAAGTGCACATTAGAATTACAAAATGCTCGCTGTTCCTACTTTGTTATACGGCTGCGAGTTCTGGGTACTAGCAGTGACACATAAATAATATGCTGAAATTTTCCTCCGAAAGTAGAGGTCTACACAGAGCGGATAAAACTGGTTTATTTCGAAATAATTTTAAACCTCACTTATTCGAATAAACTGTAAGTTACCGAAAGTTACAAGCCTCAAGGAAGAAAAAAACAGGGAACACACAGAAAGCCAGACACGTATAAAGCTGGAACAGGCAATACTTTATTCCAAGTACGGATTTAAAAATGCAAGACAATCAACAAATCCAGGAATCAAACGCAAGGCATTTTCTTCAATATCTTCTTTGTTATTTCTTGTGTGTAGATTCTAAGTTTTTATTTAAAATGTTGAAAGCAATTAAGTATTATATATTTCTAAAAATTGTGGCTTTGGCTTGCCGGTAGTTTGTATGCAATCTCTGATATATAAATTAAGTCAAATTCCATTGAGCCATTGAAATTATATGCTTTAATTGCGAAAATTCACATATGTGCTAGATAACAGTGATGACGCCATAGCTTCCAAGTAGTTCTTTAGTAGAAACTACAGAAAAGTGTAGTTTCAAATCTTTAAACTCACTAACTGAGGAAAAGGATACTGGTTGTAATACAACAAACTTATAATTGATGTGCAGGGATAAATGTTTCAAGGTTACTTCAATAAACTCGTGCGACACTCAATAATGCGTCTGAGGAATGTCACTTCTTCAAGTCTTTCAAATAAGGAAACATGCTAGAAGTAAACATGTTTTAAAATGCAAATGTTATTAATTGTAGCAATATTATGTTTAAGGCCGAATGGAAAAATCCAAGAAAAGTATTTGAATTGAAATACAGCGTTTTACTTTCGTGTTTCATTAATACCAAATTAACCGTTTCATATAAGGTTTGTAGCGTAAGACTGAATTCCAGAAAGCTCATTATGTTTTCCTGTATAGCGAGATATTTGTCTTTAAGCGAAAACGAAATTAACTAAATAGCCAATAAACTATTCTCTGATTTCGTGACAGAAAAAGATCTATTGAAATCATTATGTACCATTTTATTATCATCGGTTTGCCTTTGAAATATTTTACAACGTAAGAAAAAAAGTCATGTGTTGCACTCAGCTTATTCTCCATATGCTTCATGTTAATCTAGATATCGAGATGTTAATCTTATTGATAATTTTCTTGTAAGTGCAAGGAGAATGTGACAGGCTTTAAGCGATAGTCAAATCTTTTAACAGCTGGTTACTATGTGCAGCATTCCATTCTCTTTGCATGTCCAGGACATAAAAAACGAATAACGAATTCCCATTTGAGATAAAAAGTATTGCAAAAATTCAAACAAATAACAAGAAATATCTCGAAAATGGGTCACTCCACAAAAAAGAAAGAAAAAACATGTATACGACATAAATTGTGTGTTTTAACGAGCTCATTTTAGTGTTTTAAAATTTTGTCTATCTCTCACGGTTTACCAGTTGTGCAAAAACTACAGAAAAAAGAGGACTTTTGGGGATATTCCCAGAAAATTCAGATTATATATTTTATTTTTCATGAAAATATCTTAAGTATATTAGATTTGAATCAAGATCCTTAGAGATATTTAGGGAAAATCAGAATTTTCGAAAAATCTTCCATGTAAATGATAATCTGGATTGGGGGATTTTCTTGAAAATCTTCTTGTCGCGTCTTTGAAAGATAGTAAACCTAAATACCAAGTTTGGTATTTATCCAACTTTTGGTTTTTAGTTGTGCTGTTCACAGATACACATCCACACAGACACACACACACACACACGGACCATTTTCTTAAAATGCTTTTTTTTTATTCAGGGTGCCTCAAAACATGTATTTCCGGTAAAATCTCGATATCAAATATTTCAGTGGAATGCAACATTTCCACTACTTACTATACGTAGCAGAGAAAGTAAAAACAACATATGACCCAAAAGTATTACAAGAGCGGATTACTGTACATCTTAATTCAAGTATTTTCCAAGACTTAGGAAGTTTTTGCTAACTTTGCTATTGCATGAAGATACAGAAACAATAAAGAATGTTTTCAGCCTGTAAAATAATTCGGCTTTAATTTTCACTTTCTCAACTACTTAGAGGAAGTATTACATTCAAACCAAAAATTCGATATCAGAATTTCACTGGAAATAGGGGTTTGCATGTCCCCTGACTCCCAAAAAAAAGCATTTTACCAAAAGACGTGTGTATGTGTCTGTGAACAGCATAATTCAAAGACGAAAATTTGGTTAAATACCAAATGAAGATTTTTAAGTAAATCCCATGACCACAAACTACGATCTACATGAATTGATTTTGGTTACTTTCTATTTTTTCAAAGAAGACTAATGATTTATACATATGTTCAAGATAATTGTATAATGGATAAAATTTTCTATGAATAACCTGTGAAATTCTCTTCATTCTGAATGACTTGTATAACTAGCAAACCATAAGAGATAGACAGTCTTACTACAAATAAAATGTAGATCTCGTTAAACGACACAATTTATACCACATAAAATTGTTTGCGACGTTAACCATTTCCGAGATACTCTTTGATATTGATTTAAATTTTCAAATACTTGTACCATTCTCAATGATTACAAAGAGTACGGAATTTCAGAGCCATCATACAACGATCCGCTTTTTAAAAACCTGATGTGTTACACTCACATGACCTTCTCTACTCCTGTACAAACTATTTTTACAAACGCTTATTTTCCATATGCTTCATGTTAATCGAGATATCGAGATGTTAATCTTATTGCTAATTTTCTTGTAGATGCAAGAGGAATTGGCAACCTTTAAGCGATAGTCAAATATTTTAAGAGCTGGTTGCTATGTGCAGTATTCCATTCTCTTTGCATCACCAAGACAAAAAAAAAATGAATAACGAATTTGAGAAAAAGTATAAGTATTGGAAAATTTAAGGGAATAACAAGCAATATCTCGAAAATGGTTCACTCGAAAAAAAAATGTATATGACATAAATTATGTATTTTAACACGATCTACAGTTTTTGTGCAGTAAAATTTTGTCTATCTCTTATGGTTTACCAGTTACGCAAAAGTCGTTCACAATGAAGAATACTTTTGGAGACATTCCCAGAAGATTCGAGATATAAATTTCATTTGTCATGAAAATATCTTAAACATATGATATTTTAATCAAAATATTTAGAGCCATTTTTGAGAAAATTAAAATTTTCGAAAAATGTTCCATGCAAAGGGTAATCTGGGGTGGGGGGATTTTCTTAAAAACCTTCGTGTCGCATCTGTGGAAGATACTGAACCTAAATATCAAGTTTGGTGTTTATCCCACTGTTCCTTTCTGAGTTATGCTGTTCACAGACACACAGACACACACACACGGACATGTTTCCAAAATGCTTTTTTTTTGATTCAGGGGATCTCAAAACGTATTTCCGGTGAAATCTCGGTATCGAATTTTTGGATGGAATACAATACTTCCCCTACTTAGTAGAGGAAGCAAAAATGTAACATACTTTATTCTTTTATACCTACAATAAAATGTACAAATGCGTAATGAAAGCTTATATCGATTAACAAAAAGTAGATAGAAGAATAAGGGTTTTAAAGTTATTCTAGTTTATAAAAGAGTGAGCAGAGAAATTTATGTGAGTGCAACACATACGATTTTTTTAGTTAGAATTCGAAAATAAGACCAATAAACTTAGGAGATTTTAAACCTTAAAGGAACCGACCATTTTGTCTTATAGGTATTATTATTATTATTATTATTATTATTATTATTATTATTATTATTATTATTCCCAGGCTTGAGAAACTAAAGTTTGCTGACGTTATACTAACGAGTTGGAGTGGATCTTATAATGAATAAAAGCATAAAAAATATAAATTTTTGAAACCAATTAGGTACTATCTAATAAATAAACAGGCGTGGCCACAACCCTTAAGAAAGCATCATTCTTGCAATATGTGTTTGCCATTCTTTTCGATAAGTAGTTTTAAGACAAAAGCATACTACTTTGTCATGGAAAAAGATGAAAATCTCAATGTTATTGCATATTACCAAATTCTAAAAGATATATATTGCTTCTAATCTCACGCATTTTGGTGAGAAAATGCCCATATTTAAACTACTTTCTATTATCCTCATATTCATAAATGGTACAAACGAAAAACAGAAAAACAAAACAAACAAAAAGAGTTACCCTTAACATATTGATGTGCAAATGACTAGTTTCCAAAGAGTAAGCAAATGCTGCCAGTATGAATCATCATTGACGCGACCAAGCTATTATACAGGGTGGACCATTTAAGTTGAGACTTATCCAGACTCTTGAGATATCTTCAAAACTAAGCGTTGCAGAAAGAAATGTCTTAAATAAAAGTTGATTGATATTATGGGTGAAAGTAAATGTCATTAGTCGTGTTGTATTTGGAGGAGGTTGTGATGGTCATTTTAGGGTCAATTTAATTTTTACTTTCCCTACTACGTACGTATAGTAAGTGGGGGAAGTATTGTATTCCACCCAAAAATTCGATGCCGAGATTTCATGCCCTGAATCCAAAAAAAGCATTTTCGGAAACATATCCGGGTGTGTGTGTGTGTGTGTGTGTGTGTGTGTGTGTGTGTGTGTGTGTGTGTGTGTGTGAACAGCATAACTCAGAAACGAACAGTCCGATAAACACCAAACTTTGTATTTAGCTTCAGGATCTTCCAGAGATGCGACACGAAGGTTTTCAAGAAAATCCCCCCATCTCAGATTACCCTTTACATGGAACATTTTTCGAAAATTTTAATTTTCTCAAAAATGACTCTAACGATTTTGATTAAAATATTATATGTTTAAGATATTTTCATGACAAATGAAATGTATATCTCGAATTTTCTGGGAATGTCTCCAAAAGTATTCTTCATTGTGAACGACTTTTGCATAACTGGTAAACCATAAGAGATAGACAAAAGTTTACTACACAAACAATGTAGATCGTGTTAAAATACACAGTTTGTCATTTACATTTTTTTGTCGAGTAAACCATTTTCGAGATATTGCCTGTTATTCCCTTAAATTTTCCAATACTTATACTTTTTCTCAAATTCGTTATTGATTTTTTTATCCTGGTAATGCAAAGAGAATGGAATACTCCACATAGCAACCAGCTCTTAAAATATTTGACTATCGCTTAAAGCCTAGCAATTCCCCTTGCACCTACAAGAAATTTAGCAATAAGATTAACATCTCGAATAAGCGTTTGTAAAAATAGTTTGTACAAGAGTAGAGAAAGTCATGTGAGTGTAACACATCAGATTTTTTAAAATGGGAACCTACTTTTTGATTTTGTTTCCTAGTCGTCATAAAAAACTAAACAATATTTGTATAAAGCACTTTGCAATTGTCCTTGCACCAACGTAAATATCAACTCAAATTCTGAATGGCTGTGTACGAAGGGCGCAATGAATGGTTGGACCATCCATGGATGGTCATTTGAGGGTCAAGTTACGTTTCGTAATTCCAAACCAACATTTTTATTTTATTTTTATACTTAACCTCGCTTTAACTACTGGGTGATACCGAGAAGCTTTTTCCTTGTGTTACACATGAGTTAATGAATGTCAAGGATGTATTTGAGTAGTCAGACGGAAGGGCCTACAGTAACTGGAGCACAGCACCTCACGTAGGCCATAGCGGGCCCTTTGTGCTTCCAGCGTAACCCTTGGGTTGGAAGAGGGATATGAATGGCGATGTGCGCTAACAAGGACGGGGTCCCTCACGATTCCAAGGTGGCACCAATGCTGACGCTGGCTAGTTCTACCTTAGCCATCCGCAACCTGGGTTTTCCGGGAATAGACGAGACACACCAGGAAGGAAGGGGGCCCCAGAGTGCCGCCAGAGCGAGGGAAAAATTTTTCCTTAATGCACATTCCACAGTCCTGCAGCAACACACCAACCGCCGTTGCCTGGCCCTACAACTCTGAAACAAATGGGAGGGGCGGCAACAGATGAAAAAAAATGATGGGAACAGCAAACTGGGTAACTACCCCAGCATTCCCCTACCGACCTAGGGAAACAAAAAAAAAGGCCATACTGGTCCAACGGGAATGCGAGTCTCACACTTTACCGCGGAGCCATCTCGCTCGGTAGATATGTATTTAATTACTTAGAGCCTTCCTGAACCGCCTGATTGGTAGGTAACCTTGGGTGCGTAGTTACTCTTCCACTCAATTGGAACTCAATTCTCCGTTTCGATCGAAAGTTACTCTATGAATTTGACATGAGTGGACAGTGTACAGAAATTAAAATAATGAAATCGTAATATATTACATAATTTATTACTAAGTTGATAAGTTTAAATACTGAGGTTAACTGGTCACTTTGATAATGATTGTAATAAAGACATTAAAAAGGGAACATCTGCAGGTAATAGGTATTTCTTTTCTTGACTAAAACTATGAAAACCCGATATCTGTCGAAGCAAACTAAACTACGGACTTATAACGTAATAATTAAACATGTTGTGACGTATGGATGTGAAACTGGATGATGACAGAAGGTATAAATTGGAAAGATGGGAAAGGAAAATCTTGAGGAAAATTTATGGAAACGTAATAATTAAACATGTTGTGACGTATGGATGTGAAACTGGATGATGACAGAAGGTATAAATTGGAAAGATGGGAAAGGAAAATCTTGAGGAAAATTTATGGACCAATAATGGATGGAGAATACGCACAAATATGAAGCTAAATCTGCTATATAAAAAACATAATATAGTAATACTTGTTAAAGCCAGAAGAATTGAATGGGTTGGGCATGTGATTAGGAGCATGGGGGTAGATCTGTTAAAAAGTTCTTTGAAGGCAAAACTGAAGGGAGAAGTGATAGGAGAAGACCTGGGTGGATTGTGGATTGTGTGGAGAAGGATTTGCATAGCATGGAGATTAGAAGATGGAAGAGAAAGGCAGAGATTAGAGAAGAATGGGCTACCATCATTAATAAGGCGCTAGCTAGACTATAAGAGCTGAAGAAGAAGAAGAAGAAGAAGAAGAAGAAGAAGAAGAAGAAGAAGAAGAAGAAGAAGTCAGTGTACTCCAGGTAGATATGATGTGTTTGTCATGTGTAACACCAGATATTTTTGAACTCTGAAGTCGCAATTTAAATAAATGTTAGTAGCAAATATCTTAGAACATAATAAAAGTCTTTAGCTACTGTCAGTCTTAGTTGCAACGATAGGTTTTTGCAATAGCGAAAGCATAAACAAATACATTCCAATTCTGTAGTTCTTCTTCTTCTCCTTATTTAACGACGTCCTGAGATCACTTTGATCTCTTTAACGTCTTATACCAACAATATTAAATGATTCTTTACATTAAATTCTTATTATATTTTGTATGTTTTTCAATTTCAATCCATTTGATATTTCCATTAATTACTTCAATTATTTTTTATTTTAATAATACTATATTTTTTCTTCTTTTTCTTCTTTTTTCTCACTTAAGATTTTTTGATTTGCTAGTAAATCTTATTTAATGCTTATGGACGGATATTTTATTTACTTTATTCAAGTCCTCTTTTGTTTTGTTTCAAGTAAATTCATATTTCTTTTATCAAATTTCCACTTTAAATCTTTCTTTTACCTTCAAAAATAATAAAGATAATAATAATATTGCTTTTTTATATTAACACATTATTTTCATTTTTATTTTAGCTCGTACTGATAACAGCTTCAATATTTATTTTTTAATCCTATTACCTTTATCACTTTCCTTCAATTACTATCTTGTGTTTTTTTAATCTAAGAAAACTTCTTTTCCCAGTTTTATCATTCCATCATTAATATCGGTTTAATCTTTGAAACATTCTTCTTTCTTAAATTATATTTAATTTTGCAAATTTCGAAAACCAACAAATTTAATTCAACTCTTTTCCTCTTCCAAATTGCTATAACTTCATATTACAACATTTTTCTTCATCCCCCTACTCTGTAGTTGTAGTTTTGTACGCACTGGTTAATCGATTGGCAAACTTTGACTGGCACATCTGTATTAAATTATCCCGATGAAAAGAAGAACTTTATCTCTCCGTTTTTACTAAATCATTTCATGGTTAATTAGCGATAAATGACTTAATCCGAGCCATTTGATACGGTCAGATTTGTTGAGGCAACGTTTCAAACCAATCATAATGTTTCACGCTTGACAGAGCTCTCAAAGAGATTTAATTAATCCGAATGACATCACTTATTCTATAACTACAGAGTGAAACTGGAGCGCCCACATATACCGTTTCTCATACCTCACTTTCTAGTTGTCATTCATTGTAGGTATACTGATTTGTAAAGAGACTCTTTGTAGATTGCATAAGGCTTTGAAGTGTATAATTGTATAATTATCTTCAAGTCCTAGTGCTGCCACCCAGAAGCTGCGATCCTAGACTGACCCAGTATCAAACAAGAAATGGTGGGAAAAATGAGGTTGATCCGGTTCATATTGTGCAGTGAAGGTACATAACCCAGATATTTCAATTAAGTAGCGGGTATTTCCAACGACGTAGGGTTTCACACAAGCGATGCCCTTACTACTTAAAAAGAAACTCAGTGCCAGCAGACAGCAAACAAACTTGCTAAAGTACGTTATTCCTGTTTACCATTGCAACACAGTCATCAATACCTATATAAAAGTCAATGTATGTGTGTGTATATTCCTTATGGCTTCTACACTGTTTTACTGATTTCGACCAAACTTGGCACAGGTAACCTTTGGCACAAGGCGAAAATTACTGCCTAGCTTATGATTCGAAATTCTGCCCCATTTCACATGATTAATTATTTAATATTATGCTATGCCTACAAAAGCTCACAAGACCATCTATATCTTCCTCAACGATAATCGTAATAGGTCGAACATTGCCAACATAAGAATAATAATTAAACTTTCACGGCCTCACACAATAACAGAAGAACAGTGTATTCACATAATATTCGTTGATCTCGTCTTTGAAATTGATCGTGGAATATTAGCACAATCAAACAAATTAATTAAAACAACTATGCCACCTGTGGCTATGCTTGCGATAAAGGCGCTACAATCTCTTGGTTGAAAAATCTGATGTGTTACACTCACATGACTTTCTCTACTCTTGTACAAAGTATTTTTACAAACGCATATTCTCCATCTAGTTCATGTTAATCCAGATAAACATCTGCAGACCCTATCTTATTGCTAATTTTCTTGTAGATGTAGGGGAAAATATGTTTACAAGGGCAATATAGAAAAACAGTAGCCTTTAAGCACATACATATCTGTTAATAGCTGGTTGCTAGGTGCCGCACCATTCCCTTTGCCACAGATTATAACTCTTTGCATATCCAAGACAAAAAAAATGAATAACGAATTTGAGAAAAAGTATAAGTATTGGAAAATTTAAGGAAATAACAAGCAATATCTCGAAAACGGTTCACTCAACAAAAGAAATGTATATGACATAAGTTGTGTATTTTAACGCGATCTACATTTTTTGTGTAGTAAAATTTTGTCTATCTCTTACGGTTTACCAGTTATGCAAAAGTCGTTCACAATGAAGGATAATTTTGGAGACATTCCCAGAAAATTCGAGATATACATTTCATTTCTCATGACATTATCTTAAACATATGATATTTTAATCAAAATCGTTAGAGCCATTTTTGAGAAAATTAAAATTTTCGAAAAATGTTCCATGTAAAGGGTAGTCTGGGGTGGGGGGATTTTCTTGAAAACCTTCGTGTCGCATCTCTGGAAGATACTGAACCTAAATACCAGGTTTGGTGTTTATCCGACTGTTCGTTTTTGAGTTATGCTGTTCACAGACACACACACAGACACACACACAGACACACACAGACACACACACACAGACACACACACACACAGACACACACACGGACATGTTTCCAAAAATGCTTTTTTTGGATTCAGGGAGTCTCAAAACATGTATTTCCGGTGAAATCTCGGTATCGAATTTTTGGGTGGAATGCAATACTTCCCCTACTTACTATACGTAGTAGAGAAAGTAAAAATTAACCACATGTCGAACTGTATTATATGTATTAGACTATAACAGCAACAGCATACGTATTATTATTATTATTATTATTATTATTATTATTATTATTTATCTTCATATCATTTTTATTGTGTGTGATATAAAATAACACAAAGGATTCAACATAATCGCCTTGACTATAAAAGTCTGTATGTAACTCAAACATTGCTAACATTAGAGTAATAAATAAATCGAAATTCATATCCATACATTCTGCAATCATACTTCGATGTTCTGATGATTATGTATTATAATTTGTAGTTCCTCATTTATCTTCTTCTTCTCTGAGTATTTCTTTTGGTTTATATTTCTGTGTTTTCTTCGTAGTTTTATGTATGTTGATTACTGAGAATAAACAAGGTTATGTTGGCGTTACTTAAACTGCTATTATTTCTTCCCAACTATAAATAACAACAAGGCAGCCCGAATGTGGCAAAGTAGAAGTCGCTCAGCTGCATTCACGATAAATCATCATTACAAACTGTGGTATTTGTGATTGTCCAATAGTTAAATTAAAATGAATTTTATTTATGGACTCTCTTTAACTGCTGTGGTTCTTAGCGTCCCATTCTATATTGGGCGTGAAGGACTGGAAATTTTGCTCAGAGGCCTCTTTATCAGGCTTGAGGCTGTTTTACCTGCCATAAATCTACGACACGGGACCACCGGCTTTACTTCCCTTCCGAAGGAAGCCACGCTAAGGATTTTTACGCACGAAAATATCGAACGCCCTCCACCGGGTTTGAACCCGCGACCTTGGGAATTGGAGGCTAGCATGGTACTCTTAGACCACGGAGAAAGACATTGCTCAATGGTGATTTAGCATAGTGTTTTCTCAGTATTCTTATTTTATACCTTACAGAGTCCTGAGAATTTTAATTCACTCTTTAGTGTCCTGTAGTTTGACAAAGAACGAGGGGTTCGGTAAGTGAAATCAATTATATCGTCATTCGAGTTTGTCCTGGGAGTGTTAATTTACTCTTTAGTGTCCTGTAGTTTCACAAAGAACGGGGGGGGGCGGTTCGGCAAATTACATTAATTAAATCGTCATTCGAGTGTGAAAAGTGAGATAGAATATCTGTACGTTATTAGCACCACGTTTAAGTGCCAATTTGAAGGTTGTATAGTAGTTCCACTGTTGGGGAGCCAAACTTGATGAAGTAACTGTTCCACGTATGGTACAAAGTTTCCGGTGGCCTTCGCCCCAACGTTCACTTTCCGGTGGCCTTCGCCCCGACGTTTAGGAATCAACTTTGTATTTTTATGTTTCTATAAATATTATATACATTTATGTTTGCCTCGGCTGCGTCACTATTAATTTGTAGGAACATGTATATCTTAGCAGGGGGTTATGCGGCTAAAGAATGTAGGCTTACACAAATTATAATTTTTACTTCACTCCTTTTATTGATCCTTCACACGATTAAATAGCACTTCATTGATGTAGAGAGCTGTGAGATTATTTATTAATTGCACTTTTAAACACGTAAACTTTATTTTATTCTCGCCGTAATGAACTTTTGTCTCACACTGAATATGTATTGAACTGCTCGGGAACGCATCTAGTGTCCGGTTGGGAACGCTGTCTACTAGCGACTGGCGTTTACCGCTTGAATTTGCAAATTTCATTTATTTCAAGTCTCTGATTGGCTAATCCTACCTCAATAGAATACTTTTATTTAACTTTCAGCTTTCCTAGTTTTTGATTGGCTATTTACAAACTGTTTTAAATATTACATTATTGTTCCAAGAATTACTAGTAGCATTATTAAACTTTCCAATTCATTATTGCCTCAAGGTTACCTCATTGTTACCTCATTGTTAGCAACTTTCGGCTTCTATTCTCACAGCTCCTACATTACTAAATTACCTAATACATTCACATAACATTATTATACATGTACAGAATAATATAAACATATACAATGACTGTAATATACACTTTTTACTTTCTCTACTACGTATAGTAAGTAGGGGAAGTATTGTATTCCACCCAAAAATTCGATACCGAGATTTCACCGGAAATACATGTTTTGAGACCCCATGAATCCAAAAAAAGCATTTTTGGAAACATGTCCGTGTGTGCGTCTGTGTGTCTGTCTGTGTGTTTGTGTGTGTGTGTGTATGTGTGTGTATGTGTGTCTGTGAACAGCATAACTCAGAAACGAACAGTCGGATAAACACCAAACTTGGTATTTAGATTCAGTATCTTCCTTAGATGCGACACGGAGGTTTTGCAAGAAAATCCCCCCACCCCAGATTACCCTTTACATGGAAGATTTTTCGAAAATTTTAATTTTCTCAATAATGGCTCTAACAATTTTGATTAAAATATCATATGTTTAAAATATTTTCATGACAAATGAAATGTATATGTTGAATTTTCTGGGAATGTCTCCAAAAGTATTCTTCATTGTGAACGACTTTTGCATAACTGGTAAACCATAAGAGATAAACAATCTTTTACTACACAAAAAATGCAGATCGCGTTAAAATACACAATTTATGTCATATGCATTTTATTTGTTGAGTGAACCATTTTCGAGATATTGCTTGTTATTCCCTTAAATTTTTCAATACTTATTTTCTCAAATGGGAATTCGTTATTCATTTTTTTGTCTCGGATATGCAAAGAGTATTAATCTGTGGGAAAGGGAATGGTGCTGCACCTAGCAACCAGCTATTAAGAGATATGTATGTGCTTAAAGGCTACTGTATTTCTATATTGCCCTTGTAAATATATATTCCCCTTACTTCTTAAAGAAAATTAGCAATAAGATAGACTCTGCAAATGTTTATCTCGATTAACATGAAGTAGATGGAGAATAAGCGTTTGCAAAAATAGTTTGTACAAGAGTAGATAAAGTCATGTGAGTGTAACACATCAGATTTTTATATATTGTTGTATACACATATTGCTTTAAGGCGGGCTGCTATTGAATTTTTATATTATATAATTAGACTGAAATCATTTAAGTGTTAAAAATACTGCCTCTAAAGCTACCCGTGCAACGTCGGGTAAACCAGCGAGCACAGGATATACAATGGGGGGGGGGGAACCTCGCACATCGCGACCTATGCAGATCTATTACGGCTATCAGCTCTTAGCAGGAATGAATGAAGAGAAGTAACCACTATAGGTACTATAGTAGACAGGCCAGAGAGACGTGCACTGGCGGCTCGAAGACCCGACCAACCCTTGGAGTCACCGGAGTGGATAATAAACGACCTATAGAACCAGTGTCCTCTGGGAATATTCTTACACCTGGAGCATGTATCTGAGCCATCTGTCCAGCACTCCCCACAATCATGCCTGCGAAACCTTAAATCACGCATGGAAATTATGTAGAAGGAAACGGAATGAAAGGAAAATTAAATCGTGATAGAACAGAAGTACGTAGCTTTTTCATTCTCTTGAGGTTAAGCAAGCTGTTGATAATAAGAAATTGAATTCAGCATGCTGGATGATGTTAGTTTGTTGAAGCAGAATAAATATATCCTTCGAAACCAAGGTGCCACCTAAAATTGGTGAGTGTCACGAAAAATGTTGATCGCGGACAATTTAGTAACACGAAAACTATTAAATCTTTATAAAATAAAATTCTATTAACTGATAGAGAAAGAATGGAATACTACTGTAACCATGCTACTTGTACCTATAGCTGCATAATAACCCTCAAATTTTGTTGTTCAAAATCTGACCCCGCGCGGTTCGAAACGTGTTAAAAGTTAGTCATTTCATAATTTAGGAAAATAAGGAAGGTATCGTTGAAAAGTCCTCATATCAGTCTCTCGAGCAAACGTTATCATATTAATGGGATTATTTGTTCTTCCACACAAGTCGTGTGTTGGACAAGGTTGAAAAGGTAGAATCACACGACTGAAAAATTCAAAAAGAACAATTAATCCCATCAATTGACCTAATAATGGTTAAACTAATGAAGTCCGGGACTTAAAGTACTTACAATATTGTAAGTCGCCATTGGGGTATGTCATCTCAATACATTTTGAGATCTCCTTGTGCTTTACCGGGAAAAATGCGAATCGGTTGGGGATTTTAATGTCGTACCGGCATGTTGCCATGGTAGCTCAGTGGTTAGAGCAACCGGACGGAGACCGGCTATAGCACTGAATTTTTCAGTCGTCTGATTCTACTTTTCCAACCTTGTCCAACACACGGTTGTGTGGAAGAACAATTAATTCCATTCTTTAATAATATTTCACTTAATGGCTGCATTCAGGTACAGAGTACCGAATATCAATAATGCACCAATTGGTAACTACAACAAAGAATCTGATGTGCACTCACATGACATTCTCTACTCTTGTATAAACTGTTTTACAAACACCTATACCCTATCAACTTCAAATTAATCGAGATAAACATTTGCAGAAACCATCTTATTGCTAATTCCCCTGTAGGTGCAAGGGGAATATGGTTGGCTTTAAGCGATAGTCAAATATTTTAAGAGCTATGGGGACCATTCCGTTCTCTTTGCATGTCCAGGACATTAAATACATTCCCATTTAAGAAAAAGTGTTATTGAAAAAATCAAACAAATAACGAGGAATATCTTGGAAATGGTTCACTCGACCAAAAGAAAAGAAAGAAAAAAAAACCTGATGTGTTACACTCACATGACTTTCTCTACTCTTGTACAAACTAGTTTTACAAACGCTTATTCTCCATCTAATTCATGTTAATCGAGATAAACATTTGCAGAGTCTATCTTATTGATAATTTTCTTGTAGATGTAAGGGGAATATATATTTACAAGGACAATATAGAAATACAGTAGCCTTTAAGCACATACATATCTCTTAATAGCTGGTTGCTAGGTGTAGCACTATTCCCTTTGCCACAGATTAATACTCTTTGCATATCAAAGACAGAAAAATGAATAACGAATTCCCATTTGAAAAAAAAGTATTGAAAAGTTTAAGGAAATAACAAGCAATATCTCGAAAATGGTTCACTCAGCAAAAAAAAAGTATATGACATAAATTGTGTATTTTAACGCGATCCACATTTTTTGTGTAGTAAAATTTTCTCTATCTCTTATGGTTTACCAGTTATGCAAAAGTCGTTCACAATGAAGAATAGATACTTTTGGAGACATTCCCAAAAAATTCAAGATATACATTTTATTTGTCATGAAAATATCGTAAACATGTGATATTTTAATCAAAATTAAAATTTTCGAAAAATGTTCCATGTAAAGGGTAATCTGGGCTGGAGGGATGTTCTTGAAAACCATCGTGTCGCATCTCTGGAAGATACTGAACCTAAATACCAAGTTTGGTGTTTATCCGACTGTTCGTTTCTGAGTTATGCTGTTCACAAACGGACACACACACAGACAGACACACAGACACACACACGGACATGTTTCCAAAAATGCTTTTTTTGGATTCAGGGGGTCTCAAAACATATATCTCGGTATCGAATTTCTGGGTGGAATACAATACTTCCCCTACTTACTATACGTAATAGAGAAAGTAAAAATAAGTATATGACATAAATTGTGCCTTTTAGAGAGATCTACATTGTTTGTGTGGTAGTCAATGTAAAGAGTAGTCTGGGGTGTAGGATTTTCTTGAAAATCTTCGTGTCGCATCCTTGGAAGAACTAAACTGAAATACCATGTTTTGTATTTATCCGACTTTTCGTTTTTGATATGACATAAGTCCCGGGCTTCATAGTTTCAACCACTATTAGGTCAATAAATGGAATTAATTGTTCTTCCACACAAGCCGTGTGTTAGACAAGGTTGGAAAGGTAGAACCAGGCGACTGAAAAATTAGACATCAGTCATGATACAAAGCAGTTTAGATATGACAACTAAATGACATTAAAATTTGCAATAAAGTTCATCAACAAAATACATAGGATTGTCTAGTAACTAATACTACTTGTGTGATTTGGCATATAATTAGTACCTATGCCTTTTTAAAATAAACTGCAATCATTATGTTCTAATTAAAAACCAAGGCTTCGCTTAGAAGAGCCTCTTTCAACGACTTTACAGGGAGTTATTCGTGAGCCCTCCATGAAAATCGTGTTATCCATCTTGCATTTCAGAGAGACTTGAAATCCCCCGTATTTTATCAGCATAATGACCCCTAAGATTTATTCACGTTCCTGATTCTCCACGAGTATGGTGGTTTCTCTTGTGGGTATTACTGCATTTAAGTTAGCTTGCATTTATAGTGGCTATCGTTGCACTTCCCTCTTGTGTACGTATATTTACGTCACTACTGCAATATACATACTCCCACTCTAAGACCCACACCATTATGCGTATGCCTATCTCTCTCTCTCTTGAACCTTGAAGAGTCTGCACTAGCCGGTCCATTCACTTTGTGCATTACTAACGTCGCGTATTCTTGGTTAAGCTTAAGGACCTTGTTAGTATATCAAAATTGATGTAAAAATGCAGTTTTCTATTTAATATCACAATATTATTTAAATTTTCCTGCTTAATTTTGTGTGCAGTTGATTAGTTTAAATTGTTCAGCAAAATATCCATGTACTTATAATGATTTTTGCTGCATAGTGCGTGATTTTAAGTTGTATTGTACACTTCTTCAGAGGAACTATTTGCAATAGAAATCTGTGGTTTGGTTTAAAATTAGAGGAAACCCCATTACAAATATTCTTAGAATGGTTACGCCATTTTAATACGTCTTTCTTTCCACCTTGAACGTATATTCTCAAGTTGCAATTCCTTTTAAGTAAATTTCACACATTCAATAAATTTTCATTCTAAAAGTGGACAATTTATACTTTTTTCCCTTCTATTTTGCTGAAAGTATTGTTTAAGACAGGCTTCATATTAATGACGTACACATTTTAATACGAATAAAATGCAAACCTATTTAACACTTTTAACAATATTTCAATGTTATTTAATTGTACTTTAATACATGCCGCGTTTAGGCTAAAGTTGGAAAGGTAGAATCAGATTGAAAAATTCCATATCATAGCACGCATATTTTATAGGACAATTAATTAGCACCGATTAACCTAATAGGGGTTAGCTATGGAGACCAAGACTTAAAGTGCTTACGAGATTGTAAATAGACATTGGGGTATCTTATCTCAAAAATGAAATTGAGAACGCCTTGTGGTTTGCCGAAAAAATGTGAAATATTTGGTTAATTGTGTCGTGCCGGCTTGCTACGGTGGTAGCTTAGTTAGAGCAGCGTTACGATAAGCCGAATATCCGTGGTTCAAATACCGACTAAAAGTACTAAAGTCTATACTGTAGTGTACTAAAAGTCAGCACAATGTATATTCAGAGAACATTTAATTGAGACGTGCGTAAGTTCCAGATCAGGATTAGGATTAGGATTAGTTGAGGGGGGACACCTAACACCCCGACCCGCAAGGGATCTTTTGTACATACACCCCCGGGAGGAACGGATGAGATGAAGGAATCGCAGGCCCGGAGGACCGGCCGGCCAACTCAGACGACAGAGGCGCGCAGCTAAGAGTTACAGGCTTGACCACCCGACCGGAGAGCGCTCAATGGCGGCCCTAGCAAGTCACCGGAGGCTGGCTTATAGGCTTCCCTCCAGCGGAGACCAGGGAAACCTCGACCTGCAGCGGAGGCTCGAACGGCCGCCATCTGACGGGGCCGAGAAGAAGATTCCAACGCGCAAGCTTCTGCGCCATCTGTCCGCAGCCGACCGACCCACAGCCCTGGAGTCAACTTGTAACGTGAAAGAGGAGAATGAAATGAGGGAGAGTGAAACTTAGGGGAGACACCCCCGAAAAGACCCATGGGTCAGGAAGGTCGACCGCGGGGATCGAACCCACGGCCTCGCGAATGCGAGCCACAGACGTTACTGCCGAGCCATCCCGCTCGGTTAAGTTCCAGAGGAAATCGGAATGAACTTGGTAAATTTAACATTATTGCAATAGACTATTTTATCTCCCCTTCAGGGGGTACGGAATGGGTTTTCGGTCAAAAAATCCAATTTTTGGATTACTGCCTTATATGAAAGTATGAAGTCTTTTCTTCATTATTATTATTATGTCGTCCTCCGTGGACTAGTGGTACCGTGCTAGCCTCTAGTTTCCAAGGTCGCGAGTTCAAACCCGGTGGAGGGTGATTGATTTTTTCGGACGTAAAAATCCTTATCATGGCTTCCTTCGGAAGTGAAGTAAAGCCGGTGGTCCCGTGTCGTAGATTTACGGCACATAAAAGAACCTCAAGCCGGATAAAGAGGCCTCTGAGCAAAATTTTCGTTCTTTCACGCCCAATATAGAATGGGACATTAAGGACCATGGTAGTTAAAGAGCGTTCATAAATAAGAAACTCAATAATGGTTGTTTAAATTACCTCGATATCTATCATAGAAGTAGGTGAATTATTTCATCTTCCATTCTTCGTCTGTCGCTGTTTCCGGGATATATTAAGAACACGTGAAAGGATATTTAGCTGGTGGCCAGACTGTATTATTGGTTGTTGTTTCCTTGTTCAGAGTTGTTTGTTTTGTGTGCTAGTGGAAGCATGCAGTGTTTGTTTGCCCTGTGGTCAGGTTAGTTTTTCAATAGTAAACAACTAGTTTGTAATTAAGATGCCTCTTTTTAGCAATAGAATTACTAAAAAGCGTATGTGTTGTAAAAAACAGGTGAAAAACCATGATATAGGATCTGCTGCCGAACATAGGCACACACCATGTGATGGATACTGACGCATGGAACTCTTGTGAGTTTTGACAGCAGTGTTAGTTAGGCACCATATTCATCCTCGAAAAAGCTGGCAGATGTGAAAGAAAGATATAAGTGCGTAAATAAGGGCTCTGAACAATTTTAAATTATGGATTTGTCCATCTTGGCACAAATATTTTCAAATAATGTGCTATGTAAGCAGTGTGCAAAAACAGGCATGGAGCTTAGTGTAAATAGACATGTTGGTGTAGCAGCAGAACTGCAATTAGTTTGCAAGTCATGTCAGTATAAAGTAGGATTTAATAGTTCTCTGAGTGTAGATATATACAGAAAAAAGTGTTTTCTGTTAATATTAGGTTAGTGTACGGGCTGTGCACCATTGGCAAGGGAAAGACCTCTGGAGATATGCTTTGTGGCGTAATGAATCCACCTCAGCCACCTTTTATATTTGAAGAGGATCAGTTAGAATGAGGTGCCGAAAGGAAGGCAGAACTTGAGGCAGTATTTTTAACACTTGAATTATATAATATGTAATTTCAATAACCGCCCGCCTTAAAGCAATATGTATGTAATAATTTGTAAAAATGTATGTAACAGTCATTGCAAATGCTTATATTATTGTAAACATGTTCAATAATTATATGCGAATGCATTAGGTAATTTAATAATGTAAATTCTGTGAGAATAATAAGTTTAACGTTGCTAACAATGAGGTAACAATGAGGTAACCTTGAGGCAATAATGAGTTTGAGAGTTTAAATAATACTAGTCATGATTAGAGCAACGATAATGTAAATTCTGTGACAGTTTAAAAATAGCCAATCAACAGCCAGAAAAACCTTTAGTAAAATGCAGGTATTCTATTGGACTAGGATTAGCCAATCAGAGACCTGAAATACAGAAGCTTACGGGTTTGGACGGTTGAAATATGTTCAGTTGCCTGTAGACCTTGGTAGTGACCGGATGGAAGATGTGTTCTCTAAAGAAATATTACGTATTCGTGTGAGTCGTAAAATTAAATATTCGCGTTAACAAAGTGCAAGTTTTAAATTAAAGAATCTCACAGCTCTTAATATCAGTGTAGTGCTATTTAATTTGAGTCAAGTATTAATAAAAAGAAGTGAATTTAAACTTAAAAGCCTACATTCTTGTCGTACCACGCCCTGCCTAAGAGATATGTGACTCTAAAACAATACTGACGCAGCCGAGGCAAACATAAACATAAATACAACCTAGAGAAGCAGTTTAATAACAAAGTTAATATAATATTTTAAAACATGGAGCTTAACAACAAAAATACATCTTCAAAAATCGGCTTCTCATACGTAGCAGCATATTACGTAATGAACAATCCACTTCAAAATTGACGTTCATACATGGGGCTGATTAAATAAATAAACTCCAAGACAATAACTACTTCAAGTCGGCTTCCCGAGCGTGTGGCTAACAACAACAGTAAAACAGTAAAACTCCACCAGTTAAAAAACAATACTTCTTCAAACTGGAAGACGAAGAGAATTCTGATGAAACAAGGTATGGTGCAGGCCTCTACTGATGTTTCATCTTTGGAGCTCATTTCCCCTAAGTTCATATTTCCCTCACATAAGGAATAGTTTCTCAGTTGTTAATTAATATTTTGATCTGAAATTTTTAGGAGTTGTTTATATTGGTGTTTTACATGCACTGTAATAAGGGTTTTGATAATAATTAACATTTGGCAAAATTTTTAACAAATATGTACTCCAAAATGCGAGGAAAAACTGTCACAAGAAAGAAAAATTATTTTTAAAAAATTATTCAAGTTTTTCAAAAAGCTGTTATTTCAGGTATTATAAGGATATCACACCTAAAGACTATAAAAGTTCCAGCTTTCTAGGTTGTATAGTTACTTGGAAAATGTTCCTTGCATATGACACATTTTAACACTGTCAAGATAGGGCATTCCGAACCCCCTTGAAGAAGGTGTATTGTTAGTTCTACTCTTAGGAGCCAAATTTGATGAAGTAACTGCCCCACGTATGGTACAAACTCTCCGGTGGCCTTCACTCAACTTTACTTTTCGGTGGCCTTCGCCCCAATGTTTAAGAATCAAGTTTGTATTTTAATGTTTCGTTAAATATTATATATATTTAGGTTTGCCTCGGCTGCGTCAGTATTAATTTTGTAGAAACATGTTTCTCTTATCAGGGTGTGATACGGCTAAAGAATGTAGGCTTACACAAATTATAATTTTTACTTCACTCCATTTATTAATCGTTCACACGATTAAATAAACACTTCACTTATATAGAGAGCTGTGAGATTATTTATTAATTGCAATTTTAAACAAGTAAACTTTATAATATTCTCACCGTATTGAATTTTTGTCTCACACTGGATACGTACAGGTCTAGCGTCCGGTTTGGAACACTGTCTGCAAGCAACTGAATTCTACCGCCTGAATTTGTAAGTTTCTGTATTTCAAGTCTCTGATTGGCTAATCCTACTCCAATAGAATACTTTTATTTAACTTATGCTTTTTCTGGTTGTTGATTGGCTATTTATAAACTGTTTTAAAAATTGCATTATTGTTGCTCCAAGAATTACTAGTAGCGTTATTAAACTTTCTAATTCATTATTGCCTCAAGGTTACTTCATTGTTAGCAACATTTGACCTATATTCTCACAGCTCCTACAGTATTAAATTACGTAATACATTCACATAACATTATTAAACATGTTCATAATAATATAAACATATACAATGACTGTAATATAAACTTTTTGTATATTGTTACATACACATATTGCTTTAAGGCGGGCTGTTATTGAATTTATATATTATATAATTAGACTGAAATCATTTAAGTGTTAAAAATACTGCCTCACCCTAAATGAAAAGAAGTACTAATTGAACCGGAAGTCATACTAACTACATCGCTGTGTAACCTGGATATCCAGAAAGTAAACTTGTTTCTGCCTTACTACGTGATGGGATTACGCAAGTTATAGACGCACTTTCAACAGTCGACTAGATCCATCAGATAACGATTAATATTCTTAAATTGGTATTTAATAAAGCTCTCCTTCACTCTGGCTTTATAATTTCATCAATCCCACGTATTCGCCTACTTGTGCCCAAATAGAGCGGCTATCTGTCACTCCCTTCCCTGTTTCAGACGTGATGATAAGTCGAAACTCTTCAAATTTGCGCAGAAAAGTCATGCACAGCCGTAACTAATCTCTGATGTATGTAATCGTGCCACTTATCTTATATTTATTAAACTACCAACCGATCATTAATTACGATCTGTGGCCAGTATTTCCTTTCACTTTGCTTTGTTGGTCTAGGACGTTACTGCCATACAAGGCTGTATTTAAATAATACTTATCTAGAGTTACCCACTCAAATACACAAAACTACTAATTTCGATAGGCCACTGATTATTGGAACAAGGCTTGTGTTTAAAATACTGGGATTCTGGAAGTAATTTCTGTGTTCAACTTGGCTCAATTATGCACAAACACATTACTGGAAATTTCACTTACAAGAGGAATTTGGCTCGCCCCGTAGCTCAATCGGTAGAGCAACTTCCTGCTGTGCGAGGGGTCCCGGGTTCGATTCCCGGCTGGGGGTGGGAATTTTTCTCTAGCCAAGATTAATCCTTATCCTCCCCAGAGTATGAAAGTATGAATGAGAGAGTGAATTTGTGTATGATCTAATGACTAAAAATCAAAAGTGCAAGAAACCCAACGGCAAGAATTACACGACTTAACACCATGCCAATAGACAATAAGTTCCAAAGGAAAGACCGCCGATAAGAACAATGTAGTTAAAGGCGGGATATAAATGGAAATAAAAAATCTGATGTGTTACACTCACATGACTTTCTCTACTCTTGTACAAACTATTTTTACAAACGCTTATTCTCCATATGCTTCATATTAATCAAGATGTTAATCTTATTGCTAATTTTCTTGTAGATGCAAGGGGAATTGGTAAGCTTTAAGCGATAGTCAAATATTTTAAGAGCTGGTTGCTATGTGGAGTATCCCATTCTCTTTGAATTACTAGGAGAAAAAAATGAATAACGAATTTCCATTTGAGAAAAAGTATAAGTATTGGAACATTTAAGGGAATAATAAGTAATAACTCGAAAATGGTTCACTCAACCAAAAAAATGTATATGACATAAATTGTGTATTTTAAAGCGATCTACATTTTTTGTGTAGCAAAATTTTATCTATCTCTTATGGTTTACCAGTTATGCAAAAGTCGTTCACAATGTAGAATACTTTTGGAGACATTCCAAGAAAATTCGAGATATACATTTCATTTGTCACGAAAATATCTTAAACATATGATATTTTAATCAAGCTCGTTACAGCCATTTTTGAGTAAATTAAATTTTTCGAAAAATGTTCCATGTAAAGGGTAATCTGGGGTGGGGGATTTTCTTGAAAACCTTCGTGTCGCATCTCTGGAAGATACTGAACCTAAATACCAAGTTTGGTGTTTATCCGACCGTTCGTTTCTGAGTTATGCTGCACACATAGACACACACACGGACATGTTTCCAAAAATTCTTTTTTTGGATTCAGGGGGTCTCAAAACATGTATTTCCGGTGAAATCTCGGTATCGAATTTTTGTATGGAATACAATACTTCCCCTACTTACTATACGTAGTAGAGAAAGTAAAAAAGACGAATATGCAGCTTTCATTATATTTGTATATAACAAACTTAAATTCATCAAATAAATGTTCAACCGCAAAACCTCAAGTGTGCCGGCCGTCGTAGCAGTGGTTGCTGGAGTGTATAGCTCCGGCGCTCCGCCAAGCTGAGGGTCGCGGGTTCGAGTCCGCCCATGTGATGGGCGTTTGTGCGTGTCTATGTGTTGTGTAATTGCAGTGATAAGCGGTAACGAAAACGGTAAAAACACAGTATGAACTGGGTAAAACAAGTAAACTTTTTTTTTTAAAAAAAAGAAAGGTGCTGATGGTTATCCGGTAATTTAATTCCACATAAATCTTTCTTGCCATGGTGACTGTTTCTAAATACTTGGGTGACTTGATAAAATAACGAATAAAGTAGCTCATTTTATGTAAACTGAGTTGATATAGTGACAATTTATTATAGTATAGGAATAGTCCCTATGTAGCACTAAGTGTGGGCATTAATAATACCTCAAAACAGGTTCCAAATTTCGTGAGTGGAATCCAATATTCTTTGAAATCTTGTTGAGGATTAAGTGGGTGTGCAGTTAACATACAGTGATACAAATCTTATAACGCTATTAACTTAAGAAAAGTAAGGCAAAATCATCAGAATTAGCAGGCATAACTGTGACACAAGTACTCCAAAGTGAGACGCATTAGTGCTGCTAAAGGTAATATATTCTGTCAGGTTGAAGTTTCTACTTGCATCTTGCCATAACTTTTACTTGTATAAGTTTGAAATCATTCAATGAATATAGGCTGATGAGAATGAGAAGCTTTGTCCTTTTAAGAGCCACTTGGTTCATCTCTTTGAAAATCTCTCTCAAGCTGTATGAAATATTAAAAGCCAAATGAAATTTTCTTGGAGTTAAAAATATTCTACTCTGCATTTTCAGAAAGATAACATGAGTAACATAATATAGTGCTTTAAATGTTTTGTCATTCATAGTTTTGTTTAGCTTGTGCGCACAAAAGTCTCAAAAAGTTATTTTCAAAGGAATATCTTATTATTCTACTATTGCCAATAAACACATCACGAAAAGTGGATATATAATGAAGAAAATAAGTTACATTAAATACTCACTACCTACTAGATATGCAAAGGACGGGGAGATATGATAAAAGGTTTTGAAGTAAACATTAGGGATATTTGAGTTTATGGTATAGCTTTATTTACCATTAATAATTATATGCATTTATTTAAAAGGAATTATTAAATATATATGGTTTTAATTGACCTTTGGTTACTCGAATTAATGCACCGAATTAGGACGTTAGTCTACTATCAATGCACCGAGCTCGATTCCCGTTGGATCGACCACCCTGACCTCGGCTTTTTTTTTCGGGATTTGGCCAGGTCGGTACGCAATTGTGGGATTGGATTTTATATTATCACGAATTTTATCGAGCGAGGTGGCGCCGCGGTAACGTGTGCGGTTCGCACAGGGGAGGTCCCGGGTTCGATCCCCGGCGACCGCCCCTTCTGACCCATGGGTTTTTCGTGGTTTCCCCGGGATCGACAGGCGAGTACTGAAATACTTTCTTCTCTACCACGATTCCTTTTCCATCCTTTCCCTTTTATTCCGTTTCCTTCTCATCTTTGAGGTGTGCTTGCAGGTTTCGTGCCGTAAGGCGGTGCCGGACAGATGGCGCGGATGCATGCTCAATGGAAAGAATATTCCCGTGAACACCAGAGGGCTGTTTGATGGTGGGTCGTTCATCGCCCACTCGGCGGTTCCAGCAGTGGTACGAGTCTGCGAGCTTGGAAGTTTTAGCGACTTCCGCGCGTCTCTGTGACCTGTCTGCCTATAGCCTGTAGCCTTCTGTGATTCTTTCACATCATTCTTTCCTCCTGGATAGAGAATTACCTCTAGCTCTGCCACGAATTTTCGTGTCCCTCGTTTGTTCCCGTTTAGGATTGCATTGCCAGACAATAATTTTGTAGAACTCGAAAATAATAAGAGGCAGACAAAATCCCACTGCAGGTAAACTGCAAATTTTAACAAAATACGCGTCCTGAATCAAATAAATATTTGTAGCGCGTTTCGAAATATTGTTACATGTTTACACTTTCCCAAATACGTCATCAGACTGACATATCCGAAAGTTTGTTATTCTTCCTTATTCTTTCCATCGCAAAACTCGTTATAACAGCTGAACAGTTGTTTTATTCAGCTAAGCACCTACTGTTTAATTTGAAATCATTCTCAGTCAAAAATATATAATTAAACATAACATGTACTGTATACAATTATAACTGTTTATATGAAGTATAACTTTAGTGTATAAGGGATATATGGGTGGAGAAAGTCACGGAGTGCTTACATTAGACTTTTTCATACTGAATACATCTGAACTCTGCACATTAGTCAAAAAATCATATATTTTACGAAGCTTTTCATACGAAATAGACTTAAATTGTTGCTGTTTCTAAACAAATTTTAAATGTTTAGATACATTCCTTAAAACTTTTTTATGCAAGATTTCAACCACATATACGCAGAGGTTCATTGGTTGCTTCAAAGTACAGACGGACAAAGTAGCTGCACCTAAAATGGGGTGGAAAATAGGATTAGGAACATGTTTTGGGTGATAAAACTAACTTTTGGCTCCAGGAAATGTTAAAAAACGAAGAAAAAGAGAAGCCAGGAAAACGTACTACGAAGTACTGTGGTATATAATCAAATGGAAACAAGAATAAAGAATACATACCCTGAAAGGTCCTATTTTCTGGTCTGTTTTATTTTGATTAAAGTAATTTATACTGATTATCTCATACGCCTGGTATTTATTGACAAATAACGTTTAGCAATTCCTGAGATATCGACCAATCACAGTTAAAATATGCTTATAAGAATGCGATTTGATCGGATAAAACGTCAACTCGTTACTGAAACGTAGTAGTATCAATATGCAGTGATTGATGGGATCTAAACATCCAGTCCAGTTTCCATGACCAAATACCGGCATATTCCTTCAACGTTCAAGATTGTGATCTTAATCATGTAAATTTAAATACTGTCAGTCTCCAAATAAATTGGTTGTTGAAAAAATGCATGCCTATTGTGTTCTGATTTTACCTTAATTTTGAGGTTGAATATTTTCTCAATTCCACCGTTGGTAGCAGTGTTGGTATTCCAAGTGGCATTTTATTTCTGTGATCTGACACAATGCTTATTTGATTTTAAACGACACAAGTTAAGAGCTAATTATACTTTAGTTATAATCTGTTACATTTTATTCATGGAATTGTCTTAATAGATCCTATACAAGGTCACTAGTTTCATCACCGAGCAAGGTGGTATCCTCCGTGGTGTAGCGGTTACCATGCTTAGTCTCTAGTTCCCGAGGTCGCGGGTTCAAACCCGGCGGAGGGCGATGGATTTTTTTGGGCTAAGCATGGCCTCTCTCGGAAGGGAAGTAAAGCCGGTGATCCCGTGCCGTAGATTTACGGTACGTAAAAGAACCTCAAGCCTGATAAAGAGGCCTCTGATTAAAATTATCGGTCTTTCACGCCCAATATAGAATGGAACGCTAAGGACCACAGCGGTTAAAGAGTGTTCATAAATAAATTAAAAAAAACCGAGCGAGGTGCTTTCAGGAGGTCCCGGTTTGACCCTCGGCGACGCCCAGTCCGACCCATGGGTTTTTCGTGGTTTCCCCGGAGTCGGGAGGCGAATGCTGCGGTGGTTTTTTCTCTATCATGATTTCCTTTCCATCATTTCCCTTTCATTCCGTTTCATTCTCATCTTTCAGGTGTGCTTCTAGGTTTCGGCGTGTGGTGGTGACGGACAGATGGCGCGGATGCATGCTTAATATTAAAAGAATTACAATTATAACTATAAGTCAAAATATAAATTGGTTAATTCATTCTTGAAGTTTAGTTGTGGCTGGAGTTAATTTATTAATTCGATTTAGAAAAGCTTTTCCGGATTGATTATTAAGTTTTCGTCCCCATGGACACCAGAGGGCTGCTTAATTCGTGGGTCGTTCATTGCTCTCTATAGGCGATTCCAGCAGTGGGACGGGTCTGCGAACATGGAAATGTTAGGAACTTCCGCGCGTCTCTGTGGTATGTAGCCTCCTGTGGTTCCTTCACTTCATCCCTTCCTCCTGGGCGGTGGTAATCGCAAAAGATCTATGCAGGTCGTAGCTCGCGAGGTGTCCCCCTCCCTTGAATTAAATAAGTTTCATCAGAAAAACTCGTAACCTCTCTGAGATTACCTATGACTAGGCATAGGAAATTTCAACCATGAAAACCAATGCGGAAGGAAATAAGGTTAAACTTTCACTTGACTATAGGCAGGGAGGTCAGATAACAAACCATCCCCCAACCCTCGTATTGTCTTTTGGCGTTTGTAGACAGCACTCGGACATGTTTTTACTTGCTTGTCTTCTGTTGTTTTGTAGTCGTTGGTTTGAGTGTAGATGACCTGTAACCAACTGGTTAAGAATTCCCATGCCTGCCTCTGACAATGTGTTAGCAAAAAAATTATCACTGCAAAGAGTTTTAAAGTCCTGAAGCAATATGAAGCACTAATAGCGCCTAACCCTATAAGGTAATTTCAGAATTTAAACCTGGAAAACAACGGAAGTTGAACATACGCTACAGTGTCATGCTTCTTATGGTTATGTTACGTCGCCATGCTGTTTCTATTTCCCCTGAAGAAACTGCAATCCGCAGACTTCCGAGTGCAGTACATATAAACCGTATCGCACGCGATCATCGTTCTAGAGGTCGGAGGTTAACCTCATTTAAACATGCATGTCTTAGTACGTGTTTTCAGCTTTTCGTGCAGCTATTGCTCACCACGTACCACCGGGGGCAACTAAATCACCTCTACCTGCACATCTCTTTGTACGGAAATGTGATTTCATCTTATGAAATGCAAGAAATACCCGGAGATGAACGGGAACTTGACTGTTTCTGCTTTTTTATTCTCTGAGTCATTGTTAACGGATATACGAGTCTGTTACCGGGTTTATTGCTGGTTCGCATGTTCATTTAAAACACTACCTCACCAATTTAAAGTTTTATGGGTTTTGAACTGTAAACATTATTTACCACAACTCTACGATATTTATATACACGGTAGTACACTGAGTTTCCCAGTAGGTGCGGCTTGCTCTGTCTCGCTGGGCTTGCTATCTCTTGCTCTCACAACTACAGAGCTGCCAACATTCCCTACTACAATTAACTTGCCAACATATGATTAACAAACACCGCCACCCTTTCACGAATAATGAAATTCGTAAATGCGTAAATTAGAAGAATGAGTATTACTACTAATTGCACCTCTTTATTCGCACTAACCCTTACTTCTATGTTATCTGGGGAAGGAGATGAACAACAATTGCTTTAAAACGTCGTCAATCTAGCGGATTTGCCTAACTACTGTATGTTGGTAACCCCGTACGCGCATGCTCACTATCGACAATAATTGGGCGTGTGTTAGCTTAGTACTTTTATTCTGTCTGTTTTTATGGGAACTCTTATCCCCAGTGGACATATGGCGCTCATGTCCCTCGCATTCTACAGTTCCTGACACGTTTTAATCTTTTATTGCCTATGCTTTTAGTGTGTTGGTTTTTCAGAACTTTGTATTGTTGTTATTGTTATTCTTGTTGTTCTTGTTATTATTGTTGTTATTATTGTTGTTATTGTTATTTTGTTATTGTTCTATTATTGTTAGTTTTAGCTTTTTGAACATCGCCGGTTTGTGTACCGTTTTTAACTATGCGGTTCCTTTACCTGTTTTATATTTTGACCTTATCTTTTATACATTGTAAGGGCGCTGATGACCGTAGCAGTTTAGCGCCCTTAAACCGCATATCATCATCATCATCATCGACAATAAGAGAAAGTTTGTTGTTACGCCAGTATTTTCCTGTAAATTTAAAGGATGTTTAAAAGGTTAGTGGGTGGGTAATAGTCTCTGTGTTAAGATCTACTGCAAAACACAATACTAAGGTAATCTCACTAATCATTTTCATTTTTATAGCGCTTTTTAACACTTTAAACGCATGTAATCTCCCTATGGGTATAAACTCAGCCAATGACCATACACACTTTTGCGTTGTCTTAAATGAATCATTTACACAATTCAGTTAGTGCTTTTGTTCTATTTTTACGTGCTTTAGCACGATGTCAATCACATAAAATTAAAAAAACTTGAGCTTTTGTTATGGGTGCTCTTTAACTTTTATGGTTTTAGCGACCTCATATTGGGAGTGAAATGTCGGAAATTTTGCTCAGAGGCCTCTTTATCAGGTTGGAGGTTCTTTTAACGTGCCGCAAATCTAAGACAAGGGACCACCGGCTTCGCTTCTGAAGGAAGCCATACTAAAGATTTTTACGCCCGAAAAAATCCATCGCTTCACGGGTTTGAACCCACGACCTCAGGAGCTAGAGGCTAGCATCGACACATCGATCACAGGGTTGCACACAACTCGCATACATAGTTCTCAATTAGATACTCGTTACTACTTATGCACTGCTATTACCGTATATCTAATTATTTATATACAATTATTTTTATACTTAGAAATTCTGATACCAAGTCGTAAGCTATCAATCAACCTCTTGTGCTACAGCTCTGACTAAGGCTCGGAACTTGGGGCCCAGTGTGCCGTACGGCTACCTGGGTATAACGTAAACAAAGCTAACACAACGTGTACTCAATGACGGTACCTCTGTAGTGGTAGGAGGGGTTTGTTGACATTGAATACCGATTGCTTCGGCGCAGAAGGTTCCAACTTTCGGGCCTTACTTATGACGTTTCCGAACGCTAGAAATCTTGGAGAACTTACTACGGCTCCGCTCTGTTCACTTTCTAGATTCTTCTGTTTCTGGAAATAAATATCTGGTCGTGCAGCCAAAGCCGTCTGCAATGCTCTCTGCCACCTCTAATTTTGACATGAAAAAGGAGAGAAGTTAACTGATTTTATGCAATATTATAAATTCTAATCAGCAAAATAATAAAGTGGAAACATTGAAAGGCTAAGAAAGGATGGGAAAAGAGTACAATAAACAAACACATAACAAGCTAAAAATGTGATATACATGGAAAATTAAACATATAGAAGCAAAGTTAGTGAATAAATGCTTTATATGTAGTTTCGAAAAGTATAATATATTAAATATGTTACAATTAAGTAATATTGGCGAATATAAGTTAAACTTGTGGAATTCACATATACTATGAATATGTTAAACAATATTTACATGGTGACAGGGGTATCCGTAGGAAACTTTGGGTCCAAAAGTATGTGCATCCCTGCTCTACTCAACCACTTGCTGAAAATAAGATGCCATTTTCAAATGTTACAGTAGGACTGGAAGAAAAAATACAAAAATTAAGGTCAGAGTTGAGTTACATAACATACACGAGTTGTTCACCGGAACATTCGCGCATCGTCTGTCATGTTTAATTAAACTTGAGTAATGCTCTCTTCTCAACTGTAAGCAGTATTAATTACGTCGTCGGCTTCTTTTGTGAAGATTCCTCTCTCAGTGTCACTTAGTTGCTTGTAAATGGAATGTAACCAAGCTAGGTCATGGTCTCTAGCATTTGCTTCTGCCTAGCACTTTAGTCATTCAAGACTTCGCTGCCCCCTGCCTTAGATTTAAATGCCAAAAGATGAGACTAGAAGCCTCTGTTTTTATGCTGGCTTGTACTCACAGTGGCTTTGTAATATCTTCTACGTTAATAGTTGCATAAAATAACATTCCGTCTTTGTATTTGTCAGTCTGTTTGAACCCTCTAAAGTAAAGAGTCACTATAGCAACATCATTTGCCTTTTTACTTTCTCTACTACGTATAGTAAGTATTGTATTCCACCCAAAAATTCGATACCGAGATTTCACCGGAAATATATGTTTTGAGACCCCATGAATCCAAAAAAAGCATTTTTGGAAACATGTCCGTGTGTGTGTCTATGTGTGTGTGTGTGTGTGTGTGTGTGTGTGCGTGTGTGACTATGTGTCTGTGAACAGCATAACTCAGAAACGAACAGTCGGATAAACACCAAACTTGGTATTTAGGTTCAGTATCTTCCAGAGATGCGACACGAAGGTTTTCAAGAAAATTCCCCCACCCCAGATTACCCTTTACATGAAAGATTTTTCGAAAATTGTAATTTTCTCAAAAACGGCTCCAACGATTTTGATTAAAATATCATATGTTTAAGATATTTTCATGACAAATGATATGTATATCTCGAATTTTCTGGGAATGTCTCCAAAAGTATTCTTCGTTGTGAACGACTTTTGCATAACTGGTAAACTATAAGAGTTAGACAAACTTTTACTACACAAAAAATGTAGATCTCGTTAAAATACACAATTTATGCCATATACATTTTTCTTGTTGAGTGAACCATTTTTGAGATATTGCTTGTTATTTCCTTAAATTTTCCAATACTTATACTTTTTCTCAAATGGAATTCATTATACATTTTTTTGTCCTGGTAATGCAAAGAAAATGGAATACTCCACATAGCAACCAGGTCTTAAAATATTTGACTATCGCTTAAAGCCTACCAATTCCCCTTGCATCTACAAGAAAATTAGCAATAAGATTAACATCTCGATATCTCGATTAACATGAAGCATATGGAGAATAAGCGTTTGTAAAAATAGTTTGTTCAAGAGTAGAGAAAGTCATGTGAGTGTAACACATCAGATTTTTTTGTTTCGAGAAAGCTTTTAAGTAGATAAATACTACATAAAGTTGTAAGGGAAAGAGCGCAGCATCAAGCAACAAAAATAAATTTAAAGCGAAAGCATACAGAATCATCCAAGCTCCACCCTTCTTCACTGTCGTAAATTCAATGAATAATAGAGAGAACATTTAACCATCACACGACCTTTTAAGCATTATGAGTTATTTTCATAGTTTGTTACAAATTATTCATTCAAAAGCTTAATTTTCCATGTACTTCTCTTTAAGGTTAATAAATATTCTGTAAATGCTTTCAATACCCATTTTGTTGCAACACTTCAGCATAAAAGAGCCTGAAACGAGTCAATCTTTTGAAAAAGCAGGTCAGTTCATGTTAGGTGCAATATTAAAGAATCTTTCCATGAGCTCATGAGAGATAAAAAGCGTACATTAAGCGCTTTAAGGAAATATATTAAAATACTGTAGAATTTTAGCAGGGAATATTCCGGCAATAGCCACAAAAAAGAGGAAAGAAAACCTATTATGACAAAACGTACATTTTTCCTGCAATAAAAACAACTTCTATTTAAGGGGACACTATGGTGAAATTACTAGCACCTCTGTTTTTAAACGTACAATAACAAAATTTTTACCAGAGGTGCATCTATTTGCCAATAGCACACCAAAACAATTTCATATCTCAGTATTAAGCGGTTTTAACTTAATTAATATTTAATGAATTATTTCATCGTTTCATATGAAATGCTCCTGGCGCCAAGTTCACAGAATTTTTAACTGTTATTTTAAGTGGGTTCCTTTAGCGTGTGAAATCAAAAGCTACCTTTGAAATTGTTGCCAAGTTACTTTTGAAGCTAATAATTTTCAAATGTGAAGTTATTTATGATTTTACAGAATCAGAACATTTTAAAATTAATACGGGCATTTTCTACTGTTGGTAAAATGTACAAGAAGCGTGGAAGGAAGCTTTGTTTATTACCCTTGATACGCTTTTCTGCAAAGTTTCAAGTTTTGCTGATCAAAACTGTGTCGCCAGGGATGTTTTGTTGACAATTAAAAACGCAATTTGCTGTTTTTTCTCACATAAACATTTTTAGTTTTATTATATACTAACCTACATTTTTACAGTTTTATTTATTCTCTTAAAGCAGCAGCAATTGAGTCAGGGAGATCAAAAATCCACTAACTCCACTTTTTGGCAAAATGGAGTTATGGGCGGGATTGGGATTTTCAGTGTGCCCTGCTTATGTGGATGGCAAGAACGCCCACATTCCATCACTCATCAGCATTCAGAAGGTTTATTAAAAATCTGGGAGTTCTTGCTGTTCGTGCTTATTTTTTTCGGTAGATGGCAGCAGATTTGCACAACCAGTTGAGCAGAGACTGGAAGGTTAAAATGGAATCAGATCCAAGTGAACAGGAAGCATACTGTAGTCCAGTTCTTTTACACTTCGACACAGAAAGCGCACTTGCATTTTATGCATTTTCCCATGAGATGAATTCTTGGCAAATGACTATGACTTTAGTAAAATTGAGAGCCAATGAAGAAAAGAAGAGACTGTAAACCAGCAATTCAGTGTTACGACATTGTAAAACCTTCAGTTGAATATAATGTTGTGCAGGTCCAAGTATTATATGTGACTATACTCAGCATTTTTCCAAAATATTAAGAAAAGCCCCAGTAACAAACAAAATCTAAGCATAGTTGAGAAATTCTTATCAGAGAATAAAGTGACATGAGAATTTCCTATAAAAACGTCCTAAAACATGAAAACCATGTATATGAAGGGTATTCCATTGTATAAAGAAAAGAAAAAGGACTTGCAAACCTTAATGAAGTTCGTTTCTAAAGAAAATAGGTTTTATTTCCATTTTCAGTTTGAGGACAATAATAACCAGATGTTCAGAATGGACATGAGAGTGAAACAATATCTGTAATATGACTCTGTGATTAATGCTTCTACTTTTGCTGTTTCTATTTCCATATTTTGGTGTTATTTAGAATACTTTATTGTTTTTCGAAACTGCATTTGAAGTTTTCAAAAAACATAGCAAGTTTAATCTTAATAACAAACATTCAATTTCTCGAGTGTTCCATTCTTTTACATGTTAGTTATGATATAATTTCCCCCTTTATTTGTATGCCTCACATTTAATCAATTGTGTTATTCCATGCACCTTGGAAGTCAAAAACTCCTAACTCCATCAGTATTTAATTAAAAATGTAGCATTAGATAATATAAACACAGAGGTTATGAAGTATTGTATTGATAAAGAACGCACCTTTATACAATATGAGTAGGTAAACACATAATTAAAATCATTGAGATAGATGGTTTTCTGCCCAGTAAAATTTGATTTACTGGAATTAGGGAGTGTTTGAGCTCCCTGTTTCAATCTTCTGGCAACTCTCACTGCTGTTTTCGCTGATTCCGAGTGATTTATAATGTGGGAGGATATACAGGGTGGACCATTTAATTTGAGACTACAATATCTCCAAAACTAAGCGTTGTATAAAGAAATGTCTGGAATAAACTTTGCTGATATTATAGGGGAAAATAAATGCCATCAGTCGTGTTTTTTTTGAGGACGTTATGATGGTCATTTTAGGGTCAGTTTAATTTGACCTTAATTGAAGGTTCCCATTTAAAAATTAAATTTATCCTAAAATGACTATCAATTCGAAAGCAGTCCGAAAACTGTAAGTCCTAAAATGTAATATGTCACTCTGAATTCACCAACGTTATGCTAGTGGAAGAAATAATATCTGCGTGACGTCATTTGGAAAGAATAACATTCTATATGGGCAAGACTTAAACACCTCTTGCCACAGCCGTAAAACACACAAACCGTTACAAATTGTTGGAATAATTAATGCTATGCTGTAAAGCCAGCAAAGAGAATTTATAGACCCTAAAGATGTCAGAGTTCTATTGCCAAAGAAGACTATTAATGTAGCGCATTAGTATAAAGCATAGCACATAAATAATAATGCTCTAAATAAAGCACCATTCACAACTACCTGTGAACAACATTTATCATTGAAAGAATGAAGTGAAACTTTCCACGTGACACGCGTAATGTTATTAAATTTAACTGTAATTATGATTTACACTTCATTAGGTCTGTACAGGTATAATTCCATAACTGTAGTTTAATGCAGTATCAAGCTGAGAAAAAACATATTTATTTTTGTAAAAACGAAATAAGTATTAGTTATGTTATAATTACCATCTATATAATTTAACACACTGACGTAATGTATTACAACATAACCAAATAATGAACACATCCTCTTTTTAACAATAAGTGACACTTATTCATTAAAAGTGGCGTTAATTTAACTGCGTGATACCAATGATATTTGCTGCGATAATCAGTTTGTTTCGCTATCACGGCATGAACCCAAACTACCAAAGCTTTTATTTCTGATCAATCAGGATGCTTACACTCTATTTATGAAAGCAAGAACAAAATGATGCAACTATCAGCACTCTCACTAAGAAAACTGCAAACCTTGAACCTAACAAAATAATGAAGTACTAAAAGTGCCTGCTACATTTGAATTATGAGTTTAATTAAATTCTGGAGTGGGCGAGGTTTGTGGGAGAGGATGGGCAGTATCAAGACAGATGTGCTTTACACAAGCATTCAACCCAAAACCTTCGAAACGTGCGACATCTGGTTCACAGTAAACCGGAGCTGAAACCCCCTTGTAAAAGATTCATACATTGAAGTACGTTGTATTGAAGGAGTTGTATTATATTTCAACCGAACTTGAAATTCGTTGCAACCACACGTATAGTACCCGCTTTCCGGTAGCCTTCGCCCCAAATGTACTTTCAGGTGGCCTTTACCCCAAGTTTAAAAAAATGTTAACTTTGTAATTTGACTGTTTCTTCAAATATTATATATTTAATGTTTGCCTCGGCTGCGTCAGTATTATTGTTAGAGACATGTTTCTCTTTGCAGGGTTGTGGTGCGACTGAAGAATGTAGGCTTACACAGATTATAATTTTTACTTCACTACATTTATTAATTCTTGACACAATTTAAATAACACTTCACTGATATAGAGAGCTGTGAAATTCTTTTTATTAATTAATTGCACTTTTTAACACGTAAACTTATTTTTCGTCTCACACGATTACATATTATATTTCTTGAGGACACTTTTCGTGTCTGGTTAGTAACGCTGTCTGCAGGCAACTGAACTCTAAATTTGTAAACTTTTCTCCTTTTGAGTTTCTGATTGGCTAATCCTACTCCAATAGAATACCTTCATTTAACTAAAGATTTTTCTGGTTGTTGATTGGCTATTTTATAAAGTGTCACAAAATTTACATTATTGTTGCTCCAATAATGATTAGCAGCATTTAAACTTTCAAATTCATTATTGCCTCAAGGTTACCTCATTGTTAGCAACTTTTAAACTATTGTTCTCACAGCTCCTACATTACTAAATTACGTAATATATTCACATAACATTATTACACATGGATACAATAATACAAACATATACAATGACTGTAATATACACTTTTTATATATTGTTACATACACATATTGCTTTAAGGCGGGCTGTTATTAAATTTATATATTATTTAATTAGACTGAAAATATTTAAGTGTTAAAAATACTGCGAAACATTACTGTGCTCCGCTAAAAATTAAGAAACTTTTTTAAATAGTTTAGCTCTCCTTTATGTATTTTTGAGAACTGAGGTCAGAATTATATAAAACTGGCACATCACAAACCGCGTTTTCCTTGAAAACGTATTATTTATTTTCATGATATTCATGTCCTGCGCTGCTACCTGCCATCTACTGCGGCTACCACCACCCCCAGGAGGAAGGATGGAGGTGAAGGAACCACAGGAGGCTACAGGCCTTAGGAAGACAGGTCACACAGACGCTCCGAAGTACGTAATATTTCCAAGCTCGCAGACCCGTTCCACTGTTAGAGTCTCGAGAGAGAGAGTGATGAACGACCCACCAATCAAGCAGACCTCTAGTTGGAAAGGGAATACTATTTCCATTAAGCATGCATCCGCGCCATCTGTCCGGCACCGCTATACGCCACGAGACCTAGAAGAACACCTGAAAGATGGGAAGGAAACGGAATGAAAGGGAAATTAAATCGTGGTAGAGAAAAAACTACCCAGCATTCACCTACCGATCCAGGGATACCAGAGAAAACCCATGGTTCATAGTACCCGGAACCTTCCGAATGCGTGACGTACACGTTACCGCAACGCCAGCTCGCTCGGTACATAACCTAGTACTCTAATGTCAAAAGTTAGTGCAGGACCTAAGAGATCATGACGGTGTCATGTAGGCTTTGGTTCAAATATTCGTTAAGTAATGCAGTGAGCTGTGCAACAAGGCTAACCATGCTTGTGTTTATTCGCCCAATAATTTTCTAAGCATGCTAATTTAACGTGGCTTTGGCTTCTAAATCATATCCCGAAGGTCCTTCTCCGGTTTAATGCATACTGATGGCTTCAGTTACTCAGTCACCATTCTGTATCATCTGTTTGAATAATTTTTTATTAGATGGCACTAGTTGCGCAATCTCTTTTATTTCTGTTTACTTGGCTGTTGGGGCCTGCTGGTCGTGTTATTGAAATAATCAGCCCAAGACTTGAACCGAGAAAAAGAGAGAATCTCCCGAATGCGGGCTACAGACCCATTTCGTTCTGTACATAACTCGTTATATTTGCAGTCTGTGATTAGGAGAAGAGAAACACCAAAACACGCTACAGACTGAGGCTAAAGGAGACCAAGGTAGAAATATCTACGCTCTTAAAGAAAAAAATTCTGATGTGTTACACTCATATGACTTTCTCTACTCTTGTACAAACTATTTTTACAAATGCTTATTCTCCATCTAGTTCATATTAATCGAGATAAACGTTTGCAGACTCTATGTTATTGGTAATTTTCTTGTAGATGTAAGAGGAATATATATTTACAAGGGCAATATAGAAAAACAGTAGCCTTTAAGCACATACATATCTCTTAATAGCTGGTTGCTAGGTGCAGCACCATTCCCTTTGCCACAGATTAATACTCTTTGCATATCCAAGACAAAAAAATGAATAACGAATTCCCATTTGAGAAAAAAGTATAAGTATTGGAAAATTTAAGGGAATAACAAGCAATATCTTGAAAATGGTTCTCCCAACAAAAGAAAATGTATATGATAAATTTTGTATTTTAACGCGATCTACATTTTTTGTGTAGTAAAATTTTGTCTATCTCTTATGGTTTACCAGTTATGCAAAAGTCGTTCACAATGGTGAATACTTTTGGAGACATTGCCAGGAAATTCAAGATATACATTTTATTTGTCATAAAAATATCTTAAACATATGATATTTTAATCAAAATCGTTAGAGCCATTTTTGAGAAAATTAAAATTTTCGAAAAATCTTCCATGTAAAGGGTACTCTGGGGTGGGGGGATTTTCTTGAAAACCTTCGTGTCCCATCTCTGGAAGATACTGAACCTAAATACCAAGTTTGGTGTTTATCCGACTGTTCGTTTCTGAGTTATGCTGTTCACAGGCACACACATAGACACACACGGACGTATTTTCAAAAATACTTTTTTTTGGATTCAGGAGGCCTCAAAACATGTATTTCCGGTGAAATCTCGGTATAGAATTTTTGGGTGGAATGCAATACTTTCTCTACGTGCTATGTACGAGGTAGAGAAAGTAAAAACCAAGCCAACAGAAGCCATAAACAAAATGACAATGCAGAACACTATCCGTACAGAAGGAAGCAAGAAATATTAAGAAGACGCAACTCAAGAAGTCTCAGTCCAGCGACCTACCACTGACAATAGTCATCAAAATGCACGAAGAAGCGACAGAAGAAGATAGACAAATAAGAAGAAACTGACAATATAGCAGCGTTGTGTAACAAAGTTCAGATATACTAAGCAACTGTAGAGGGATAATCCCTGAAGCAGCCATAGGGTGAAAACCCTTAAATCCTCCCATCTCTTAGGATAGAAAGGTAGACACCTGGCAGGGACATTTTTATATTGGCATACTCAGAAGTGCCTAAACAGCGAAATACAACATATTATGTCCCTTTGCCAGATTTAGCACTTTATGCTAGATTTCCCTACCCGAGTATTGCTCACTTTCCCATCATAGTATAAATTGTGTGGGAAGGAACTTACAAATGGCGGTTTAGTTCTAGTTGTACGGGTAGTTGGCTGAGGTGGTGATTTTCTCTGAAATTAACGCGATTTTAGCTCAAAGTGATATTTAGGGTCGTTAAGGAGCGTTGAATTTTGAGCGATCAGCGTTGTGCTTGACGTGTTGAGTTACTCACCAGCCCACGGATCTGTTACCCGTTCTGATGTTGCCGGCGTATTCCTTTTCCCATGCTTTTTTCACACGCCAAGCGTAAAGTCGACCGCTCACAAGAAATCTATATACCTACCTATCGTTGTGCCAAAACTGTTTCATTTTTTAAAAGACACACCACCTCGGTCAGATATCCGTATACCCCGAACTTAACTATCAGTTTCGAACGAGAAATGTCCTTTTTATTGACTAATGAACGCCCTGACAGGACGGCGCACCAGAATTTGTATGTTCAAAGGGAATTCAAGATTAAGTAACATTACACTGTTACAGAAAAGCGATACGTAATACGGACATTTGGAACTAGCACAAGTTTTCCAAAAATCTTTTATGATCCTTTATTTTCTGAACTGTCTTTCTTTATGGTTAACTTTGCGACAGGCAAGTTAGTGCCATGTAGTTGTGCTCATTTGGGTACAAAGTCTGTCATACGAAATGTTAGCAGGCTGAGGACAGCTCGGTGGTGTGTTAGACGTGTACTTGTCCTTGATAGGGCTTAAACACTTTACAGCAGGATGTGGGGTTGTAGGTTGGCGGGTATAACTGAGGTAGAAGCAGTGAAAGGAGGTAGCAAGATTTGCTCCTCGACAGCTCTGGTCAGGGCGCAACGGCCCTTGTGCACCGCAGTTGTTATGGAGTATCAAATACAATTATCACTTGTTGGAGTTACTATTTGAATTTTGAAGTCCAAGAACTCTTGGATGGATTATATGCCTCAACTGCTGGTGGCATTGCTCCTGTATTACCGGATGTACCCGCATACCATGCGGAGAAGCCGGTGACGCTTCAAGCAGCGTGTTCTGGGGTTATAACCCTAGGGGACCGACAGAGGGCGCTCCGGTGGTGTGGCATTGAGCCGTAAAATTTTGCGGTCCAGTACCTAATTTTATCCCCCACGTATGGAAAAGATGACGCTTCACTGTGAGGAGTGGCATTTCAGAATAAATGGCCCGAAGACCTTCATTCTGCCGCCGTTGAATAGCAACGACTGGAGTCTGCAGCCAAACTCCAGATTTAGCAGATGCGCAATAGAACTGGGATTCTGAGAGTTCCAATAAGGCATGGGTTTAAAGCAACAGACATCCTGACCTTAGCATGATGTACAAAGTGGCCGTAGTCCTAGTGGCCCAATGCGACAGGTCCCTGATGTGTTCCCTGAAAGAAGCCTTGTCTAACTGGTGAGATGGTATTCGTCCATTCTATCCTTCGACTGAGATAGGTGAATGAGGGGAGGTTAGGAATGAGGGGAAGTGGTGCTAGTTAGAAGAAAGGCGTGGCTTTTCTCCGGGTTGATGAACAATCGCCAACGCCTGCACAAACACTCTTGGCGGATGTGTGTCTGTATAGGGTTGAGGCTCTGTGCGAGTTCCTGTTAATACAGTACAGCATTACCTCGTCAGCATATTGAACGTGCTGCTCGTAGGAAGATCGATCACATAGACGCTGAAAACCGCGGGAGAGTCTACGGGGAATTCTTATACAGAATGACAGGTATTCAGACATCCGCGCATCGACAGTCCTCATATGGGTCAACTGATACACAGTCTCATATTCCAGACTCTGGACATAGCAAGGAACCTTCTTCAACATTTCTGTAGTCCAGGAAACCAGGAACCCTTGGAACAACAGGGAAACGCTTTACCAACTATGCCACGAGGACAGTCAACTGCACATCAATATGTGCAATACTTTTGAGAAAAGTAAGTAAGAAATGTAACAAAAATCCCTTAGTAAATATTTTTACAACATAAGAGAAACGTTATAAATTACTTTAAACATGAGCTAAGTCGTAACAAATTTTAACATCATTCGTGTCAGTGATGAAAGACAGGAAGAAAAAAGCCAGAGGAAAAAACAAGACGTTCAGGAGCATCATTTACTAACTGTAGAATTATTCTTATTAATGACGTCCGCCAAAGTAGCCCAAAGTAGTCGTGCACTAAAGGAATGGCTTTAAACTGTCAGAGAATAAAACAACAAACCATTAAACAACTAGAAGATACACATTAATTTATGCAAACATCGCTTTATGTAATTCTGACTGGCGCCTCTTTGTATAATGAGTTAAAATAATGCTAGGTATTCTGTGACCTCCTGTATTTGCATGTCAAATGACGACCATTTCCTTTCTTTGCCCTTGTCCTTTTATGTCTTAGTGCTTCCTGCAATTTTATCCATTACAAGCCATTAATATCTCGTTACTACCTTCGTAAGTTACTCAAACCGAAGATATAGCATAAGCGTCTCTTAAAATAACTCTTACTCTTCACGTAAGCGTATAGGAATAACTCGCTTATGAAGTTCTACAAATTACATGCTTCTGTTAAAAATCTGATGTGTTACACTCACATGACTTTCTCTACTCTTGTACAAACTATTTTTACAAACGCTTATTCTCCATCTACTTCATGTTAATCGAGATAAACCTTTGCAAACTTCATCTTATTGCTAGGTTTCTTGTAGATGTAAGGGGAATATATATTTACAAGGGCAATATAGAAATACAGTAGCCTTTAAGCACATACATATCTCCTAATAGCTGGTTGCTATGTGCAGCACCATTCTCTTTGCCACAGATTAATACTCTTTGCATATACAAGACAAAAAAATGAATAACGAATTCCCATTTGAGAAAATAAGTAATGAAAAATTTAAGGGAATAACAAACAATATCTCGAAAATGGTTCACTCAACAACAAGAATGTATATGACATAAACTGTGTATTTTAACGTGATCTACATTTTTTGTGTTGTAAAATTTTGTCTATCTCTTATGGTTTACCAGTTATGCAAAAGTCGTTCACAATGGTGAATACTTTTGGAGACAGTCCCAGAAAATTCGAGATATACATTTTATTTTTCATGAAAATATCTTAAACATGTGATATTTTAATCAAAATCGTTAGAGCCATTTTTGAGAAAATTAAAATTTTCGAAAAAATCTTCCATGTAAAGGGTAATCTGGGGTGGGGGAATTTTCTTGAAAATCTTCGTCTCGCATCTCTGGAAGGTACTGAACCTAAATACCAAGTTTAGTGTTTATCCGACTGTTCGTTTCTGAGTTATGCTGTTCACAGACAGACAGACACACACACACACACACACACACACACACGGACATGTTTCCAGAATGATTTTTTTGGATTCAGGGGGTCTCAAAACATATATTTCCGGCGAAATCTCGGTATCGAATTTTAGGGTGGAATACAATACTTCCCCTAATTACTATACGTAGTAGAGAAAGTAAAGATGCTTATTGTGTAATTCAGCATTGATAGTTTTTAACTTCTGCAATAATAGTAAAGAAAGTGACACATTTATTTATCATTAATAGTATTTCTATATGAGGAAGGAAATTTTACGACTCTAATATGGTCGCTGCAGACTCAATGTAGGAACCTGCATATTTACTTTCTCTACTACGTATAGTAAGCAGGGGAAGTATTGTATTCCAACCAAATCTTCGATACAGATTTCACCGGAAATACATGTTTTGAGGCACCTTGAATTAAAAAGAAATCATTTTTGGAAACATGTCCGTGTGTGTGGCTGTGTGTCTATAAACAGCACAACTCAGAAACGAACAGTTGGATAGACACCAAACTTTGTATTTAGGTTCACTATCTTCCAGAGATGCGACACAAAGGTTTTCAAGAAAATCCCCACCCCAGACTATTCTTTACATGGAACATTTTTCGAAAATTTTAATTTTCTCAAAAATGCCTCTAACATATCATAACTTTAAGATATTTTCATGACAAATAAAATGTATATCTTGAATTTTCTGGAATGTCTCCAAAAGTATTCTTCATTGTGAACGACTTTTGCATAACTGATAAACCATAAGAGATAGACAAAATTTTACTACACAAAAAATGTAGATCGCGTTAAAATACACAATTTATGTCATATACACTTTTGTTGTTGAGTGAACCATTTTAGAGATATTGCTTGTTATTCTCTTAAATTTTCCAATACTTATACTTTTTCACAAATTCGTAATTCAGTTTTTTTTGTCCTGGTAATGCAAAGAGAATGGAATACTCTACATAGCAACCACCTCTTAACAGATTTTACTATCGCTTAAAACCTACCAATTCCCTTTGCATCTACAAGAAAATTAGCAATAAGATTAACATATCGATATCTCGATTAACATGAAGCATATGCACAATAAGCGTTTGTAAAAATAGGTTGTACAAGAGTAGAGAAATTCATGTGAGTGTAACACATCAGATTTTTCATAAAACTGCTGTATTTTTACCCACTCCATTTTATATATTTATTTCCTTGTTTACGTTTTAATATCACTTACCCACAGCAGGTGGAGAATGTATTGTATTCCATTAAAAATTTCAATACTGAGATTTCGCGGGAAATGCGCGTTTTGAGGTCCACTGCATCAAAGCAACATGAAGAAATGGGTTGTATGTATGAGAGAGAGAGAGTACATAACTCAAAAATGAAAGGTAGGATAAATACCAATTTCATATTTGAGTCAGACACTGTTTAAGCATGGCAGGTAAAGATTTTCAAGAATATTCCTCCACCTGAAACCACCTTTTATACGACAAAATTTTGGTTTTTTTTTTTTAATTTTTACTTTCTCTACTACGTACAGTAAGCAGGGGAAGTATTGTATACCACCCAAAAGTTCGATACCGAGATTTCACGGAAATATATTTTTGAGGCTTCCTGAATCCAAAAAATCAGTTTTAGTAAAAGGTCCGTGTGTGTGTCTATGTTTCTGTGAACAGCATAACTCAAAAACGAAAAGTAAGATAAACACTTAAATTTGGTATTTAGCCTCAGTATCTTCCAGAGATGCGACACGAAGATTTTCAAGAAAATCCCCCTACCCCAGATTACACTTTATATGGAACATTTTTCGAAAATTTTGATTTTCTCAAAAAGGGCTCTAACGATTTTGTTTAAAATATCATATATTTAAGATATTTTCGTGACAAATGAAATGTATATTTTGAACTTTTTGGGAATGTCCCCAAAAGTTCCTCTTCATTGGCTTTAGCATAACTGGTAAACCTTAAGAGATGGATAAAATGTTTGTACACCAAAAATGTAGATCTCGTTAAAATACACAATTTATGTCATTTACGTGTTTTGTTGTTTTTTTTGTGGATTGAACCATATTCCGAGATATTCCTTGTTGTTTGTTTGAATTTTCCAATACTTATATTTTTTCTCAAATGAGAATTCGTTATTCGCTGTTTATGTGCTGGACATGTAAAGAGAATGAAATGTTCCACATAGCAACCAGTTCTTAAAAGATTTGATCACTTAAAGCCTACCATATTCCCCTTGCACCTACAAGAAAATTAACAATAAGAGTAACATCTCGATATCTCGATTAACATGAAGTATATGGAGAATAAGCGTTTGTAAAAATAGTTTGTACAAGAGTAGAGAAAGTCATGTAAGTGCACTAAATCAGATTTTTTCAATAGTGTCCTTAACGTTTTTTTATTAAAACTACACAGTTGTTTAGCAGTAAAATATTTATGTTGATCTTTCTTGAACAACCTGTGAATTCTTCACTCTGAATGCATTTTGTATAATGTTGTATAATATAAAATTATAAGAGATAGAAAAAAAATATTATACAAAAAGTGTAGCTCGTTGAAGTATACGGTTTATGTAAAATAACTTCTTTTGTACTTTTAGGCGTTTTCGAATACTCGATCTTACATCCTACCTACATTGCCATTACACAAATACAGCTTTATTTCTTAACACACAAACACGCGCAAAGGGGGAGTTCTGGCGTGTGGAGACCGTTGCGCCTGTCCAACGCACAGTGTACTTGGAAGAGATCGCCATTTCTGTGTTCCAGACGAAAGGACAGTATCCAGGTGGGTAAAACAATGGCGTGAGATGGGTTCTGCCCTCAATGTGGAGAATAAGGGACCTGTAATGACAGTTCGAATGCCAGAAAATTCTTTCAGCCCCTGAAAGAATTCGGTGGGGTCATCTCAAGAACAGAGTTTTTTCACGACGACTCCACAATACTGATGAGTTGAAAGCCGCAATCCGGGAAGACATTGAGATTATTCCTCAAGAAATGATTGAGAACGTAATGAGCTTCCGCGAACGTCTTGAGCAAGCATCGCCATTGATGGAAGCCATTTGCGTGATGTACTTTTTACTTTCTCTACTACGTATGGTAAGTAGGAGAAGTATTTCATTCCACCCAAAAATTAGATACCGAGATTTCACCGCAAATACATGTTTTGAGCCCCCTGAGTCCAAAAAAGCACTTTTAGAAAAAAAATCCGTGTGTGTGTCTGTGTGTGTACCTGTGAACAGCATAACTCAAAAACCAAAATTCGGATAAATACCAAAATTGATATTTTGGTTCAATATATTTAAAAAATGCGACACGAAGATTTTCAAGAAAATTCCCCCATCCCAGACTACCATTTACATGGAACATTTTTCGAAAACTTCGATTTCGTCTAAAATGGCTCAAACGATTTTGATTAAAATATCATATATTTAAGGTATTTTCACGAAAAATAAAATGTATTTCTTGAATTTTCTGGGAATATCCCCAAAAGTCCTCTTCTTTCTGAATGGCTTTTGCATAGCTGGTAAACCGTAAGAGATAGACAAAATTTTTCTACACAGAAAGTGTATATCTCGTTAAAAAACACTATTTATGTCATACACCAGCACTTTTTACTTTCTCTACTACGTATAGTAAGTAGGGGAAGTATTGCATTCCACCCAAAAATTCGATACCGAGATTTCACTGGAAATACATGTTTTGAGACCCACTGAATCCAAAAAAAAGCATTTTTGGAAACATGTCCGTGTGTGTGTCTGTGTGTGTGTGTGTGTGTCTGTGTGTGTGTCTGTGTGTCTGTGAACAGCATAACTCAAAAACGAACAGTCGGATAAACACCAAACTTGGTATTTAGGTTCAGTATCTTCCAGAGATGCGACACGAAGGTTTTCAAGAAAATCCCCCCACCCCAGACTACCCTTTACATGGAACATTTTTCGAAAATTTTAATTTTCTCAAAAATGGCTCTAACGATTTTGATGAAAATATCATATGTTTAAGATAATGTCATGAGAAATGAAATGTATATCTCGAATTTTCTGGGAATGTCTCCAAAAGTATTCTTTATTGTGGACGACTTTTGCATAACTGGTAAACCGTAAGAGATAGACAGAATTTTACTTCACAAAAAATGCAGATCACTTTAAAATACACAACTTATGTCATATACATTTTTTTTGTTGAGTGAACCCTTTTCGAGATATTGCTTGTGATTTTCTTAAATTTTTCAATACTTATACTTTTTCTCAAATTCGTTATTACTTTCTCTACTACGTATAGTAAGTAGGGGAAGTATTGCATTCCACCCAAAAATTCGATACCGAGATTTCACCGGAAATACATGTTTTGAGACCACCTGAATCCAAAAAATGCATTTTTGGAAACATGTCCGTGTGTGTGTCTGTGTGTGTGTGTGTCTGTGTGTGTGTGTGTGTGTGTGTCTGTGTGTGTGTGTGTCTGTGTGTCTGTGAACAGCATAACTCAAAAACGAACAGTCGGATAAACACCAAACTTGGTATTTAGGTTCAGTATCTTCCAGAGATGCGACACGAAGGTTTTCAAGAAACTCCCCCCACCCCAGACTACCCTTTACATGGAACATTTTTTGAAAATTTTAATTTTCTCAAAAATGGCTCTAACGATTTTGATGAAAATACCATATGTTTAAGATAATGTCATGAGAAATGAAATGTATATCTCGAATTTTCTGGGAATGTCTCCAAAAGTATTCTTCATTGTGAACGACTTTTGCATAACTGGTAAACCATAAGAGATAGACAAAATGTTACTACACAAAAAATGTAGATCACGTTAAAATACACAACTTATGTCATTTGCATTTCTTTTGTTGAGTTAACCGTTTTCGAGATATCGCTTGTTATTTCCTTAAATTTTCCAATACTAATACTTTTTCTCAAATTCGTTATTCATTTTTTTTATGTCCTGCACATGCAAAGAGAATGGAATGCGCCACATAGCAACCAGCGTTAAAATATTTGACTATCGCTTAAAACCTACCATATTCCCCTTGCATCTACAAGAAAATTACCAATAAGATTGACATCTCGATATCTCGATTAACATGAAGCATATGGAGAATAGGCGTTTGTAAAATTAGATTGTACAAGAGTAGAGAAAGTCATGTGAGTGTAACACATCAGATTTTTCATTTTTTTTATGTCCTGGACATGCAAAGAGAATGAAATGCGCCACATAGCAACCAGCGTTAAAATATTTGACTATCGCTTAAAAGCTACCATATTCCCCTTGCATCTACAAGAAAATTACCAATAAGATTGACATCTCGATATCTCGATTAACATGAAGCATATGGAGAATAGGCGTTTGTAAAATTAGATTGTACAAGAGTAGAGAAAGTCATGTGAGTGTAACACATCAGATTTTTTTACTTTCTCTACTACGTATAGTAAGTAGGGGAAGTATTGTATTCCACCCAAAAATTCGATACCGAGATTTCACCGGAAATACATGTTTTGAGACCTCCTGAATCCAAAAAAAAGCATTTTTGGAAACATGTCCGTGTGTGTGTCTGTGTGTGTGCGTGTGTGTGTGTGTGTCTGTGTGTCTGTGAACAGCATAACTCAAAAACGAACAGTCGGATAAGCACCAAACTTGGTATTTAGCTTCAGTATCTTCCAGAGATTCGACACGAAGGTTTTCAAGAAAATCCCCCCACCCCAGACTACCCTTTACATGGAGTATTTTTCGAAAATTTTAATTTTCTCAAAAATGGCTCTAACGATTTTGATGAAAATATCATATGTTTAAGATAATGTAATGAGAAATGAAATGTATATCTCGAATTTTCTGGGAATGTCTCCAAAAGTATTCTTCATTGTGAACGACTTTTGCATAACTGGTAAACCATAAGAGATAGACAAAATTTTGCTACACAAAAAATGTAGATCGCGTTAAAATACACAACTTATGTCATATACATTTCTTTTGTTGAGTTAACCGTTTTCGAGATATTGCTTGTTATTTCCTTAAATTTTCCAATACTTATACTTTTTCTCAAATTCGTTATTCATTTTTTTTGTCCTGGACATGCAAAGATAATGGAATGCGCCACATAGCAACCAGCGTTAAAATATTTGACTATCGCTTAAAAGCTATCATATTTCCCTTGCATCTACAAGAAAATTACCAATAAGATTGACATCTGATATCTCGATTAACATGAAGCATATGGAGTATAGGCGTTTGTAAAATTAGATTGTACAAGAGTAGAGAAAGTCATGTTAGTGTAACACATCAGATTTTTTATGGAGCGAACCATTTCCTAGATATTCCTTGTTATTTACAGCTCTTAAAGATTTGACTATCGCTTAAAGCCTACCATATTCCCGTTGCAACTACAAGGAAATTAGCAATAAGATAGTTTCGGCAAATATTTATCTCGAAAAAATGAGGTAGATGTAGAATAAGTGTTTGTAAAAATGGTTTGTACAAGAGTAGAGACAGTCATGTGAGTGAAACATATTGATTTTTAAGAAATAAGCTTGTGCTTGTATTTTTCATTAATTACAATACTTGTGGAACAGTTATACGTGTTATATTGATGTAAATATACGCTAAACCTCTTAATAACCAATTGAAAACGTACTATTTTCCATGGGCCACCCTGTATAAAGACCTGTGTGAAGTTGTAAAGCGTAGAGAAAGCCGTATGAGCGTGAAACATCAGATTTATATGTTCAAGATCCACTTGTCAGTGGTGAGAGGGACTACATTCTTCAAGGGTAGGTAAGTGTAAAGTGCTTAGAAGTATATCTTCATCAAAGCATCATATTATTCAATGTTTTGCACATTAACTCGCAGCTACGTACCTGCCGTACATCCGGGTGGTCGTCGTGTGCCAAATCAGGTGCATGATTGTTGTATGTGCGTGTGGAGAGGCGGCCGGAATAATTACACACGTTATGAGCACTCCCACGTTGTTCGGTTGGTTATGCAAACCAACACAAAACAATAATGTGCTGTAACACATGATCTTTCACTTTGTTTGCTGCCTGAAATTGACCATAAAATGCAAGGTTATATGTTTCTCCATCAGCAAGTCCTTGGTCAACAGCTAGCGAATCAAGTTACTAATCCAAAAAGAATTACGCTCTTTGTGGCTTCTCGGCTACAACACAGCACTTCATGCGACATTAAATAAAGGCTCAGATTTTATAAGTCATACAAATAGTCTCAATTTCATTTATCTTCAGTTCCATTGGCTTAGATTAGATTATACAGGATGGACCATTTAAGTTGAGACTGTACAATATCTTCAAAACCAAGCGTTGTAGAAAGAAATGTCTTGAATAAAAGTTGCTTGATATTATGGGGGAAAGTAAATGTCATTAGTCGTGTTTTATTTGGAGGACGTCAAAAATTCCTCTTTAGTCGTATTTGGGCAGTGCTGCCTTTGTTTTCTAAACTTATCAATATCTCCCAATTTTCAAAAAATGTCCCAGGAAAAAACTCGTATGTTACACTCACGTGAGTTTCTCTACTCTTGTACAAACTATTTTTATAAACGCTTATTCCCCATCTACTTCATGTTAATCGAGATAAACATTTGCAGACTCTATCTTATTGCTAATTCTCTTGTATATGTAAGGGGAATATGGTAGGCTTTAAGCGATAGTCAAATCTTTTAAGAGCTGGTTGCTATGTGAGGCATTCCATTCTCTTAGTATGTCCAGGACATTAAAAAAAACAAAAAACAGAATAACGGATTTCCCATTTGAGAAAAAAGTATTGGAAAATTCAAACAAATAACAAGGAATATCTCGTAAATGGTTCAATCCACACAAAATAAAATGTACTCGTATATGACATAAATTGTGTGTTTTAATGAGATCTGCATTTTTTGTGTAGACACATTTTGTCTATCTCTTACGGTTTACCAGTTATGCAAAACCACTCAGAAAGAAGAAGAGGACTTTTGGGGACATTCCCAGAAAATTCAAAATATGCATTTTATTTGTCATGTAAATATCTTAAATGTATGATATTTCAATCACAATCGTTAGAGCCGTTTTGAAAACATCAAAATTTTCGAAAAATGTTCCATACAAAGGGTAATCTGGGGTGAGTGATTTTCTTGAAAATCTTCGTGTCCCATCTTTGAGGATACTGAACCTAAATACCAAATTTGGTATTTATCCGACTTTTCGTTTTTGAGTTATGCTGTTCACAGGCACACACACGGGCCTTTGTATAAAAGTGCTTTTTTTTTAATTCAGGGGGCCTCAGAACATTATTTTCGGTGAAATCTCGGTATCGAATTTTTGTGTGGAATGCAATACTTCCCCTACTTACTATACGTAGTAGAGAAAGTAATAAAAATGTGATAGAAGTATTCAAACATTAACTATTGTGGTTCTTAGCGTCCCATTCTATATTAGGCGTGAAAGACCGGAAATTTTGCTCAGAGGTCTCTTTATGAGGCTTGAGGTTCTTTTTCGTGCCGCAAATCTACGATACGGGACCATCGGCTTTACTTCACTTCCGTAGGAAGCCTGCTAAGGATTTTTACGTTCGAAAAATCCATCGCCCTCCTCTGGGTGTGAACCCAAGGTTTACTGTAGAGACGACGCTGTCTATTAGGTGGGTGAAAACAAGCTTATTTTTCTTTGGAAAGAATGATGCAATAAATATTAATAGGTAACGGGAACCACACAGGAATTAATTTCCTCCTGTGACATAAACACGACCACCTACATGTAGGCAGACCGTGTCTTTATTGCATTCTAAAATACACAGATGGGCGTCTTTTGTTTCTGGCATCCATTTTGTTGAGAACTGTTGTTTAGTAAGGATTAAAATGTTTATTATGGTTAGCTAAAATAAAGTGACCTATTCGACATGAAGCGTAAATGTTAAGTGTTGTTTATGTGGTGTGACGTGCTCTATCACGTCTGATGGTTCTTGGGCGGCATTTTACGAACACCCTATCGTGTTTCAAATGGGACTTGGTTAGTCTGCATGACGCTGGGTGCCACCGAGTTGCCGTGGGATGGTTCAAATTCCATACAGACATGTTGGGCGTTATTCACACACTTCGTGGCCTGAGAAGCATTCTGCCGTCGCAAGCAGAATATCAGCTCAATAAATCACTGTGTAGTTCCATGGCATTGACCTAATCCTTGTGTGTCCCTTCTTGAAGTGACCCTCGATTTAATTACCAAGCGGTACTGATATCCTGAAATGCACTCCATGAAAATGATTTGTAAGCAAAACTTCCTTATCTGGTTCACATTAAAATGTATTGCTTACCAATCAAGAATTAAAAATCTGATGTGATAGATTCACATAACCTTCTCTACCCTCTATCGTTTATTAGTGGATACACAAACTATTCCTATTAAAGCTTATTTTTCTATCAACTACATTTTAAACCAAAGAAACCTTTGCAGAAATAGCTACATTATACATTTCGTTTAGACACAAAGAGAACAGTGATAGTCAAATGTTTAAGAACTGGACGCTGTATGTTAGCCTTAAAGTTCTATACTGTTTCCATGCAATCGCGAGAAACGACTGAATGTTGAAGGGACTTAAGAGAGTGACAAAGAAATTAAGAATTCCGACCTTTAATAACGGATATCTCAGAAATGGCTTATTCCACAAAAAAACTTATTTGGAACAGTTTAAAGAGATATACCTTTTTTTAACGTTTTCATCTATGCTTTACCGTTTACCAGTTATACAAGATTATACAAAATTCTTGTATGAAGTCCACAAAATGAAGTGGACTTCATAGGCTATTCCCAGAGAATTCAAGAAATACATAACATATCATTTTTAATGTGAATATCTTCAATATATGGTATTTTAATCAAAATCGTTAGAGCCATTTTCTAGAAAATAAAATATTTCGAAAAATTTTCGATATAAAGGGTAGTCTAGGGTGCGGAAATTTTCTTGAAAATTTTCATGTCGCATCCTTGAATGATACTGAAACTAAATACCAACTTTGGTATTTATCCGAATTTTCGTTTTTGAGTTATGCTATTCATAGACACACAGTCTTTTTCTAAAAACATTCTTTTTATTCATGGGCCTCAAAACATGTATTTCCGGCGATATCTTCATATAGAATTTTTGGTTGGAATACAACGCTTCCCTTACTTAGTATACGTAGTAGAGAAAGTAAAAAGTTATTTAGCAGTTGTGAACGGTGAAACCAACGCACTTACTGTACTTACAGCTTATATTTACTGCGCAAACGTGTTGCCTATTACCGTTTCAATGGAAAAATAATACGCGAGAATATTGTGCTCTACAGATGCACAGGAACATTTCAATTCAGTGATCAATCTCAATTTATTTGCAGAGACAGTGAATGTAATGCTTTAGATGATACTCAAATGAACCTGGGTTTCACAATGCTGAGAGATACTGGAGATTTGTCTTGTGACAAGGGAAAATAATCTTACCCAGGCAACTCATCCCAGCCGAGATTCATACTCGGGTCCTACAGGTTGAAAGGCAGACAAGCTGTGCCCATACAACGGAGATGGGTGTGCTTGGCGTACCCGGTGGCACTTGGTAGCCGATTTTCGTTTTATCGTCATAAACACAGCTGACCTACCCGAATATCTGAATTATAAGCTCAAGATTATATGTTTCGTTCGCATGCCTGAATGTAATCGATGTTTTTGTTCGTTTTATTCCCGCTCCTCGAGATAAGAAATACCTACTTCATAACCTATGCACTCGCATGCTTTGTTATAACTACTGTGTTTGGTTCACACATTTCGATGCAAAGATTACTTCGTTTTTAAGTACGTACGCTTCTGCAATATTCACCTAAAAGCGACGCTTTGTCTGTCTGTCTGCTTGTCTGTCCGTTCGACCGCAAGAAAAAATGCTCCCCAACTGCTGCAAGTACTAAGCTGAGATTCTATATACGAGGTGTGATCAAAAAGTAACGGGAATGTTTGTTTTTCTTAAAGAATTTTATTTAATCATCAACATCCACTTTGTCCCCTTAAAAGCAATTCCACTTAGATATAATACACTTGTACCAGCGCTTTTTCCAATCCTGGAAGCACTTCTGGAACTCTGTTTTCGTTATGGTGTTCAGCTCCTTCAGCGATTCTGTTTTTATCTCATCAATGGTGGCAAAACGTCGTTGTGGTTCTCTTCAGCCTCGAGAATAGAAAAAAGTCGCAGGGGGCCATGTCCGGCGAATATGGTGGCTGAGGCAGGATAACGGATTTGTTTTTTGCCAAAAAATCACGAACAAGCATTGAGGTGTGAGCTAGTGCATTATCGTGATGCAATACTGGTCGTTTTCTTCGGATTGCTTCACGTAAACAGCGCATAACTTCCAGAGAGTATACCTTATTGACCGCATGACCATAAGGCAGCAACTCCTGATGCACTATCCCATTGTAATCGAAGAAAACAGTGAGAAGAACCTTCACATGTGATCGAACTTGTCGAATGTTTTTCGGTCTTGGCTCTTCAGGCAGTTTCCATTGAGACGTTTGGGTCTTAGTTTCGACGTAATACCCAAATACCCTATTTCGTCATCTGTTATAACCTTCTTTAGAAGTTCTGGATCGTTTACGACTTCATTCAGCAATTCTTGAGTGATCTCTAAGCGGGGTCGTTTTTGGTCGAAATTCAACAATTTCGGAACAAACTTTGCTACTACACGTTTAATGCTCAAAACATCCGAAAAAAATTGCTTGGAATGAGCCAAAGGATATGCCGACATCATCAGCAACCTCTCTGGTGGTTATTCGGCAATTTTCCAGAACCATTTTCTTTACTTCTTCCACATTGTTATCAGTAAATGATGTGCTAGGGCGTCTAGGGCGGTCGTCTTCTTCAACGTCTTGTAGATCCTCTTTGGAACGTTTATACCACTCGTAACTCCTCTCTTGCTCATATTAGATTCGCCAAAAGCCACTTCAACATTTCGAATGTGGTGTTGCACTTTATTCCAATTTTTAAGCAAAATTTAATGTAAATTCTTTGCTCCATCTTTTTCGAAAGTAAAAATTCGCCGAGCACTCGAAAACGCGTATAACGTTTTCGATTGTCAATAATAAATTAAACATTCAAAACAGCTGAAGGTACAAACATACATCAGGTACATGTGTACCAACAATATAAAACATAAGTTTTGAACATCGGATATATAAAGCACGCGAAATTAAAAAATTCCCGTTATTATTTTATCACGCCTCGTATTGGAGTTTGAAGGCATTTTGCAGACATACTTCAAAGCTTTTTGAAATCGATACAAAATTAAGGGCAGTTTAGATGAAGATACTCCTTAATGTTATATACATGTGTTTGGACAAAATTTCTCGACGCATTTCAAATTGGTCGAAACTGGTACAAAATTAAGGGTAGTTAAGATCAAGAGTCTTTGAGGCCGCAGCTGAATATTTACCGACTAAGGCTAAAGGCTTCAACGCTTTGCCAGCTAAAAGAAATACTCCAGCGCAATATGTACGCATTTAACTACAAACCTGCGGGAGGAAATAATATCTTTACTTTCTCTACAGCTCAGCTATAGTTAATAGAGGAAACATTGTATTTCATCCAAAAATTAGGTACTGAGATTTCACCAAAAAATACAGTTTTGAGATTCCCTGAATAGCATTTTTAGAAGAAGGTCCGCACGCGTGTGAGTGTGTTTTTGTATATGAACAGCGTAACTGAAAAACGAAAAGTAGATAAATAACAAGTTGATATTTAATTCAGTATCTTCCAAGGATGCGACAAGATTTTCAAGAAAATCTCAAATTACCCTTTACATCTAAGCTAGAATAAATTTAAACAATAGGATCTGTAATAGACGCATGACTTTTCAACCCATTGGCATTTTATAATGATTCTCTTTGTATAACTACTTATTTTTCTATCCACTTTAAGTTAAGCATTCTCCAGGAAAAGAGCTGTCCAGTATTGGTTGTGGGAAGGAGGCTGATATAACAATCAACTATTCATAAAATAAATTATTATTACTTTAGCTTTTCAGGATCGAGAAAAGGTTTTACTTTTTTCCTTAATTTCATAAAGCAGTTTACGAATTCTTTAGTGTAAAAAACACAACATTTAAATACTTAGCATACCTATATTAATAGGAGCAAGTAAGTGGCGATAAGACTGCTTTGCGAACGTAAGTTGATACTATGGTACACCATGTGATCAAAAGTATCCAGACACCCACACAAATATACGTTTTGCATCTTAGGTGCATTGTACTGCCACCTACTGCCTGGTATTCATTATCCGCGACCTCAGGAGTCATTAGACATCGTGAAACAACAGAATGTGACGCTCCGTGGAACTCACGGACTTCGAACGTGGTCAGATGATTGGGTGTCACTTGTGTCAGAAGTCTGTACACGAGATTTCTACACTCCTAAACATCCCTAGGTCCACTGTTTCTGATGTGATAGTGAAGTGGAAACGTGAAGGGACATGTACATCACAAAAGCGTACAGGCCGACCTCGTCTGTTGACTGACAGAGACCGCCGACATTTGAAGAAGGTCGTAAAGAGTAATAGGCAGACATCTATCCAGACCATCACACAGGAATTCCAAACTGCATCAGGATCCACTCCAAGTACTATGACAGTTAGGCGTGAGGTGAGAAACCTTGGATTCCATGGTCGAGCGGCTGCTCACTCGTAAGCCACACATCACGCAGGAAAATGCTAAACGACGCCTCGCTTGTTGTAAGGAGCGCCAACATTACACGATTGAACAGTGGCAAAACGTTGTGTGGAGTGACGAATCACTTTACACAATGTGGCGATCCGATGGCAGGGTGTGGGTATGGCGAATGCACGGTGAACGTCATCTGCCAGCGTGTGTAGTGCCAACAGTGAAATTCGGAGGTGGTGGTGTTATGGTGTGTTGTTTTGCGTGGCACGATCACAGCGCAGATCTACATTGATATTTTAAGCACCTTCTTGCTTCCCACTGTTGAAGAGCAATTGGGGGATGGCTATTGCATCTTTCAACACGATCGAGCACCTGTCCATACTGCACGGGCTGTGGCGGAGTGGTTACACGACAATAACATCCCTGTAATGGACTGGCCTGCACAGAGACCTGACTTGAATCCTATAGAACACCTTTGAGATGTTTTGGAACGCCGACTTCATACCAGGTCTCACCGACCTACATCGATACCTCTCCTCAGTTCCACACTCCGTGAAGAATGGGCTGCCATTCCCCAAGAAACCTTCCAGCACCTGATTGAAAGTATGACTGCGAGAGTGAACGCTGTCATCGGGGGTAAGGGTGGGCCAACACCATATTGACTTCCAGCATTACCGATGGAGGGCGCCACGAACTTGTACGTCATTTTCAGCCAGGTGTCCGGATACTTTTGATCACGTAGTGTAGATTCAAGTGAGTAGGATTATGTGGATTACACCGAGCGGTATGGCTCATGCGGGAACGTCTGTGACCCGCATTCGGGAGGTCATGGGCTCATTTCCCGCGGTTGATCTTTCTAACTCATGCTTTATTTTGGGTTTTCCCGGGTCACTAGGCGAATACTGGGAAGTCTAATTATGTCACCGAATTTCCAGTCCCTCCATTTCATCTACATTCTCATTTCGCTTCACCTTTCATCTGCGTGGTCTGTTTCAGGGTTGGAAGTGTCGGCAGGAGTCTCGGCGTTGTATGGCAGGGGAAAAGGATGCTCTATATAACCCTTCGTCCCCCAGATTGGGGGCGGTCTCTGGGTTCCGCTCCCCTCGGGATGTGCAAGCCCGCAGGGGGAGGGGAGCCGATGGCACCAGCTGCCATCCGGGGAGTTTTCAATCTGTAAAATGTAGGAGCCCTGTCGTGCCTCCTGGTCCGCCGCCCTCTGTCTCCTCTTACCTCACCCCTCCCTTCCGGGGTAAACCGTAAGTTGTTTCAAGCACAAAAGAGGCGCTAAGTCCCCCTTCGCAATTAGTCCTCGTCCTATGCGGATTATACTAGGTAAAAACAAAAGGCAGTGATTTTACTTACAAATAATGGCAAACAATGAGTGATATTACAGCACCGTAATGAGCGGATTTTCGATAACATTTGAGTAGTCATCGGGTTTTTCTGATTTTTTTGTTGTAAAGCGAAAACATTTTCACCCTCCCTCAACACCAGCATTGGTTATAAAACTAAGACCTTGGTTCAATGAAATTATTGCCTTTCTACGACGTCACGATGCCAACAAAACGTTTAATGACATGCTGACTTACATATATGCGAGTTGTGTGCCAACTATGCCAAAATAAAATTGCAAGCAGTCCACACTTGCATTCTTTTCATTGTATATTAATTGCTTTGTACGTAAGAGTGCGTTCTAAGTTAGACATATTTCTCGGAGGTCGTGAGTTTGGTTTGTATTCCAGGGGCAACTACCGGACATGCATCACGCATCTCGTGGAAAGAAAAGCACAACCTGTCACAAGCAACACATCACTGCAGTAAATCATTAGACTGCGGCAGACATTGACCTCTGCAGTTTGCTTTTATGACGCATTCTAGATACTGCTTATGTATTCAATGCTAGCACCCCGTCTTGGTATCGCATATACCGGGCAGAATGTCATTCTTAAACTCCAGAGATATCAACGAGTATATTGAAATAGTCCATTAGCATTTTTCTGTCATCTTTCATTGATTTGTAGAGAAAACGTCTTTGAAACAAGAGACGTTTGGCAGCCGGGAGATTTTCCTGAAGGGGAGAAAATTAGCATTCAAGGATAAGGGGATGCCTGTCTCGATCAGAGGCGTAGCTAGGGAGGAGTTTTGGGGGTTGGAAACCCCTGCTACAAATCTATAAATTAATATAAAAATAGCTTCGTTAAAACAATGGCATGTTTCTACGAGGGTCGTCCAATAAGTAAGTTTCCGTATTTTATAAAAACTTTAAACACAATTGATCATGTTGAATTAATTTTATTTATATTGTACAATCCTTCTATTACTTTTCTACATAGTTAACATATTTTTCCAAGCATTTCCAAGCCAGTGTTGTACGAGGTCGGGTCCTGTGCTCGTAACCAGCTGTTCACTTCTGATTGATCTTCGTCACGGTGTTAAAGTGCTTACCTCCAAGATGACCTTTGAGCCAGAGGAACATGTGAAAATCACTTGGGAAAAGATCTGTGAACATGGAGGATGCGAGAAAGCTTCCCAGTTGAATCTTCTGAGCTCCGCCTGGGTCAAGATTCAACGTGGAGGTTTTCTCGTATCCTCCGTATTCACCGGAGCTTGGCCCAAGTGATTTTCACATGTTCCTCCAACTCAAAGGTAAGCGCTTTTAACACCGATGATGAAGTCAAATCAGTGAACAGGTGGTTGCGAGCAAAGAACCCGACCTGGTACAACACTGGCTTGGAAAAACTTGTGTCACGTCCCCAAAAATGTTAGGAAAAGCATGTTGACTATGTAGAAAAGTAACAGGAGTGTACAATCTAAATAAAATTAATTCAACATAATCAATTGTGTGTAATGTTTTTTTATAAAATAGGGAAACTTACTTAATGGACAAGCCTTGTAGGTTGGCGGGAACGAGATGTTTCCTAATCATATCACTGGTAGTGCTATATTTACGCCGCAAGTTTTGGACACGCCAAAGATGACAGCAACAGAAACTGTACCTATGATGGCGTGGATATAAGCATGTTAAGATATCGGGAGCATGTTTTCGTTGCGGTACTAAATTTGAGTGGTTTCCAAATCAGTGCAATATCTCCCAGTTTAGAACATAACTAGAAACACTATTGTGTAGTGAAATAAAATGACCTGCAGCAGTAATATAAAATAATTCTTAGTGGTCATTAACTCTCATTTCACAACACATTTGCCGCTTGAATTTTCATTCCAGTTATTGCACATTAATCTCTGAATATAATAGATTATATAAATATTTCAACCCAGGAGTAATTCGTATTTATCTTCTGAATTGACACAAATTTCTAAAAAATGGATCCCTAAGCATAAACCCCGCTCCCAGTTAATATATTTCTGGCTACGCCACTGGCCACAGTATAATGTACGCTGAGTTTCCTAAGGCCGCTGCGATTAAATAACTGCATTAAGGAAATCACGACGGTTATTGGTGATATTAATTCCCCAAGACAGCTTTTGTATTTGCATAAACAATTTTAATGCCTGTCATGGTTTCTTTCACACCACCCGAAATGAAAGCAACTAAAATGTAAACACACTTTGTTTCAGTTTTAAAGAAACTTCTTAAATAATTTAACTAAACGTACTTAAATTAAAAATTAAATAAGTGCAGTCGGTTTTAACTATTAGATTAAAAAATCTGATGTGTTACACTCAAATGACTTTCTCTACTCTTGTACAATCTATTTTTACAAACGCCTATTCTCCATATGCTTTATGTTAATCGAGATATCGAGATGTCAATCTTATTGCTAATTTTTTTGTAGATGCAAGGGGAATATGGTAGCTTTTAAGCGATGGTCAAATATTTTAACGCTGGTTGCTATGCGGCGCATTCCATTCTCTTTGCAAGTCCAGGACATAAAAAAATGAATAACGAATTTGAGAAAAAGTATAAGTATTGGAAAATTTAAGGGAATAACAAGCAATATCTCGAAAACGGTTCACTCAACAAAAGAAATGTATATGACATAAATTGTGTATTTTAACGAGATCTACATTTTTTGTGTAGTAAAATTTTGTCTATCTCTTATGGTTTACCAGTTATGCAAAAGTCGTTCACAATGAAGAATACTTTTGGAGACATTCCCAGAAAATTCGAGATATACATTTCATTTCTCATGACGTTATCTTAAACATATGATATTTTAATCAAAATCGTTAGAGCCATTTTTGAAAAAATTAAAATTTTCGAAAAATCTTCCATGTAAAGGGTAGTCTGGGGTGGGGGGATTTTCTTGAAAACCTTCGTGTCGCATCTCTGGAAGATACTGAACCTAAATACCAAGTTTGGTGTTTATCCGACTGTTCGTTTTTGAGTTATGCTGTTCACAGACACACACACACAGACACACACACACACACACACACACACACACACACACACAGACACACACACGGACATGTTTCCAAAAATGCTTTTTTTGGATTCAGGAGGTCTCAAAACATGTATTTCCGGTGAAATCTCGGTATCGAATTTTTGGGTGGAATGCAATACTTCCCCTACTTACTATGCGTAGTAGAGAAAGTAAAAATGTAAAAGGGCTTGCTTGGGAGACTAATTAGAAAGTTACCAAAAAATTAGTTTACTTTTTTGTACAGTCTTGCTATTAATTGGAATTTCCGCTTTAATTTTACAAGATTTTATCATTTTAGGTACAATACGTATATTTTAAATGTTTTATTACTTTCTCTACTACGTATAGTAAGTAGGGGAAGTATTGCATTCCACCCAAAAATTCGATACCGAGATTTCACCGGAAATACATGTTTTGAGACCTCCTGAATCCAAAAAAAGCATTTTTGGAAACATGTCCGTGTGTGTGTCTCTGTGTCTGTGTGTGTGTGTGTGTGTCTGTGTGTGTGTCTGTGTGTGTGTGAACAGCATAACTCAAAAACGAACAGTCGGATAAGCACCAAACTTGGTATTTAGGTTCAGTATCTTCCAGAGATGCGACACGAAGGTTTTCAAGAAAATCCCCCCACCCCAGACTACCCTTTACATGGAACATTTTTCGAAAATTTTAATTTTCTCAAAAATGGCTCTAACGATTTTGTTTAAAATATCATATGTTTAAGATAATGCCATGAGAAATGAAATGTATATCTCGAATTTTCTGGGAATGTCTCCAAAAGTATTCTTTATTGTGAACAACTTTTGCATAACTGGTAAACCATAAGAGATACATAAAATGTTACTACACAAAAAGTGTAGATCGCGTTAAAATACACAACTTATGTCATATACATTTCTTTTGTTGAGTGAACCGTTTTGGAGATATTGCTTGTTATTTCCTTAAATTTTCCAATACTTATACTTTTTCTCAAATTCGTTATTCTTTTTACTTTCTCTACTACGTACAGTAAGTAGGGGAAGTATTGCATTCCACCCAAAAATTCGATACCGAGATTTCACCGGAAATACATGTTTTGAGACCTCCTGAATCCAAAAAAAGCATTTTTGGAAACATGTCCGTGTGTGTGTCTGTGTGTGTGTGTGTCTGTGTGTGTGTGTGTCTGTGTGTCTGTGTGTGTGTGAACAGCATAACTCAAAAACGAACAGTCGGATAAACACCAAACTTGGTATTTAGGTTCAGTATCTTCCAGAGATGCGACACGAAGGTTTTCAAGAAAATCCCCCCACCCCAGACTACCCTTTACATGGAACATTTTTCGAAAATTTTAATTTTCTCAAAAATGGCTCTAACGATTTTGATGAAAATATCATATGTTTAAGATAATATCATGAGAAATGAAATGTATATCTCGAATTTTCTGGGAATGTCTCCAAAAGTATTCTTCATTCTGAACGACTTTTGCATAACTGGTAAACTATAAGAGATAGACAAAATTTTACTACACAAAAAATATAGATCGCGTTAAAATACACAACTTATGTCATATACATTTCTTTTGTTGAGTGAACCGTTTTCGAGATATTGCTTGTTATTTCCTTAAATTTTGCAATACTTATACTTTTTCTCAAATTCGTTATTCATTTTTTTATGTCCTGGACATGCAAAGAGAATGGAATGCGCCACATAGCAACCAGCGTTAAAATATTTGACTATCGCTTAAAAGCTACCATATTCCCCTGGCATCTACAAGAAAATTAGCAATAAGATTGACATCTCGATATCTCGATTAACATGAAGCATATGGAGAATAGGCGTTTGTAAAATTAGATTGTACAAGAGTAGAGAAAGTCATGTGAGTGTAACACATCAGATTTTTTTTTATGTCCTGGACATGCAAAGAGAATGGAATGCACCACATAGCAACCAGCGTTAAAATATTTGACTATCGCTTAAAAGCTACCATATTCCCCTTGCATCTACAAGAAAATTACCAATAAGATTGACATATCGATATCTCGATTAACATGAAGCATATGGAGAATAGGCGTTTTTTAAAAATAGTGTGTACAAGAGTAGAGAAAGTCATGTGAGTGTAACACATCAGATTTTTTAAAATGGAACTGCATCTGCAATTTTGTACTGTGAATTTTGCACCACTTCACCACTTCATGACTCCTACACACTTTGGAGTAGAGAGATGAACTTTAGCACATCTTTAAAGGGAAGTTTTGCTTCACAAATTAATACTCTGTTCAGTATGGCAGGTTCTGTATGCTCAAGCTATGTGGTTTCTTTCTTTGTAAATATAATATGCGAGCCTGTTTTCTCCAGTTTTGCTTTGAACGGGTTTTCTGTGAATGACATTTTATGGTATAAACGATCCGCCCTCTCTAACTATTGAAGATAGTTAAATTAAAGTTGAGGATGATGAAAAACACATACGTTCTGAATCTAGTTTGGTGTTAATAACGTGGTTGGTTATTTTAAAAACTTTCTGATACATTTTAAATAGAAGACGATATAATTAAGAAAATAATCCTATCTTCCTTAATGAGCAAACTTATTTGACAAAAATATATCAGCGGAATTAGAAGCCATGTATCTACATACTGCAAAAAATTCGATCTGATATCTTAAATATTTTTTTTAGATAATGAATTTAGGAAGTTTAACATTGGATGAATAGGGCTTTTAATCTAATATAAACAAAACCAACATGGATATTTTATTCGATATTTTACAGAAATAACATATCACAAACTGTTCTAGCTAAATCTTTAATAAAAGCAGCTTGCAATAGTAGTAATGTCCATACGCGGAATACCGCAAATGTCTGGAGAGGGAATGCAAGTTAGTTGAGACAGTACGTTCTGCGTATCTAAATATAAAATGATAACCATTGGGAAAATAAATATTAATAAACAGTAGGAATGGTATTATTAAATAAGACTGGGAAGTGAGTATTACATGTAAAGTTGAATATGTGTTGAAAAGACAGTGCCAGCTGTAGGCAGGTAATGGGGTTTGTTTTTCCCTCAATTGTTGTTAGTGTACCGTTAGGTCGCCTGAAAAGCAGATGTGTAGAAACGAAATAAGAAGATGGAATAAGAAAGAAGGTAGAAATCATGTGATAGTGAAATGGGGAGATAGGCAGTTTGAAATAAAGAAACAGGAGAGTTTAGAAAACACTTCTTGTTCGTGGTATTTCCTTGGAGGTTGTTCTGAAGACAAGTGTGAGTGCCGGTGGATAGGGACGATGGTATGAAACACAGCAGTAAATAAATGCAAATGTGTGTGTGTGTGTGTGTGTGTGTGTGTGTGTGTGGCGAGGTAATAGTAGGAATAAGATTTTAAAACGGTGACGGGAATAAACGGGCAGGAAAATGAATCAGTCGTATTAACCACCAACCCTAGATCTAATATCCATGCAAGACCCTGAGCTAGCATCGAACCCGGGACCATTCTTGCAAAAACCCATGCCGCAAAATTGGCACTCAGCACCTCCCAGGGTACCGCCCCAAATAAAAGTTAGTGCAGCGAGCGCCTTCAAACTCATTTGCCACACATTCACTTTAGCTTAAATTATCATTTATACAAAACAAAAATACTAATTGCTAGTGCAACTAGGCACTATGTGGATCGTTTTCTGTCATTTGCTTCAGTAAGATTTGCCTTAATCCTTCATGAGAAGAGCACAAAACTTTTTTTCCCCTTATGAAATAAGTATCCAAAGATTTAAACGGAATTTTAAGTTTTCACTCTCTACGCATGCAGTTGCTTCCATGGTGATAAAATTACCTACTGTTTTAATTGAGAAATGCTTCATTATTGTTTTTAAATCCCTTTGATTTGTGTTGGTGCCCAAAGACAGAAATTATTAGGTCAAAGATTTTAAAAAAACTGTATACATGTTATTTGTATTGCGATACACATTTCATTCATTACCATCACTTAAATTGAGCGAATAAAATCAGCCAGTTATACAACGATCAAATCGCATTTAATTAACATAGCAGCAACTCGTAATAAAAACAATAAAAATGTGCATGAAACATAATATCTGATAACTGAATTTTTACCATTTAAATCTTACCTGCGTATTTGTTTCCTTTTTATTTGTTAATACTTACTTACGATTTAATTGATGCAGCAGCTAAGTTTTTGATGAAGTTGTTGATTTTTTAAGAATAGCAACCAGGTGTGGATAATCGATCGCCAGTTCGCTACTAATGTTAATGTTCGTGACCTTGCTACTTGAACCACCATGTGCAACACTGTTAGTTATCAAGTTTACTTTTCGCGTAAATACTAATTCTATTGTTCACAATCTTCGAAAAAAATGGTATGCAATACGTATGCGTTAAGTGCATTGGATAATCTCGACTTGTTCTCGTATTTTCAAACACTTTCTCGTTCTCCAATGATGCATCTGAATTGTAATATACAGTGTATCCATAAAAATACTATCATACTTTGGATAGTCTTATTTGGGTGAAGTTAGTGACATTCAAAAGAAAAACTCATATATTTTTACTATACCTCGTATACATTGAAGGTGGTCCCCACGAGTGACGCTGCAAACATCAAAACGATGTTCCTATTCACGCCACACACGCTCCGACATATCCGATGAAATGGACTGGATGGCAGCATTGATACGAAGTTGCACTTTTTGCAGGTTTTGAGGCAATGGGGGTTCATAGACACAATCCTTTATGTAACCCCATAAAAAGAAGTCACACACCGTCAAGTCAGGCGACCTCGGCGGTCACTTGTAGAAGACATCATTTCCGGCACGTCCAATCCATCTTCCTGGAAGCCGCTCATTCAGATGCTCCCGAACATGCAAATGCCAGTGAGGAGGTGCTCCATCTTGTTGAAAAATAAATTTGTTGCTTTCTTCTTCTTCAAATTGGAAAATAACCATCGTGAACATGTCAAGATAAGTTGGACCGTTGGCAGTGGCCTCTCGAAAGAAAAATGGGCCATAGACTTGACGTTTCGACACGGCACTAAAGACATTCACTTTGGGGGAGTCTCTTTCAACTTCCAAAATGGCATGTGGATCCTAATATTATGCCTGTTCACTTTTCCACTGGAATGTTGCCCCATCACTGAAAATTATTTTTTCTGACAGATTTTCATTATCCTCCATTTTTACCAATAAATGTTCAGAGAAATATAATCGTTTTACTGGGTGACCAGGTTTCAACTTATGCATAATTGCAGTTTGTAGGGGTGTAACTTCAGGATCTTAGATACGGTGGATTTAGGGATGTTTAATTGCTGACTAGATCTACAGACAGACATCTTAGGACTACGTACAAATGCCTTCCACACTTGTTCCACAATTCCCGCATTGACAGATGGTCTCCCTGAATGCCTCTCCTTTGATGACATGTGCAGCTACGATCCACGAAATCACGGTACCACGTCAAAATTGACTTGTGTGTAAGAGCTTGATGTTCAAACCTTCGCCTAAAAGCACGCTGAACCTGCACCAGAATCTCCGTTCTATAATATTCCAAAACACACCAACTACGTTCTCGTGGGTTCGCCATAACTCCTTAAAAGTTCTTTAATAACAATACAATTTTAAAAGCAAACATTGACATGTAATCTGCCTGCTAAATATCCAACAATGAATCCATGTCAACTAATCACAAACGTGAGTGAATTTCTTTGTCTGTGTTTGATTTCAGCGATCCCGTCCATTGTTGCCCATTGTTGACATGCACAAAAACATTTAAGTTTTTCTTTCGAATGTCACCAACTTCGCCCAAATGCGACTATCCAACGACGCAATACCAGTTCAAAGTATGACAGTATTTTTATGGACACACTACATTACAGATGCCTATCAGACAAAGTGCTTTTCCTTCACACTTTGGGCACCACACGGCGCTTGCACGTCGGCCGCCGCAGCTCGGACTCCCGCCGAAACAGTTAGAATATTCCCGCAACCGCCTCACGTTTCTCATAGTTACAATTACAATTTCAGTGATAATGAGCACATATCTTATCATAAGAGATTTTGGAAATGTCCTTAGCTATCCGCATATTTCTGACATTTTGAATCACACTGGAGGGTTCATATCCGAAAGTGGGTGAATTTCTCGCGTGATGTTTTCTTTTAGTTCTTACACTTGTTGCACACAAGTTCCCCCATAGATAAAAATCATATGTAGTTAAATTAGGCGATCGTGAGGGTCATAATTAAATTTGATGACCCATCAACTGTATGCGCGTTGGAAAAATCCAGACTGACTTTCAACGTCAATCAGCTGTTCAAAAAATTCTGTATACATTTACTGCACACCATTTTCGCGTCATGCAAGGGAATCTCGTATGTTAAACCGAGTTTCTCTGTACTCCAATATCTGTTATTTTCGACGAAACATAGCCATACAAATTGAGCCGTGCTTCATCATTGAAATTGAGTTTTATTTATGGACGCTCTATAACTGATGTGGTCCTTAGCGTCCCATTCTAGTACATTGGGCGTGAAAGACCGGTAATTTTGCTCAGAGGGCTCTTTATCAAGCTTGAGGTTCTTTTATGTGACGTAAATCTACGACACAGGACCAACGGCTTTACTTACATTCCGAAGGAAGCCATGCTAAGGATTTTTACGTCCTAAAAAATCCATCTCCCTCCGCCGGGTTTGAACCCGCGACCTCGGGAACTAGAGGTAACCACTACACTACGGAGGACGACAACCATGCTTCATCACAGAAGAATATTAAACATGGTTCAATTAGTCTATCATTTCGCAAAACCAATTACAGAAATATACCCAACTCTGATGATCACATCAAAAGTAAGCGGTATGCAACAAACTGCATACACTGTAAGAACTAAAAGAAAACTTCAAGCGAGAAATTCACTCAATTTCGGAAATTGAACTCCCCAAAGTGAATGAAAATTTCCTCAGAGTATGCCAGAAATGTTTAGAGAGAGGACGACATTTCTAAAATGTCTTATGATAAGGTATGCGCTTATTATCATTGTAATTACAGTTATGACTACGTAAGAAGGTAGCGGGGATATTATAACTGTTTCGGCGGTAGTTCTAGCTGCAGCGACCGGCGCACAAGCAGCCGTGTGGTGGCCACATTGTGAAGGAATGCAATGTATTTCGAAACCTTAAAGTTAAACTACTTTTTTTTGGGTACAACCATATTTCACATGGCTTTTTCACTGGATGTTTAATGTTGTAAGTTTATTTCTGTAATTAACGCCCCTGCCTTAGTTTACATATTATTCATATCCTTGCATATCTGTAGATCCGGGGTTTGTTTACTAGTAGTTTTACCGCGATTTTCATCACACGTGGCTTTGTATGTTGAATTTGCTTCCGAAAGCAAAATTTTTATTAATGTATTTTCAAGATGGAGTACAGTAACATCTGGAAGAGCTGAAACGCGATTAGGGTGAATTAAGATCTTCAATCCCAGAGACGAAGGTTAAGGTTTGCTCAAATCTTTTTGAAACACGCAATCACGGAGAATCGCAAACTACATGGATTTTAAAATGAATCTTCGAAATATCTCACTCTTTGCAAACAAGTTTCAGGTTTAAACCATGGATGGCCAAAGCTTAGAGACCCCGTGTTGATTCCATCATTTCGAAATGAAATGTTACTTTCACCTGAAGAAAACTTTTAAGACATAATTTTTTTACCTCAGTTCCACTCCCAATCTATATTGCTGTGAATGTAACTACGATATATACCGACTTGTCAAATTGTAATCCTGATTTTGAGCCTTAGAGTAGGTTATATAGGTTATTCAGCGGAGAGGGACACTTCGACACCGCGACCTACGGAGATCTAATGTACTACCACTCCTCAGAAGAAAGGGATGAAGTGAAGGAACCACCAATAGGCTACAGGGCCTAGGAAGACAGACCACAGAGACACGCAGAAGTCCCTAACACTTCCAAGCTCGAAGATCCGTGTGTCAGCGCCGGAGCCGCCGAGGGAGGGCGATGAACGACCCACCAGCCGAGCAATCCATTAAGCATGCACCCGCTATCTATTCGGCACCGCCACGAGACCTAGAAGTACACCTGAAAGATGAAATGGAAACGGAATGAAAGGAAAATGACGGAAAGGAAACCGTGGTAGAGAAGAAACCACCCCAGCATTTGCCTGTCGACCCGGAGAAACCACGAAAAACCCATGGGTCAGAGTGGGCGGTCGCCGGGGACCGAAACAGGGGTAGCTGAATACGAATCACAGACATCGTCGTCTCAGCCATCCCGCTTGATTGGACCTTGCAGTAAAATCTTGATAGAACTTAGGACCAATTTAGTCAAGTTCATTTGCATTACCTTCTTTTTGTGGTGTGTGTGTGTGTGTGTGTGTGTGTGTGTGTGTGTGTGTGTGTGTGTGTGTGTGTTTTTAAGGGCACTCAACTGCTAGATCATTAGCCCCTTGTAAATAAATTCATGGGAAAGGCCAGACAAAGATCTCTGGCATTACTTTCGTGCAGGGATCTGTAAGATGTTTAAAATTATCATGTCTTTGGGCAGAAAACTATGTTTCATTGATTGATTGAATTATCAAATCGTGCTGCGAATGGCAAATACAAATCATTTTGTTAAGCTTTGCTTGGTGCTGTGGAGAAACAAATTGCCAAGTTGACAGAATGGAACAAAGCGGAAATTGTGTGAACGACTAAAACATAGACTTAAATTAACTTGAGTTTTATTTATGGACGCTCTTTAATTGATGCGGTCCTTAGCGTCCCATTCTATATTGGGCGTGAAAGACCGGTAGTTTTGCTCGAGGCCTCTTTATCAGGCTTGAGGTTCTTTTACGTGCCTGTAAATCTACAACACGGGACCACCGGCTTTACTTCCCTTCCGAAGGAAGCCATGCTAAGGATGTTTACGCCCGAAAAAAATACATCGCTCTCCACCAGGTTTGAACCCGCGATCTCGGGAACTAGAGGCTAGCATGGTAACCACTACACCACGGAGGATGACTATACTATAACACAGTGTGAGTTATTTAAAGCAGAAATAGTATTAACTGTTCAAATAAGCCTAGCTAGTTCTTTCGTTATTTGACTCAATTTCCTTGGAATCACTTTAAATGTAGCTGAGCTTTGCTTGGATTTTAGACACGTGCCGACAATAAAAACAGAAGCGTGAAAGAAAGCATAAAATTGCTTGAAAATTGTCCCCCGTTTTGTTATGTTTTCTGCACAGTTATGCGGATGTCAACTACTGTCTAGAATAAGATGCACGTATATGTCACTCGTCACGAAATGTGATGGGGCTGTAAATCACTAGTGACTTGACTGACCTCTGTGGTTTGCATTTATGGCAGCACTCTCCTTATTCCTTTGTTTGGAACGGGGCTCCTCCGTCTCGTGCAAGGTTTATTGCTTCCGGACGTTCTCGTCTGACGCTCACGGTAACTCTAAATCTTGGTAAAATACTTGTTAAGTTGATTAAATTTATAAGAGGCAAAAGCAAAGGTTTACGATACATTCTAAATATTTCCCTTACATGAGATAATAAATTCTAAATGCCTCGACGGCTGCCTAAAGGGCACTAGTAAGCTAGGTTGGGAATTACACTTTACCATTTTTCAGGGTGGAAGAAATAGAAAGAAAATAATCTCAACTTGTCATTTTCAGGTATATTTGTATTATAAAAGCTAAACAACAAGATATTTGTTCATTTTCACCATGTTTAGAAGAGAAAGTTCGTTTTATCTTACGCTTATGGTTTGCCAAACCATGAAGAACTGAAATATCATATAAAACTATGTTTACCAAAGGAAAAAAAAAACATTTTAATCCAAATAAACCTTTGCAGAAATAGCTACATTACGCATTTCGTTATAGATACAAAGAGAACAGCGATAGTCAATCTTCAAGAACTGATAGCTATATGCTGACCTTAAAACTCAATACTGTTTCCATGCGATCGTGAGAAACAACTGAATGTTGAAAGGACTTTAAAGCATGACCAAGAAATGAACAATTTCAACCATTAATAACGGATATCTAGAAATGGCTTATGCCACAAAAAGCTTATTTGAAATAAATTGTGTGTTTTAAAGAGATCTACGTTTCTTGTTTAGTAGGTTTTCGTCTATCGCTTACACAAGATTATACAAAATTCCTTGCGAATGAAGATGACATCATAGGCTATTTCCAGAAAATTCGAGATATGCATTTTGTCATGTGAATATCTTTAATACAGTATTTTAATCAATATCCTTAGATCTTTGTTTAGAAAATAAAAATTTTTGAAACATTTTCCATGTAAAGGCTAGTTGGGCGTGGGCGATTTTCTTGAAGGATACTGAACTTAAATTCCAAGTTTAGTATTTATTGGGCTTTTCGTTTTTGAGTTATGCTGTTCACAGACACACTCACATACACGCACACGCGCGCGCGGACATGTTTCCAAAAAGGCTTTATTTGGATTCAGGCAGCCTCAAAACATGTTTCCGGTGAAATCTTTAGTATGGAATTTTTGGGTGAAATGCAATACCTTCTCTACCTACTATGTACGTGGTAGAGAAAGTAAAAAGTCTGATGTGTTACACTCACATGACTTTCTCTACTCTTGTACAAACTATTTTTACAAACGCTTATTCTTCATCTACTTCATCTAACATTTGCAGAAACTAAATTTGCAGAATTTTCTTGTGGGTGCAACGGGAATATGGTAGGTATTGTAAAATTCAAACAAATAATAGGAATATCTCGGAAATGGTTCACTCGACAAAAGAAATGTATATGACTTAAATTGTGTGTTTTAACAGATTAAATTTCTATGCAGTAAAAGTTTGTCTATCTGTTACGGCTTACAAATTATCCAAAAGTCATTCAGAATGAAGAGACGTTTGGGAACATTTCCAGAAAATTCAAGTTAAACATTTCATTTGCTATAAATATATCTTAAACGTATGGCATTTTAATCAAAATGGTTAGAGCCATTTTTGGGAAAATCAAAATTTTCGAAAAATGTTCCATGTAAAGGATAGTTTGGGGTGGGAGAATTTTCTTGAAAATCTGCGTATCGCATTCTTGAAAGATACTAAACTCAAATACCAAGTTTAGTGTTTATCCGACTTATCGTTTTTGAGTTATGCTGTTCACAGACACACACACACGGACATGTTTCCAAAAATGCTTTATTTGGATTCAGGGCACCTCAAAACATGTATTTCCGAAGAAATCTCGGTATCGAAGCTTTGGCTGGAAAGAAAGTAAAAGGCACAGGTGATACATTTACAATTTAAAGATGAGTCTGTGAAATTGGTGAGTAGCTTCATATACTTGGAATGTGCATAAGTTGTAACGAGCTGTTGTTAAGAAGTCACACAAGATACGGCAATGACAAGGTAAGTTTTTAATAGGTAGTTTTTGATTTTGGGGAGGGGAGTAAATGCTTGAAACAAGAATTAAGAAAACCAAAATGAATTGCTTGGAAGTGTTCGATGAAGTGATGAAAAACAATTGGAAGCATATTTTGTATGTGAATAATGGATTTAAATGGAACGTGAAGAGATAAAACGTAATGTTGTCAAGCTGTTTTGAAAAACGTGGACGAAGGAATAATGGTAAAGGATGAAAGGAAACTGCTTTATTAAGTTACGCTCTGTAAGAATTGTTGAACTGGAAATTTGGGGCAGAAGATGAATCGAGAAAACAGACAATATTAGGTAAGTGGTTTTCGTATGACTAAGTGGAAAGCGCGAAGAAAGGAATAATGAAGAAAGGAATAATTAAGAAAGGAATAATGAAGAAAGGGGCTTGTAGTGAAGAACTTCCCTTGACCAGAACACTACAATTCAGTGAAATACTCCTATGCAACGTTAAATGTATTAAAGACTGTATATCAGCTGACGCAGTATTTAAGTGAGATGAAACCAACATATGTACCTACTAAATGAGTTAAAGCCATATTAGAATTAAATTCAAAGAGATGGACAATACTTGACACGTATATCATTGTTATGAATACATTGTGTTAAATTTATAAATTAAGATTGTTGGAAAATACTATATAAAAGACTTAATATTTGCAAAGAAGCCTTATATTATGAAAAATCAATTAAAATGTACAATGTAAAAAGAACAAAAGAAAATAAAATTTAATAACGTAAAAAGCGAAAATACGTTAACAAGAATGAACGAAAACATTGCATTCGCAATATTTTAAACACAATAGGAAATGAAAAATGTCAACAAAGAGAAGACTAAAATTACTGAGGGAGCTCATATCCATCAAGAATCACTTCTGCCACCCCAGGCAAACACGATAATACCAACTGATTTATTGGAGCGGTAACTTCAAATCAGGCAAATCAAGTAGTGAACGGACAATAGGGAGCTTTCAGAACGAGATCCAGAGCCACAGTAGTAGTTAGATTGGAATTCCAGACCACCCCAAAGCCTGCACCACAATTTAGTTGTGTAAAACGCCAGAGAATTAACTTTTAGTCTCAAAAGTTACTACTAAAATGCAATAAATGAATTAACCAAATGAATTATTATTGCCTCAAAAATGATTTATTGTGAAATCGCCAGTTGGGCCCAGTGCAGTTCATCGTCTAATTAAGAGAAAGGGAACTAATAGTGACAAAATTTCTGTCGAGCGACAGGCACTATGAGCTCGTTAGTTTGGAGGCATTAAATATAAAAGATGGGTAGTAACGGAGGTGTCTTAAGATTACTTTGGGATATTTTGTATTACCTCCAGGACAATAACAAAGCATGGGTCGGTGAACCTGCAGGAGCTGTAAACTTCAACATTTTAGACCATCAGAAACGCCGATTCCAGGAGTATTTCCCTACCATAAAAGAAGACAGCAAAATAGCACTACAATAAGATGAAATACTGCTTAAAACGATGCATTTACTGGTCAAAATATGTGGGTAAAAACTTCAATAATATTCTTACTTTCTCTAGTATCTGCCTTTATCGAGAGGAAGCATCGCATTCCCCCCAAAAATTCGATATTAATATTCACCTGTTTTGAGATCATGTAAATAAATAAAAAACTGCTGTATTACATTTACATGGCTTTCTCGATCGTCTAACGCTTATTAATGGGTATACCAATAATTCTTACGAAAGTTTATTTTCCTATCTTCTTCATTATAATGGAGATAAACGTTTGGAGAAATAGCTACGTTACGCATTTCGTTATAGACACAAAGAGAACAGCGACAGTTAAATATTTAAGAAGTGAATACTATACGCTAGCCTTAAAATTCCATTCTGTTTCCATGTAATCGCGAGAAACAACTGAATGTTGACACGACTTTAAGAGAATGACTTAGAAATGAACAATCCGAACCTTTAATAACCGATATCTCAAAATTGCTTACGCCACAAAAGAAAAAACAACACTTATTTGAAATAAATTGTATGTTTTAAAGAGATCTATATTTTTTGTGCAGTACGTTTTCGTCCAACGCTTAACGTTTACCAGATATACGCGATTATAAAAAATTACTTCAAATGAAGAGGACTTCATAGGTTATTCAAGATATAGATTTTATTTATCTTGTAAATATATTTCATCCATAGTATTTTAATCAAAATAAAAAATGCTTTATTTGGATTCCGGAGATCTCAAAAGATATATTTCCGGTGAAATCTCTTGTCCATCTATCCGCGAGCGCGCGCGCGCGCGCGCGTCTGTAAACAACATAGCTCAAAAACGAAAACTTAGAAGAATACCAAACTTGTTATTCAAGTTCAACATCTTATCCGACAGGAAGGTTCTCGCATCTCAAACTACCCTTTACATGAAAAACTTTTCTCTATAGGTGATTTTTTTCTTAGCGATTTTGATTAAAATGCCATATGTTTGAGATATTTGCGAATCGTAATAAAACGCATGTCTTGAATTTTCTGCGAATAGCCTGTGAAGTGATTTTCAATAGGAATGAATGTTTTATAATGTTGTGTTCTTGACCAGCCATGAGAGATAGACATGAAGTTACTACATAAAAGCAAGAGAGATCTCGTTAAAACTTTCAATTATGTCTTCTGGAATTAACAATTTCCTAAATATTCGTTGGATTGCTTTGAATTTTCCAGTATTTGACTATGCATTTTAGAAGTGCTAAGTCAGCATTCATTTGTTTATCGCAACGACCTATAGTATGGAGTTTAAAAGCAGCATATGGTGGTCCTTTTTTTAAAGATTTGACTATCGCTTCAGCCGCTTATATCGCTCTGGTACTTACAACAAAATGCGTAATGAAACCATTTCTGCAAACATTTATCTCGATTAACAGGAAGTAGATAGAAAAACAAGCTTTTGTGAAAATAGTTCATAGAAGAGATATGAAAATAAACGATAATGGATAGGTCATATGAATACTTTTTGTAGCATTTCGAAACATTCGTATTTACTTATTCGAGTTTTCTCAGGATGAAGCTCGTTGTTAGCTATAAGGAAGGTACTTAACATACACGATTTTTCCGTTTTGCTCATTGGTTTCATTAATAACAAAAACTGACTTACGATATGCGAGTTACTCCTACTCGTATTTTCCTTATCAGCATACAACCAAGTCTACATTGCTTAATTTGAGATTATTTCCAGTCAAAAAACCCGTGAGTAACGTAACCTGGCTAGAAGAATCATATTTTATATGAATACTATATCAGGAATTATATGAAGTTGAAACTGGTAGAGAAAATCGAGCGAGTGTGACGCATTCAAGGTAGAGGAAGTATTTATTGCTTTCCATTCAAAAATTCGATATCAGTATTCACTGGAAATATTCGTTTTCATGTCTTCTGAATCAATAAAAGCATTTTTTAGAAAAAGATACTGTGGTATTTGTGTGTATGTTTGTGTGCGTGTCTATCTACCTGCCGTCCGTTCGTCCGTGTGTGTCTGTCTGTGAGCAGCATAGATAACTCAACGAAAAGTTGATTAAATACCAAATTTGGTATTTAAGTTCAGTATCTTCCAAGAATGCGACAAAAAGAGTTTCTGGAAAATCCCCCACCCTAAACTAGCCTTTACATAGAAAATATTTTTGTTTATATTTTCTCGAAAACGGCTGTAAAGATTTTGATTAAAATGCCTTATGTGCAATATAGCAACATGATAAATAAAATGCACATCTTGAATTTTATGCCAGTAGCTTTGATGCCCCCTTTATTTGATTGAATTTTTATTTAATTTTGAGTTACAAGAAAATCTTAGATAGACAAAACCTTATTACAGGAAAAATGTAGAGCTTATTAAAATACACAATTTGCGTCGAATAAAAAGTTCCGTAGTGTTACCCGTTTTCGAAATACACCACATTGAAGTATTCCATGCTGGACATCGCCTAACGGATATGCTAAAAATTATGCGATTCTTGATTTCTTTCTGTGACTAAAGCTTATTGCCACAAATAAAGTTTGAATACTGTTTCTGCATGTTGTAACTATGCTCATCTAACTTAATTTGAAATCATTCCTAAGCAAAACTACATTGTGCATAACAAACATTGATAGAGGAGTAACATTTTACGGCATACTACCAATGTAGGTGTGTTCACGATCTATGGTAACAATCTCAGACGAGCACAATAGCTTGGCGCTGAAACATGTGGAACCGAATGAAAGTTCAGCAGTATGAGTGTATCACGTGTTTGCTCAGTTGTGTGCTCTTGTTCTTGCTGCATCAAATGGCGTCAAAAATAGAACCATTCTAATAGGGGTACTTATTGACCTTTCCGATGTAAAATATTTGTATTCTAAGATTATTAAGCAGTGCAAGAAGCGTGGTTTTACCATATCCAAGAAAGTGATCTCATGTGCACTCAACAAAAAAGGTAAGGCTACATAAAACTTTATTCCAAAGGGCAAGAAACAGGGAAATCCATGATCGGCCACCAGTCACATCCCGGAGTTAATTTGGAAGGTGAAGGCTCATGCCTCTGGACCAAATCCTGCAACTCAGAGGGCTATTGCACTGTAATTAGGGAGTACTGTGTAAACCATAATCAACCAGGATTTGAATTTAGAAAAGTGCCATATGAGCCGGGGATATAAGCTGTTGCCTACACACATTGCAGAACGTGCCACTAACAGCAGAAAGCTGTATGAACGATACCTAGCTGGTGAAAAGTGTATGTTTGTTGTTTTTAGATGAGGCATACGTTCATCTAAGTACTGCAGCAAACCCTGGGCTATGTATTACTGACCAAGGGAAGTGATAAAAAATCCAAAGTTAGCATAGGGAAGCTAATGAAAATTTCCCCAATGGTTTCATAGCAATAACATGGTACAGCTACAATGGTAAATTATCCATTCGTAAAAATGTGCGAACCAACTCGGCATATTATCGGACTAACGCCCCGATACCAATTTTCCACAGAAATCCCTGTTCTCTATGGTGCAGATGTAAATAAAGTCTGGTTGCATCAGGATAAGCCATCAAGCCATACGTCTGCTTCAACCTACGAATTTTTGGAGAACACAGACAGAGAAATGGGAATACATTCCATACCTTTCAACGACATCCATGTTAAGTCATCTGATGCATCACTGATGGAGTTTTGTGCATTTGGGTTACTGAAAAGAGCCCTTGGAAGCAGACGGCCGCGAACTCTGGATGGTCTCTGGAAAGCTGCCAAGAGGAATAGAATAAACTAGACATTCCTATATTTCGTAGCAGTTTGCTCCAGTGGAAGCTGTGCTGTAGCTGAAGCTAAAGGCTGCCAGATAGAACATCACTGCTGGTTGAGGCGTGGTTTTTCATAACGTAATGGGATCTTAAGTTTGTTACCATAGATTGCGAAGGACCCTCTGAATATATATAAAGGATATACCAATGTCATTTTGTCATCGGTAGAGAAAGTCTGAAAGTAGCACATCTGATTGTTTTCTTTACCGTGCTCTCTTAAATAGGAAAGGCGCTCAACAGAAACAGGCCTTAGACGACTTTTGTGGTCTGGTGGTTAGCATACTGGGTCTCAAATGTAGGTGTCCTGGACTTGATTCCCAGCCAGTTAGTGGATATTTTCTTTAGTCAGCATTATTCCCTATCCTCCCTGAGTTTGGAAGGATGAGAATGTGGTTTAATGTTTAAGAGAAAACCTAAGGCAACATAAGAAACTTATATACATCATAAATCAAAGTACTTAAGGTAAGATAGTAGGTAGGACGTTACATTCTGTCTTGACCTCCAGCATTACTCTTATATTTTCGTTTTGTGTTTTGGACAACAGCATCAGAATAATCAAGCCTTGACATTTATAGGATGTCAAAAGTTATCAGCGAGACCATGAATATGCTCCGTCACACACTGTTTGTATGGAACAAAAGAATGCCGTTTTAAGATCACGCGATGAGCTTCTCTTTGTGTATCATCATTATCATCAGCAACCAGAACCCTCGCATTCACAAATGGTCAAATTTCTTTTAAAAAAATCTCATTGCGGAAACTTATCTTAACTCTTCCTACATCTACGTTCTCTCTCCCCCACCCTCTTAGCCCCTGTATTCATTTCTCCCCTATCTTTCCCTGTGTAACTTAATGTCATATGATGTTTTGAGAAGCAGTAGTAAAACTGATTTTTCTAGAGCAGCGGTTCCCAAACTTCTTGCACACACGACCCCCATTAATTTGCAAGTTTTCGCGCGAAGTTGAAGGATAAATTAATTGAACTTTCTTCAGACCAAAGTTTAAAACTGACTTTCTAGAAGGAAGATGTGTATCAGTTCTGGCTAGCAGGAAGAACAGAATACCCTGGTGTCTGCTGCACTAAACGTGCTTATTCCATTCTGCACCTCATATCTCTGTGAAACTGGATTTTCGTCAATGATGAACATCAAGACTAAATCTAGGAATAGAAATGTGTGCAACTAATATACAGCCAGACATTGAACGATTAATTAATAGCAAACAGGCTCATACTTATCATCCTGATGTGCAGTGTAATAATTAATGGTTTACATAAAATTGTACATGTGCATTTACTGTGAAATTGTAGTATTAATATGCTTCTTAAATACAAAAAATGATTCTGTTTAAATGCAATATGTAATAGGTGACTAAATTCCATTTTCCCCATTGTTATAATAATTAACAATAAAATGATTTATTAATAATTCCAAATATCCCTGCGGCCCACCCCCAGATAGAATAATGCGGCTCCCACCACTAATAAAATTTTAACATAAGTAAAAGCTTTACATCACAGAAATGTGTGCCCATTGCTTATACTTGCAATGCAATCAACTCTAGGTACCCTTACTCGTGGTAATAGGTTTACGTACACGGATAACAGTAACGAAAACGTGTTGTAACCTCTTAAATATTCATCTTGGAGTCATTTTGTAAGTAGGTATATTACAAACCTAAATAATCACAAAGTTTTATTATGTAGCATTTGTTTCTCCAAAAAGAAAAAAAAATTTCATGTGAGAGATTTCGATTGTTATACTTTACGTCCCATAAGGATCACCCGCACTTTTGCTGTAAGTAATCAAGATATCACATAGCCGATTTTCAAAGTATATCCTAAGTTATGTTACACCAAGTTCCATAACAATAATTTCTGGCATTTTTGAAAAAAAAAATAGCTCGGCGCACTCACACATACACATACAAAAAGAAAGCAAATACTCTGATGTGCAAAACTCACATGACTATTTCAACTCTTATACAAACTGTTTTTACAAACGCTTATTCATCTACTTCATGTTAATCGATGTAAACATTTGCAGAAACTATCCTATTGCTAATTTTCTTGTACGAAATTAGAATTATAACGGTTAAAGGAGGATTGGTAGGCTTTAAGCGATAGTCAAATATTTTAAGAGCTGGTTGCTATGTGGAGCATTCCATTCTCTTTGCATTACCGGAACAAAAAAAAATGTATAACGAATTTGAGAAAAAGTATAAGTATTGGAAAATTTAAGGGAATAACAATCAATATCTCGAAAATGGTTCACTCAATAACAACAAAAAATGTATATGGCATAAATTGTGTGTTCTAACGAGATCTACATTTTTGTGTAGTAAAACTTTGTCTATCTCTTACGGTTTCCGAGCTATGCGAAAGTCATTCAGAATGATAAGGACTTTTGGGGACATTCCCAGAAAATTCAAGATATATATTTCATTTTACATTAAATATGTTAAAAACATGTTATTTTAATACAAATCGTTACAGCTATTTTGAGAAAATAACAATTTTTTAGAAAAATGTTCTATATAATGGGTAGTCTGGGGTGGGAGATTTTCTTGAAAATTTTCGTGCCACGTCCTTGAAAGATATTAAACTCAAATACCAAGTTTGGTATTTATCCGACTTTTCGTTTTTGAATTATGCTGTTCACAGACAGACACACGGACACCACACATACAGATATTTGGATTCAGGGCACCTCTAAGCACGTATTTCCGGTGAAATCTCGGCATCGAATTTTTGGGTGGAATGCAGTACTTCCCCTACTTACTATTTGTAGTAGAGAAAGTAAAAATAAGAATAAGGTTTTCGGCTTCAGAGTAGCCCATTTTATACGTTACTAACTACTTTTTCATCCAAACTCAAAATTTACTAGCAAATCTTCGGCTACAGCTCTTATTACATGAACAGACCAGCTGGCTGCCTGACGTCGAACGGGTAGCTTTTTTAAACTCGAATGAAAATTAATTTCATTTACTCCTCCCCCGTGCTTTATGAAATAATTGTACAAATATTTACAGTATTTTTATGCTGAATTGTCCCCTTTAACCCTTATAATTCTAATTTCGTACAGACCCGTCCATTCCTAATGCTTGCTTAGTCGGGTTATCCTTCTCCTTCTCAAGCGTGCCTAAGGTCAGAGGTCTATAGAAGAGCAGACGAAAATTGAATCAGAGGATGAAGAACTCGGGGGTGAGGGTGAGGAAAGAAGATGATATGAAATGAAGGCGAAATGGATGAAAGGAAAGATGATGCTGGAGCAATAGGTGGAATGAACGGCGGTGGAAGCCGGAGAATCCGGAAAAACCCTGCTCAGACGCCACTTTGACCACCACAAATCTCACATGCGGGTCCCTCGTATCGAATCCATACCGCCTTGGTGGGAGGCTAGCGGTCTAACCACTCCGTCACGGAGCCGCCCCTATTCCTAATAATGGAAGAAAAATCCCCTAATATTCATACAAAAGAATGTGAAACATCAGCGGAGCGTCTGACTTCTTAACCTCCCCCTGACAATCTTCTAAGTTCTGGAAATGCTGCAAAGCCTACAAGTACCCTTTGACTGTGGTCCTAATTATCGGTCAGGACTGTCAAGTAATTTGTTAGATAATTAAGTAGGTAACATTTTCTCTTTGCCCCGTAGTTATTTAACAACATAAAAGGTAGCACACAGTTTTCACATAATACAGAAACCCTTAACAGGTGAAGCTGCTGAATATAAAGAGTCCGCATTCCCAGGCCTCCAAGTTAATCTTTTCTGGAAAAGATACAGCACGACAATCGAGAAAAGGTCTTCGCGATTGTTAATTAAAAAGTTTCGGTTTACTGACTTCCAATGTTAGCAATTTTCTCTTTTTAGCATACCCTGCCAGCAAAATTGATAACATCTTAAATACAAAGGAAATGCAGCAAAGTTTTTTCCATGAGGATTACTCAATTATTTTGCATTGGTATCCATCGGATATGTATCCTACAGTTATAAACAGATTCGAACCTCTTTTGTTTTCTGTGTCTCTGTTGTTAAATTGTGACCAACTACACATATATCGCTTAGAATGAAATAAACGTGGAATTTATGTTATTTTACATGCATGTTCTGTGAAGTAACCTAAACTACTTTCTAGTCTATGGCTTTCTCAACTAAAAAGTCAAAGCCTTTTTCTCAAGCATGTTCTTTTATAATTCCAAAGTGTTCGCATTCGAGAACAAGAGTTTTGAAAATCTTTTTAATCTTTAGTAATTTATGAAATTAAATTAGAAGGTATTTTAAAGCGCTATGTCCATCAGAAAGATTTGGGCTTTACAACGTGAAAGAATTATCGAAATCGGTTGAGTGGTTATTGAGATTACCATACATATACACACTCACACAAATATTCCCTCTATACATATAATACTAATATTGATGCCAACTCGGTACACACTGAGAGGCTTATTCTGCTGCAGTCAAGGGCTCTAAAAGGGTATTATCATCTATTTTACTTTCCCTTCCACTTAGGTACATAGTAGGCAGGTACATGTCGAGATTTCACCGGAAATACATGCTTTGAGACCCCCTGAATCCAAATAAAGCATTTTTAGCAAAAGCTCCATATGAGTATCTCTGTGTCTGTGTCTTTGAACAGCATAACTCAAAAACCAAAAGTGGGATAAATACCAAGCTTGATATTTAGGCTCAGTTCAATATCTTTCAAAGATGAACACGAAGATTTTCCAGAAAATTCCCCCCCACCTCAACTTCCTTTACAGGGGAAAATTTTCGAAATGTTTTATTTTATCAAAAGGGGCATTATGATTTTGATTAATATACCATACTTTTAAGATTCTTACATGCGAAAACCACTCTAGCTCGCTTTAAAACACAACCTATTACAAATAAATTTTTGTGGCATAAGCCATTTCCGAGAAATTCGTTATTAATGGTTCGAAATGTTCAACACTTTTGTCATTCTCTTCAAGTCCTGTCAATGTTCATTTGTTTCTCGCGATTGCATGGAAACAGTATGAAATTTTAAGGCCAGCATATAGCGTCCTGTTCTTAAACATTTGACTATCGCTGTTCTCTTTGTGGCTATAATGAAATGTGTGATGCAGCTATTTCTGCAGAGGTTTATCTCGATTAAAATGAAGTAAATAGAAAAATAATCTTTCGTAGGAATAGATTCTACACCCACTAATAAAAAATACAGGGTAGAGGAAAAGTGAATTAAATTGAGTTTTATTTATGGACACTGTTCAACTGCTATGGTTCTTAGCGTCCCATTCTATATTGAGCGTGAAAGACTGGAAATTTTGCTCAGAGACCTCTTTATCAGGCTTGAGATTCTTTTACGTGCCGTAAATCTACGACACGGGACCACCGGCTTTACTTCCCCTTGCTAAGGAGTTTTACACCCGAAAAAAATCCATTGCCCTCCGCCCGTTTTGAACCCGCGATCTTGGGAACTGGAGGCTAGCAATGGTACCCACACACCGCAGTCATGTGAGTGTAATGCATCAGTTTTTTCTCCCCTTTCCTTTCCATCAAAATTTCTCCCTTAAGGCTGTTAAGACTTGCGCTCTTCTCTTGCACCTTTATGTGGCCAGAGCAAGAGAAGAGCACGTGTAATCAAACCCGTTACCGTGTAGATCCACGAGAGATACATTTATCAGTGTCGGGCTTACCGTTATGGCCTTTAGCAATGTACCTTACAGCCCACACAGCTCAGTGCGAAATGTTTGTATACAATACCAAATAAGCGAAGGGATCAGTCAGGTTCTAAGCGCAATAATGGAACGAAGAAAAGACAAATACATTGTCCACGTCAATTGAAATAGGATTTTATAACTTATAATTATTATTTTTAGCGCTGCAATGCAGAATTAATTGAATTCATCCATGGAGATATTTTCTTGAAGATAATAAACTCAAATACCAAGTTTGGTAATTATCCGACTTTTCGTTTTTGAGTTATGCTGTTCACAGACAGATACACACACGGACATGTTTCCAAAAAAAGCTTTACTTGGATTCAGGGGACCTCAAAACATGTATTTTTGGAGAAATCTCGGTATTGACTTTTTGGGTGGAATGCAAAACTTCCCCTAATTACTATACGTAGTAGAGAAAGTAAAAAGGCTTTGTTTATTACTTTCACTACTTTCATGTTGTGAGGTGCCCTGAATCAAAAATTGGTATTTAGGTTCGGCATCTTCCAGAAATGAGACTTGGAGATTTTCAAGAAACTACCTCCATCCCAAAATACCTTTAAATAGAACATATTTCAGTACTTTTTTATTTTCCCCAAAATGGCTCTAACGATTTTTATTAAAACACCAAATATTAAAGACATTTACAGGACAAATAAGATGTGGATATATCTTGATTTTTTTGGGAATAACCTGTAAAGTGCCATTCATTTGGAAGGAATTTTGTACAATCTTGTACAGCTGATAAACGTTAATCGATAGACGAAAACGTAATACACCAAAAATGTAGATCTCTTTAAGACACACAATTTATTTCAAATAACCTTTTGTGGCATCAGATATTTCCGAGATATCCATTATTAATGGTTGGAATTGTTCAAAACGTAGCCATTCTTTTAAAATCCTATCGATTGCCAGTTGTTTCTCGCGATGTTATTGAAAGAGTACGGAAATTAAGGGCAAGGTATAGCGTTGCAATTCTGAAACAGTTGACTATCGTTATTCCCTTTGTATCATCTATAACGAAATGTGTGATGCAGCTGTTTCCGGAAATGTTTATCTCGATTAAAATGAAGTAAATAGGAAAATAAATTTTCGTAAGAATAATTTGTATACCCACTAATAATCAATACAGGGTAGAGAAAGTGATGTGAATGTAACATATCACACTTTTTAATTTAACAGCATTTAACTGGGAAAATCGTAATGGACAGTGCATGAATGTAACGACATGAATTCTGAAATTAGTTGTCGAAATTAATTTTTTGCTTGTTCTAGAATGCAGCGGTCATGGGATCGCGCGCGCGGTTGTGTATGTAAACTTCTGAAGGAAGAAAAGGGAGTTTAAGGCATCTATTTAGGTCTGTAGGTCTAAATGCTTATTACCCAAACGCTATCCTGGGTGTTAGCTCGACTCAAAGTTGTGGAAGTAGACAGTAGTAAGTCACAGTTTTGCTTTTCAGGCTAATAACTAAACTGCGTTGTGTTCGACCACAAACTTCTCAGATCATGACACACATTGACAAACAGTGACGTAAAGTTTATCAGATGGGTTTAAACGTTCTGATTGTACAGAGAAAGCCATAAATCTGAAAGCAAAGGCGACCGCATGTGCCCAAGAAAAACGCGTCAGCAATAAAATATGGCACTCAAAATCAAGATGATAGGGAACATATAATGCCAAATTTAATTAAATTACCTGGGGGCTCTAGCGAGTCCCAGGTTACAATGTTGTCCTTAATTCTTTGTCTCTTCTGAAACACCTGTTTCTTCATTTGACATCGTCTACGCTCTGTATTTAGGCGTTTAGTTTTAGGATTATGGTTTGCTGTTTTTATTCACCAAGGCTTATATTCTCATTTAAAGCCATAAGCGATTAATTATTATTAACTTCGGGGTTCACATTTGACTGGTTTCTAAATGAACTGCGAACTCTAAGTGGTGCATTAATGTGTGTGTGTGTGTGTGTGTTTGTTTGAGAGGGAGAGGGAGAGAGGGAGAGAGAGAGAGAGAGATCGCAACATCAAAGAGCGTGTTGCATTGACGAATGTTACCAGAACTGTATATCTGTGAAAGACATTGATCACGTTCAGATTCTACATAATAGAGGCGTGTAAGTGGCATAGGTTCACAACAAAACCAGTAATTTACAGCGTCTTTTCAAAACATACCTATGTCTCTCTGTGTCCACCCTCCATAATTCTTTCTCGTGATTGTTTATTCCAACTATTTGTTTAATTTAACTTCCTAGGTGACATGAATGATCTGAAGTGTAACCCGTGAGGCGCGTTATTGGAGTACACATTTGTAACACACGGAAAAGGGGCGATATGTTTGACGTTACATTCACGAATTTTTCTATCTGCTCTTCTACAAGCTATTGTTATAAAAGTTTACGAGGGCTGTTCAGAAAGTAACATCCGTTCCTGCATGGCACGAGAAGTAGTAGGGGTAGCGCCGCCATTTCGACATCAGCATGCGCAGTCGCTCAGTACGCTTCTAGCTGTGCAAGGTGGAGCATCGTACTGTCACGTGTTTGCTAGTTAAAACCTAACAATATGAGCGCCGAAATATCAACTCCCGTCAAGTGTGAAAAGGCTAAGAAGAAAAATCCAAAACAAGCGTCGTGGTCTTCTGACATCTGGTGTTGCGTTTTTGCATAACAATCCACGCCCTCACACAGCAAAAAACACAAATGAACTTTTGGCCAAGTTCAAGTGGGACGTTTTTTGCCATCCCCCGTACAGGCCGGACTTGGCCTCTAGCGACTTCCCTCTGTTCCCATACATGAAAAAGTGACTTGAGGCTCAGAGCTTTGGCCATGACGGAGAACTTCAAAACGCCGTGACAGGTTGGCTTAGTTCACAGGCGGCAGTATTTTATGTAGAGGGTATTTCAAAGACTGTGATCAGGTATGACAAATGCTTGAATTTGTTTGGAGACTAAGTAGAAAATTGAGAAAAGCTGTAGTTTTCAGATGTATAAAATAAAACTTTTGTATGCATACCGGTTTCAAATTTATTTCAAAACGGAGGTTACTTTCTGGACAGCCCTCGTATTATTCTAACTACTTCTTGTTAATCCAGATAAGTTTCAATTCATTAAGTTTTCAATTTACATTCACTCATTTTGTTATACGATGCAGTATGTAAAGCGATATGTGATGGCTTTGAAATTCTATGCTCTTTGTATAACCACGAGAAAAACAAAGAATGACTTCCTATTTGAGAAGCGTATAAGTATTTCAAAATTCAGCAAATAACACGGAATATTTCGGAAATGGTAAACTCCACACACACACACACACACACACATACACACCCACCCACACACACACACACACACACACACACAAAGGTTACTTGACACAAATTTTTCTCACTTTAGCCAGATCTACATTTTTGTGTAATAAGAATTTATCTCTTATGATTTACCAATTACACATCTCATTTGTCATATAAACAGCTTAAACATGTGGTATTTTAATCAAAATTGTTAAGGAGTCATTTTTGAGAAAATAAAAATTTCCAAATAATTTCCATGTAAAGGTTAGTTTGTGGTAGGGGAGTAGGGGATTTTCTTGAAAATATTCATGTTACATCCTTGGAAAATGCTGAACTTAAATATCAATTTAGTATTTAACCGACTTTTGAGTTAGTGCTATGCTGTTCACAGTCACAGGCACAGACACACATACACACACACGGACCTTTTTCTAAAACACTTATTTTTTATTCAGGGAGTGTCAAAACGTGTATTTCAGGTGAAATCTCGGTATCGAATTTTTGGGTGAAATATAGTTCCCTTACTTTAAGTAAATAACAGAAAAACCAAAAAATATGATGTGTTACACTCACATGACTTTCTCTACTCTAGTACAAACTATTTTTACAAACGCTTATTCTCCATCTACTTCATGTTAATCGATATAAAAATATGCAGAAACTATCTCATTGCTAATTTTCTTGTAGGTTCAAGGGAAATATGGTAGGCTTTTAACGATAGTCAAATCTTTTAAGCGCTGGTTACTATGTGGAGCATTCTATTCTCTTTGCATGTCCAGGACATAAAGAAACGAATAACGAATTCCCATTTAAGAAAAAGTATATGTATTGCAAAATTCAAATACATAACAAGGAATATTGTGACGTATGCGCATACGTCTCTTTGGTCACCTAGATTCGAGATGGCAGTTGTAGTTTAGGTGGGGATTAGCAGTTTAGGTGGGGGTAGGTTAGTTGGCGTCCCCCACGCTTTTTGAGGCGTGCTTGGGGCTGAGAGTCAGTGAGTTGCAGTCAACCAGACCAGACGTGTCTGGTAGAGGTAGAGCACTCTAGCACTCGCTAGAGAGGTAACAGGTAGTTAACAAATTGTAATAATTTAAATACGGTGAGGCTACGACTAGGGACGCAGCTAAAGTGAAAGTGCAGAAATATTATTAAAAACTGGCAAAAGGACACTTACACGGCTCAAAATAGGTAGAAGGAGCTTTACACTACTATAAATAAGACAATATGGATTTGGATACCACAGTATTTATTGGATAAGACTTACTACATGCCCCATCTTAGTTTCATGCCTGTCGGGCGAGGCCGCCATGCATTCCTGCACGGAGAGAGCGAATACAGTCTGGTCTTGTTGACTGCAACTGACTGACTCTCAGCCCCAAGCACGCCTCAAAAAGCGTGGGGGACGCCAACTAACCTACCCCCACCTAAACTACAACTGCCATCTCGAATCTAGGTGACCAAAGAGACGTATGCGCATACGTCACATCTCCCCCTGGCCACCTAGATCGACGCCCTCGTCGACATAAGGAGAATGTTGTTTGTGAAAAGAACAAAGAAAGGGGGAAAAATTACAAAATAGAATAAAACATGCAGTATCTGTGAACATATATGGAGCCTACATATCTGAACAAATGCATATGCTGACTGACATATTTGTGAGTCTCGAGTGTCGACGGATTATTTTTCTTCAGATCACTTATGCTCGAGTACCCCGCACACGCACACACACCATGCTGCCACTGTCACATGTACACTACACTGCACCTGGATGGATGTTCCGACGTAACTGTTTGTGGGTGGGATTTCCAGATCACCCACAACGACGAATTATTTTTCAGCTGTAGTCTTTTGGATGCTGCAGGTCGCTGAAGATGAGGAAGGGGTGGGCAATCGCTGGCTTGGACTGCCCCCCAAAATAGTGGCTCCTTATGCCACTGCAATGTAGTGGCTGCACGACAGCTCTCCTGTGGTGTCTCTGGAACCTGTCGCGTGACTGGCGGGTGTACTCTTCTTATACTCTCGAGCTCCGCAATCAGCAAAGTGACTACAACAGAAACCATAGAACGGTAGAAATGGTGCTCCAAAAGATCATCACACATAAAAGAAGTAGTATGTCATTTACAATAAAAGATTTAAAATGTCAAGAAGGTTTACAATCAATGAATTCTTTTAAGATGGGGCAAAGAGAGAAAAAAAAATGACCACATGTTGACATAAAAACTGAATTTTTCAGGGGGTTACCATCCAAATTTAACACAAAATGCTTTAGAATCCAAATACAAAATCACAAAAGGACCAGAATACATAAACATTACATCAGTGACATTCATTGTTTACATACAATAACATAACACAAATATAGAAACTTATTTGGGATCCCAATATTATTTCTTAACCAGCTGGTACCACTAATGAAAAGAAAATAAGTGCACTTACAATACATTCATACATGACAATGAAATGGAATCATTCACACTGGCCATGGCCCAAATTATACACAACACTCACTTAACTAACTATTCAAAACTACTGTATGCATTACTACAGACTTCAAAAATAAATCCACAGTACATATTCAAACTACACCTCGTTACACTCTTTCAACTACAATACTCATGCTTTACTGTCAAATATATATAGTCTCCTCTACATTACTATCTTATTCATCTCATTATCATCCTCATCATCTCAATCATCATCATCATCATGAGTATTTCAATCATCATCATCAGTATTTCAATAATCATCATCATCATCAGTATTTCAATCATCATCATCAGTATTTCAATCATCATCGTCTGAGCTTTTAACTTTCTCGTAGACAGTAATTACTGAGAAAACAAAACATCTTCACTGACGTGTCTCATTCAACATGCTGCAAAGTCAAAAATACCTGATATAGGCATAAACTTAAAGAAATCACATTAACATCTCAGGAATGACACAAATAACATGACATTATACTGTTGCATCCACATCCTCCGAATCAAAATTAAGCTGGAAAATAGATGGCATTAAAACTTGCTATATAAGATGGTACTAAACTTGTTGCATAAACACAAAAAAAATTATTCTTATTGCATTCACTTCAATACATTTACTCTCTCGTGTGAATACATCACACACGTTATACTGGGCACGTTACAGCAACACCAATAAGCAAAATCTCTCAAATCATCACATCAAATCGAATTTCCAGGTACATGTAGCCCTCCTGAAAAAAATCAAAACATTTACACTCCAACTATCGGGGTTACACTTTGGCACTTCCACCGAAGCTGACATCATCACATCTCTCACTTTACCACCGTCGGGGTTACTCTTAGCCACTTCCACCGAGGCAAATATTAACTCATATCTCTCACATATCTCACACTACACCGTCGGGGAAAATGCTGAACTTAAATATCAAGTTTAGTATTTAACCGACTTTTGAGTTAGTGCTATGCTGTTCACAGCCACAGGCACACATACGCACACACGGACCTTTTTCTAAAACGCTAATTTTTTATTCAGGGAGTGTCAAAACGTGTATTTCAGGTGAAATCTCGGTATCGAATTTTTGGGTGAAATATAGTTCCCTTACTTTAAGTAAATAACAGAAAAACCAAAAAAATGTGATGTGTTACAGTCACATGACTTTCTCTACTCTAGTACAAACTATTTTTACAAACGCTTATTCTCCATCTACTTCATGTTAATCGATATAAAAATATGCAGAAACTATCTCATTGCTAATTTTCTTGTAGGTTCAAGGGAAATATGGTAGGCTTTTAACGATAGTCAAATCTTTTAAGCGCTGGTTGCTATGTGGAGCACTCTATTCTCTTTGCATGTCCAGGACATAAAAGAAACGAATAACGAATTCCCATTTAAGAAAAAGTATATGTATTGGAAAATTCAAATACATAACAAGGAATATCTCGGAAATAGTTTACACGACAAAAAAAAATATATGACATAAATTGTGTGTTTTAACGAGATCTACATTTTGTGTGCAGAAAAATTTTGTCTATCGCTTATGCTTTACCAGTTATGCAAAATTTATTCAAAATGAACACGACTCCTAGCGACATTCCCAGAAAATTCAAGATATACATTTCATTTATCATGAAAGAGTCTTAAACATTCATTCATTATCTGTTTACCCTCCTCTTATGTAGGACTTACACCCCTCAGGACTTACAAGCGGGTGCCAGGGGTCAGAGGCCCGTCGAGGAGCAGATACTCATGGATCAGACAGAGCATCCAGGATGGGTGATCAGCCCGATGCCTGGTATGGGATGAAGGAAGTAGATGAAACGAAATGTTGGTGAAATGGATGAAAGGAAAGGTGATGATGGAGCAGTTGGTGGAATGAATGGCGGGGGAAACCGGAGAACCCGGAGTAAAAATGTTCATATGTAACACTGAAACAGTTAGGACTTTTTACTTTCTCTACTACGTATAGTAAGTAGGGGAAGTATTGTATTCCACCCAAAAATTCGATACCGAGATTTCACCGAAAATACATGTTTTGAGATCCCCTGAATCCAAAAAAAGCATTTTTGGAAACATCTCCGTGTGTGTGTGTGTCTGTCTGTCTGTCTGTGTATCTGTGTGTCAGTCTGTGAACAGCATAACTCAGAAACGAACAGTCGGATAAACACCAAACTTGGTATTTAGGTTCAGTATCTTCCTTGCGACACCAAGGTTTCCAAGAAACCACCCACCCCAGAGTACCCTTTACATGGAACATTTTTCGAAAATTTTAATTTTCTCAAAAATGGCTCTAACGATTTTGATTAAAATATCATATGTTTAAGATATTTTCATGACAAATAAAATGTATATCTTGAATTTTCTGGGAATGTCTAAAAGCATTCTTCATTGTGAACGACTTTTGATAAACTGGTGAACCATAAGAGATAGGCAAAATTTTACTACACAAAATATGTAGATCGCGTTAAAATACACAATTTATGTTATATACATTTTTTTATTGAGTGAACCATTTTCGAGATATTGCTTGTTATTCCCTTAAATTTTTCAATACTTATTTTCTCAAATGGGAATTCGTTATTCATTTTTTTTTGTCTTTGATATGCAAAGAGTATTAATCTGTGGCAAAGGGAATGGTGCTGTACCTAGCAACCAGCTATTAAGAGATATGTATGTGCTTAAAGGCTACTGTATTTCTATATTGCCCTTGTAAATATGTATTCCCCTTACATCTACAAGAAAATTACCAATAACATAGTCTGCAAATGTTTATCTCGATTAAAATGAAGTAGATGGAGAATAAGCGTTTGTAAAAATAGTTTGTACAAGAGTAGAGAAAGTCATGTGAGTGTAACATATCAGATTTTTTTTATTTAAAGATGTACATATTCAGTGTTAATAATTTTTAAAAATTCCCAAATGGATTTGCCTCAATTAATAATTTGCAATTATTGTGTATTTAATTCATTGTTAGCATTTATATGGGCTTATTTCATGCCCGCAACTCCGCATGCCTTAGTTAAATGGGGAGGTTTTTCTCGATCTCTCCCCCTATTTCCCACTGCTTCTCCGCCACTCCGTCTCTCTTGCCCTCACTATCCCTTCCTCTTCTTGCGATCTTTTTACATTTCCACTTTCATGCTCTCGTACTCCCTGCCTCTTATTGGTCCTCGCCTCTCTCCTTTCTTTTAACAACTTATATCATGCTTTGAAAACAATAGTAGAACTGGTTTTTCTAGGGTGTAGATTAAAATTAAAATATAAGCAAAGGGTTTAACACTATATAAACTTGTGGCTCCACCTTAGTTTGCAAGGAGATCGGAACAATGTTGTTTTGTAATTTTATTTATGGTCATTTAGATTGCTTGGTCCTTTCAGAGTTTTATAATTGATACATTATTCGAACGTTAACATAGATATTTACATGTTTATATTAGATCATATAGATTATCATCCTTAAGAAACGATGGAGTTATTTTGTTTGGTTTGTTTATGGCACTGGAGTCTACACTAGGTGCAGAAGGGGCAATCCACAATGATGTCTGGATGGTGTGATGCAGTTGGCACAGGCTGGATGCTGGTCTGTGGTCAGAAGGAAAGAGTGTGTCAGTTTGCGGCTGCCAATTCTTAGACGGGAGATGTTTACTTGATTTTGTCGTTTGAGTGTTCGTAGAGGTTGCTACAGCCTGAAGGAGCTTCATGAGATTTGCTAGAGTGACAGCCCCCAGTCTTCCATTTCTGCGTGAATGCTCGTTTGACGAAACTGATGACGTCTTGGTGCGAGGAGGCTACAGACGGATCTCTTATAGGATGTGATGCATGTTTAGCGCTATTATCTGCTATTTCATTGCCTTCTACAGAGTGAGCCAAAAGACTACGAACCGGCTGCGGGGCGTTTTTCCTGTGCGCGTCCTCGGCGCTCGCTGCCGTCTGCCGCTATCATAGAAAGTGCGGATGAAACCATACAACATTTTTAAAGCTACGCTTAAAGGCTTTACTTAACAACTTCATGAAAGTGTGTTTGAGGACAGAATTATTATTTGTGGCCGCCTCGGTCTCCCGACCTAACCCTCTGCGATTTCTATCTCTGGGGTAACTTAAAACAAAGTGTACAAGACAAACCCACACACCTTGGAAGAATTTAAACAAAATATCCGCCAGGAAATTGCCAGGATTTCTCAGCGTGAACTACGGCGACTGATGGATAGTTTCCTAAAGAGGTGCAAAAAATGTATGGACAACGACGGTGGCCAGTATTAGCATCTCCTTTCATAAAGTTGGTAAGTAAAGCCTTTAAAAGCAGTTTTAAAAATGTATGGTTTAACCCGCGCCTTTCTATGATAGCGGCAGACGGCAACGAACGCCGAGGACGCGCACAGGAAAAACACTGCGCAACCGGTTCGTAGTTTTTTTTGGCTTTCTCTATATTGCTATATGGGGGGGGGGTCCGTATAAGGAATGCTTCTTTTCCCGTTCTTTTAATTTTGAAGCACAAGCAAAAACTTCATGTAGCATTGCACGGTTAGGTTCAGATTTCTATGTGACTAGCGAATATGGTGAAGTGGACTTTTGGGTGAGACTTGCTTATATTATGTAAATGAGCTTCTATAATGGCAAAAACTTCACAAAAGAACACAATAAATAAGTTAAGTTTGGCATATACCATTAGATGGTTCAGAGCATACCACTTCCGCAACCAGGTCCATTAAACCCTGTTCCTATAACCTTGGCCCGCGACACGTATTCTTCCGCGCTCCCTTTCCTTTGATTGGTTAATGTACTCTCATCCTGAGAGGCAGACTTAAACCGAAGGATCATATATCTATTTGTTGATAAGAATTTACATGCATTCCAGGTCATTAACTGTGTAACATAATTTGCTTTATTCATACGGTTATGAAAATGTAAGTTTGACAATTCTCTTCGAATACAGTAAAATAAGTGATCATATTAAATAAGGAACTAACAACATCCTTACCCATGATAGTAGCCTATGAGATGAGCCTACTGTCCATTCCAAACCAGAGTTCCCTTTGATGGAAACAAAAGCACATGCTTTTGCTTTTTCACGAACCTAAGCACACACTTATGCCAACGCAAATAGTTCCTTAATACAGTATTGTATCATGAAATATTAGGGCAGGAAAGATATAGAACTGCACATTTTATTGCGGTTATCATAAGAACCCAATGCTAAAGGTAATGGATATATACTAAGTGTTAAGAGATTACAAAATATGATTTTCGTCTGCTATTGCGCTAACTCTGAGAGTAACTCCCTTGTTAATTACCAAATTATGGCTGCCAGTCTCTTGCATATACAGCAGCAATGAATTCCCGGAGGTGCAATCTGAGTACCAAATAAACAGTTTGCGTAACACAAGAAATATGATAAGTGGACAGTCATTCATAATACGCAGACACACGTATGCTCAGCTCAGCTCAAAACTTATGATTTGAGTTCTTATGGCAGAGGAAGGTGCGTGTGGTGCGAATAAACTGTTCAAACACAAAAATGGGAAACAGTTAAAAAGTGGCGAAAAACAAACAATACTTAGTGTATTCAACTCACTATTAGAAAAATAACCCACACTTGTATTAGTGGATATTACGAAACTAATATCCGATTTTACAGGCGTTTCAGTGAGAAGTATAACAAAGGCGCTTAGGGAATATAAACAGACATAATAGAGCATAATAGAAGAGGAGAATCAAATGTGGGAAGTTGCTTTGTTTGCGACAGTGCTGTGGATAAGCTTGTAATTAATAGGTCTGATTCCAACATGGCAGCTGAAGCAATTTCGGAGGACTGGAATTTGGGTGTTGCACTTTTGTCTGAGGATTGTGATTAACGGAGTAAAATGTTCATTTCCACATGCTTATAAAATCGATTGTTACTTAAGGTTGCATTTTGAACTATGATTCTCATGCAAGACGCCTTTTTATAGATTGAAACAATGTTCAACAGTAAGTGATATGCAGCAAGCACGTGAGAAAGGAACTAGCAGCCATTAGAGGCGGGGATTGCGCGAATAACACAAAGAGTTTGTTTATACTGAGAGGTATTCTAATTTGGAATGGACAGTGGTGCACGTGACATTAAAGAAATTTCACCATATACACGATATGTATATGGAATAAGGTTTTGTTGCCGAACCGTCGGTAAGATTTTTGTGAGTTGTGTAATACTTGTCTAGCAAATTACTGAAAATTTGTTGCAGGAGAAGAAGAATGGGTGTTTAGGCCTTTGCATGGAATGAAAGTTAAATGTCAATTTGCGAACGTTGCATATGCCAATGAGGTGTTTAGATCAAAGGAATTTTTGGACTAATATCTTGAAAGTAATGAAGAATTTGGGTACAAAATGTGTTTTTAAGTTGCTTTGGAGGCATTCTGTTAGCAATAAGTTGTGGGAAAACGTAATAGTGCATTTATGTGAGGGACTTGATGCAATGTTTATAGCATAGCAACAGTACTGTTTCTCGTGCTAAGGTTTACGCACACACATATAACGGTAAGAACAAACTAGCATAACTTCTTAAATATACGCCCTATCGTAAATATCATTAGTTGGAAAAATTATGCTTACTGTTATGTGGCATTTAAAATACTTAATAAACGAGATATTTTGATGTTTGATTTTGAACATCATTTCCCGACGGGCAGAATAATTAAGTGCCGTATAGTCTATTTCCTATAGTCTATAAGGTTATATATATATATATATTAAGTTTCATAACAATCGGTTCTGCAATTCTTGTGTGAAAAGTTGACATTCACGCACGTACACACATGCATACCTACATACGTACATACGCAAATACAAGTAAGATATTTTAAAAATGCGATTTTTAGCTCCATAGAGCCCCATGATATGTGCTAGTATCACTGATTCATTAAAAACCGAAAATTAAATTTGTGTGTCTGTGTGTGTGTGTGCGCGCGCGCGCGCGCGCGAAGAGTGTGACTCTAAGCTCAGAGGTAGGATGCATATCAAACTTCGTATTTAACTCCAGCGTCGATTTTTACGAAAAACTCCTATAGTCCTTTATGCGGAAACATTTTTACTATCTGGAGAACGGCTGCAATATTTGGATTAAAATAAAATATGTTTGAAATACTGACATGCATCTCTTGTGAAGTCTTTTTCATTCTGAATCAATTATAATACTTTTGTGTAACTGTGAAGCAATTATTTTCATTCATTCATTATCTGTTTACCCTCCTCTCATGTAGGACTTACACCCCCCAGGACTTACAGGCGGGTGCCTGGAGTCAGAGGCCCGTCGAGGAGCAGATACTCATGGATCAGACAGAATATCCAGGATGGGTGATCAGCCCGTTGCCTGGTATGGGATGAAGGAAGTAGATGAAGCGAAATGTTGGTGAAATGGATGAAAGGAAAGGTGATGATGGAGCAGTTGGTGGAATGAATGGCGGGGGAAACCTGAGAACCCGGAGAAAACCCACATGCAGGTCCCTGGGATTGAACCCGGTCCGCCTCGGTGGGAGGCGAACGGTCTAACCACTCGGCCACGGCGCCGCCCATAAAGCAATTACAGTTTAAAAAAAAGAGAAAAGCTCACTGCAGAAAAAATGTAATCATTAAAATAAACCGTTTGTGTCAAATACCTTTTTTATGCGTGGGCTGGTTTCCAACTATTCCATGCTTGATTTAAATTTTCCCAAGTGTAAGTATATCATTTGATAAAAAATGTTTGAAAAAGTATTACTGGTTGTGTTTCTTCGCATTAGCGTCGTCCTCCGTGGAATAGTGGTACCGTGCTAGCCTCTATTTCCCAAGGTCGCGGGTTCAAACCCGGCGGAGAGCGATGGATTTTTTCGGGTGTAAAAATCCTTAGCATGGCTTCCTTCGGAAGGGAAGTAAAGCCAGTGGTCCCGTGTCGTAGATTTACGGCACGTAAAAGAACCTCCAGCCTGATAAAGAGGCCTCTGAGCAAAATTACCGGTCTTCCACTCCCAATATAGAATGGGACGCTAAGGACCATAATAGTTAAAGAGCGTTCATATAAAACTCGATTTAATTTAATTTCGCATTAGCTCGTTACAACGACTTATGAGATAAATACCTAAATGTTGATTTAGTTCAACAATTTCAAGGGAAACCTTTATTGGAATAATTTAACATGGATAGAATATTCCTTTATAAATGAATGATATAGGATTCTTCATTTTGCTGCGCTATCAAATATTTTGTTTCATGTCGGCACTAAATGTTAAAGTGCCGGTATTTCATCGTGCTACATACCCAAAACTGTGCAAACCGAAGACCTGTTGATACGTAATATTTGAATTTGTAATGGTAGAGAAAGACATGTTAGTGTTCCAAATTAGATTTTTCTTAACTTCGTTGTAACCCTCTTTAGAGCATACCTTTTAGAGAATGTTTACTAGCACCAGTTGGTATCCCAAATCTAAAATTGCCAGGCACACCTAGCATAAAGTACATTCAACGAAGGCCTTTCCATACAGGTAGGTATAACCTATTTCGTTCGATGGGTGTATCTTTCGCACCCATCATACCAATAATAGTGACAACTGTAGAATCACTGACTGTTTTTACCATGGTTGGAATTCCAAGTGATATTCAAAAACTGAAAGTTTTTCTCAATAGTGTCTTCGTGTGCGGGCTCCGGGGGTCAGACCCAGGGCGGTTCGTGAGAATCTCAGCTCGTGACAGAAGGTGCGGCTGTTGACACGTCCGTTCTCAGGTTTCGTTATCGCGTCCTTTAGGACCTAGATTGTGATCCACACCTTCACCGGACAACAATACCTTGTAATTAGCCGCCCAAGCAACAATTTCTAGTACACGTTGAAAATAGCTTAATGAAAGTATAAAGTTAAGATGAAGAAAGAGGACATGGTAAGGATTTCGCCTTTAATTACAGCAATGCCGAAATATTTGTTTAACCGTCATTTCAGGATATCTTACCTTATAAGCTAATACATCAGAATCTACTAAAAACTGTTTAAGATATGTTCTCGGGTGGCAAATCGAAGCTTTAAGTCGGACAAACCAATATACGAAGGCTGTCCCAGAAGTACCCGACCTAACAAAGAAAACACAACAATTTTGGGAAAAGACATCTTTATTTCCCTACATAGTCTCTTTTCAGCTCGATACGCTTTTCCCAGCGATATTCAATAGCTTCGATGCCCTGTTTATAGTGAGAACCGTGGAGTTCTGCAAAATAATCAACTGCAAACTTCATCTCTTTATTGTTGGTAAATCTTTTACCACAAGCCATTTCTTCAACTTTGGAAACAGAAAATAGTCAGAGGGGGCTAAGTCTGGCGAATAGGGTGCATGAGGAAGCAATTCGAACTTTACCTCATTGATTTGGCCATAGCGATAATGGATGTGTGAACTGGTGCATTGTCTTGATGAAACAGAACTTTCTTTTTCGCTAAATGCGGCCGTTTTTGCTTGATTTCATAATTCAAACGCTGCAATAAGTTTGCATAGTACTCCATTGATTGCTTTTCCTTTTTGAAGATAATCAATGAAAATTATCCCACGTGCACCCCAAAAAATTCACGCCATGTCCTTGCCTGCAATTGGAACTGTCTTCGCCTTCTTTGGATCCAACTGTTCCCTTCCAATCCACTATTTTGACTGTTCCTTCGACTCAGGTGTGAAGTGTTGGACCAATGTTTCATCCATGGTTATGAATCGACGCAAAACCTCGGCTTTATTGCTGCGAAACATTGCCATACACCCGATTGAAACATCCTCACGACGCTGCTTTTGTTCCATTATGAGTAAACGCGGCACTCATCTTGCGCAAGCTTTCTCATGTATAAATTTTCAGTTTGTGTGCGATGTACAGCACTTTTTGAAATGCCTAAGATGTCTGCTAGCTCGGACACTTTCTGTCGACGGTCATCCAATACCATTTTGGGGATTTTCTTCACAAGTTCTGGTGTGTCACCTCATTTGGTCGACCGCTCCAATGTTCGTCTTGGCAGCTCGTACGGCCTCGCTTAAGCTCTGCCACCCAATATTTTACTGTTGCAAAAGAAGGAGCAGACTCCCCCAGAGTAGAATCAAGCTCAGCTTTAATATTAGTTGGAATAAGACGTTTCAAATGAAAGTATTGTATCACATAACGATGGGCAGTTTTATCCATGTTTACAAATTCGCTAAGAGCGTTCACTATTGATGACTGCCAAACAATTACTAAACAACGTAGCATCGTCAAACTTCAAACTTAAGCTTTATAAGGGTAGTACTTTCTACCATAGTCATTTGTTTGAAATAACAACTGCTGTATATACGTCAGGTCGGGTACTTCTGGACTGCCAGCGTAACTGGTTTTAGCAACTGTCATTAAAACAAATTATGACACAAGTTGCGAATCATTTACAAAATTGTATCTGACGTGATAAAATGTTTCACAGTGCACTCGTCCTCCTTTATCACATGCGCTCCTTGTAGATGCGATCCTTGTTGCAGTTTACCTTACTCCGCTTATTGGTCATGCGCTTCCATTCATTGGGCAACGCCAATAACCATAGTTAAACTATAATATGGAACTACTTTATATAAGGTTTGTTGGAGCTTAGTGTTCCGGTTCTCTGTCACGGATTACGCATGGATTCGGACCACACATGCGGGATGCGGTTTTTCGGTCCATATGTTGTACCGATACCCAATCAGCATTTGGGCAATTTTAGGAAGTACACTATAAAGATTAGATTAGAATGCGTTCTGTATGTTCTTTGATGGCCAAAAGGCCTTGAACATAGAACATGTCAAAAGCTTTTATATTTCTATTGTATTGAACATAATATAATTTGGCTTTTAGAGCCTGTGTCACTGCACAAGGTATTACATCCTTATTTGCATGCAAGGAGTGTCAGGATTTTACAAAATTGTTGTACAATAAACTTATTCTTTTTGCACACACATAAAGTGTACAACATTTTAAGCTAACAGTTAGCATCAAATTTCTATTACAATAAAAAATTGTTACGTCTACTGAATACAAAGTTTCTTCCCTTCAAAGCTTAAACCTTTGCAAAGACTGTCAGAATTTTAAGATATACATTTACAGAATATTAAATATGTACAATAAAACTATTTTGCACATAAAATATAAAGTGCACAATGTTTCAGATTATGGTGCTAAAAACATACTACAGTAAATATCAAATTTCTACTAATTTGAAAGTTAGTATGGTTAGGTACTGAGTATAAAATGCACTTCGCTTAGCCGTTACAGCCTGTGTCACTACTTAAAAATTACATCTTTACTTATATAAATATGGTCAAAATCCAGTATTAGGATAAAAAAATCTGATGTGTTATACTCACATGACTTTCTCTACTCTTGTACAAACTATTTTTACAAACGCTTATTCTCCATCTACTTCATTTTAATCGAGATAAACATTTGCAGACTATGTTATTGGTAATTTTCTTGTAGATGTAAGGGGAATACATATTTACAAGGGCAATATAGAAATACAGTAGCCTTTAAGCACATACATATCTCTTAATAGCTGGTTGCTTGGTGCAGCACCATTCCCTTTGCCACAGATTAATACTCCTTGCATATCCAAGACAAAAAAAAAATGAATAACGAATTCCCATTTGAGTAAATAAGTATTGAAAAATTTAAGGGAATAACAAACAATATCTCGAAAATGGTTCACTCAACAAAAAAAATGTATATGACATAAATTGTGTATTTTAACGCGATCTACACTTTTTGTGCAGTAAAATTTTGTCTATCTCTTATGGTTTACCAGTTATGCAAAAGTCGTTCACAATGAAGAATACTTTTGGAGACATTCCCAGAAAATTCAAGATATACATTTTATTTGTCATGAAAATATCTTAAACATATGATATTTTAATCAAAATCGTTAGAGCCATTTTTGAGAAAATTAAACTTTTCGAAAAATGTTCCATGTAAAGGGTGATCTGGGGTGGGGGATTTTCTTTAAAACCTTCGTGTCGCATCTCTGGAAGATACTGAACCTAAATACCAAGTTTGGTGTTTATCCGACTGTTCGTTTCTGAGTTATGCTGTTCACAGAGACACACAGACACACACACGGACATGTTTCAAAAAATGCTTTTTTTGGATTCAGGGGGTCTCAAAACATGTATTCCCGGTGAAATCTCGGTATCGAATTTTTGGGTGAAATACAATACTTCCCCTACTTACTATACGTAGTAGAGAAAGTAAAAATATCAGATATATATATACATATATATTAAATATATTAAAGGTATTTCTTATTTGGTTTAATACAGTAACTTAACATTATAGGGATATGTAGTATACTAGAACTTGATTGCCAGCAGGCTAAATTGCGGTTTAAGTATTCTTCTAGAGAGTAAAAAGATTTACCACAGAGGTAGTGTTTTAGGGAAGCTTTAAAAACCTCGAAATTGCTAATTTTTTCCTTAAGATTACTGAGGAGAGCATTATACATCTTAATTGTTTCATAATAAACACCTTTCTGGAAGCAAGATAGTTTTTCTTTTGGAAGATGAAGGTTTCCCTTTTGCCATGTGTTAAAGTTATGTACTTCTGTGTTTGTAGTAAAGTTAAGTTGATTATTTGTATAAAATTTTAAGATGGAGAATATATAAACTCATGGTGAGCTTAGTATACCTAGTTTCTGAAATAGTTCTTTGCATGATTGCCTGGTATGAGTGTTGCAAATTAGTCGTATAACCTTCTTTTGTATTATAAATATGCGTTTACTATCCACTGAGAGTTCTATAGGCTCGGAAACCAGAATTAGGTTGGGGGAAGCATGGTGCTGACCACATCTGCCGGATGATTTTCTACCTCAACCGTTATCTTGTGGGCGTGAGGCCGGCAGTCGTGTTGGTCGACCCAGGTCCGCCAAGGCTACTTTTTCACAGATTATTATTATTATTATTATTATTATTATTATTATTATTATTATTATAAGTAGTAGTAGTAGTAGTAGTAGTAGTAGTAGTAGTAGTAGTAGTAGTGGTAGTAGTGGTAGTAGTGGTAGTAGTGGTAGTAGTGGTGGTAGTGGTGGTAGTGGTGGTAGTGGTGGTAGTGGTGGTAGTGGTGGTGGTGGTGGTGGTGGTGGTGGTGGTGGTGGTGGTGGTGGTGGTGGTGGTGGTGGTGGTGGTGGTGGTGGTGGTGGTGGTGGTGGTGGTGGTGGTGGTGGTGGTGGTGGTGGTGGTGGTGGTGGTGGTGGTAGTGGTAGTGGTAGTGGTAGTGGTAGTGGTAGTGGTAGTGGTAGTGGTAGTGGTAGTAGTAGTATTAACCCACAACAGTAACTTTTCTGATAGCTTTTTATTTTGGATGAATAATTGAAAGTGTATAATGGACTACCTTGAAGCCAGTAATAGCATTTTTATGCTGATAAGGTCTAAACTAACTGTTGTGAAGGTTGGTATGTATAGGTATGTAGCGTACCTTAGTTCCCATTAATTACTTGTCCTAAAAGGGGGTTTCTAAAGGGGCGCGAAATAGAAGCATCACAATATGTGGCTTATTATTCAGTTTTTTAATATACCTTCATCCTATGACCAAAACATATACAGATTTAATAGAGGAAATATAATATACATTTTTAAAATATTTATTATTAAAGAGATTTGGATATTGCCTCAGGTATTTAAATCCCCCCAAAATTGTGAAATATTTAGCTTTAAAACTTTAAATACCAGAAGTGATATTTTGAGATTAATATTTCTGTACAAGGTTCTGCATTCACTTCCCGTTGATATTCTAGTACTGAAAACATTGAGTTTTACGTTCCTACCAAATACCTACAGTACACAGACTCGAAAGGTGCTTTCCCCTTTTCAGCGTAAGTAACTGATATTCATAAGAGTTCAAAAATAAACAGAAACATGGATGTTGACATATTCAACATGTTATGAAACCTAATATAACAATGCATAAATGAATACTTACTTCTTAGTGAATTCAAATTAATGCAGTTCACAAAGCAAGAATTATACTACTAAAGTCTCGACAGTTTTGCAGTAGGTACAGATAATATTATTAGTCGTTCTCCTCGGGGACTATGCTAGCCTCTAGTTCCCGAGGTCGCGTGTTCAAACCCGGCAGAGCGCTATGGATTTATTTTTTTCGGGCGTAACAATCCTTAGCATGGCTTCCTTCGGAAGGGAAGTAAAGCCGGTGGTCCGGTGTCGTAGATTTGAGGCACGTAAAAGAACCTCGAACCTGATAAAGAGGCCCCTGAGCAAAATTTCGGATCTTTCACGTACAATATTGAGGGGGACTGCTAAGGATCATAATAGTTAAAGAGCCTCCATAAATTATACCAAACTTGTTGTCTAAGTTCAGAAAAATCCAAAGATGCGTCAGGAGGATTTTTAAGAAAATATCTGTAACACCTCCACCTCGAACTACCCTTTACATGGAATTGTTTCCAAATTTTTTACTTTCTCAATAGTGAGTCTAATGATTTTGATTAAAATACCATATATTTCATATATTTACATGACAAATAAAATGTATATCTTGAATTTTCTGGGAATAGGGAGTTTTGGAAGGGAGTTATGTATAACCGTTAAGCCCTAAGAGATAGACAAAATATACTACACAAGAAATGTAGATCTCTTTAAAACACACAGTTTATTTCTCAGATATCCGTAGTTATTGACTTGAACTGCTCAATGCTTTTATCATTTTTTAAAGTGATTTCGCTGATTTTAAAGTGATTTAAAGTGTTTCTGGCAATGTCATGGAAAGACTGCAGAATTCAAGACCTGCATATAGCGTGTCGATCTCCCATTTATCTACAACGAAATGTTTAATGAAACTATTTCTGCAAAGTTTTACCTCGATTAACATGAAAGATAAGATGCAAAAATAAGCTTTGTAAAATTAAATTAAATTGAGTTTTATTTATGGACGCTCTTTAACTTCTGTGGTCCTTAGCGTCCCGTTCTAAACTGGGCGTGAAAGACGTAAATTTTGCTCAAAAGTCCTCTTTATCGGGCTTGAGGTTCTTTTACATGGCGTAAATCTACGACACGGGACCACTGGCTTTACTTCATTCCGAAGTAAACTTTTGTAGGAATAGTTTATAGAAGCGATATAAAAATAAAGGATGGTTGATTCAGAAAGTCGTGTGAACGTAACACATCAGATTTCTTCTTTGTGTGTTGACTTCTTTCTTTTTTCTGCGTTTGCTGAATTATATATAACTATTTGTGTAATTAATACTGTAATTGGACGTCTACCTGTTTTGATAAATAAAATTATAATCCTATATCTTTTTCACGTGTAATTGTACTCGCCTGATCTTAATGTTCTTTCCACTCTCTATTCCCATAAGTAAACACTGGTTGTGTCGCTTAAATGATTCCCAGTACCGTACTTCGTCTAGAATCATTAAGTCGTTCTCCGTGGTGTAGTGGATACCATGCTAGCCTCTAACTCTCGAGGTCGCGGAGGAAGATGGATTTTTTTCGGGCGTAAAAATCCTTAGCATGGCTTACTTCGGAAGGGAAGTAAAGTCGGTGGTACCGTATCGTAGATTTACGGCACGTAAAAGAACCTCAAGCCTGATAAATAGACCTTTGAGCAAAATTTTCGATCTTTCACGCCCAATATAGAATGGGACGCTAAGGACTACAGCAGTTAAAGAGCGTCCATAAATAATAAAAAAAAATTCTGATGTGTTACACTCACATGACTTTCTCTACTCTTGTACAAACTATTTTTACAAAAGCTTATTCTCCATATGCGTCATGTTAATCGAGATATCCAGATGTTAATCTTATTGCTAATTTTCTTGTAGATGCAAGGGGAATATGGTAGGCTTTAAGCGATAGTCAAATATTTTAAGAGCTGGTTGCTATGTGGAGTATTCCCTTCTCGTTGCATTACCAGGACAAAAAAATGAATAACGAATTTGAGAAAAAGTATAAGTATTGGAAAATTTACGGGAATAACAAGCAATATCTCGAAAATGGTTCACCCAAAAACAAAAATGTATATCACATAAATTGTGTATTGTAATGCGATCTACATTTTTTTGTAGTAAAATTTTGTCTATCTCTTATGGTTTAGCAGTTATGTAAAAGTCGTTCAAAATGAAGAATACTTTTGGAGACATTCCCAGAAAATTCGAGATATACATTTATTTGTCATGAAAATATCTTAAACATATGATATTTTAATCAAAATCGTTATAGCCATTTTTGAGAAAATTAAAATTTTCGAAAAATGTTCCATGCAAAAGGTAATCTGGGGTGCGGGATTTTCTTGAAAACCTTAGTGTCGCATCTCTGGAAGATACTGAACCTAAATACCAAGTTTGGTGTTTATCCGTCTGTTCGTTTCTGAGTTATGCTGTTCACAGACACACAGACACACACACGGATATGTTCCCAAAAATTATTTTTTTGGATTCAGGGGGTCTCAAAACATGTATTTCCGGTGAAATATCGGTATCGAATTTTTGGGTGGAATACAATACTTCCCCAAATTACTATACGTAGTAGAGAAAGTAAAAATGCTTATTGTCTATCTCAGCATTGATAGTTTTTAACTTCTGCAATAATGGTAAAGAAAGTGATACATTTATTTATCATTAATAGTATTTATATATGAGGAAGGAAATTTTTACGACTCTAATATGGTCGCTGCAGACTCAATGTAGGAACCCGCATATTTACTTTCTCTACTACGTATATATGTATATATATAATCATTAATTTCCTTAGATAACAACTTTATGTATTTTATTTTCATGCTTGTGGATTAGCAACACAACAATTGTATCAAACCAAAGCACTGATACTTTATACTGCAATTGTTGTTGTGCGTTTGGAAGTATGTAATATAGCCAATAACTAAAATCGTTTAATTCACATATTAGAAATCTGAACACTTGAGTTTGAAGTGCTTTCTGAAGAAGCTGTGCTGCCTGTCAGTTCCGCATCACGTTCTGTTCTCCTTACATTTCTTGAAAAAAGTTCGATTACACCTTCGTCCATTTTCAAGAACCACTTCCCACCACGCCACATTTTTATGGTATTTGCCTCATCTCCTGTAGCCTGATCATTTCCATTACGGGATGATGTGGAACTACCTATGGCAGTAAGGTTGTTAAAGTAATCTGAAAGTAAGAGTCTGCACTTTCTGAGGTGCTCCTGATCGCATTCCATTTTAAGTTTATCCATCAGCCAAAGCAACTGGTCAAGCAAAGGCTGACTATGTGTGTTCTGTGCGAAAGTAGAAGCCACATCTCTTAAAGTTGGTAACATCAGCTCCTGCTGATTGATTATGGCGCCATTAATAATAAACATCAAGTTTTCAAGTTCTTGGAGCTCATTGATGAGAGAATCTGTAGTGATTTCTTCTTGGTTTAGAATCTGTGTCGTGTTATACTGTGATGAATTTATTTCCTTAAAAATAATTTTAGCTTTATGGTTCATCTCAAGGATCAGCTTCAGAGTTTGTTCTTCCATATCCTCATACATCAAGTACATTTCTTCCTGAAATTCTGCAATTTTAATCCCCAATTTTCTTAGGTAATCATCTGTTACTTGATAACATCTTTCGAAAGCGTTTATCAATTCATCATCTTCGTCCATAATTTCTGTCACCAGCTCTGTCAAGCTGACAAGGCAATACTCAAAAATGCCATCAAATAGCTCTCCATGGGATGTCTTGAGTTGAGGTAACCATGAGGTCAAAAGCAGAACTAAAATTGTTGTGGATATGAAGGTAGATATAATGTCTCGGAAGAAGCATTTTTTCAATAAGTCCATCAGTGAAAATGTTTGCCTTTCCGACACTGAAAGTTGTATCTGATTGGTAGAGTACTTCTTGGATTCCTCTTCTGTATTTTCCAGGACATGGAAATCACTTTCGTTTGTGTCTGCATTATCCTGCAGTTTGCTAATAAACTGAAGTACTTTCTCGGCATTACTTAACATGTACCATATACTGTCCTTAGTCAAATATTTGTTGTATGGATTGCCAGGATTCAAGTTTCCAGATTTATAAAGTGAGTCCTTTCTTCTTGCAGCTTCTTGTAAGGAGTTTTCTGCCATTGCATGTGTATAATTGTGTTGTGAATGTTCCTTGCTTAACTTAGATACTGCAACTTCATAATACTGAGAAAAATTGTTGATCATCTTCGCTATTTCCGAAGCCTGCAGACCGTCTGTGCCATCTTCCAGTTTCAACTGCAACCGAAATCTTGCTTGCCCAAAGTCAGAATGGTCTTCGCCCTTTGGTGGTGGTAACAGAACTAAGTCAATATGAAAGCTACTAAAAGACTTATACAGCACGTCGTAATAAGTGTGCAACTGTAGCCCTAAGACAAAGGCAGTGATACCAATTAAACACGATAAGATCATATTCCTCATGTAAGATAAATGTGCATTCTACAAGAAAATAAACAAACAAAACAAAACACGTTTTTCTTTGCAGAATAAATGATTGCGGAGGTTAACAAATGAAATGCAACGAGTGGCGTTAATATCGAACTTTAAACTGCTGAAATATGCCTGAATTTTAGCGTTCAATTTTTAAATTATTTTCAGCAATCATTTCACCTTTTAGAAGATTGTTACTTTCACAGTTCATGAAAAGAGGTCCATTTTATTTATATAACTATAAACAGAGTTTTTGGGTTTTTCTCATTTGTCACTAATTCGCCATTATAATTCACACAGTTTCATTTGATCGAATCAAATAAAGCTTTTTACACTAATTCCTAGAATCTTAGATTTCTTATTTATGAGTTAAATTATGAGTCAGAAATTATTCAAAAATGTTATATAACATATTCGTTATATATATATATATTTAAACCTGTGAAAATTCTTTATTTATGTCTGTATTTGATATTTTAATGTTTAGCATCCTGGTATGCTTTGTATACAGCAGCCTTCATTTGAGGGAAGCAGAATTTTTCAATAAATTCTTTCTCTTCTCTTGGAGTAATAAATTCACATTTATTGATTTAATTACTTCATACAACCCGGCTACCGTGGAAGAATACATTTTAAAATGTTCAGAAACAATCCCTCATCATTATTTTCAAAGCATTTTATCTTTCTATTGTTTTGTAAAATAGTTTCTGGCGTATAGCCTACTTCGTTTGCTTTTAACTAAGATACAAGGAAGAAAAATCAAGTCGAGTTTAGCTTGCATGAAAAACATTATGAGAAATTATTGATTTGGTGCTATTATAGCATCCTGCTGATTCTGCAGCTTTCATATATAAGCGATCTTTATATGTTATACAATTAATGTAATGTTTAGAAACAGATAGGAGCCTGTGGATATCCGAATCTAACCTCTTTTCCTCTCCTGCCCGTAATATTGCACACCAAAAAATTGTTACAAAACCAGGTTATGTGCTAAGCAAGCGGTGAGTAGTATGTTTATACAATGTGTCAGTTTGGTACTCACTCAGTGGCGTCCATATAGCTTTTATTTTCAAACCATAGCAATACGAAATAAGTTTAGCGTTTTCTTTGATAATCAATAAGGAGGACAAATTCTGAGCGCGACAGGTATTAACTTGAAAGTTATGTGTTATTTTCATGGAACTCGACATGCCGCTCATGAGAATGGCTATCAGTAAATATTGGTAAACGTTTACTTTAGAACCCAATGTTCGATTTACTTTAAAGCAAGCTTAATGTGTACTAAATAATACCCCAATGATTTTTGAGGTGTCGTTTCTGGGATAAAAGCATGGTGTCGGAAATACATTAAAAGGTTAAGGACGTTATATCAAATCACTTGCTCCTTGCATCTCATCATCATTTCCCCTCATTCACCTTCTTCTCTCCTCTTAACCTTCTGCACCACATTCTCATCCTCCTACTTTCAGGTTACTGTTGTATTCTTAAACACACTTTCCTGACATTCGAAGGGATACGAAGATCGCCGTTAATCTAAGGATCTCGGCCGTTTCGTCACCTGCGATAGTAAGCTACAATTGGGTTTTTTATATTCACATTTAAAGTCAAATCCGTCCAGGAAAGCTTTTTTGTTTTGTGTAGTGGTTTGGTGCATAAAAAGTACGTATATATTATTTTATATGCTTTTTCAGTGAAAAATACTAATTTGAACGCATATTAGTAGGTATATTATGCAACAAGACTATAATGGTAGTAATTAAGATGCGAGTAAGTTTATGAAATGAGCGATAACTAGCGAGTTTAATAATTTTCATACGAGCGTTTTGATTACCATTGTAGTCAAGTTGTATACGATTCCTTTTTGGTCGACCACACTATAATTTCAAAACTTATGAGTTTTTATAAAAGTTACCTTCTTAACTGTGCGTAATTAAACTGATCGGATGGCAGCATTGATTAAAGTACCTTGAGCGTGTTTGCGAGTAGTGCAACAGATGACAGCACATTTTCAAGAAAGTCCCCCCAAACCCAACTACCCTTTACATGGGATATTTTTTGAAAATTTTGATTTTCTAAAAAACGGCTCTAAAGATTTTGATTAAAATGTCATATATTGAAGACAAATAAAATGTATGTCTTGAATTTTCTGGGAATAGCCTTTGAAGTCCTCTTCATTCGGAAGGAATTTTGTATAATCTTGTGTAACTGGTAAACGTTAAGCGATAGACGAAAACGTATACGATATAAAAAAGTGTAGATCTTTTAAAACACACAATTTATTTCAAATAAGCTTTTTTGTGTCATAAGCTATTTCTGAGATATCTCTGTTACTGATGGTTCGCATTGTTCATTTCTCGGTCATTCATTAAGTCCTTTCAACATTCAGCTGTTTCTCACGTTTGCATGGAAACAGTATGGGATTTTTAGGCCAGCATATAGCGTCCAGTTCTTAAACATTTGACTATCGCTATTGTCTTTATACCTATAACGAAATGTGTAATGTAGCTGTTTCTGCAAATATTTATTTGGATTAAAACGTAGTAGATAGAAAAATAAGCTTTAGTAAGAATAGTTTGTATACTCACTAACAAACGATAAGAGGGTAGAGAAAGTGCTGTGAATGTATCACAGATTTTTTTCTTGAAGTTTTTTCGTCCTTTAGCCTGGTAGGTTATATAGGATGATGAATGAATGAAATGGGTGAAATGATGTTCATATCGACACTACCTCTCTAGATGGTGTTGCTCAAACAAGCCCGGGTTCGTTAGAGCTTAGAGTTACCCAATGTTTAAGCTTCTATTGTGTATAAACTAAGCTTTTTTCCTCAAAAAGTTGCTCCGAAACTCATTAGGGTATAATTTATTAGAAGATGTTGGACAGGTTGGTCACCAGGTGCTAAAGTAAATGACCTTTTTATCGTGTGCGAATTGAATATCAAAGTTAAGATCGAATGCTATACTTTCTCTGCTTTAATTAGCTAAGGGCCGGTTATACAATCTGCCGATAAATTGCCGATAAAGCTATATTTCTTAGCGATTAAATTTCTACAATCTCTGGAAAGCATTACTTGGAAGATATTTTTACCGATGTTTTCGGCTAGTTGGAGTAGCAGATACGGCGATTATCCGACAACTAGCAAGTTTTCAGTTTAGGACCGACACAATTCTTATCACTAGTAATAGTAATCATGACAGAATTGTATTTATCGGACGACAATGGGAAAATTATGATGTTTCTTTATAACAGGAGAAAACCTAAGATCGTAACATTATTTCCACATATTGGACGAAGACAAATGTATGAGCTTGTTTTATAAAACACCTGCAGGCTTACCCAACGTTTCGTGGATAGCTTTTTAAACTCGAACGTCTTAATTAATTCCATACACCTCCCGCCGTTCTTTCGTATAGAGGATTTTGTGGTTAATCCTCACCTTTACACCTTATACTTAAATTCGTGCAGCCTCGGGTATTGTTAATGTATGAAAAATTCCGATATTCACGCAAGTGGAATGTCTGGCTCCCTTAACCCCTACAGTCTTCCCAAGTATGTTTTTTTATAACTCCATTGTGTTCGTATTCTAATACACATGCTTTAGAAATTCTTATTAGTATTTAAGTAATTTATGAATTGAAATTATAAGGTGTTTTACAGTCCATGTCCGTTACAAAGACTTGGAGTTTTCAATGGTGAAAGAATTATTAAAATAAATAGAGTGTTTTTTAAGATAATCCACATACATACTAATTTTCGCTCTTTATAATATTATTATACGGCGGCGCCGGTTTCCCCCGCCATTCATACCACCAACTGCTCCATCATCACCTTTCCTTTCATCCATTACACCAACATTTCGTTTCATCTACCTCCTTCATTCCATACCAGGCAGCGGGCTGATCACCCATCCTGGATGGTCTGTCTGATCCATGAGTGTCTGCTCCTCGACGGGCCTCTGACCCCAGGCACCCGCTTGTAAGTCCTGGGGGGTGTAAGTCCTACATAAGAGGAGGGTAAACAGATAATGAATGAATATAATATTATTATAGTAGAGATTTCGGGTCAGCAGAAGGAGCATAAGGAAATGAGAAATACAGAGTGTCGCAGTAATCTGTTCGTGTTATCTTATTTGCTGAGTGCCTGTTATTGTTTTATAATTTTTTTAAACTTTGGGTTCTAGCTATTACTCAGTCGAGCAAATATCTCTTAGCAGGGCGTGTAAACGGAAAGGAGTTGTTACTAAAAATAACACTGATAAATGAATTTGTTTTCACACTTTTATTGCCGTCACAATTAATGGTTCACATGTGTAATCTTTATACACGCCTGACTGAAACTGTTATATTTCCGAATATAATTACTGTCGTACGCGTACTTCACATTTTGTAACTAACTTTACGACGTGACAGATTCTGTAGAATTGCGTAATGTGCACCTCGCGAGAGATTGCTGAGAACTGCATAATGTGTACCTCTGAGAGATTCTGTAGAACTGCGCGACGTTTATCTCGTGAATGCTTCAATGTTACCCACTCCTATTGTCGGTTTCAGTGAGTGTAAACTTATTTCCTAACAATGCTTATAGCTAACAAACATCTAAAATCATTGTCATACAATAATGTTAATTTACACTACAATCACTCTTGACATTCACAATGTTGTGATATAAAATACTGCCTCAGGAGTTATTCAAAAAGAAGGAACAGACTTTACATATTTATTTCTAAGGAACGACATTAGATGGCGACACATGCGATACATCACTGAATAAAGAAAAGTTCAAAACTTTATTTTATGTGTTCAAAATGAGCACCATTTGTTATGCGAGGACGATCGGTGCTTTTCCGTTTGCATACGCAACCATTTTCTATAAATTTATTGTATCAATTGTAAATTTTTATAACGAGGCGGCTCGTTGTTGCACGCTGCAATGAAACAATGGATTCACTCATTGCATAATGCAGCACACAAAACGACTTTTCCTGTGCGGTCGCCATTTTCTCGTAAACAAACACAGCCACTGTTGGCACTGAATGGAACTAATAGGTGGGGCTTAAAACTTTGAACTTTCCTCTATTCAATGATGTGTCGTATGTGTCGCTACCTATTGTCGTTCATTAAAAATCTGTTCCTTCTTTTTGAATAACCCTATACGTCAGCAAATGGTCAGCAACGTAGATGTAAGGTTATGTTAGCTCTGACGCGATTGTCTCCCAGCATTTTTTCCCATCCAGGTTACCGTATCAAACTTTTAATTCTCGTGCAATCTTATATGTTTCTAAGAGGTTAACAGACTTTCGCAGTCATCATGAATGAAGTTTTGAGCCCTTTTTCGCTTCGTCACTTCTGTTTTATTCTTAAACGATGGCAAAAGAAACCACTTGGAAAACACTAACTTCCTTTTCTTTATTGTCTGCTTCACAAGTCAACTCTCGTTTGTTTTCTAGTTTACGACTTCCCCAATGGTGGCGTTTCCGTCGAATTCAGAATGGCAAACTTAACACATCACAGTTTATCCTACAGGATTGTTATCCAGAGGAAGCCGTGTGATTGTAGAACGAGAGCGTTGTTTATCGGCCAGAAAAGGTTATTTGGAGAGTAACTACAGGGAAGCTTAGACATTGTAGAACCGGCCCTAAGCAGCAAGGAAGTAAAAAGCATTAATAGAATCTATGTAAAGCGGATATTCCGCGTTCTAGGTGCATCCAAATATCCACATCCTTAAAACGGCATAAGATGGGCAACCTTTCTCTTCTTATCTCTCCATCTCTATCTCTCTTTTCTTTCTGATTTCTCATTCATGTGCTGATGGTGTAAATGGGCATTAATAGACATCTGCTTGAGGAACACCGGCACGCTCAACATATTATAATAAACTATTTTTGCCTATAGCACTCCCAGCTTTGTAATTCGGTTGTTAAAATGATGGGCGGACTGATAAAATAATAAACAGCAGAATTTTTTAATAGCTTCAAGCTAATTTATTATTCTTATATGCCTACCTTTTATCCCTGTTTTCTTTTCACCCAACGGCAATATCCCGATTCGGCGTGGGTTATCACAAGGATTTAGTTTAGTTTCTATTATAAATACAGTATAAATAAATATGTGTTTGACGACAACGTGTTGCATATTTATGTGCCATTTTCACTCAAAAATATTAAGGTATTATTAAAACCACCTCAGGGAGTATTTTAAAATTAAAATATAGGAAACTACAGGCCAAGACATTACTTTTTAAAACGTTGTCTGCTACATTTTTATATTCATACAACAAAAATTATACTTTATCAATTTTAAACTACTTGAAACTTAATAACATGACAAGCTGTTATCGTGTCAATGATTATCAGGAGCATCTTTCTCATTGCATTCACCCCAAGGTTAATCCAAACTCGCACTACTGTGTGGAATACAAAACAGAAGCAACGCATGCAAAAAGATAGTCAAATGTTTATGAAAATTTAGATATTAATTCCTCTTATATAGTTTATACCTTCAAATTATTGTTTACTTGTTTGATTAAATGAGCTTAGAATTCGCAAGATGAATTTTTCATGAGTCACCTTAGAGCGGGCGTAAAGGTAAAGCCAAAGGTACGGACGAACGGGTCGTCCTCCGTGGCCTCTAGTTCCCAAGGTCGCGGGTTCAAACCCGGCGGAGGGCGATGGATTTTTTCGGGCGTAAAAATCCTTAGCACGGCTTCGGAAGGGAAGTGAAGCCGGTGGTCCCGTGTCGTAGATTTACGGCACGTAAAAGAACCTCAAGCCTGATAAAGAGGCCTCTGAGCACAATTACCGGTGTTTCACGCCCAATATAGAATGGTTAGTTAAAGAGCGTCCATAAATAAAACTCAATTTACGGACGAACGGAGGGGACCTCCAAAACGGGGCAGGGCGCCGTACGCAGGGCCCCTTGTGCTTCTACCATGAACAAGGAGGGCGGGATGAGAAGAAAGACCCGAAGGCAACCAGATCTGGATGACGACGGGCGCGTTGCCCTCCGTGGTGTCCCTGTAGGGGAGGGTTCCGACCCTTTCAGTTGCCATGGTGCGAGCGCTACGGACCCCTAGCACTCGTGGTACCTCTGACGTTACTAGAAGTACGCTGGACCGAACATTCGAGCCCCTCCCGCTAGGGAGTTGTTCAGATTGGGTTCGACTCGGCGGGGCAGTGGTTCTCGATACACATGGGTTATTGGGTACGTCTGGCTGGTTTTTCCGCCCAGACGGGGTTGTGAGACGCCTCGATGTTCTCCGGCACCAACCATGAGTGAGAGTTGGTAGACGACATGCTAGATTGCTGTCGGCCCTACCGAGGTTTTCGTAGTCACCCTATTTAGGGTGACGCGCGTAAGTGGCGTATTCACTTCCAATCCCGCCTTTTTAGGAAACAAGGTATTGGCCTCATGGGAAACCCCAACGGTTGGAGAGCCGCTCGGATGGCGCTAACCTTGGGTCGTTAGGAGGGGGCTTGGGCTATGGCTCTTGCCCGGGTAGACCTTCGCAGCATATGTCCTCCGTGGTGTAGTTGTTACTATGCTAGCCTCTAGTTCCTGAGGTCGCAGGCTCAAATCCGGCGGAAGGCAATGGAATTTTTCGGGCGTGAGAATCCTTAGCATGGCTTCCTGCGGAAGGGAAGTAAAGCCGGTGGTCCCGTGTAGTAGTTTTGCGGCACGTAAAAGAACCTCAAGCCTGATAAAGAGGCCTCTGAGCAAAATTACGGTCTTTCACGCCCAATATGGACGTGGGACCACAGCAGTTAAAGAGCGTCCATAAATATAGCAAATAAAAAAATGACGACGGGCGCAGGCACAGACGAGGTCCCTAATGTTTCCAGATGAACGTCTCCAACGACTCCCGAGCCCACTCTATAGGGACCTGAGGCTCCGGTGTCCCTCGAAGGTACTCAGAGGCGGGTTCCAGCCGAGTAGTCCCTGGACGTCGTGAGGATGAAGCTTCTATAGAGCACACAATCCATTGTCCAGCCGCAACCCTGAAGCAGATGACAGGGAAGATGATGGTACAGGAAATTAGGGACAGGAGAGTCATGGTAGAAGATGAACCACCCCAGTAATCCCTTGTCGACCCAGAGAAACCACGAAAATTCCGTGGGTCAGAATGGCGGTCTCCGGAATTGAACCTGCAACCTCCCGCATGCGAGTCGCATAGAAGGAACCTACAGAACGGGCTGCTTGTTTCGGCAGCTTTGATGTTTATGAGCTTTTAATGTTGCTTTTAATGAAATTCAGTTTTAGTTGAATCTAAAAGTTGTCGTTTCGATCGCTGCATTCGTCTAGCCATTTTACTTAATCAGCAGTTAACGCGTTTATAATGGTGTACCTACTACAGAGAGAGCCAAAAAAACTACGAACCGACTGCGCGGTGTTTTTCCTGTCCGCATCCTTGGAGCTCGTTGTCGTCTGCCGCTATCATTGAAAGGCGTGGATGAAACAACACAATATTTTTGAAACTACTTTTAAAGGCTTTACTTGCCAACTTTATGAAAGGAAATGCTGAAACTGGCCACCGTCGTTGTCCATACATTTTTGGCACCTATTTAGGAAACTATCCACCACTTGCCGTAGTTCACGTTGAAAATGTTGGCAATTTCCTGGCGGATATTTTGTTTTAATTCTCCCAGGGTGTATGGGTTTGTCCTGTACACTTTGTTTTAAGTTACCCCAGAGATAGAAATTGCAGGGGGTTAGGTCGGGGGACCGAGGAGGCCACAAATCTCTACTAATAATTCTCCTCAAACGCACTTTCAGTTGTTCTCATCGAAATATTGACCGTATAAGTTGTTGCAGAGTCTTGTTGAAAAAAGGCAAAATCACGCTCCCTGGCTGTTAATTCTCTAAAAAGGCGGGGGGGGGGGGCAACATTGCCAGCTTTTCTCAACGTGAACTACGGCGAGAGATGGATAGTTTACTAAAGAGGTGCCAAAAATGTATGGACAACGGCGGTGGCCAGTTTCAGCTCCCTTTTCATAAAGTTGGTAAGTAAAGCCTTTAAAAGTAGTTTTAAAAATGTATGGTTTCATCGGCGCCTTTCTGTAATAGCGGCAGACGGCAACGAGCGCCGAGGACGCGAAGACATGAAAAACACTGCGCAGCCGGTTCGTAGATTTTTGCCTCTCCTTGTATATGTCAATAAAGTAATTGCACGCTATGCGCATTAATATCGGCTGAAAATTAACCCGGTGACGTCATGCAGGAACCGATGAATTTACCGCAGGAGTTGCACAACTAAAACAGTATTTCGGTCGTAAACTGTAATAATATATGTGACATAAATGGAACCCAACCCTCTATTCTGCGCGCGGAATACTTCCAATAATATTACTCTACTTTTGAAGAATAAAAAACAATGCAACAGCTATTGACGCTTTAGATCGATCATTTGTAAGATGTTATAACCTTTGTTAAGGCACGACCTAGATTTATTCCGCTGAATGGTTTACAACTACTAGAAAGAGGAATAATGACAGTGACTAGTAGGAACAATGATAATGTGCGCTTGCACAAACAATGCAGAATGCAATTGTTGAAAAAAGAAAATAAATTGATGGGACTGTTGAAGATCGAAATCCAAGCCTGCTAACCTTACAACCAAAGCGTAGCAATTACAATAGGTCCATTACCTTTCAATTGGAGAACAGGCGTTCTCTGTTTCATTCAGTATTAACCTAAATCAATACGGTCAGCAGTCGAGGTGCAAATAGATTTTATTTTGCAGCATTTAGTGCATACAGTGCCATATAGCGGGGAAATAAAGCCACGGCAACCTTCGCTTACAATGGCTTCCACACAGTTTGTTTATATGACAACGACCAAGTTCATTTTCATACCCTGCGTAGAATGCCTTAAGGATAAAAACCTGCGCAAGGTATACATTCATTTTTACTTTCTCTACACGAACCTATTTTTTTATTCATTTACCCTGGTATGAGTTAAGACCATTAAGTCTTCTATTCCATTCTACCAGGCAATAAAATACAACATAATAAAAACATGAATATACAAAGTTCTAACAAAAATATTAAGATTAAGAAAAGAAAAATACAATATAATACAACATAAAACAAACATACAACGTCCCACAAAGGTATTAAAATGAAGGAAAGAACAACACCATAACCAAAATGCTTTCAAGCGGAATATTACTCAGAACATACACTACAGCACAGTCTGACGCCTCCGCCAAAATTCAAGAACTGAAAGGTACACTACACGATGTCACTTGCCGAATCGCCTCCCTTGAAGAAGTGCTCTCGCAGGCAGTGACCATAATCAGCAACATGGCAGTCAAAACAGCCACAACAGCCATTCGCCATCATATTGTCGATAAGTTGCAGTAAATAGTGGGCTACGTCAACGATACCAGACCTACGAAAAAGCACAAGGACACCACGGCCATCCTACAGAATACAAGAATCAAGAATCAACTAGCTGGAAGATCAGATGATCGCAACACGACCCAGATTTCCGCGTTATGACAGGAGGCAGGACAGCCCGCCAAGGCCACGCATCCCTACGGACGTTAGGTCCAGCTCATCGACGAGGTACTAGCCTCACCACAGGACGTTCCAGATACAACACAACCCTGAATCTCAATGCATCAGAACTCTTCCTGATGACAGCTAGAATCACACGCCCCTCAAAGCTAATGTAGCCACCACAGTCTGCAGGTCTGTGTCAGGGCCTCAGTCATGTCACAGTCCCTGCCCCCCCCCCCCACTTTTCTTTTGTCTTCGTGACGCACGGCTCTCCGCGCAGGCGGAACCGGGTATTTCTTTATGCACCCACAAGCACTCGGTTTGCACTCGCGGTACCGGGCTGCACAGCACTAATGTTATCCCAATAAAGAATGTCACCACAGTGTAACATCCCTTCTCTCCCATTCCTCTTTTCCTCCCCAGATACCCTATATATACCTGTTATCCCTTATACCTTTATTTCCTGTTTCCCTTAAAAAATCTGATGTGTTACACTCACATGACTTTCTCTACTCTTGTACAAGCTATTTTTACAAACGCTTATTCTCCATATGCTTCATTATATCTTACTGCTAATTTTCTTGTAGGTGCAAGGGGAATTGGTAGGCTTTAAGCGATAGTCAAATATTTTAAGAGTTGGTTGCTATGTGCAGTATTCCATTCTCTTTGCATTACCAGGACAAAAAAATGAATAACGAATTTGAGAAAAAGTATAAGTATTGGAAAATGTAAGGGAATAACAAGCAATAACTTGAAAATGGTTCACTCAACAAAAAAAAATGTATATGACGTAAATTGTGTATTTTAGCGCGATCTACATTTTTTGTGCAGTAAAAGTTTGTCTATCTCTTATGGTTTACCAGTTATGCAAAAGTCGTTCACAATGAAGAATACTTTTGGAGACATTCCCAGAAAATTCAAGATATACATTTTATTTTTCATAAAAGTATCTTAAATATATGACATTGTAATCAAAATCATTAGAGTCATTTTTGGGAAAATTAAAATTTTCGAAAAATGTTCCATGTAAAGGGTAATCTGGGGTGGGGGATTTTCTTGTGAACCTTCGTGTCGCATCTCTGGAAGATACTGAACCTAAATACCAAGTTTGGTGATTATCCGACTGTTCGTTTCTGAGTTATGCTGTTCACAGACATACACACGGATATGTTTTCAAAAATAGTTTTTTTTGATTCAGGAGGCCGCAAAACATATATTTCCGGTGAAATCTCGGTATCGAATTTTTGGGTGAAATACAATACTTCCCCTACATACTATACGTAGTAGAGAAAGTAAAAAAAGCATCAAGCAAAGCCGCTGTTGAAACTTCTGGCAGAACACTTCGACCTCGCCACTCACACTGATGTCTGTCGCAGACGAAACGTCTGGGAAGAAGAAGGAGTCCAGTAGACCAAGGCCCACAAGCCACCCATTTACTCCAAATGGTTTAATATTTAAATTTGCAATATTAGTTGCTTCATATTAAATAATAGTAACAATAAATGAATGTTGTGAGGTAGTTATCACTATAATAGAGCAATAGATTAGGTTGAACTATAAATGTATGCCCTAATTTTCCGCTTGAACTGCATAACGTTTCTTATGTCTCCTGGCAAGTAATTCCAAAGACGAGCTAATGCTACGAGAATGATGATTAGAAGGTTGTGTTATGAGAAGGTATATCAAGAATGTAGAAGTTTTGTGAGCGAGTTTCTCGATTACGACAGTCAGAAAGATATTTAAAGCGGACATTGAGATAGTTTGGGTAGAAAAATGAAGGAGTTGGTGGAGAAATGATAAAGAATGTAAAGTTCTTCGTTCCCTAAGCTGGAGCCAATGCAGTAATTCGATTGAAGGTGTAGTATCATTCAAATTGACGGAGATTGCACACACAGCACATGTATTTTGAGCCCGCTGAAGTCTTGAATCAGAATTTCACTTAGGTTGGTAACAAGGGAGTCACGATAGTCGAAATGGGACATCACACGCGTTTGTATTAACATTTTCTTAATTGAAGTTGGCAGAAACTCTTCCATACGCTTTAAAGATTAGAATATTTAGAATATCTTTTTGCATTCCACCCAAAAATTCGATACCGAGATTTCATCGAAAATACATATTTTGAGGGCCACAAGAATGAAAAAAAAGAAGATCCATGTGTGTGTGTCTGTCGGTGTGCGCGCGCGCGCGCGTGTGTGTGTGTGTGTGTGTGTGTGTGTGTGTGTGTGTCTGTGAACAACACAATTAAAAAATAAAGAGTCGGATAAACACCATACGTGGTATTTAGGTTCAGTACCTTCCGAAGATGCGACACGAAGATTTTCAAGAAAACTCCCCCACTCCAGATTACCGTTTACGTGGAACATTTGTCGAAATTTTATGTAATACGTATAAAATCTCGCAAGACTTTAATCATGCTGTGAACTTCATTCATATAACATGCGTTTAATATTAAAGGTTGCAAATTACTGGATTCTAATAATATGAAGAACAGTTTACAGTTACGTTTTAATATGATTTCGGCGTACTTACCTAAACCAAGCAATTACATTTCCTGGCCTCCTTCTAAGCAGATCTTCTTTCTCTAAAACTAAAACTCCAAACAAACAGACAACATTTACGTAAAAAATCTGATGTGTTACACTCACATAACTTTCTCTACTCTTGTACAACCTAATTTTACAAACGCCTATTCTCCATATGCTTCATGTTAATCGAGATGTCAATCTTATTTGTAATTTTCTTGTAGAAGAGTAGGATATATAGGAGAGAGCTGGCACAGTTTTTTGCGTTTATATGGGAAAGGATAGGGAAAACGAAGGTAGATGCTAGGTTGAGAGAGTCTTCAAGGAGGAAAATGCGTTTATATGGGAGAGATAGGGAATACCAGGGCTGATGCTAGGCTAATCAGATGCTAAAGGAGGGAGGGATATGCTTTATATGAGACAGATAGGGAATACGTGGAGAGGTGCTAGGCTAGACAGAGGCTGAGTAATGTATGGTTTATATGAGCGGTATAGGAAAACGATGAGAGGTGTTAGACTAGACAAGGCTTGAAACGTAGTGCATGGTTTATATGAGAGATATAGGAAAACGAGGAAAGGTGTTAGGCTAGGCAGAAGTCGAGGAGTAGAGTAAGGTTTATATGAGAAGTATAGGAAAACGAGGAGAGGTATTAGGTTAGGAGAATTGAGTTTGTGTTTATAAGGAGAGACGAGAAAACGGAGAGAGATCCTATGCTAGGATAGACAGGTGTTAAAGTTAGGTTAGATAGGAAACCAAGGAGTGATACTCAGCTAGAGGGGGGGGGTAGGAGGGAATGAGCTTTTGAGAGGTAGGGGATACGGGGAGTGGTGTTAGACTAGACAGGGCTTGAAACGTAGGGCATGGTTTATATGTATGAGAAGTATAGGAACAGGAAGAGGGGTGCTAGGCTAGACAGAGGTTGAGGAGTAGAGTATAGTTTATATGAGAGGTATAGGAAAACGAGGAGAGGAGTTAGACTAGACAGAGGTCGAGGAGCAGAGTATGGTTTATGTGAGAGTCATAGGTAAACGAGAGAGGCGTTAGGCTAGACAGAGCTAGAGGAGTAGAGTATGGTTTATATGAGAGGTATAGGAACAGGAGGAGAGGTGTTAGGCTAGACAGGTAGTGTAGCAGTAGGAATATGGACTTATATACAGGAGAGATAGGGAATAGGAGGTGCTAGACTTGAAAGCGACTTTAGAAGTGAACATAGTGGAAAACTGTTTCATGTCAATGTTCTAGACATGCCCATCACGTAACCTATTCAGGGAAAAGGTGACTCGTTCAGGGGAAAAAGGTGACTGCTCAGGGAAAAAGGAGACCCACAAAGGGAAAAAGTTGACTAGCAAAGGGAAAAACGTAACCAGCAAAGGGAAAAGGCGACCAGCAAAGGGAAAAATGTGACCAGCAAAGGGAAAAAGGCGACATGCAACGGGAAAAAGGTGACCAGTAAAGGGGAAAATGTCACCAGCAAAGGGAAAAAGGCGACCACCAAAGGGAAAAAGGTGAGCCATAAAGGGAAAAAGGTGACCTGCAACGGGAAAAGCTAACCCACTAACACTAACAGGTAAGTAATTCAGGTAGTATTGCAAGAGGCGGACTGGATCATAGCAGTGTATGATTTCACAGGTAATTCAGCTAGTATCGTATGCATTTAGGCTAATTCGTCTAGTAACACAGGATAGATTCCAGATGCTAACTGCATCATGGCTCTGCATGATTTCACAGATAATTCAGCTAGTATCGTAGGTGTTTAGAGTAATTAAGCAAGTATCACAGGAGGCTAGATTCCAGGGTTGGGTATAGCATAGTTTCGTATTTCAGAGGGTATCGTAGGTATTTAGGATAATTCAAGTAACATAGGTGTTTAGAGTAATTAAGCAAGCATTACAGGAGGGTAGGTTCCAGGGGTTGGTTATAACCTAGCTTCGTATTTCACAGATAGTTCAGGTAATATCGTAAGTATTTGAGGTAATCGACAGAGCTTCACAGATATTATTGATAATTTCGATCAGAGATTTGTATCACAGCTATTTAAGGTAAATGCAGATGATTCAGGTTGTATCAATGGTATTTGAGTCATTTTAACAGGTAATTCTGATAGTATCACAGGTGCTCGTGCTAATTTAGAGCAGGAATTCGTATCAGAGCTAGTTAAGGTAATTTCACATGATTCGGGTAGTATCACAGGTATTTAAATCATTTTCATAGCCAATTCAGCTAGTATCGTGAGCATTTAAGCTAATTCAGCTAGTATCACAGGAGGCTAGATTCCAGAGGCTAACTGCATCATAGCTATGCATGATTTCACAGCTAATTCAGCTAGTATCGTAGGTATTTAGGCTAATTCAGGTAGTATCACAGGAGGCTAGATTCCAGGGTTGGGTATAGCATAGTTTCATATTTCAAGGTAATTCAGAGGGTATCGTAGGTATTTAGGATAATTCAAGTAACATAGATGCTTAGAGTAATTAAGCAAGCATTACAGGAGGGTAGGTTCCAGGGGTTGGTTATAGCCTAGTTTCGTATTTTACAGATAGTTCAGGTAATATCATAAGTATTTGGATAATCAGCATAGTTTCACAGATGCTCGTAATAATTTCGATCAGAGATTTTGTACCACGGCTATTTAAGGTAAATGCAGCTGATTCAGGTTGTATCAATGGTATTTGAGTCATTTTAATAGGCAATTCTGATAGTATCACAGGTGCTCGTACTAATTTAGAGCAGGAATTCGTATCTGAGCTATTTAATGTAATTTCACACGATTCGGGTAGTATCGCAGGTATTTAAGTCATTTTAACAGGCAATTCAACTAGTATCACAGGTACTCATGGTATTATAGAGAGTAATTCGATTATAAAACTTTTCTCATCCAACGTTACAACAATTTATATACTTTTTTCTAAATCTTACAAACTTATTATATTTTAAGCACTTATTGTACGATGCGGAGAGGGATAAACTGCATATTGGTTCACAAATTGAAAAGCTTTACGTCAACATACCTTTATTTTAGTTCGTTATAGATGTCTCTCCCCTTTTATCTAGGCTTGAGACTAGCACTAGGATTGCTCCTAATGGCAGGGTTACCACCTTCCCTTCCATCTTCTTCTTTCTTCATCAGGCGTCAGCTATCTGCATATACAGCACACAGATACCTTCTTTTTTAAGATTGTAGACTCACTAGAAAATCTTTATCTTTAACTTACATTCTTTTAAGCACTGTTTGTAATGGCGTAATGTCCATACGCATATGTTGTTATCCCGTCCTCAGCAATAATTCTTTTATCATCAAACGGAGTCAATGCAATTTTATTCACTTGTACTGTAGCAAGGGCATGCTTTCGTGATAGGATCAGATTCATAGGTGTTCTGATGATTTCACTGGTTTTAAGACAGTCTGTATAGCTGTCAAACGAAATGTACTGCTTAATAGCGCTACGTTTTATACCTTTAATCTTTTTTATCATTGACCCTTGAATATCTAAGGCATACATCTTAGGACGTAGTCCAACAAAGCGTAGGATGATTTTGCTATTAGCCTCATCTTTAAATTTTCCCAATACCTTCTTGTTCTGAGTAGAATAACATATATGGTTGGCAGGGTAATCAGCTGTATCGAGACGTTCAAGAAAACGTAGCTTGTCCTGGTACACATCTTCAGTTGTTACACGATGAATGAACGAATCAGTGTCCATATACATAAGCTTCAGGTTTTCAGCTCCATAATAAGGCAACAAAACGTCGTAATGATAGTTATACATTAATGTCTTGGAGATGTCCAACACACTCATACCAATGTATATAGGCTTGTTGAATACAATCTGACGAGAGGCCATATGTACAGCAGCTAGATTATCAGCATATATCGTCCTGTCGATAAACGTAGGCTTGGCGATCAGCTTCTCTAGAGTTTTTTCATTGGTCACCAGTCGTATATCCATACGATTACGCAGGTTCTCCATAGTTTTTCCAAACATAGCGTTGTTAAAGAGTTTGTAGAGATCCTTCTCGAAATCATTTGCAGCTTGTTGTCGTAGCCTGTTGTTAAATTCCACATAAGGTTTCAACCACTGAGACTGTCGGAATTGTAGCACACGATGGATTTTTGTTAGTCGTAGTCCATGACTAAGAGCTTGCTTCAAAGCCATGTAATGCACTACATACTTCTTTCGAGGTCCAAGATGAGGTATCAGTTTCTTTGTAGATGATTCCAATGGTTTCATACACTCTGGCAGGAAAGGTAGATCGTTGTGTAGATCGTGAAGTTCTGCAGGATACTCGATGTCGACTTCTAATATGTACCCATGAGGATCATCTTCTTGTAGTGTTTCTAAGTTGATTTCTTCAGGTGACACCCACTGAAATCCACCAAAAGGAAGGGCGTGACACATTGCCCACCCATATTGGTTATTTGCGTCCTCGTATGTGATAAATTGGGTTGATCTCGTCGGATCAAACTTCTCCATATAAGTGTTATTAGCCTCAGCATACCGATGAGAAACTTGGCATAAACCTCCTCTTATACCTGATTCCACCATGAGTAGTTGATCATAATCTTGTAACAGTTCCAGCTTAATTCCAGTATACAGCAACATGGCGTCCCATGTAAGACCTGGAGAGGTAAAATAATGGGCAGGATCAACTTTGTGTGTTTTAAGGGTTTGCTCTCTGAACGTCTCAAAGACATCAGCTAGAAGAAGTACATCCGAAGTTAAGTAGAGATCGCTGTACTCTCCCAGGTTTCTCACATTAAACAGCTCCCATACATTTCTAGCATGATCGTAGTCAGCATCAGTAATTTCTACTTCATTTAATCTATTGTAGAAGGAGTCCTTAGGAGGCAAGCAGGTCTCGTTCAGGGCATCCCATGACGTAACAAAATCATATGGAAATACACCCTTACGGGTCATAAACTTCAATTTGTCTTCTCCAAAGTACTTTAGTGTTTCAGGATACGAGGTTAGATTTTTTACCAACTTATCCAAGCTTGTACTGAGGAATCGGAAGCTATCCACAAATCGAAGCTTTATATCTCCTACATACTTGGTGAATGAGATATAGCTTTCTTCAGAGTTAGGAATTACCTCCACACGTTCACTTGTACAACCCAGCTCCTTAACAATGAAATGAGAGTCATATCCGCTAAGGTTATGCATGAAGACTGGTATATATTTAGGTGTTTTACAGGCTAAATTACATTCATTATGAAGACTTCCACGATATTCACCGCTGATGTGATCATGGTCGCGTACTTTATAGTTCTCTTCTGTAAAGGGTTTTCTACACAAGTAGCATGTCGTAGAAGACTCGAAATCCTTTTGCTGTTGATCCGTAAGTTTCAGAGGCTTAGCAGATTTGTATATATTACCAATCATTTTTGCAAGAGATGTAAGGTACAGCATAAACATCTGAGCAGCATCAGCACCACGATACACATAGGGATGCTTAGGAAGATCAGTTTCGAGATGTTCAACACTGGATGTAGGTTTCACGTAAACACAGAAGCTCATTGGTGTGTGCTCTTGATAAGGTGTTGTATAGGAAGTTTCAGGATTGGGTGTACACGTATGGCATGGAGTGAGAATACTCTCAAAATCCGCATAGATGACATAAGGTACTTTCAGCATCCTCTCAACATTTTTAAACTGAACAATTGATTTCTCCTTGGTAGGCATAACTACCCTTGCAACACCATGTTGAATACAGACGGCTGCATGTTCTTGTAGTTTTTCCTGTCCACTTCGTCCATATCGATCATCAAAATGTGTAAAGCAGCGCTTACAAGTATAAACCCGTCCATTATGGTTAGTTTTCTGGCGTCGAACGAGTTTCTCAAAATTCTTTATATACACGTAGTGATGTTTTCCACTGCTGTCGTTCAATAGTAGCAGGTCGCGATGTTCAGGTAGTTCAATATCAGCAACCTTTATCGGATACACTTCATGCTTCTCATCCAGCCCGAAAACGTTAATGGATATCTTGTTAAACTTCTCAAATTTAGGTATTTGAGAAAGTGGAGTAGGGTAGGAAACACAGCTGAAGTCGTACTTGTCTTGAAGTTGTTTGTATTTGTTCACACGCTGTGCATTCTCCCCTATGAATTTAGCTAATACAGAGTACATGAAACATTTCTCGTCGCTAAAGTTCTGGATGTTTATACATGCTTTCCTTGCTTCAACAGCTGACGGTAGTGGTATGTAGCTACTTCCTCGTAACGGGTTGTACTTGTTGATACGAAGTCGAACTCCTTCCACAGCAAGCAAAGCCCAGCTGCTACCCTTAAGCTGAGACTCCTCCATTTCGGTCACCAATTTCTTGAATTTCACTTCCATCGTTGAGTCCAGATCAGTTTCCAGGAAAACAGCTTGATTCCGTGTTTTAAATGTTTTGTCACAGGTTTCTCCAATACTGTTAACAAATCGACACTCAGCAAGCAGATTAATTTTAACACTCTTATGAATGCTAAGCTCTTTATGCACAGCATGGATTATACGTTGTTTTGCCTCTTGCAGATACATATTTAGGTCCTTAGCTGATTCGCATCGTATAAAATACGATTTCAATCGTCCTTCGAATGAAGTTTCGTATTCTTTCATATCGCAGTCCTCCATTGTTGACAGCAACTGATGTTTAGTTGGCTCCAATCTTCTTTTCTTCTGAGGGCTGCTTATTTCACATATATCTTCGTGTCGCTGTCCCTTATAACAATCTTTGAAGGTTACATTACAATGTTTACATTTGAAGAGCTTCTTGCAGCTCATCTCGTGTCTTCTCTTGTCATAACCTCGGAGGAACTTCTTCCCACATTTTCCGCATGCATATCCAGTAGCGCTTGGAATAATATCCTTATACGCTGAGTTATTCATCTTTATTCTTGATGTAATAACGTATTAATCACTGATCAATGAAATGTAGACCTCTTCACCTTGACACCACTTTAGAAAGCTGATTATTCTTGGAGAGAACACGATGTTAACACCTCAAGACTAATTAGCACAATGAAGTCCAATGCCCTAGATCACCATATTTATAGAGGGAGCACGAACCTTTTAGATCAATCATAAACTCGCTCCATAACCACGGGTATATGATCGCTCAACGTGTACTAACCCCCCAGCCATATAACCTCAAGTCTAGAGACAGGATGTTTATGACGTCACACCCAGAGACAGGATGTCTAGCAGCATCAAACACGTTTAAAATCGTCTCATAACTACCTGCTTATGCTGTCACACCAGCAAGAGAAGTATTCCCACACGCTCATTCAGACATATATTTCAAATTCAAAGCCTACCACCACCATCACCACCTATTGTACCAAGGTTAATTCCAGCTGTATTATCACAGTACTTAAAGTAAAAGCTTAAAAGGTAACGAGAAGATGTCCCCCTTATTTACTTAATTATCTCATGTTTTCATTCCCTTTTCAATTCTTCCTTTCCATCTTCTCACAGAAAGCCCATTACATTTAACTACAATCACGAGAAAAGCAATTTTTCCAGAGTTACACAGATTCTAAGCTTCTAAATAGAACCCGGTAATACTTTTAATAAATGTATTTTAGCTCCCCAATATCAGCATCTACCATTTAATCTTTACTCGAACCTGATATGATCCATAAGCTTGAAGATATATGAAATCACCCCTTCGGGATTCTATCTAAGTACTTTAAAGTAATTTTTATAACGATAACGATATTTAAGAACTAGATACTCTGTTTACGTTTACCTTGACATGTCTATCTAAATTAAATTACGAGTTATTAAACGTTTGCAAGTAAATTTCATTGAATCGGTATTCGAACCCAGAACACCAGGAACAAAATAATTTATAATATTAGTCTGACATGTTAAACAAAGCTGTATGCAGTTACATCATCGATCTAAGTGATATATTCTAGTGTACAGAGGAAAATTAAGGAAGTCATTAAAAAATCGGGAATCGAACCAAGCACAACTGATTGACAATTATATACAGCATTAATCACCCAGTACAGAACCTATCAATCATGCTTTGCTGCACTCCTCTACCTCACTTAGTTCCCGAGATAATGAAAATTTAAAAATTAAGGATCGAACCCAGGACGTCAGGTATCTAATTACACATTTACAAGATACTACCTAATAACATAAACGCAATAAAGTTTATTTGGCGTCTTTATCTTAATTGGTTTAGGAGTTATTAAATTTATAAGTAAATTCCATCGAATCAGTATTCGAACCCAGAACACCAAGAACAAAATAATTTATAATATGAGTTTGGTATGCTTAAAGGTGCTGTATGTAGTTACAGCATCAATCTAACTGATATTTTCTAGAGTATAGAGTAAAATTAAGGAAGTCATTAAAATATCGGGATTCGAACTAGAGACAACTGATTAAAAATTATATACAGTATTAATTACACATTATAACAGCTATCAAACATGCTTTGGTCCATTCCTCTAGCTTTCTTAGTTTCCGAGATAATGAAGTTAATAAAATTAAGGTCCGAACCCAGGACACCAGGTACCCAAATATACATTTACAAGAAACTACCTAATGACATTAATGTAATAAAGTTTATTTGGCGTCTTTATCTTAATTAGTCTCCGAGTTATTAGAAGATGAATTTGTAATCACTCGTAGGATTCGAACCCAGGCATCCCGGTCAACTTGGAACAATACCCTAATGACGCGGCGCATTCCAAAGAATTGATTAGTTTTTATCCCAATGTTCTATCTCTTTTCATTCAGGAGATATAAGCGATTAAACAGTAGAAATAAAATGGGCGGAGCTTGCCGGCATAGATCAAAGAACTTTATCAGATGTCGGCATCTCTCTGTGCGCCAGCTCTCTCATTATATTTCTACTGTTTAATCGCTTATATCTCCTGAATGAAAAGAGATAGAACATTGGGATAAAAACTAATCAATTCTTTGGAATGCGCCGCGTCATTAGGGTATTGTTCCAAGTTGACCGGGATGCCTGGGTTCGAATCCTACGAGTGATTACAAATTCATCTTCTAATAACTCGGAGACTAATTAAGATAAAGACGCCAAATAAACTTTATTACATTAATGTCATTAGGTAGTTTCTTGTAAATGTATATTTGGGTACCTGGTGTCCTGGGTTCGGACCTTAATTTTAATAACTTCATTATCTCGGAAACTAAGAAAGCTAGAGGAATGGACCAAAGCATGTTTGATAGCTGTTATAATGTGTAATTAATACTGTATATAATTTTTAATCAGTTGTCTCTAGTTCGAATCCCGATTTTTTAATGACTTCCTTAATTTTACTCTATACTCTAGAAAATATCAGTTAGATTGATGCTGTAACTACATACAGCACCTTTAAGCATACCAAACTCATATTATAAATTATTTTGTTCTTGGTGTTCTGGGTTCGAATACTGATTCGATGGAATTTACTTATAAATTTAATAACTCCTAAACCAATTAAGATAAAGACGCCAAATAAACTTTATTGCGTTTATGTTATTAGGTAGTATCTTGTAAATGTGTAATTAGATACCTGACGTCCTGGGTTCGATCCTTAATTTTTAAATTTTCATTATCTCGGGAACTAAGTGAGGTAGAGGAGTGCAGCAAAGCATGATTGATAGGTTCTGTACTGGGTGATTAATGCTGTATATAATTGTCAATCAGTTGTGCTTGGTTCGATTCCCGATTTTTTAATGACTTCCTTAATTTTCCTCTGTACACTAGAATATATCACTTAGATCGATGATGTAACTGCATACAGCTTTGTTTAACATGTCAGACTAATATTATAAATTATTTTGTTCCTGGTGTTCTGGGTTCGAATACCGATTCAATGAAATTTACTTGCAAACGTTTAATAACTCGTAATTTAATTTAGATAGACATGTCAAGGTAAACGTAAACAGAGTATCTAGTTCTTAAATATCGTTATCGTTATAAAAATTACTTTAAAGTACTTAGATAGAATCCCGAAGGGGTGATTTCATATATCTTCAAGCTTATGGATCATATCAGGTTCGAGTAAAGATTAAATGGTAGATGCTGATATTGGGGAGCTAAAATACATTTATTAAAAGTATTACCGGGTTCTATTTAGAAGCTTAGAATCTGTGTAACTCTGGAAAAATTGCTTTTCTCGTGATTGTAGTTAAATGTAATGGGCTTTCTGTGAGAAGATGGAAAGGAAGAATTGAAAAGGGAATGAAAACATGAGATAATTAAGTAAATAAGGGGGACATCTTCTCGTTACCTTTTAAGCTTTTACTTTAAGTACTGTGATAATACAGCTGGAATTAACCTTGGTACAATAGGTGGTGATGGTGGTGGTAGGCTTTGAATTTGAAATATATGTCTGAATGAGCGTGTGGGAATACTTCTCTTGCTGGTGTGACAGCATAAGCAGGTAGTTATGAGACGATTTTAAACGTGTTTGATGCTGCTAGACATCCTGTCTCTGGGTGTGACGTCATAAACATCCTGTCTCTAGACTTGAGGTTATATGGCTGGGGGGTTAGTACACGTTGAGCGATCATATACCCGTGGTTATGGAGCGAGTTTATGATTGATCTAAAAGGTTCGTGCTCCCTCTATAAATATGGTGATCTAGGGCATTGGACTTCATTGTGCTAATTAGTCTTGAGGTGTTAACATCGTGTTCTCTCCAAGAATAATCAGCTTTCTAAAGTGGTGTCAAGGTGAAGAGGTCTACATTTCATTGATCAGTGATTAATACGTTATTACATCAAGAATAAAGATGAATAACTCAGCGTATAAGGATATTATTCCAAGCGCTACTGGATATGCATGCGGAAAATGTGGGAAGAAGTTCCTCCGAGGTTATGACAAGAGAAGACACGAGATGAGCTGCAAGAAGCTCTTCAAATGTAAACATTGTAATGTAACCTTCAAAGATTGTTATAAGGGACAGCGACACGAAGATATATGTGAAATAAGCAGCCCTCAGAAGAAAAGAAGATTGGAGCCAACTAAACATCAGTTGCTGTCAACAATGGAGGACTGCGATATGAAAGAATACGAAACTTCATTCGAAGGACGATTGAAATCGTATTTTATACGATGCGAATCAGCTAAGGACCTAAATATGTATCTGCAAGAGGCAAAACAACGTATAATCCATGCTGTGCATAAAGAGCTTAGCATTCATAAGAGTGTTAAAATTAATCTGCTTGCTGAGTGTCGATTTGTTAACAGTATTGGAGAAACCTGTGACAAAACATTTAAAACACGGAATCAAGCTGTTTTCCTGGAAACTGATCTGGACTCAACGATGGAAGTGAAATTCAAGAAATTGGTGACTGAAATGGAGGAGTCTCAGCTTAAGGGTAGCAGCTGGGCTTTGCTTGCTGTGGAAGGAGTTCGACTTCGTATCAACAAGTACAACCCGTTACGAGGAAGTAGCTACATACCACTACCGTCAGCTGTTGAAGCAAGGAAAGCATGTATAAACATCCAGAACTTTAGCGACGAGAAATGTTTCATGTACTCTGTATTAGCTAAATTCATAGGGGAGAATGCACAGCGTGTGAACAAATACAAACAACTTCAAGACAAGTACGACTTCAGCTGTGTTTCCTACCCTACTCCACTTTCTCAAATACCTAAATTTGAGAAGTTTAACAAGATATCCATTAACGTTTTCGGGCTGGATGAGAAGCATGAAGTGTATCCGATAAAGGTTGCTGATATTGAACTACCTGAACATCGCGACCTGCTACTATTGAACGACAGCAGTGGAAAACATCACTACGTGTATATAAAGAATTTTGAGAAACTCGTTCGACGCCAGAAAACTAACCATAATGGACGGGTTTATACTTGTAAGCGCTGCTTTACACATTTTGATGATCGATATGGACGAAGTGGACAGGAAAAACTACAAGAACATGCAGCCGTCTGTATTCAACATGGTGTTGCAAGGGTAGTTATGCCTACCAAGGAGAAATCAATTGTTCAGTTTAAAAATGTTGAGAGGATGCTGAAAGTACCTTATGTCATCTATGCGGATTTTGAGAGTATTCTCACTCCATGCCATACGTGTACACCCAATCCTGAAACTTCCTATACAACACCTTATCAAGAGCACACACCAATGAGCTTCTGTGTTTACGTGAAACCTACATCCAGTGTTGAACATCTCGAAACTGATCTTCCTAAGCATCCCTATGTGTATCGTGGTGCTGATGCTGCTCAGATGTTTATGCTGTACCTTACATCTCTTGCAAAAATGATTGGTAATATATACAAATCTGCTAAGCCTCTGAAACTTACGGATCAACAGCAAAAGGATTTCGAGTCTTCTACGACATGCTACTTGTGTAGAAAACCCTTTACAGAAGAGAACTATAAAGTACGCGACCATGATCACATCAGCGGTGAATATCGTGGAAGTCTTCATAATGAATGTAATTTAGCCTGTAAAACACCTAAATATATACCAGTCTTCATGCATAACCTTAGCGGATATGACTCTCATTTCATTGTTAAGGAGCTGGGTTGTACAAGTGAACGTGTGGAGGTAATTCCTAACTCTGAAGAAAGCTATATCTCATTCACCAAGTATGTAGGAGATATAAAGCTTCGATTTGTGGATAGCTTCCGATTCCTCAGTACAAGCTTGGATAAGTTGGTAAAAAATCTAACCTCGTATCCTGAAACACTAAAGTACTTTGGAGAAGACAAATTGAAGTTTATGACCCGTAAGGGTGTATTTCCATATGATTTTGTTACGTCATGGGATGCCCTGAACGAGACCTGCTTGCCTCCTAAGGACTCCTTCTACAATAGATTAAATGAAGTAGAAATTACTGATGCTGACTACGATCATGCTAGAAATGTATGGGAGCTGTTTAATGTGAGAAACCTGGGAGAGTACAGTGATCTCTACTTAACTTCGGATGTACTTCTTCTAGCTGATGTCTTTGAGACGTTCAGAGAGCAAACCCTTAAAACACACAAAGTTGATCCTGCCCATTATTTTACCTCTCCAGGTCTTACATGGGACGCCATGTTGCTGTATACTGGAATTAAGCTGGAACTGTTACAAGATTATGATCAACTACTCATGGTGGAATCAGGTATAAGAGGAGGTTTATGCCAAGTTTCTCATCGGTATGCTGAGGCTAATAACACTTATATGGAGAAGTTTGATCCGACGAGATCAACCCAATTTATCACATACGAGGACGCAAATAACCAATATGGGTGGGCAATGTGTCACGCCCTTCCTTTTGGTGGATTTCAGTGGGTGTCACCTGAAGAAATCAACTTAGAAACACTACAAGAAGATGATCCTCATGGGTACATACTAGAAGTCGACATCGAGTATCCTGCAGAACTTCACGATCTACACAACGATCTACCTTTCCTGCCAGAGTGTATGAAACCATTGGAATCATCTACAAAGAAACTGATACCTCATCTTGGACCTCGAAAGAAGTATGTAGTGCATTACATGGCTTTGAAGCAAGCTCTTAGTCATGGACTACGACTAACAAAAATCCATCGTGTGCTACAATTCCGACAGTCTCAGTGGTTGAAACCTTATGTGGAATTTAACAACAGGCTACGACAACAAGCTGCAAATGATTTCGAGAAGGATCTCTACAAACTCTTTAACAACGCTATGTTTGGAAAAACTATGGAGAACCTGCGTAATCGTATGGATATACGACTGGTGACCAATGAAAAAACTCTAGAGAAGCTGATCGCCAAGCCTACGTTTATCGACAGGACGATATATGCTGATAATCTAGCTGCTGTACATATGGCCTCTCGTCAGATTGTATTCAACAAGCCTATATACATTGGTATGAGTGTGTTGGACATCTCCAAGACATTAATGTATAACTATCATTACGACGTTTTGTTGCCTTATTATGGAGCTGAAAACCTGAAGCTTATGTATATGGACACTGATTCGTTCATTCATCGTGTAACAACTGAAGATGTGTACCAGGACAAGCTACGTTTTCTTGAACGTCTCGATACAGCTGATTACCCTGCCAACCATATATGTTATTCTACTCAGAACAAGAAGGTATTGGGAAAATTTAAAGATGAGGCTAATAGCAAAATCATCCTACGCTTTGTTGGACTACGTCCTAAGATGTATGCCTTAGATATTCAAGGGTCAATGATAAAAAAGATTAAAGGTATAAAACGTAGCGCTATTAAGCAGTACATTTCGTTTGACAGCTATACAGACTGTCTTAAAACCAGTGAAATCATCAGAACACCTATGAATCTGATCCTATCACGAAAGCATGCCCTTGCTACAGTACAAGTGAATAAAATTGCATTGACTCCGTTTGATGATAAAAGAATTATTGCTGAGGACGGGATAACAACATATGCGTATGGACATTACGCCATTACAAACAGTGCTTAAAAGAATGTAAGTTAAAGATAAAGATTTTCTAGTGAGTCTACAATCTTAAAAAAGAAGGTATCTGTGTGCTGTATATGCAGATAGCTGACGCCTGATGAAGAAAGAAGAAGATGGAAGGGAAGGTGGTAACCCTGCCATTAGGAGCAATCCTAGTGCTAGTCTCAAGCCTAGATAAAAGGGGAGAGACATCTATAACGAACTAAAATAAAGGTATGTTGACGTAAAGCTTTTCAATTTGTGAACCAATATGCAGTTTATCCCTCTCCGCATCGTACAATAAGTGCTTAAAATATAATAAGTTTGTAAGATTTAGAAAAAAGTATATAAATTGTTGTAACGTTGGATGAGAAAAGTTTTATAATCGAATTACTCTCTATAATACCATGAGTACCTGTGATACTAGTTGAATTGCCTGTTAAAATGACTTAAATACCTGCGATACTACCCGAATCGTGTGAAATTACATTAAATAGCTCAGATACGAATTCCTGCTCTAAATTAGTACGAGCACCTGTGATACTATCAGAATTGCCTATTAAAATGACTCAAATACCATTGATACAACCTGAATCAGCTGCATTTACCTTAAATAGCCGTGGTACAAAATCTCTGATCGAAATTATTACGAGCATCTGTGAAACTATGCTGATTATCCAAATACTTATGATATTACCTGAACTATCTGTAAAATACGAAACTAGGCTATAACCAACCCCTGGAACCTACCCTCCTGTAATGCTTGCTTAATTACTCTAAGCATCTATGTTACTTGAATTATCCTAAATACCTACGATACCCTCTGAATTACCTTGAAATATGAAACTATGCTATACCCAACCCTGGAATCTAGCCTCCTGTGATACTACCTGAATTAGCCTAAATACCTACGATACTAGCTGAATTAGCTGTGAAATCATGCATAGCTATGATGCAGTTAGCCTCTGGAATCTAGCCTCCTGTGATACTAGCTGAATTAGCTTAAATGCTCACGATACTAGCTGAATTGGCTATGAAAATGATTTAAATACCTGTGATACTACCCGAATCATGTGAAATTACCTTAACTAGCTCTGATACGAATTCCTGCTCTAAATTAGCACGAGCACCTGTGATACTATCAGAATTACCTGTTAAAATGACTCAAATACCATTGATACAACCTGAATCATCTGCATTTACCTTAAATAGCTGTGATACAAATCTCTGATCGAAATTATCAATAACATCTGTGAAGCTCTGTCGATTACCTCAAATACTTACGATATTACCTGAACTATCTGTGAAATACGAAGCTAGGTTATAACCAACCCCTGGAACCTACCCTCCTGTAATGCTTGCTTAATTACTCTAAACACCTATGTTACTTGAATTATCCTAAATACCTACGATACCCTCTGAAATACGAAACTATGCTATACCCAACCCTGGAATCTAGCCTCCTGTGATACTTGCTTAATTACTCTAAACACCTACGATACTAGCTGAATTATCTGTGAAATCATGCAGAGCCATGATGCAGTTAGCATCTGGAATCTATCCTGTGTTACTAGACGAATTAGCCTAAATGCATACGATACTAGCTGAATTACCTGTGAAATCATACACTGCTATGATCCAGTCCGCCTCTTGCAATACTACCTGAATTACTTACCTGTTAGTGTTAGTGGGTTAGCTTTTCCCGTTGCAGGTCACCTTTTTCCCTTTATGGCTCACCTTTTTCCCTTTGGTGGTCGCCTTTTTCCCTTTGCTGGTGACATTTTCCCCTTTACTGGTCACCTTTTTCCCGTTGCATGTCGCCTTTTTCCCTTTGCTGGTCACATTTTTCCCTTTGCTGGTCGCCTTTTCCCTTTGCTGGTTACGTTTTTCCCTTTGCTAGTCAACTTTTTCCCTTTGTGGGTCTCCTTTTTCCCTGAGCAGTCACCTTTTTCCCCTGAACGAGTCACCTTTTCCCTGAATAGGTTACGTGATGGGCATGTCTAGAACATTGACATGAAACAGTTTTCCACTATGTTCACTTCTAAAGTCGCTTTCAAGTCTAGCACCTCCTATTCCCTATCTCTCCTGTATATAAGTCCATATTCCTACTGCTACACTACCTGTCTAGCCTAACACCTCTCCTCCTGTTCCTATACCTCTCATATAAACCATACTCTACTCCTCTAGCTCTGTCTAGCCTAACGCCTCTCTCGTTTACCTATGACTCTCACATAAACCATACTCTGCTCCTCGACCTCTGTCTAGTCTAACTCCTCTCCTCGTTTTCCTATACCTCTCATATAAACTATACTCTACTCCTCAACCTCTGTCTAGCCTAGCACCCCTCTTCCTGTTCCTATACTTCTCATACATATAAACCATGCCCTACGTTTCAAGCCCTGTCTAGTCTAACACCACTCCCCGTATCCCCTACCTCTCAAAAGCTCATTCCCTCCTACCCCCCCCTCTAGCTGAGTATCACTCCTTGGTTTCCTATCTAACCTAACTTTAACACCTGTCTATCCTAGCATAGGATCTCTCTCCGTTTTCTCGTCTCTCCTTATAAACACAAACTCAATTCTCCTAACCTAATACCTCTCCTCGTTTTCCTATACTTCTCATATAAACCTTACTCTACTCCTCGACTTCTGCCTAGCCTAACACCTTTCCTCGTTTTCCTATATCTCTCATATAAACCATGCACTACGTTTCAAGCCTTGTCTAGTCTAACACCTCTCATCGTTTTCCTATACCGCTCATATAAACCATACATTACTCAGCCTCTGTCTAGCCTAGCACCTCTCCACGTATTCCCTATCTGTCTCATATAAAGCATATCCCTCCCTCCTTTAGCATCTGATTAGCCTAGCATCAGCCCTGGTATTCCCTATCTCTCCCATATAAACGCATTTTCCTCCTTGAAGACTCTCTCAACCTAGCATCTACCTTCGTTTTCCCTATCCTTTCCCATATAAACGCAAAAAACTGTGCCAGCTCTCTCCTATATATCCTACTTAGAAGCAAGGGAAATATGGTAGCTTTTAAGCGATAGTCAAATATTTTAACGCTGGTTGCTATGTGGCGCATTCCATTCTCTTTGCATGTCCAGGACATAAAAAAATCTGATGTGTTACACTCACATGACTTTCTCTACTCTTGTACAATCTATTTTTACAAACGCCTATTCTCCATATGCTTCATATTAATCGAGATATCGAGATGTCAATCTTATTTGTAATTTTCTTGCAGATGCAAGGGGAATATGGTAGCTTTTAAGCGATAGTCAAATATTTTATCGCTGGTTGCTATGTGGCGCATTCCATTCTCTTTGCATGTCCAGGACATAAAAAAATGAATAACGAATTTGAGAAAAAGTATAAGTATTGGAAAATTTAAGGAAATAATAAGCAATATCTCGAAAACGGTTCACTCAACAAAAACAATGTATATGATATAAGTTGTGTATTTTAACGCGATCTACATTTTTTGTGTAGTAAAATTTTGTCTATCTCTTATGGTTTACCAGTTATGCAAAAGTCGTTCATAATGAAGAATACTTTTGGAGACATTCCCAGAAATTTCGAGATATACATTTCATTTCTCATGACATTATCTTAAACATATGATATTTTCATCAAAATCCTTAGAGCCATTTTTGAGAAAATTAAAATTTTCGAAAAATGTTCCATGTAAAGGGTAGTCTGGGTTGGGGGGATTTTCTTGGAAATCTTCGGGTCGCATCTCTGGAAGATACTGAACGTAAATACCAAGTTTGCTGTTTATCCGACTGTTAGTTTTTGAGTTATGCTGTTCACAGACACACACAGAGACACACACACAGACACACACACACACACACACACACACACACACACACACACACACACAGACACACACACGGACATGTTTCCAAAAATGCTTTTTTTGGATTCAGGAGGTCTCAAAACATGTATTTCCGGTGAAATCTCGGTATCGAATTTTTGGGTGAAATGTAACACTTCCTCTACTTACTATACGTAGTAGAGAAAGTAAAAATGAATAACGCATTTGAGAAAAAGTATAAGTATTGGAAAATTTAAGGAAATAACAAGCAATATCTCGAAAACGGTTCACTCAACAAAAGAAATGTATATGACATAAGTTGTGTATTTTAACGCGACCTACATTTTTTGTGTAGTAAAATTTTGTCTATCTTTTATGGTTTACCAGTTTTGCAAAAGTCGTTCACAATGAAGAATACTTTTGGAGACATTCCCAGAAAATTCGAGATATACATTTCATTTCTCATGAGATAATCTTAAACGTATGATATTTTCATCAAAATCGTTAGAGCCATTTTTGAGAAAATTAAAATTTTCGAAAAATCTTCCATGTAAAGGGTAGTCTGGGGTGGGGGGATTTTCTTGAAAACCTTCGTGTCGCATCTCTGGAAGATACTGAACCTAAGTACCAAGTTAGGTGCTTATCCGACTGTTCGTTTTTGAGTTATGCTGTTCACAGACCACACACACACAGACACACACACGGACATGTTTCCAAAAATGCTTTTTTTGGATTCAGGAGGTCTCAAAACATGTATTTCCGGTGAAATCTCGGTATCGAAGTTTTGGGTGGAATGCAATACTTCCCCTACTTACTATACGTAGTAGAGAAAGTAAAAATTGCAAAAAAAAAAATTCAGATTTCTAGTTAACTGCAAAGGTAAGACCTAATATATAACAATAATCTATTAATCTAACCTAATAATAATTAATAATGAAATACTCTTTAATTAACCTTGTTAATACAACTATAACCAATATAAATAGTAATATAGTAATATAAGATAAATTAATATTATAATTAGTGCGTCAGTTGATGACTAAATGGTCAGCGTGCAAAGTGTGAACACCTGTGAATATAAAAACAGGGTGCCAACGTAACAGAAACAATATACCTAACCTTCCCAATACATGTGACAGGCGCGTACTTGTGGAAGAGTTGTCGACAATGAATGGAATCTAACAACCCGAATATCACCAGATTCTAGTGGCCTATGCCATAATGGTGGAAAAAGTTAAAGTTACACTTTAGTAACCTCTCGTACCTTTATAGTTAAAATTTATTCACTATAACAAAAATTCAAATTGTTTCATATCCAAACAAAAATGATCTTATTGATTTTGCCATTCCATACACTAAGAGGATATAAACAAGTAAATACGAAGCAAGGAAATTTTAGTAAGCACTTCACATCCAACTAGCACAGTGATCGGACATGTTGGCATACAACACTCATCCATTCTCGCAATCGGGTAGGAGTATACGTAATTAAAAGGCGCCAATACTTATGCGAAGTTAGCATATGGTAATGCTTATACAGTTTGATTAAATTAAACTTGCGTTTGACATACTAATAACAAAACTTATACTTAAAGAGGTATAAATCTTCACACAATCAAGTAAATCATTCTCTGGTGACCACGCCTGAAGATAAAAGACTCGTTCTCAATCGCTAAGCCGGAGCACATGCATATTCATTTAAATTTAAGACCACTTCAATGTCTCTTCCACTTTAATTGGCGCACAAGTCTGGGCCATTGTATAAAGTGCCTAATCATCATCGACTCTTCTGAATGTACTTCAAAGCGAATATCCGCGCGGATGAAGGTGCGTGCTTGCAAACTACTTTCACGCGGACGACCATTTCTAGTGCTGTTATTGAGAAACATATCTCATATCTAGAGCTCGGCATTTGACTATATGCCTATTTTGTTTCTTTGTTTAGAACCGCAGGTTTTGTAGGTATATATCTAATATGCGTCAGGCTTATTGAAGTAAAATATACTCATTTTATAGTGCCTATAATTTCCTATTACTTTCTCTACTACGTATAGTAAGTAGGGGAAGTATTGTATTCCACCCACAAATTCGATACCGAGATTTCACCGGAAATATATGTTTTGAGACCCCCTGATTCCAAAAAAAGCATTTTTGGAAACATGTCCTTGTGTGTGTGTGTGTGTGTGTGTGTGTGTGTCTGTGTGTGTGTGTGTGTGTCTGTGAACAGCATAACTCAGAAACGAACAGTCGGATAAACACCAAACTTGGTATTTAGTTTCAGTATCTTCCAAGGATGCGACACGAAGGTTTTCAAGAAAATCCCCCCACCACAGAGTACCCTTTGCATGGAAGATTTTTCGAAAATTTTAATTTTCTCAAAAATGGCTCTAACGATTTTGATTAAAATATCATATGTTTAAGATATTTTTATGACAAATAAAATTTATATCTTGAATTTCCTGGGAATGTCTCCAAAAGTATTCTTCATTGTGAACGACTTTTGCATAACTGGTAAACCATAAGAGATAGAAAAAAATTTACTACACAAAAAATGCAGATGGCGTTAAAATACACAATTTATGTCAAATACATTTTTGTTGTTGAGTGAACCATTTTCGAGATGTTGCTTGTTATTCTCTTAAATTTTTCAATACTTCTTTTTCTCAAATGGGAATTCGTTATTCATTTTTACTTTCTCTACTCCGTATAGTAAGTAGGGGAAGTATTGCATTCCACCCAAAAATTCGATACCGAGATTTCACCGGAAATATATGTTTTGAGACCTCCTGAATCCAAAAAAAGCATTTTTGGAAACATGTCCGTGTGTGTGTCTGTGTGTGTGTGTGTGTGTCTGTGAACAGCATAACTCAAAAACGAACAGTCGGATAAACACCAAACTTGGTATTTAGGTTCAGTATCTTCCAGAGATGCGACACGAAGGTTTTAAAGAAAATCCCCCCACCCTAGACTACCCTTTACATGGAACATTTTTCGAAAATTTTAATTTTCTCAAAAATGGCTCTAAGGATTTTGATGAAAATATCATATGTTTAAGATAATGTCATGAGAAATGCAATGTATATCTCAAATTTTCTGGGAATGTCTTCAAAAGTATTCTTCATTGTGAACGACTTTTGCATAACTGGTAAACCATAAGAGATAGACAAAATTTTACTGCACAAATAATTTAGATCGCGTTAAAATACACAATTTATGTCATATACATTTCTTTTGTTGAGTGAACCGTTTTCGAGATATTGCTTGTTATTTCCTTAAATTTTCCAATACTTATATTTTTTCTCAAATTCGTTATTCATTTTTTTATGTCCTGGACATGCAAAGAGAATGGAATACGCCACATAGCAACCAGCGTTAAAATATTTGACTATCGCTTAAAACCTATCATATTCCCCTTGCATCTACAAGAAAATTACCAATAAGATTGACATCTCTATATCTCGATTAACATGAAGCATATGGAGAATAGGCGTTTATAAAAATAGATTGTACAAGAGTAGAGAAAGTCATGTGAGTGTAACACATCAGATTTGTTTTATGTACTGAACATGCAAAGAGAATGGAATGCGCCACATAGCAACCAGCATTTAAAATATTTAACTATCGCTTTAAACCTACGATATTCCCCTTGCATCTACAGGAAAATTAGCAATAAGATTAACATCTAGATTAACATGAAGCATGTGAAGAATAAGCGTTTGTAAAAATAGTTTATACAAGAGTAGAGAAAGTCATGTGAGTGTAACACATCAGATTTTCTTTAACATTATAGTCGCTTTAACATATTAGTCATATCGCGACTTTACAACCTTTAAAATAAATATTTAACTATAAATCAATGAGGTTATTTAACATACTAGCAGTTTTGAGCTATTGCAATGAACTAGTATAAGATTGTGACATTATAATTAATGAAATTAATGGAACATTATATACTTTTATATAAATGTATTCTTTTAAAAAAATTCAACTATCTTAGGGTACATCGAATAGTTGAGTGCTGTTTGTAGATAATTCTGTATCTGTTAGTATTGTCTCCATTGATCGTATTGTGGACATTCCACGATTATGTGTTTCGTCGTTAACAGTATGTTACACTGGTAGCAGATGGGTGGTTGGTCCTTTGAAAGAAGATAACTGTGCGTGATCTTGGTATGGCCCATTCTCAGTCGGGATATTAAAACCTGATCTTGGATGTGAGGAAAAACACTATGTTATATCATGGAGTTTGCTTCATTGCAATCTTGTTTCACTTACGTAATGCTATCACCCAAGATACATTTCTCTTTTTCAGTGTGCAATGGCGAGCAGACGTGAACTGTGTGACAGTCACTTGCCATACTCGCTTCTTTGTTGGTGCCAACAGTATAGATGTGCTTGCTAATTTAATACATTATTAATATTAATACAATATATTTAATATAATATACTCGTACATAAAAAGCCCACTGTAAACAATGGATAGAGCTACTAAGAAGATTAAGCATACTATTTTCACGCATCAGTTTTTTGTTGATGCGGTGTTCAATTACTCCTGTGCTTTTAACGGGAGCTTCGGGGGTTAATGGTTTTAACTAAATTCTGACGTTTAAACACTGCATCGTGTGTTCTAAAATCCTTGGTCTTAATGTCAGCTTTATTATTGCATAAAATAATTTCGTAGACCTCTAACATTTATGAAGCCATCTTGGCGACAGACGTGCATGTCTTCCAAAGGTAAGGACAGCCTTCAGAGCGAGAGACATTAGAGTCAGGTGGGACAGTAAGGTAAAAATATCCCAAAGAGCGACATTTGGCAATGTCTGTCACAGTTTTCACTGCTTGCATAAGAACTAATGGGGTCTTTACCGTGACACATTAGAGCTGCCATGTTGCTGGTCACGGACAGGACCATGTAGCGTCGTTTGCTTTGGCGAGAAAGCCCGGACGGACGTACTCAGCTGGCATGACTTCCAGAACTTGAAAAATAATATCGTTTACAGGACTGTTTTCTTCCCTTGGCTTAAACGCTCATAACCAATATAACTCTGAAGGTCTGAAGATGGCTGAGAGTCCACTTACTGCCTTGGAATTGCTTCTGTATTGTTGAATGCAAGATTTTGGCCACTGCAGGCAAATCTGTTCTGGAGTTTCAAGGGAGAGGATGTTATTTTTCAAACTTGAATCTCATTTCATGTAATGTTGGATTTCTTTTTGTACATAGAGATATAATTACTATAGCAACACAATTAACTTATATACACTGCCTCTGTGGTCTGGTAGTTAGCAATCTAGCTTCAAAATCCAGAGATCCCAGGTTCGATTCCTGACTAAAGGATGAGAATTTATCTTTAGCCAATTATTTTCCATCCTCCCTCCGTGGTGTAGTGTTTACCATGCTAGCCAGGTCGAGGTTATGGATTTTTTTCGGGCGTAAAAATCCTTAGCATGGCTTCCTTCGGAAAGAAAGTAAAGCCGGTGGCCCCTGTCGTAGATTTATGGCACGTAAAAGAACCTCAAGCCTGATAAAGAGGCCTCTGATCAAACCTACTGGTCTTTCGCGTCCAATATAGAATGGGACCACAGCAGTTAAAGATCGTCCATAAATAAAACCCAATTTCAATCCTCCCTAGTGTCTGGAAGTATGAGTGAGAGTGTAAATGTGGGTGAAATTAATGTTTAAATACAAAATATAAAGTAAACAAACCCAAAGATTAACACGGTAGTAAAACAAGTGAGCATCAATGCCGATGAGAAATTGCTCCAAAGGCAACGCCGCCGATATGACCTTAGTTAAAGGCGGCACATAAATGGAACAAAACACAATTGTTTACTTTCAAACAATATTTATCTAAAGGCCCACATTTTAAAAAGGCCACCTTGGAGCAGGTCTTGGCTAAAATTGATTAAACGTTAACCGTTTTAAAAAAAATCTTCCAATTATCTGTTGCACATTACTTACCAAAGCATGCTCTATATGAAACAGAAAAAAAGAAATTATAAATTGGAAGGTAGATTCATGACTGAAAAATTCAATGCAGTAACCGGAATATCGCTGTCTCCGTCTGGCTGCTCTAACCACTGAGCTACCATGGCAACATTTCAATCATCTCATTCTAACTTTCCCACCTTGTCAAACACACGGCTTGTGTGGAAGAACAATGATTCCAAAAAATTAAGTTATTTAAACATATTTTTGATGTGTTTATTTCTCAAAGATACCCACATCATTTTAATGAGGTCAAAAAACAAATTTGTGCCCCGGAGGAAAATTGTTTGCACTCTAAAGAGAGTGCTCCAAATTTTATACACATGTCTTTGATAGTTCTAAATCAGTACCTGTGCAGCAATGAAATAAAAGGAACAATGGTTGCTAATAACGAATAAACAACGTTTTCGGAATTTGCTAGCGATGGTGTAAAGGGAGTTAAATTTGAAATTGGTTAAAACGGGATGAGCACCGATATGTAATATTCTGTGTATTGATGTAGAAGTTTAAACATAAATTATCTCCGCTTACTCAAGAAAATTGTAGTAGAGAGTACAAAATCCTACTTGCTGTATTTTAGTTAATGTTTTAACATGGGCATCTGTGAATGTGGTTCTGAAATGTATTTGCAAAGCTTTTGGCTTAACACGTGATAAGTCTCCACTTTGTTAGTATCCTAACAAGTGGGGTGCTTTATTTTTTTCATTAACGCAAAATTTGCAAGTTTTCTGCAACTGGCATTTACACTTTTTCTAAAATTTCAAATCTTGTATAGGTTTTAGGTCTTTGACACATTCTTCTACATAATTTAAGAAAATCTCCCGATTTTTTAAAAAAATGGCTCTATTTTGTACAAAATATATGTTTAAGATTTTCATCACTAATAAAATTAATCTTTTAAATTATATTTCAATTGGCATTAGCCTATAAGTTCTCTTCATTCCTTATTTTGTTAATATTTTTGTATTTTAAATATAATTTTTTATAATATTGCATAAGAGATATAAACTTACTTCAGGAAAAATGTATATGGAGCTCATTATCGAATAATTTTTTTTTTTTTTTTTTTTTTTAGCGTTAGCCGTTTTCAAAAACTTCATTCTGTATATGCTACAAATGTAAGGGCGTCATCTTCAGACCGATGCTTAAAAGGTTTCTTCCTTTTGCTCTTTTCCTTCGCAAGAGTCGTTAAAATGATTTCTGAGTTTATTCCTCTGTGTTTCCGAAAATACTTGAACGTTTTTCCAGCGTGCTGTATATAAATAATGATGTTTTTATTTCTTAGTTTAAAATCATTTTTACACAAAAAGGTATTGTGAAAGGTATTTAAACAATGTTGTAATACATAAGGTACGCATACGCGTTTGTAATGGGTAGAGAAGGTTGTATGGCAACTCAGATTTTTAGTTCTATAATTAAAAGACGGCATTACAAAAATATGTGAGTTTTCCAACATGAAAATTAATAGGTAAACTAAACCACTCACAGCAGCTTTAGTTATAGCTTTCTTTACGGACATTTAAATTTTCTAGAAGGGAATTAACCTGATTTTAGTGATAAAGTTGTCATGGATTACAGGTTTTACCACGACTAAAAGCAACAGTTTTTTCCTCCATAAACCTTAAAGTATGCCTCAAATGTCCATATTATACATAAATATGTACGAATAATCAGGTGTCAGTTGTTTTAATTGATCATTAACAATAAATATTTATTCAGTTACACCGCTTCAGTAAAATATGCACTTGTACAGGCTTTCAACACTGGTGATGAATTGACAGTGATAAACGAATGAAATTTGTGCAAGCAGAATGGTAAACATGCAGAACAATGGTGCATCTATTTGCAGTTTGAGTGAAAGGAAAATATACTGGCTGAAAAGTTGCACAGATTTTTACAGTCAGAGCAGGATGAGAACCCACACCCCTTATGTAGCTGAGTAAAGCCTGTGAATGTCAGAACGATTTATGACTGCGTGTACAACAGGTCACGGTTTGGTTTTTTGTTCTTTCCTGTCTTCTTGGTGTGCATAAAATAATAACGCCTTGAATAAAAATAGCCTTTACGTTTTCGCGCGTCCCAGTGTCTCCAGTTTGGGTTGAAGCGGAAAAATGACATTTATATTGCTTTAAAATTTTCAATTTTTGGATTTTGAAATTATGGGAATTGGGCAATACTTTAAGTTAAAAAATCTAATAACGTATCTTTGCCCGATGTTTTTAACCATGAAAATACTCGCGAATCACTACTCGTTCTGAGGTAAAGTTTTATGTTTAAGGTTTTAAAGAAAAATTAACCACCCCTTTCAGATTTCCTAGATATTTCTAAAACTTTTTTCAAGGTAGCGACAATTTCCAATCTGTTTTAAGTGGTTAAATTAAAACGTGTGTGCACTTAAAAGCTCTTTACAAGCAAGTTGCATTTGCATTTGGTTTTATGCAGCCCTACCATTATAAGCAGGATGTTACTTTATTCAGTATCGTGCATAATTGGCTCATTACAGGTGTATGTATCAATAGACAGGAATAACACGTTTATAAAAGTTCATCTTCTGATTAAATCTATAGCAATAAACTATGTCACAGAAGACTGCGCAACTAAGGCTATCTGTCCGAAACACCACAAATATTTTGAAATAAAGGACATGTATTCTTACATGCTGGGTAGAGGTCTAAAAGTTGAGAGTGTCCATAAATAAAGCTCAATTAAAAAACCATGACAACTAAATTAATTTCTAGTAACTAGCACGTACATTGAGGGGACGTATACCCACTTGGCGGCGGAGGACCGAAACGTGGTGTGGAGGTTAAGAGGAATGCGTGGGTTTTTCACTGTACAAAATCCATAACACACATCTACTTATATATTCCTAGATTTATTTCCCAACCGTTTTGGGGTTCCTACATTATTAAATATGAAAGGTGAGGGAAGATGTCCACCGATCAAAAGGCCGGCTTGCACGCGCGATCCGCTTCTCTCGGAAAACTCAGCAAGACAGACGCTATATCCCCACCACTCGTGGCTAGCCAAGCTACCGCTAGGAGTGACGTCATCCCAGTCAACATGAAAGTGCCTTCAGCTGGCGTGATCACTGCACAGGAGGAAAGAGTTTTTGCGCCCGAAACTGACTGAGAGACAAAAGCAACAATATGTAGAACAATGTAGAACAACAATATGTCTGGTAATGACAATGAAATCCCTAATTATTAATAAGCCACAGTATGACCTAGATATTGAAGTGACGATGTAAAGAAAAATGCAAACTTTATAAGAGGCCTGGTTTTTTCCGTACTCACTGCTTTTCCGTGATGCGAAAATAATGAGTTGGACCCTATGACAATAATAAAAAGTCTGATGTGTTACACTCACATGACTTTCTCTACTCTTGTACAAACTATTTTTACAAACGCTTATTCTCCATATGCTTCATGTTATTCGAGATGTTTATCTTATTGCTAATTTTCTTGTAAATGCAAGGGGAATTGGTAGGCTTTAAGTTATAGTCAAATATTTTAAAAGCTGGTTGCTATTTGGAGTATTCCATTCTCTTGGCAGTACCAGGACAAAACATCTGATGTGTTACACTCACATAACTTTCTCTATTCCTGTACAAACTATTTTTACAAACGCTTATTCTCCATAAGCTTTATGTTAATCGAGATGTCAATCTTATTGGTAATTTTCTTGTAGATGCAAGGGGAATATGGTAGGTTTTAAGCGACAGTCAAATATTTTAACGCTGGTTGCTATGTGGCGCATTCCATTCTCTTTGCATGTCCAGGACAAAAAAATGAATAACAAATTTGAGAAAAAGTATAAGTATTGGAAAATTTGAGGGAATAACAAGCAATATCTCGAAAACGGTTCACTCAACAAAAGAAATGTATAAGACATAAATTGTGTATTTTAACGCAATCTACATTTTTTTTTGTGTAGTAACATTTTGACTATCTCTTATGGTTTACCAGTTATGCAAAAGTCGTTCACAATGAAGAATAATTTTGGAGACATTCCCAGAAAATTCGAGATATACATTTCATTTCTCATGACAATATCTTAAACATACGATATTTTAATCAAAATCGTTAGAGCCATTTTTGAGAAAATTAAAATTTTGGAAAAATGTTCCATGTAAAGGGTAGTCTGGGGTGAAGGGATTTTCTTGAAAACCTTCGTGTCGCATCTCTGAAAGATACTGAACCTAAATACCAAGTTTGGTGTTTATCCGACTGTTCGTTTCTGAGTTATGCTGTTCACAGACACACAGACACACACACGGACAGTTTCCAAAAATGCTTTTTTTGGATTCAGGGGACCTCAAAACATATATTTCCGGTGAAATCTCGGTATCGAATTTTTGGGTGGAATACAATACTTCCCCTACTTACTATATGTAGTAGAGAAAGTAAAAATTGTTTAATTATTATAGATATTTTATAATAGTTTTCAGTATTCAGTGTAAACTCAAGCATCACTGATATAATTATATTAAATCAACAACTTTACAATTTTTATCGTTCTCAGAAATGAAAATATGTGAATATATATAATCCAAATGCGCAATAAAAATAATTTGAAGAATTATAAAATTGTATGTATGTTGCGAACATTCTCACCTTTTTAAAACTTATTCTTGATACGATGCTTCCAAAGTCTAGGATAAGTAACCAGCAATAGTCAGCAAGCATATTGGGTACTAATTTCCCTTTGTATTGTCTTATACAAGTCCTGGTGAAATCTTTCGCCATGCTCATCGCTGACCTCACCAAGTACAACGGAAAGAAATGCAGGTGGGAATGGAGAAAGTGAATTTTAAGGGACATATTGCATCCCAGTATCTTGCAAGACCTCAACAAAACTGTAACTGTCTGCTCTATAGTTTCCCAGAAAATTTACACAGGCAAAACATGCTTTTTTTTCCCAAAAGAGTTAAGAGTCCCATCGAATACAGAATTATCTAATAGATTGCGCATTATGGGTCTTTAAAGATGTCTTCCTTTACTTGTGCCTCACTAACCTTTGAAATTTTCTCCTTAAATATTAGAGTACCCGTTCTGATTTAATCATCGCCTTCACGAAGTTCCTCATTAAGTTCGTTTTATATGCGATGGAGGGAAAATTATTTTGTCGATATCAGCAAGTTGTAGATCTTTCATACATTTTTGTCGTATTACATTCTCTCTAGATGGTTACTTCTTAATTTCATAATGATTATGCTTATACCAACTATTCCACCCACAAAGAAAACAGCAACATGTGAATCCTCGCAGGGTGTGGTTTTAATAACCCCTTAGAGTAATAAAACTAAGGGATACAATGAGAAGGTTAAAGAGACAATAATGCCTTCGGGGCCCCATGAGAGCAAGCACTTCCATTATAGAGTGCCGTATGCCATACAAATATTTCAACACCGTTAAATGATAGGAAAAACTAATACTATTTTCGTGTTCTGCGTGTCTGAAAACCTACAAAGTTTGTATCTGAAAGGAATTCACTGTTGTTGAGTCGTATTAGGGTATTTTCAGCATATACTAATGAATAATTTTATTATACAAGAAATTTTTACACGAGTTTACACAGTATTATGTTAAATATATGCAGTGATTCCGGGAAACACTGTCTCTGCTTTAAAAAATTCTAGCAGCAAAATTAACGGGATAAACTTTTAATATGCAGAAAGAACAAACGTACAGCTTGCGTATTCTGTAGGTTAACAATATTTTTCATTTAATTTGTTGAGTTTGCATCATTTTTTTAACTTTACCTTGTGTTGTTCAAAAACTATTTTACATACATTTTTCTTTCCATATATTATAAATGAGCATTTGCTTCCGTTCATTTGACTGCTAGAATTATTTAAACTGGAAACAAATACTTTCACTGATATTTAAATATTTTTAAATTTAGAAAATAATTTAACGAGTGTGTATGGTTCAATGAACTCAACTGTTTTAATACTGACGAGTACGGTATTTGAATGTGATCCTGTATTAAAGCATCTTCTACGGTAAAGGTACAAGAAAATTAAGATTTACATAGGTACTTCCACCTTAACAGAAATTATGTGACGATATTTACTCTACCTGAACCTAGCGGGATTGCTCAGGCGGTTACGTCTATGGCCCGAATTCGGGAAGTCCCGCGATCTATCGCTGGCGACCGCCCGCTCTGGCCCATGGGTTTTTCGTGGTTTCCCCGGGTCGCCAGGCGAATGCTGGCCTTCTACCACGACTCTCGTTTCTCTTATTTCCTGTACCCATCATCTTCATTGTCATCTGTTTCAGAGTTGCAAGGTCAGACAACGGTGTTCGGCGGGTTGCAGCTGGGCGGTGGCTTGCGCTCTGTAAAGGTTTCTTTCCTGTGTCGCTGCGGTACCGCTCAGTCAGGTCTCTCCTCAGCGTGGGGCTCCGCTCTGGGGGACCTTGGAGGTTGGTGGCTTGTGGCAGGGACCGTCGGATGCGTTCTATCTGGAAACGTTAGGAACTCCGTCCATGCTTGCGCCCATCAACATCCGGATCTGGTCGCCCTTCGGGTCTCTCCCCTCGTCCTTTACCTTTTACTCTACCTGACCTCAGCGTACACATTTGAGATTTAGAAACAAATTATGCAATGGATCTATATTCTCTCTTCCTAATAAACAGCATCTTAGGCTAGTAGAACCTTCCTAGTAGTCCTAAATATTAGGTTCAGGGATATAGTTTCTTATCCTGTTGCCCGACAATAGCTAATTGAACCTCACCTAAGCTTAGATCGTGTTCATTCGTAGCATTGGAGCGGGGCGACGCGGTTTCGATCTCCTATGCTAGTGTGGGATTTTTCTGATACCGGTAGCTCTGATGTAGGGTACGCTTTGCCTTGTGAGGTCCTTCCGGTATGGAAAAGTAGTGTCTTCCAGATCAGAGGGAGCGCACATAAACAATGGGAGTGACTCGTAGTGCTCAACACATCACTGCTACACTCAAGTTTAAAGTAGAAGTAAACACAACCTAATGTAGCACTCCGCCGAGCGCATAGCAACATCATATGGAGGATGATGGGAACTAAGTACCCATGAGAAGAAATTGCTGCAGACAGAAAGCGAACACGGTACACTGCGCAGCTTGTGTTCATTAACTTTTAAACATTTTATGCCTTATTCCTATATTTTGCCTTACATCCTAAACTTCTAGCACATAATACTAAGAGTAGACAAAAACGCTATCTGAACATTTTGGCATCTGTGATTAAGAATTAAAAGTGTTCGTCACCTCAGGTTTTAGAAATCATTCATTTTATGACTAATATAGTGCATCACTTTTTCTTCAACTTTTATGAGTTAACTAGTTAATAAAATGATTAGCACTATAGGTTAGAAAACACAACAGAACACAAACGCGACCCAAGGAATCCGAGCAACAATTTTGCATCACTAACAAGGAAGTTTAATTGTTGCTAAATAACAGCCACCCTATTCATTGTCGATTAAAGGTGGGTACTTTTCACAGAATTTGTTAAAAACATTTAACACAGTTGTCTTGTTTCCATTTTCCGCCTTTGTTTTCTACAGTGGGAGATGATCCTCAGCCACGACGCTCCGAAAATAATATTTTCTCAACACGTGGCAAAGAGTACACTGGCAGTTTATCCGGAAACCGGAAACGGACTAGTAGTAATAGTTTGCTACGGCTTTATAGATGTTTCTGTTCATCACGTTTTACCCGTTCATAAATGTTCAGAAAACGTAAAACTTCCCTGTAGGTTGTAGAAGTCGTATGCAATCACTCCTTTATCACATACGTTGTCATATATGTATTGCTATATTCTTTCTTGATGCCATTTTGAGATTCTGACATCCTAGTTTCTATTACTGTATTAAGATGATGTTTCTTTATTGCTGCGTCACATACTTTATAACAATTTTGCGCACGCCTCTTAAGCCCTCTGCTATAACGGTTCATTTAGTTGCAAGTGAATCTGAACAAACACATTTTGTTTCATAGATTGAATTGTTACAATAACGGCTTTTTAAAATTTTTCTGCACAAGAATAATCACAAAATGTTACGGTCTGAAAACAACTGTTTTTTTTTGCAGAGGAATAGCCATACTAACGGGAAAAGTTGTAGTTCGTCCACCAGCCAATGAGGTGCTCTCTTGTCACGTGGATTTTTACAACTCTAAACTTACAGCGGGAACAATGATCTCACCCCATGATGTCCGCGTATTCAGAGGCAGAAGATGTAGCTTTCCTGTGATTGCTCTTGATCCGAGTTGGATTGTCATGCCAAGAGTAATTCCTTCTATTTTACGGAACACATAACAAACATTATACGAGAGCACCTTTCGGCCAATCAGCGAGCTCATTTTATGACCAATGGTAATCGAGCTATACTAATAATCACATGCTAAGAAGTGATGACTTTTTTTCTCTTAAGTTCATTTGTTTTATATCCATCTACTTCGATTCGATTATAGAAAGAGAAAATATGTATTTGCCTGAATAACCTCAGGTGTTCAGTTTTATTTAATGCAGCTTAATTTCATATACCTATTCGCTGAAATGATAACTAGCAAAATGGCGTGTCTTGCTATGTAAGCTGAGTAGTAGTAGTAGTAGTAGTAGTAGTAGTAGTAGTAGTAGTAGTAGTAGTAGTAGTAGTAGTAGTAGTAGTAATAATAATAATAATAAGAAGAAGAATATAGTTTATACAATGCGATCGATTTAAGATGAAACAGACCGGCTATATGCGTAGTAGGCTGTATTGCAGTGACCTCGGTATTTTTCCGACGCGCAACTGGCGGCGCATAATGCGTTCAAGGTTATCTTTATCAGCTGCGTTTCAGTCGCTGGTTTGTGTTCGTGCTGTAAAAAGAGTTGTGCATCTCAAAGGTGAACGTTTATTGAAGACATCTGTTGTGTGTGATTTGCTTAAGCATGTTAATATCTTATTAGTCCACTGCAATGTCTGCCGACAAATTCACGCTTGAACAACGAATTTTTACGTACGATACATACGTAAAAGCCGAATCATGTAGACAGGTGTGTAGACAATTTCAGGAGAAATTTTCTGGTATTCCACTTCCAGGTAGAGAAACTGCTAGACGTCTGGTTGATAAGTTTAGGACAACGGAATCGCTAAACGCTAAACCTAAGAGGCGAAAACGAGATGTTCTAGCCCAGGGAAAAATTGACGAACTATCCCCCCCAAGAAAGTTTATAGAAGCAATCCTCACACCATGGACAAACTTAAGAACAATATAAAAATAGAAATTATGAACATTACTGAAGAAGGAGGGTTATGTGTGTGAATGGAAATTTCATTCGAAGATGCCAGAATGTCTTCACGCAGATGGACACCACTTATAACAAGGATAAGCACTCATGTAGTGCATGTCACTATCACTCGTAAGTAACGTGGGCGTTGCGGAACGAAAAACCCCCAGTGTAATAGACAGAGTGCGGAGTGCGCATACGCGCGATCCGCGGCCTCACCATTAAACGACCGCACTGTATTATTATTATTATTATTATTATTATTATTATTATTATTATTATCATTATTACAATATAACTTTACAAGGAAGCAAAACTGGCACTTTCTTCTTTCTTACGCAACTCACCAAACGCACTTAATAAGAGATGGCATTTTCGCCTTGATAATTTAATTTTAATCTTGAACTCACGTTTGGTATCATATGACTAGTATTTACAGAAAAACTATGAGCCTTCATTATATTACAGAAGGTAAACGCGGAAATGCGTATTTGTTTTTTGTGAGGGACCATCTAATATTAATAGCTTGCTACGTCTTTATAGGTATTTCTGTTAATCACGTTTTACCCGTTCATGAATTTTCGGAAAATGTAAAACTAACTTGTACGTTGTAGAAGCCATATGCAATCACTCGTTTTTCACATACTGTCGTATATGTATTCCTATATTCTTTCTTGATGCCAATTTGATATTCTGATATCGTACTTTCTATTAGTGTATTAAGATGATTTTTCTGTTAGTACGTCACATACTGTATAACAGTTTTGCGAATATATTCATACTAGGTAAACAAAAAAGTCCAGATTAGATGTAGTTCTGCGTTTGCAGTATTTGTCCCTAGAGCTTTCTTGTTTCCAATGGAATGTAGCGCAGCTATTAGTTTTATGTAGCTTAGTTCATACCAAAATGTGAAATAATCTTCTCAAGTTTCAGTACTCTGAAACAAGATTGTTACTTTCTCTACTACGTATAGTAAGTAGAGGAAGTATTGTATTCCACCCAAAAATTCGATACCGAGATTTCACCGGAAATACATGTTTTGAGACCTCCTGAATCCAAAAAAAAAAAAGCATTTTTAGAAACATGTCCGTGTGTGTGTCTGTGCGTGTGTCTGTGAACAGCATAACTCAGAAATGAACAGTCAGATAAACACCAAACTTGGTATTTAGGTTCAGTATCTTCCAGAGATGCGACACGAAGGTTTTCAAGAAAATCCCCCCACCACAGATTTTAATTTTCTCAAAAATGGCTCTAACGATTTTGATTAAAATATGTTTAAGATATTTTCATGACAAATAAAATGTATATCTTGAATTTTCTGGGAATGTCTCCAAAAGTATTCTTCATTATGAACTACTTTTGCATAACTGGTAAACCATAAGAGATACACAAAATTTTACTACACAAAAAATGTAGATCGCGTTAAAATACACAATTTATGTCATATAAATTTTTTGTTGAGTGAACCATTTGAGATATTGCTTGTTATTCCCTTAAATTTTCAATACTTATTTTCTCAAATGGGAATTCGTTATTCATTTTTTGTCTTGGATATGCAAAGAGTTATAATCTGTGGCAAAGAGAATGGTGCTGCACCTAGCAACCAGCTATTAAGAGATATGTCGATGCTTAAAGGCTACTGTATTTCTATATTGCCCTTGCAAATACAAAACAAGGGGAACATAGTACGTCTTAGCGATAGTCAAATATTTTTAGAACTGGTCGCTATGTGTAAAATGTAATTCTCTTGCATGTCAAAAGATCGTTTCTGCAAATGTTTATCTCGATTAATATGTAATAGATGGAGCATAAGAGTTTGTAAAAATAGTTTGTACAAGAGTAGAGAAAGTCATGTGAGTGTAACACATCAGATTTCTTTTAAGTGAGCTCGCAATATGTTACATAAACAGTCTCTGAGGATTCTGTTACGTTCTGCGAGAGTCTGGGATGCTACTGGAGAAATTCGCAAGTAATGCAATTCCTGGAACGATGTTTCTTATAACTGAAGTAAGATGCGGTCTGTCGATTTCGCTAACAAAGAAATTCGATCGATAAAATTCGCTAAGGTCCTGTTACACAAATTACACACAGTTTGACCACCATGGAGGTATTTGAATAACGTCTGTTAAATCAATGGTTTCACTCAGATTCCTTGGTGGTCGCATTGTTTGTCAAGACTTTTTTTGGGAGGGAGGATTAGAACACATAGGTTTGTATGCAGCGTGTTCAGTCTTCTTTTGGTGGCTGAAATTCCAGAAGGCGATTACAAATGGGTGTTTGGGATTCGACAGCTTCATGCACAATGTAGTCCGAAAGGGGCTTTGGAAAATTCTATCTGAAAATCTTCTCCCACGCTTACTGCAGACTTATTCAACTTGCAGAGTCACTATACATTCGCGCATTGAACTCAGGGCCGTTCGCAGACTGGGTTGGACACCCACAAATGGCAGAATCCAACCAACTGCTTCCACCCACTTATATGACGAACTCAAACCTTCTAGAATTCTGATCAGCTTTCTTTGGTCAAGTCTGATGTTCCAACACAGAACTTATATTGAATATCTGATTATAAAGTATAATAAATGTTATTAGGGTTAAGAGAGGCAAGGTCTTAGGTGCGCATTGAAGAGGCTGACCTTCAGGTACATTTCAGCAACAGCATTTCTGAAGGTTTCAAACCAGTGACTGTGTGTGAGTAAAGGACTCTGGATGAGACTGCCCATCAAGTCACAATTACTGGCGTAATATAAGAAACTTTTTCCATATGAAAGTGAGAATGAATGTAATATGTTCGTTTCAAAGTAATCAACTAAAATCCGAATATTAAAAAATAACGTTGAAGACGTAAGCAAGAAAATACCGAAGATAAGCATCCGCTGATAAAACCAAAGAAATTAAAGCTACTCTATAACTGAGAAACATGTCAAGTTCTGAAATTACCTGACAAAAATTACCTATGTGTAACAGTCATTTTATCTACATAGTTATTTTGAATGCACACAGCCATTATATATATATTGTTACATGCCGGGTTGAGGGCCAAAAGTTTTCCAGAAAATGATTGAATTTCGATCACCCCAACGCGCACATGAGGGAACGTAACTCGCTGGCAAGAGGACCGGGATCTTCAGATTTAGATGAAGACGTGAGGTTTTACATTATACAAAAATATTACATAAAACACATACAAATGATTAACAAGGCACATGATACAGTAGCAAGGTGCTATAATAACACACATAAAAATGTCAATATCATGAGGCAAGGGACAAACTTGAAAGATTACTGTAGTCGCATCAGGCATACAAAAATTTCACAGAAATAACTGAGACACTGCTCACATACTTACATAACAGTCATTATATTAAATGTCGCTAACTCGCTGTCACGAGAGCTTCAAGCTGAACTACTAAATAGCATAATTAAAAAAAATGAAAAAAATAAAGCAGGAAAAACTGAAAGGAAACTATGGTTGTTAGAAAAGCACATAGCACCACACAAAGAAACTCGCACCAGGTTGCAAGCATTGTTCTCAGACCTACATAAAAACATGAAATGGGGCATTTGCAAAAATACTTAGCACACAAATTGAAACACACAAAAGAAAGAAAGAAAAAAAATACACACACACACAGCAAATAACGTGGCAAAAGGGAATGGAAAGAGAAAAGAAGAAAAACGAGGGGAGGGGAATGGGAAACAGTGCAGAGAAGGAGGAAGGAAAGGGAAAGATGTAGAGACGCCAAAAGATTATGTGGCCATCACGCCAGAGTTACAGAATCAGACTATAAAGTAAAATTTAGTGGAAGTCAAAAGAGGTTAAAAAAAATTGCTGCGCCAAAGAGAAACCAGAACGCCAACCTCTGGAGCAAATTTGAATTTCAAATGTAACGGTTACGTTACGAGGCCGAAATCTGCTACATAAGCGTGGTACGCGATCCCTAAAAAAATTCTGTCACATCACTGTAATCCTACATAAAAACTCACAGCACACACCCACACACGCTCACATTCCACAAAACTTACCTTGATCTACAGGACTTGATGTACCCGCCACGTGGTCACAATCATTACTTCACATATTGAGAGCACTCGCACACCACAAACACACGGCAACTTCCAACAGAAATGTGACACCAAAAACACGGCGCCTCCACCAAAAATGTTACATGTTGCGGTGAGGGCCAAAAGTTTTCCAGAAAATGATTAAACTTCGATCACTCCAACACGCACATGAGGGAGCGTAACTCGCTAGCGGCAAGAGGACCGGGACCTTGTTGTTTAGATTTAGATGAAAGCGTGAGGTTTTACATTATACAAAAACATTACAGAATACACATTACCTGGAATTTATTGACAAATGTTTGGCGACTCTACATTATGCACTTAGGAAAACATGATAGGGGGAGATGTCCCAAGCCGAGGACTAACCACACACGCGACTTGCTACAACCACTGCTTTCACTCAAATGACTCTAACTATATGCCCCCTCCAATGTGTCTAGCCAAGTTAGCCAGGGTTGGCGTCATACCAGACCGTTTTCAAACAAAGCATTCTCTCTGGCGTGTTCCGCGCCAAAGGAAGGATCGTTAGGCTGAAAAATAATCAAAGGAACCCAATAATGCTATCGACAATGTAACACAATACTGCGTCAGGTAAGGACAATGTACTTACTGATATGCCCCAAAATATATAATGGATGCTATTAATTACATATATTATATTAATTAAATTTGATTTTTCTATCCATACCGTTTATTGAGATAAATGTTTGTCCGGAGTAGGTTTCAAATGGACTTGGTTACGTAAAATACGCAAAAAACACTCAACTGTTTATACCATAATTGATTTTTGTTAGTAAAGAGCTTGTGTGAAAACAGGACAAGAATGTAGAATCTTTCCATTTTCAAATATGCTACATAATGGTGGAACAAAATAAAGCTCAACTCATAGGTTGAGCTTTATTCCAGAAGGAGAATTTTCCTTTATCCAGAATCATTCCCTATCCTCCGCAGAGTCAGGTAGTATGAATGCGGAAGTAAATGTGAGTGTGTTTAATGTAAAACCTAATAAAACCAGCGTTAGGAATTCCGAGAGTAAAACACCATCAGTGAGTTGTTTCTCAAGTCAAAGCTCCCAGCATGAACATAAAAATTAAAGGGAGCAATACAAATGAAACAGTTAAAAGAAAATAAATAAACCTCAGCCTGGAAGAACTTTTAAAAATACACCACATATTCTGGAAATGGCTAATGCTACGAAGAAAGTTGGTAGCATTTTTTAAAGCTAATTTTATTTTTATCTTCTGGTTTTCCAGTTGCAAACATTTCATTAACATTGAATACGCCTTCACGCGTTATAAATAGAAAATGTAATATATGTATATATATACATATATATGTGTGTGTATTACATAACTATTCACCGTGTACTGAAACTTTAAGTATCCAACTTTTCCAGCTTCACTTTAAGTAGGAAGAAAGTCTAATGGTGCAGAATTCTACATAAGTGGTTGATAATGTAGGCATTAATGGTTTTCTAAATTTATAAGGAAACGTAGCAATTTCTACTGATGCTGCAACCCATCGCCCCATCAATAAAATTGTGCTTAAATGTGAAATTTAAGGATTAAAAATGTTTATAGTTTTTGGAATGTGTAAGGAAGTTTGTGGTTTCTGACGGATGCTACAAGCATAAGGTACAAGATTTGACTAAACCAAAAGATTTGGGTTTAATGTTGAAAATAAAGTCAGTGGTGGTCTACCTACTCTAGAGTTGAAAATAACATGAAGTATAATATTTGAAAGTTGAGAAATAACTTATACTTTTTGAAATGTCCTATAGAAGGTATATATAGTTGGGTCCAGACGGGACAAGCGGTGTTGATTTCCATTTCAAGGGTGGAAAATAAGAGCAACGGAAGTGAGGGTAGTCTGACATTTTTGCCGATTCTAAAACCCATATGTTCACAACTTTATCCGAATATTTCCTAAAATACTCCCTGATAATTTTCACGAATATTCATGACATTTTGTCCAAGAGCAGCCAATTTTAATGATTTGATGTCCCATAAGGAGAAATTAGATGTTTAGTCGGGGAATGTAGAGGCCAGGTGATGTCCCCAAAGCTGGAAATGGGATGATCAGAAAGCATATCACTAAGTTCATCAGGGTTAGTGAGGTTGTGTGTGTGCCATCGCACTATCTTGCTTAAATCGAGCGGGATGGCTCAGGCGGTAACGTCTGTGGCCAACCTTCCTGACCCATGGGTTTTTGCGGGGATTTTCCTAGGTCGATAGGCGAATGCTGGGAAGGATAATTACATCCGAATATTCTGTCCCTCCATTTCACCTCCATTCTCACTTCGCTTCACCTTTCATCTGCTTGGTCTCTTTCGGGGTTGCCAGTGTCGGCGGGAGATTCCGGCATGTGCATGGCAAGGGAAGAGGTGGCTTTAAGTAAACCTTTGTTCCCCCGGAATGGAGACGGTCTCCGGGTTCCGGGTCCCTCAGGGGATATGTAAGTCCATAGAGCGGAGGGGAGCGGGCAGTTAGCTGCCTCCAGGAAGCTGCAGTAGAGACTCTGCCCTCTGCCTGCCGTACTTCCTAGTCTGGCCACCCTCTGTCTCCTCTCACCTCATCCCTTCCTCCCGGTGGCGCCCCGTCAGGGGCATAGGCACAAAAGATCTGCATAGTTGAGGTATTAACCCCCTCCACTTCTAATCCTATCCTAACCTACTAATGCTAACAGCTTCATATTACTTTCTCTACCACGTACCTAGTAGGTAGAGAAGGTATTAGGATTCCACCCAAAAACTCGATACCGAGATTTCACCGGAAATACATGTTTTGAGGACCCTGAATAAAAAAAGCATTTTTAGAGAAAGGTTCGCGCGCGCGTTTGTGTGTGAACAGCACAACTCAAAAACGAGAAATCTGATAAACACTAAACTTTTAGGTTCAGTACCTTCTGAAGATACGACATAAAGATTTTCAAGAAAATCTCCCCACCCCAAACTACCCTTTACGTGGAGCATGTTTCGAAATTTCTTATTTTCTATTTGAGTAAAATACCATATGTTAATGATATTTACATGACAAATAAAATGTATATGTTGAATTTTCTGGGAATAGCTGTAAAGTCCTCTTCATTCGAAAGGAATTTTGCATAATCCTGTATAATTAGTATCCACTTTAAAAGACAGAAGAAAGCGTACTGCGCAAGAAATATGAATACTTTAAAACACACAATTTATTCAAATAACTTTTTTGTGGCATCAGCCGTTTCCGAGATATCCATTATTAATGGTTCGAATTGTTCATTACTTGGTCATTCTCTCAAAGTCCTTTCAACATTCAGTTGTTTCTCGCGATTGCATGGAAACAGTATGGAATTTTAAGACCAGCATATAGCGTCCAGTTCTTAAACATTTGGCTATCGCTGTTCCCTTTTGTATATATAACGAAATATGTAATGTATATATTTCTGCAAAGTTTTATTTTAAAATGTAGTAGATAGAAAAATAAACTTTAGTAAGAATAGAAATAATTGTTCTTTCACACAAGCCGTGTGTTGGACAGGATTGGAAACGTAGAATCAGATGACTGAAAAATTCATTGCCATAGCCGGGATTTGAAGTAAGAATACTTTGTATACCCACTAATAAGCGATAGAGGGCAGAGAAAGCCATGTGAATATAATACGCCGGATTTCTTTTAAAAATATTTTTGCCTTCTGGTTGAAGTACCAGCATCAAAGTTAACAGTTGAGGGCTTTAATCATAAACCACTAAAAGAATAAAGTCGCTTAATAAGAGAGTTTGTTACTAACAATAATTGCAAAGCCTGACAAAACTTTACTAAATTATAAAGCTAATTGAATGAATGGAACATTCCTCATATTAATTTATTGATTGTACATTATGTAAAGCTGTTGTTCTTTGAAGAAGGTTGTTGCTACGCGTATGGAAAGCCAATTTGAAGTAGGAGTTGTTTGTATTGTAGTTCAACTGTTGGGGAGCCGAACTTGAAGTAGTTGCAACCGCACGTATGGTAAAGTTTTTCCGGTAGCCTTCTTTTTCTTTAAATATTATATATTTATGTTTGCCTCGGCTGCGTCAGTATTATTTTTTAAAGACATGAATTTCTTAACAGGGCGTGATGCGGCTGAAGAATGTAGGCTTACACAGATTATAATTTTTAATTCACTCCTTTTTATTAATTCTTGACACGATTTTAATAGCACTTCACTGATATAGAGAGCTGTGAGATTTTTTTAATTTGATTACTTGCACTTTTTAACACGTAAACTATTTTCGTCTCACACTGAATACGCATTAAACTTCTCGAGGACACATCTCGCGTCCGGTTAGGAACACTGTCTATAAGCAACGCGTCCAGTTATGAGCGCTGTCTACAAGCAACTGACTTGATTTCTACCGCCTAAATTTGTAAATTTCTGTATTTCAAGTCTCTGATTGGCTATTCATAATCCAATAGAATATTTTTATTTAACTTAAGCTTTTTTCTGGTTGTTGATTGGCTATATTATGAACTGTCACAAAAATTAAATTATTGCTTCCAAGAATCACAAGTAGCATTAAACTTTCAAATTCATTATTGCCTCAAGGCTACCTCAGTGTTACCTCATTGTTAGCAACTTTTAACCTATTATTCTCACAGCTCCTACATTATTAAATTACGTAATACATTCAGATAACATTACATGTATATAATAATATAAACATATACAATGACAATAATATACACTTTTTATATACTGTTACATACACATATTGCTTTACGGCGGGCTGTTATTATATTTTATATTACATAATTTGACTGAAATCATTTAAGTGTTAAAAATACTGCCTCATGTGCCTAGTATAAGCCACTCTGTAAGGCCAAGAAAACACAATGATATAAAATAACTATTGTTTCTGAACTGATGACACAGCATGTTCTGTTCCTTCCCCTGGTTTATCCCTACCCCTTCTTTCTAATCACGAAATTTGCTGCACATGGCTAGCGTGAGTATTATTGACCATCTGCAATGAAAACAGTGCGTGGTTTTTCGCCTAGTCTAGGGCACGCCATCGTTTTTTGAAGCATCATTACATCTTTTACTTGCAACAAAAAGCATGGAGAGCAACAACAGCTTCCTTCGCACGCGATGTCTCACTTTGTAATTAATTGCATATAATTAATTCTCAGTCCTTAGCGGCATAATTAATTTGGTTGAAACCCTGTCCGTAATTACGGTTTTCCGTCTAAGGCTTGTGTAAATTCTTGCTCGATTTAGAGGAACACGTCATGTGAACCTTAAGATAAATCCTCAGTTTGCCCAGGAGCAACTTCAAGCCTTGACTTATTCCTGCACCAGAGTATCAGTTCATAATTGGATTTTGGAGGCGTTTAATAATACGGGCTTTTTTTTCTTCTTGCTTAATCTGTACACGTAAGAAACTGTAACTGAAACTTTTGTGTTAGTTTTAGATTTGGGATCAATAAGTCTTGTTAACGTGTGTAATGGACCATTAGAAAGCCAAAGCCGCTTTATTTAAATTTTATTATTAGGTGTGTATTACCTTTTAACTCAGAAAGGAAAAATCAATTGTTATGAAACTCCTTGTAGAGGGTGATTTATGAACTGCCACATTTATTTCTTTAATTGTTTCAAAACCGTTATGCTAGCGACAAGTTATTATACCTGAAATGCAGAGGAATTTTGGGAGATTAATTACCTCAATAGTAAATATTGAAAATGTCCTCCATCCTGCATAAGGCACAACTCAACACGTCGTTCCATGTTACTGGCCACTCGTAGCAGGACTCTGTTGTCAATAGCTTGCATCTCCTGTGTAATGTTGTGCTTCATATCGTCCAATGTCTGCAGACGTGTGGCATAAATCCTGTCTTTTAAGTAACCCCATAGAAAGAAGTCCGGCGATGTCAAATCCGGAGATCTCGGTGGCCACAGGTTCTTGGAAATTATCCGGTCGTCAAAGAAACTTGCAATTCATTTGATGTATGGCATGTAGCGCCGTCCTGTTGAAAATATCCTTGACTCAGCTCTATATCGTCTAGTTGCTCAGCAAACTTCACGAGAATCCGTCGGTACTCTGCAGTGTTCACATTGTTTTCAAAAATAAATTGGTCCCACTATTCTCTGTGCGGATATTGCGGACCAAACTCCGATTTTAACCGGGTGCATAGTGCTTCATGAATAACATGTGGATTTTCGCTGGCCCAATAGCGTGAGTTATTTGAATTCACATAGCCGGATAAATGGAACCAAGCTTCGTCTGTGAACCATGTGATGGACAATATGGCAGGATTTTGCACAATGAACGCCTGAAACCAAGGACAATAATTCCGTCGTCTATCCTTATCTGGTCCCTGTAACTGATAGACAACCGTAATCCTATACGGCTTTAGGCCTGCACTTTTCACAGCTTTCTGACACATTGAGTAGTTGTACCCTGTTTCCTGCGACAAACGTCTTGATATTTTTTTGGGTGACTGATCCAGTCGTGCTCTTACGTCAACAACCTTGGGAAGCCTAGATGAACGAATTTTGCCTTTTTCACTCACCAGAGAGCTAGTTGTTTTCCAATTTGTTTACCAGTCCCACTATTATGTTTCTTTGGGGAGGATTCCGAACACCAAATTCTCTCTGGTATGCCCTTTGAGTAGCTGTAATTGAATTCGTAATCTAGTATTGCTTTACAAGGAAGAGTCGTTCATTTAATGTGTACTCTATTTTCATGTTCACTAGAAGAAAATCTCAAAAACAGTTTCCAAAATAAAACTAAGAATTACGAATAAAATATTGAGGCAGCATTTTTAACGTTTAAATGATTTCAGTCAAATTATATAATATAAATTCAATAACACCCCGCCTTAAAGCAATATGTGTATAATATAACATAAAAATGTATGTAACAGTCATTGTATTAATGTTTATATTATTATGTACATGTTTAATAATGTTATGTGAATGTATTACGTAATTTAATAATGTAGGAGCTGTGAGAATAATAGGTTAAAAGTTGCTAACAATGAGGTAACAATAAGATAACCTTGAGGCAATAATGAATAAGAAAGTTTAGTAATGGTACTTGTAATTATTGGAGCAACAATAATGTAAATTTTGAGACAGTTTATAAATAGCCAATCAACAACCAGAAAAAAAAGCTTAAGTTAAATGAAAGCATTCTATTGGAGTAGTATTAGCCAATCAGAAACTGAAATAGGCCAAATTGTACAAATTCAGAATTCAGTTGCTAGCAGACAGCTTTCCTAACCGGACGCGAGACGCGTCCTCGAGAAGTATTAAAACGTATTCAGTGTGAGACGAAAGTAGTTTACGCGTTAAAAAGTGCAAGTAATTAATAAAAGAATCTCACAGCTCCCTACATAGTGAAGTGTTATTTAAATCGTGTCAAGGGTTAATAAATGGAGTGAAGTAACAAATTATAATCTGTGTAAGCCTACATTCTTCAGCCGCACCACACCTTATTAAGAGATCATGTCTCTAAAAATAAATACTGACGCAGCCGAGGCAAACATAAATATAATATTTAAAGAAACAGTCAAATAACAAAGTTAATATTTTTAAACATTGGGGCGAAAGCCACCGGGTACCATACGTGGTTACAACTACTTTAAGATCGGCTCCCCAACAGTCGAAATACAATACAGCACCTACTTAAAATTGGCTTTACATACGTGGGGCAAACAACGTAATAATATTACTACTACTTCAACATGAGCATCTGCGCATCTAGTGACAGGCAATCGAAACTCCAGAACATTCTGCTTAATTTGGTGCTAAAATTGGCGCATTGAGTGAATTTCGAACAGGATAATTAAAGAAATAAATGTGTCAGTTCTTCATAAACTATCCTGTAGACAATTCCTTAGAGAATAGGCCAAAAATCTTAATTACTTTCTGCAAAAGGGCTTCTTTTTTATTGTTTAGTTTAACTCTATCAAAAACATGACTACCTATGGTTTTTATGGCCATATATAATATAACATTATATATATATATATATAGTTATCTTAGCAATGGAATTCTCCTGTGGGGAAATAATACCTGAAAATCCAGGTTACTACTACTCCAAAAAAGAGCTGTGAGAACCATTTGTGGTCCTCAATCCCGAACACACCGTAAACCACTGTTTGCTGAATTAGAATTAATGTCTTTGCCGGCAATGTTTATTCTGTACCTACTGCCTTTTGTATGTAAAATCCAAATTCAACAGTTGGGTTCTTGGCTCTAGTGTACATGATCATAATACGCGCAATAGCTAGAACACACACACACACACACACACACACACACACACACACACACACACACACACACCCACATATATATATAAATGCAACTACAGTTACAGTAAAACAGTTTTGTCCGTATTTCTTACAAATGTTATAGTTCTCTGTTGTAACATAAGAAATTTACCTATGCCTGCATTCAAAAGACCTATTACTTTCTCTACTACGTATAGTAAGTAGGGGAAGTATTGTATTCCACCCAAAAATTCGATACCGAGATTTCACCGGAAATACATGTTTTGACACCTCCTGAATCCAAAAAAAGCATTTTTGCAAACATGTCCGTGTGTGTGTCTGTGTGTGTGTGTGTCTGTGTGTGTGTGTGTCTGTGTGTGTGTCTGTGTGTGTGTCTGTGTGTGTGTCTGTGAACAGCATAACTCAAAAACGAACAGTCGGATAAGCACCAAACTTGGTATTTAGGTTCAGTATCTTCCAGAGATGCGACACGAAGGTTTTCAAGAAAATCCCCCCACCCCAGACTACCCTTTACATGGAAGATTTTTCGAAAATTTTAATTTTCTCAAAAATGGCTCTAACGATTTTGATGAAAATATCAAATGTTTAAGATAATGTCATGCGCAATGAAATGTATATCTCGAATTTTCTGGGAATGTCCCCAAAAGTATTCTTCATTGTGAACGACTTTTGCATAACTGGTAAACCATAAGAGATAGACAAAATTTTACTACACAAAAAATGTAGATCGCGTTAAAATACACAACTTATGTCATATACATTTCTTTTGTTGAGTGAACCGTTTTCGAGATATTGCTTGTTATTTCCTTAAATTTTACAATACTTATAATTTTTCTCACATTCGTTATTCATTTTTTTTATGTCCTGGACATGCAAAGAGAATGGAATGCGCCACATAGCAACCAGCGTTAAAATACTTGACTATCGATTAAAAGCTACCATATTTTGCTTGCATCTACAAGAAAATTACCAATAAGATTGACATCTCGATATCGCGATTAACATGAAGCATATGGAGAATAGGCGTTTGTAAAATTAGGTTGTACAAGAGTAGAGAAAGTTATGTGAGTGTAACACATCAGATTTTTTTTACTTTCTCTACTACTTATAGTAAGTAGGGGAAGTATTGCATTCCACCCAAAAATTCGATACCGAGATTTCACCGGAAATACATGTTTTGAGACCTCCTGAATCCAAAAAAAAAGCATTTTTGGAAACATGTCCGTGTGTATGTCTGTCTGTCTGTGTGTCTCTCTGTCTGTGTGTCTGTGAACAGCATAACTCAAAAACGAACAGTCCGATAAGCACCAAACTTGGTATTTAGGTTCAGTATCTTCCAGAGATGCGACACGAAGGTTTTCAAGAAAATCCCCCCACTCCAGACTACCCTTTACATGGAAGATTTTTCGAAAATTTTAATTTTCTCAAAAATGGCTCTAACGATTTTGATGAAAATATCATAAGATAATGTCATGAGAAATGAAATGTATATCTCGAATTTTCTGGAAATGTCTCCAAACGTATTCTTCATTGTGAACGACTTTTGCATAACTGGTAAACCATAAGAGATAGACAAACTTTTACTACACAAAAAACGTAGATCGCGTTAAAATACACAACTTATGTCATATACATTTCTTTTGTTGAGTGAACCGTTTTCGAGATATTGCTTGTTATTACCTTAAATTTTCCAATACTTATACTTTTTCTCAAATTCGTTATTCATTTTTACTTTCTCTACTACGTATAGTAAGTAGGGGAAGTATTGCATTCCACCCAAAAATTCGATACCGAGATTTCACCGGAAATACATGTTTTGAGACCTCCTGAATCCAAAAAAAGCATTTTTGGAAACATGTCCGTGTGTGTGTCTGTGTGTCTGTGTGTGTGTGTGTGTGTCTGTGTGTGTGTCTGTGTGTGTGTGAACAGCATAACTCAAAAACGAACAGTCGGATAAACACCAAACTTGGTATTTAGGTTCAGTATCTTCCAGAGATGCGACACGAAGGTTTTCAAGAAAATCCCCCCACCCCAGACTACCCTTTACATGGAACATTTTTCGAAAATTTTAATTTTCTCAAAAATGGCTCTAACGATTTTGTTTAAAATATCATATGTTTAAGATAATGCCATGAGAAATGAAATGTATATCTCGAATTTTCTGGGAATGTCTCCAAAAGTATTCTTCATTGTGAACGACTTTTGCATAACTGGTAAACCATAAGAGATAGACAAAATTTTACTACACAAAAAATGTTGATCTCGTTAAAATACACAACTTATGTTATATACATTTCTTTTGTTGAGTGAACCGTTTTCGAGATATTGCTTGTTATTCCCTTAAATTTTCCAATACTTATACTTTTTCTCAAATTCGTTATTCATTTTTTTATGTCCTGGACTTGCAAAGAGAATGGAATTCGACACATAGCAACCAGCGTTAAAATATTTGACCATCGCTTAAAAGCTACCATATTCCCCTTGCATCTACAAGAAAATTAGCAATAAGATTGACATCTCGATATCTCGATTAACATAAAGCATATGGAGAATAGGCGTTTGTAAAAATAGATTGTACAAGAGTAGAGAAAGTCATGTGAGTGTAACACATCAGATTTTTTTTTGTCCTGGTAATGCAAAGAAAATGGAATACTCCACATAGCAACCAGCTCTTAAAATATTTGACTATAGCTAAAAGCCCCTTGCATCTACAAGAAAATTAGCAATAAGATTAACATCTCGATTAACATGAAGCATATGGAGAATAAGAGTTTGTAAAAATAGTTTGTACGATAGTAGAGAAAGTCATGTGAGTGTAACACATCAGATTTTTTACTTTCTCTACTACGTATAGTAAGTAGGGGAAGTATTGCATTCCACCCAAAAATTCGAAACCGAGATTTCACCGGAAATACATGTTTTGAGAATCACTGAATCCAAAAAAAGCATTTTTGGAAACATGTCCGTGTGTGTGTCTGTCTGTGTGTCTGTGTGTCTGTGTGTCTGTCTGTCTGTGTGTCTGTGTGTCTGTGAACAGCATAACTCAAAAACGAACAGTCGGATAAACACCAAACTTGGTATTTAGGTTCAGTATCTTCCAGAGATGCGACACGAAGGTTTTCAAGAAAATCCCCCCACCCCAGACTACTCTTTACATGGAACATTTTTCGAAAATTTTAATTTTCTCAAAAACGGCTCTAACGATTTTGATTAAAATATCATATGTTTAAGATATTGTCATGACAAATAAAATGTATATCTCGAATTTTCTGGGAATGTCTCCAAAAATATTCTTCATTGTGAACGACTTTTGCATAACTGGTAAACCATAAGAGATAGACAAAATTTTACTACACAAAAAATGTAGATCGCGTTAAAATACACAACTTATGTCATATACGTTTCTTTTGTTGAGTGAACCGTTTTCGAGATATTGCTTGTTATTTCCTTAAATTTTCCAATACTTATACTTTTTCTCAAATTCGTTATTCATTTTTTTTATGTCCTGAACATGCAAAGAGAATGGAATTCGCCACATAGCAACCAGCGTTAAAATATTTGACTATCGCTTAAAAGCTACCATATTCCCCTTGCATCTACAAGAAAATTACCAATAAGATTGACATCTCGATATCTCGATTAACATGAAGCATATGGAGAATAGGCGTTTGTAAAATTAGATTGTACAAGAGTAGAGAAAGTCATGTGAGTGTAACACATCAGATTTTTTTATGTCCTGGACATGCAAAGAGAATGGAATGCGCCACATAGCAACCAGCGTTAAAATATTTGACTATCGCTTAAAAGCTACCATATTTCCATTGCATCTACAAGAAAATTACCAATAAGATTGACATCTCGATATCTCGATTAACATGAAGCATATGGAGAATAGGCGTTTGTAAAAATAGTGTGTACAAGAGTAGAGAAAGTCATGTGAGTGTAACACATCAGATTTTTTTAACAATGCTGGTAAATACACTTTATAACCTTAAGGAGTATTATTAAATAAGGTCAGGCAGTTCCTTGCTTATGAATGTTATCGACAACTCTATCTGTAATTATATGGCAAAGAGGCTAATAAGTAGCAAATATCAAACAACTTCGCTTTAATGTCTTGGTTATATCGCGATGGTTCACCCTTTTTTGTTTATTTTTATTATTTTTACTTTCTTTACTACGTATAGTAAGTAGGGGAAGTATTGCATTCCACCCAAAAATTCGATACCGAGATTTCACCGGAAATACATGTTTTGAGACTCACTGAATCCAAAAAAAGCATTTTTGGAAACATGTCCGTGTGTGTGTCTGTCTGTGTGTCTGTGTGTCTTTGTGTCCGTGTGTCTGTGTGTCTGTGAACAGCATAACTCAAAAACGAACAGTCGGATAAACACCAAACTTGGTATTTAGGTTCAGTATCTTCCAGAGATGCGACACGAAGGTTTTCAAGAAAATCCCCCCACCCCAGACTACCCTTTACATGGAACATTTTTCGAAAATTTTAATTTTCTCAAAAATGGCTCTAACGATTTTCATTACAATATTATATGTTTAATATATTGTCATGAGAAATGAAATGTATATCTCGAATTTTCTGGGAATGTCACCAAAAGTATTCTTCATTGTGAACGACTTTTGCATAACTGGTAAACCATAAGAGATAGACAAAATTTTACTACACAAAAAATGTAGATCGCGTTAAAATACACAATTTATGTCATACACATTTCTTTTGTTGAGTGAACCGTTTTCGAGATATTGCTTGTTATTCCCTTAAATTTTCCAATACTTATACTTTTTCTCAAATTCGTTATTCGTTTTTTTGTCCTGGGCATGCAAAGAGAATAGAATGCGCCACATAGCAACCAGCGTTAAAATATTTGACTATTGCTTTAAACCTAGCATATTCCCCTTGCATCTACATGAAAATTACCAATAAGATTGACAACTCGATATCTCGATTAACATGAAGCATATGGAGAATAAGCGTTTGTAAAATTAGATTGTACAAGAGTAGAGAAAGTCATGTGAGTGTAACACATCAGATTTTTTTAGTATTATTTATGGACGTCCTTTAACTGCTATGGATCTTAACGTACCATTGTACATAGGGCGTTAAAGACCGGAAAATTTGCTAGGAGGCCTCTTTATCAGGCTTGAGGTTCTACGTGCCATAAATCTACGACACGGCACCACAGACTTTACTTTCCTTCCGAAGGAAGCCATGGTAAGGATTTTTACGCCCGAAAAATCCATCACCCTCTGCCGGGATTGAACCCGTGAGCTCGGGAACTAGAGGCTAGTATGGTACCCCTAGACCACGTAGGACGACATGGTTTACCCCGAATCCGTGTGCCAAATAGAGGCGTTAGTTGTGCAGACGCTTTTTTGTACCACCTGCTTGAGAAACTTGCTAATAGATGGCCTTGGTTGCATAGTCGCCTTCCTGTACCTTCTGTTTTGTGGCCATTGAGGTTTTTTGGCGAAATGTAGACTTTGGGATCGTGGAATTGCTGGATGTTCTTTAAGTGTACACCTATTCATCGTGATGTTGGTCAGATGCCTTAGTTACACAGTCACTATTTTGTACCATCTGTTTTATTTTCTATTTCTTTTGCTTTGTAGGTGAAACTTTAGGTCTTGGTATTGAATATTCAATTCGGTATTTTCCTGTCAATTGATGAAGACTACGAAATAAATAAAGAAAGAAAAAAAAGAAAAGAAACAGCCAGAACGGCCGGTTCAGGATTTCACCCCGCGATCTCCCGAAAGGGAGCCAAGATGCTACCGCGTGAACCAACTCGCTCAGTGAGGCTTATTGAGTTATATAATATTGCATAACGAAATTTTATATGTATAATGGGTCTGGAAAATTTTGTTATTCACAACATTTCGTTAGGGTGAATATTTAAGAACTTGTGCTAATCTTTGATTGCTCTTGATCAGCTAACACTGTAGTTCCAATCGCACAACAAGCATACAAGCACAAGTACAAATTTGTGTATGACTACAACTTTTAGCTGTATTATAAGCTTTATTCACAGCCTCTCCCCTAAAAAAAGTATTACAATGTCACAAGACATATACCAGATATTAAAAGAAGGTATTCCATATTTTGAGAGGTGGCAGTATGGAAAAAAATGCCCAGTAAACATGGGCTCTAAAATGCATACCTTAAGAGCTAGAACTTGTTCGTCTTCGCTACTGTGAAACATCTCTTCTACTGCAAGCTCTTGGCTATTATGTACGAACCTACAGCAGGCAGCAAACAAATGAGGACACATTACTCTGTTATTGTCCATGGATACAGCAGACAGTAAACATGGGCTCTAAAATGCATACCTTAAGAGCTATAACTTGTTCGTCTTCGCTACTGTGAAACATCTCTTCTACTGCAAGCTCTTGGCTATTACGTACGACCTACAGCAGACAGTAAACATCTGTTAAGTGTTGTTACTGTAAACCGTGCCAGTTCTGGGCAAGTGCAACGCATATTCTTATTAGTTCCAATGGAATCAGTTTGTGCTTTGATAAGTTTGTGAAATGCTTTTGCATTGGAGGTTTATCTTGAAATCTTTGGTATATGCAATCCCCATTAATGATGTACAAACACTACAGGAAGGCACCATCAATGCCTCCAGAGCATCCGTGACCAACGTGGAGTGGTAAGAGTACGTGATTCCCTAATATGTCGGACAGAAGCACGCCTTGCTGTAAATGGACACCACATTGAGCACCTACTTTAGCGATGGTTCATACGTGCACGTCGTATGTAATTTTCCCGAGGTCGCGGGTTGAAACCCGGCGCAGGGCGATGAATTTTTTCGGGCCTAAAAATCCTTAACATGGCTTCTTCTGGTAGGGAAATAAAGTTGGTGGCCCCATATCGTAGATTGACGGCACATAAAAGAACCTCTGAGCAACACTTCCTGTCGTTTACGCCCAATATACCTATAGAATGGGATGCTGAGAACCACAGTAGTTAAAGAGCGTCCATAAATAAAACTCAGTTTATTTTCAAATGTAATTGCAAGCAGATTGCATTAGAAGCTATGCTGTTTCACAGTAACAGAGTAAGGTGTTCTCATTTGTTTACTGCATTCTGTAGATCATGCATAATAGCAAAAAGCTTGTAGTAAAGTGATGTTTCACAGTAGTGAAAAATGAGCAAGTGCTCATAACTCTTAAGATTGCATTTTAGAGCCCATGTTTAATGGACTTTTTTTTCTTGTTTTGGTCCATACTACCACCTCTCAAAATATGGAATACTTTTTCTTTAACATCCTGTATACGTTGTACAGAGAGAGATGTAATGGAAGAGCGGGAGAGAAATATGGAGAAGGAGGGAGAGAGAAATAATGGCAAAAGAAGACACAATAACATATTCTTCTGTAGCTATAATTTTCATCGAATTCTCTAAAAACAGGTTGAACAGGGTGGTGATATGTCATTTCTGTCGACGCGACGTCTCTCCCTAATTTACTTCCCTATGGCATATCTCTTTATATGCTGATTCTGATTAGTTGCAATGTTTGCAATTTTTTGAAAGAGTATGTGAAAAGAGCACGAGAGCACGAGAAGAAAGAATAGAGCTTTTCATTGACGCTACTACAGAAATATTAGTTTACTTCAAATGATTGTTCGCTAATTGGGATAGCTCAATATGTGCAACAGAATTTATCTGCTCATTCCAACTAATGTCTCGAGCAGCCAAATCAATAGGGAAGCTTTTCAGAAAAGAAGGAACTGGGTATATTTTTTCTGGACAAAGTACCCTTGAGGGTGATACAACATGTCTTACCGTGTAAACGTAATTGGCCGAAATAACCCATAGATTAAAACTATTATTTCCAGCTGTATTATACGGAAACTTAATTTCTTATTAGTGCAATGAACTAATGACAAACAATATCAAATGAAAATGACTACTTCTCACATGCGAGTTGCCAGAACTTACTTCTATGAAACGGCTGTAAGAAAGAATTTTTTTCTGAGGAATAGAATCTGATTTTTGTGGAGTATTAACAGAACATGTCAATGATAAATGAGAGAATTAAGGTTTTGTACTATCTTCTTGGCCTTCCAGAGTATGTGCGCATATACTGGAAGAGCATTTTTAGAAAGTTTGTAGAATATCCAGGTTTAGCAACTTAAAACGCAATATCTCCTAGTAAGTCTGGGAGTCTTACGGCCGAGATCGCCATGAAAAAAATCCATTCTAAGAAAACTTCCGTTCTTTAATATGTCATTATTTGTCGTGGTTTATAAGCAAGGCATTTGTCTTCTGTTTGTGCTAATTGTAACGGCCTTGCTCATTTTTCAGCTCAGAAGTACCTACTGCATTCGAACCATGAATTCGACATGAAAATTCCAAGTACTTTTAGGTCTCCTGAATCCACAAATAGAAAAATATCTACATGTGTAGATGTGTGTATGTGTGTGTGTGTGTGTGTGTGTGTGTGTGTGTGTGTGTGTGTGTGTGTGTGTGTGTGTGTGTGTGTGTGTGTGTGTTAGGTCGGAGACAGTTTGAGTCTTTCTGTCTGTGGATAATAGCATAACTAAAACTCGAGCACTAAAGAAATTCCAATTTTTATACTAGAGCCGGATGCAGTTTAAGAAAATCCGATGTGTTACACTCACATGACTTTCTCTACTCACATACAAACTATTTTTACAAACTCTTATTCTCCATCTATTTCATATTAATCGAGATATACATTTGCAGAAACCATCTTTTGACATGCAAAGAGAATTACATTTTACACATAGCGACCAGTTCTAAAAATATTTGACTATCGCTTAAGGCGTACTATGTTCCCCTTGTTTTGTATTTCCAAGGGCAATATAAGCACAGACATATCTCTTAATAACTGGTTGCTATGTGCAGCACCATTCTCTTTGCCACAGATTAGTACTCTTTGCATATCCAATAACAAATTCCCATTTGAGAAAATAAGTATTGAAAAATTTAAGGGAATAACAAGCAATATCTCGAAAATGGTTCACTCAACAAAAGAAATGTATATTACAGAAATTGTGTATTTAAACGCGATCTACATTTTTTGTGTAGTAAACTTTTGTCTATCTCTTATGGTTTACCAGTTATGCAAAAGTCGTTCACAATGAAGAATACTTTTGGAGACATTTCCAGAAAATTCAAGATATACATTTTATTTGTCATGAAAATATCTTAAACATGTGATATTTTAATCAAAATCGTTAGAGCCATTTTTGAGAAAATTAAAATTTTCGAAAAATGTTCCATGTAAAGGGTAATCTGGGTTGGGGGATTTCTTGAAAACCTTCGTGTCGCATCTCTGGAAGATACTGAACCTAAATACCAAGTTTGGTGTTATGTTGTTCACAGATAGACAGACACACACACACACGGACATGTTTCTAAAAATGCATTTTTTGGATTCAGGGGGTCTCAAAACATGTATTTCCGGTGAAATCTCGGTATCGAATTTTTGGGTGGAATACAATACTTCCCCTACTTATTATACGTAGTAGAGAAAGTAAAAAGACGGCCAAGAAAATTCGCCCAAACAACTCTACATTTAAACGCTTGCCGTCATATTGTTTTCATAAAAATGGTTCTAACGAATTCAATCAAAATACTGCATGGTTGAAATATTGGCATGCCGAGTAAACTGTATTGTATTTAATTTTCCGTGAATAGATGGTATAAAGTATCTTCATTCTGGCTGAGATTTGTGTTAACTGGGAAACCATAAGCGACAGACAAAGCTTTCTACACCAACAATGTACGCTCCATCAATAATATGATTTGTGTCAACATTTTACATGATATTAACAATTTCCGAAATATTAGCTGCTGTTCGTTTGAATTTCCATTATTTTAAGGAATACATTCGGAAAACTAAGTGATCGTTCTTTTGATACTCACGAGGTCATGTAAAGGGTATGCGATACAAAGGCCAGCATATATTTTGACTTCCGTTACAGCCTGTCGTGTGCTACTCTGTACCTGCAACAAAATGTTATAGGAACACTTTCTGTCTATACTTATCATAATAAAATTAACACGAAGTAGACATAGCAACACTTTTATATTAGTTATTTTTAAAATAACTATGAGACTAAATGATAGTGGAAACAAATGTTAGTATAATTGTAACAAACCGCATTTTATAATATTTTCTTCGATTCTATAAAACTTATTTCCCAGCCTCGTAGCGTGATTTATTACTTTCATGGGGAGTTCTCTTTTGTTACATAATCTCTTTCTAGCAGATTGCATTGTTTATTGCTTACGTTAAATTTAGATACAAAAGTAGCGAAAGCAAAGATTTAAAAACTTAATTTCCTTTCATTTTTGTCTGCAAACTCCGTAAATCATAACATCAACATATACGTATGCTCCCTGTATTGTCGGCCATGATATGAATGTGCTTGGAGAACGGCGTCATTGTGTTATGCTGATAAATCAAGGTTTGGGATCAGAGGGGAATTAGGGGCAAGGCGATAGGGAAATGTACAATCGTACAATGAAAGCAGTACTTCATGTGCAGGCCTCAGTCTCGCTAGTAAACTGCGGAACTTTTCTTTATCTGACTGCCCTTCCCCTGTCCCGCCCTGTTGCTTCGTAATCATTTAGTTCCTCTTCCTACCACACGCATTCATATCGTGGCCGACTAACACCTAACTTAAGATAGCTGTTTCCAGAGAGGCAAGAAGTTGCATATTAAACGAACAGATGCCCATTGCTGTAAGATTGTATTTGTCCTCGAGGTTCAAGAATTAAACATTGTCACAAAAGTATCTCCGATAGTAAATCACGGATTTACCACGATATGTATGGTGCAGCTCGTTCTTCAATAAGTGCCTTTTAACAGGTTACCAGGATGCCTTATAAGGTCTGCACGCGACGGGTGTAGCAGTATCTTTGATGATGGTGATTAGATGCCGCTTTGTATTTTCTTCAGATTCCTTCAGACATATTTGTTGCGTAAGAAGCGTTAACCTATTTTGGATGTTCCTCAGTGCCGTCCCTGGTAATTGTGTGTGGATGAAGGAAATGATGGCTTTTTACAACCGCAACGTTTAAAATTGTTAGTTACCACAAAATTTCAAGGCAAGCGATACAACTCAGTTCACAGTCTGCTGCACAGCTGACCATATTCGTCTCTATACATATGATTCATAACATTTAATCTTTTTCTTCCTGTATTTCTTACCTAATACGCTTTATCTCAGTTCTCTGTCATTACTGGATACCAATACCGCCTTCTACTGTTGTGAGTCAAAGACAGAGTTGCTGTTCTTATGTTTCTCATTAGTGATTGTGACTGCTCCAGTTCTGCTGTTAAGCCACTTATGTTATCTTAGCTTTAAGTGCATTTTCAAGGTGATGCAATAATTTGTATCATAAATTATTTAAATGTAAAGAATGATTATAGTATGAATATGCATTTTTATGTGACATTGATTTAAGATGTTTGTTTATTGTAATTATTGTTGAGAAGTAAGTTTATACTGCCTTACTGAAACTGACAATAATAGCGTGCAATAATGCAGCGAGGGGGTGAGCTGTTTATCATTATTAGAGACGAGGAAGTTACGTAATGTTGGCGCGTTTTTCTTTAGAATTTGCTGGAACATTTTCCCAAGAGCATATGTTATCATAATTTTCATTGGATATAAAAATAGACGCTAATGTTGGCGCGTTTTATTAGCCAATAGCAACTCAGTTATAATCTTTAGGCATATCGGGGTGTAGGAGTATAAAAAGGGCTAGATTAGAGGTAGACCCCGTCAGTTCGTCGAAAACATTTGTACGTTACACATCGTCTTCAGTCCAGCAGAAATATTTGTACAGTACACGTCGGCTATCGATTCACAAGTTACGCGTAGCAGAGTTATGAAAAATCTAAAGTGTTGTAAAGTTAATTATACAAAAAGTTGAAGTACGCGAATTAGGAATGATCAGTAATGAAGTTATTATAGCAGTTCAGTTTGGCGAGTGTGAAGATCAAAGTGTAAATGTGATAGTGAATGTGTTCAACAATAAAAGTGTAAAACAAATTCCTTCATCAGTGTTATCTTTGGATAAAAGATTCCTTTCCGTTTACACAACCTGTATAAAGAGAAGTGCTCGACCAAAAAGATCATAGCTAGCCGGAGGACAGAGAACAAAAATTAAATAAAATAACAGTAGCATTCTTTCAAACAAACATTAATACTGCCGCAAATTGCTAACACCAGATGGAGCTAACAAACCTAACAAAGAATCACGTCACAAAATGGCTTCACCACGTGGAGTAAACACAAATACACAAACATTATAAGTAATACCGTCGCAAAGGTTAAGGGTACACATAGCTGAAAGTTGGTCAACGTTTTAAAAAATTAGACCTGTATTTACTTCCAATGCGATTTTGATTTATCTTACACTTTTGTGCATTAAAAATGTACCATGCAATGTAGTTTGTGACCTTCATGTTAAAATTTTTAGCAGAAAATTGGAGAATAACTTTAAAAACTGGCATATATATGTCATAATTAATTTTATCACTGAGGATAATTTGTTACAAATATATATATTTAAAGATATAAAAATGTTTTCTGAAACAACCAGAAGGGAATGTGCCAATTTTGTGTATTAGTATTTAAATAAAGTGGTAGTATTTTTATTTTTTCGCAAATTACGATTTCTCATTGTATACAACACATCATTGATTAGTATATGTAAGCAAAGTAAAATAAGATTTTTTTTCTAAAAACCTAACTATAAATGATTTGGAATTAATTGTTCTTCCACATAAGCCGTGTGTAGGACAAGATGGAAGGGCAGAATCAGGTGACTGAAAAATCCATTGCCATAGCTGGGATTTGAACCATGGATCTACTGGTTTCCATCTGGTTGCAAGTCAGTTGGGGAATTTAATTTCCTATCGGCATGTTGCTATGGCACGAAGGCAGTCCCAGAAGTACCCGACCTGACGTATATATAGCGGTTGTTGTTTCAAACAAATGACTATGGTAGAAAGTACCACCCTTATAAAGCTTAAGTTTGAAGTTTGATGATGCTATTGTTTGGCAGTCATTAATAGTGAACGCTATCAGCAAAGTTGTAAACATGGATAAAGCTGATCATCGTTATGTGATACAATACTTTCATTTGAAAGGTCTTAGTCCAGCTAATATTAAAGCTGAGCTAGATTCTACTCTGGGGGAGTCTGCTCCTTCCTTTACAATAGTAAAATATTGGGTGGCAGGATTTAAGCGAGGCCGTACGAGCTGCCAAGACGAACATCGCAGTGGTCGACCAAATGAACTGACCACGCCAGAAATTGTGAAGAAAATCCACAAAATGGTATTGGATGACCGTCGATTGAGTGCGCGAGCTAGCAGATATCGTAGGCATTTCAAAAGGTGCTGTACATCGCATACCAACTGAAAATTCAGACATGAGAAAGCTGTGCACATGATGGGTGCCACGTTTACTCACAATGGAACAAAAACAGCGTCGTGAGGATGTTTCAGTCGAGTGTTTGGCGATGTTTCACTGCAATAAAGCCTAGTTTGTGCGTCTATTCATAACACTGGATGAAAAGTGGGTCCATCACTTCACAACTGAGACGAAGGAACAGTCAAAACAATGGATTAAAAGAGGAGAATCGGCTCCAAATCGGTTCCATCTGCAGGCAACGAACGTCATGGCGTCAGTTTTTGGGATGCGCGTGGGATAATTTTTATTGATTATCTTCAAAAAGGAAAAGCAGTCAATGGCGAGTATTATGCAAACTTATTGCAGCGTTTGAATGATGAAATCAAGCAAAAACAGCTGCATTTAGCGAAAACGAAAGTTCTCTTTCATCAAGGCAATGCACCATTTCACACATCCATTATCGCCATGGCCAAACTCAATGAGTTAAGTTCGAATTGCTTCCTCATGCACCCTATTATCCAGATTTAGCCCTCTCTGATTATTTTCTGTTTCCAAAGTTGAAGAAATGGCTTGGTAGTAAAAGATTCGCCAACAATGAAGAGGTGGAGAGAACTTGACGGTTCTCACTATAAACGGTATGGAAGCTATTGGACATCGCTGGGAAAAGTGTATCGAGCTGAAAGGAGACTATGTAGAGAAATAAAGATGTTTATTTCCCAAATGTTTTGTGTTTTCTTTGTTAGGTCGGGTACTTCTGGGACAGCCCTCGTAGCTCAGTTGGTTCGAACAGCCGTACAGAAACCGGTAGATCCATGGTTCAAATCCCGGCAATGGCGTTGAATTTTACAGTCATCTAATTCTATAAATTATTTATTTCATGAAATTTAAAACACACTTATTATTTACCATGGTAGATCAACATTTTGAAAACATTTAGATAAACACGGCGAGATTTAGAAATTTCACCGATTTTACTGAAAAATTCAACGCCACAGCCGGGATTTGAACACGGTCTCCCGCTCTCCGTGCGATTGCTCTAACCATTGAGCTACTGTGACAACATGCCGGTGGGGCATTGAATTCCCCAATCGACTCAAGTTGTTTCTCTGACATACCTACTAAGGCATCTCCCTCGAGATGACAAACTTAGCGGCGACCTGCTCATTGCAAGTACTTCGGTGCTGGATGCATAGATTATTAAGACTTTTAATGTTTTTATTGTTATTGTATAAATTAATTGTACTTTTAGTAGACCTTGGCCTGGTCTAGGCAAGTTAATATAGAGTCAACTGAAAAATTCAACGCCACAGCCGGGATTTGAACACGGTTCTCCTGCTCTCCGTGCGATTGCTCTAACCAATGAGCTTCTGTGAGAACATGCCGGTGGGGGCATTGAATTCCCCAGTCGACTCAAGTTGTTTCCCTGACATACCTACTAAGGCATCTCCCTCGAGATGACAAACTTAGCGGCGACCTGCTCATTGCAAGTACTTCAGTGCTGGGTGCATAGATTATTAAGCCTTTTAATTTTTTTATTGTTATTGTATAAATTAATTATACTTTTAGTAGACCTTAGCCTGGTGTAGGCAAGTTTACCATTACCTAATTGGAATAAACTGATTTTCGGCCACTTCGAATTGTTCATCACTCAAATGTAATTCCTCAGCTCTCTCAGGATTAGGAGAATTTCGGTGATGTGATATAACGACTCGCGTGTACATATGTACCAGCTATCAGGGGGAGGCTGAAAAGAAGTATCTAAAGAGCGTGGTAATTTGGAGGCAACAGTGAGAATGAGTGCATATCGTCTCCAGCTGCTTGCATACAAGAGCACGTGACAGGGATCATTTTAACCCCTGTGACAGTACACGAATTGTAATGTGAATTTTAGGACTTTCAAGCGAGTGGTGATGTAGGGGTCCAGGATTAGGTTACACGCAGTTTATCATCCTCGCTGCTGCCATTTTCTTTCGGCGCCAGCTATCTTTCTGGTAAACAGCTTGAAAATAAGTGGGTATTTTGTCTGTGATAGTACGATGTATGATTTCCAAAAGCTGACTAACTTTATTTTCAACTTACACATCCACAGACAAACTAAATATCATGTCCTTTACAATACGAATCTGTCATTCATCTCATCGGCTGCTGCTTGGGAAATTACATTTTCTGTTCCTATGGCTATGCTCTGAAAATAAGCCTACTCCCATCTATTTCCAGACCTAGAAGATTTTGTGAAAATTGGGTGTTGTTGCTGAGAATCTTCATAAGAGAGATATGTCTGCAATCTCATATACTACACTTCTTTTTTAATGATCATATATCAGCTTTTACGTTTCTTATGCTTGCTAATACTCGTACGTACAAAATCCGGCAAAACGTTTAAGAGAAATACTCGCATTTCGCTTGAGTAAGCGTTCATATATCTAGGTTTTGTATAACCTAATGAGTATTACCTCTACCTGTTACTAGATATTACATTAGTGAAACTAAAGTAGGCTCTTTGTTCACTGATCTAACCTAAAGAAACAGTTCGGCTACAGTAGTGTGGTTATAAATTAATATTACCATCCCTTAATATCTGTTTACTTTAATGCTTCAAGCAGAGTACTTCCTTATATGTTCGTTATGTTTAGAATGGACAGAGCATAGATGTCCATATCTTAAAGGGTGATTCTACGTAGTATGCTGAATGAAATATGGCATTAATATTTATCTGAGTACTGGACATGGTGTAAACATTATTTTATATTGGGATTTCATCTTGCCATTATCATGCGAGCATTTGAATATCAAAACGTACTTGATACTAAATTTAAATTTACAATTCAAGCTTCCGCACAATCGTAATTTTCGTAGTGTAGTACCTGCAAGAACGCCACAGTGGACCCACTCCTCGCCTCATGTCACACAACGTAGATCCCGCAAAGATAAGTCAGGGCCGGTTTCACCAACCGATGTTAAAAATACTCTTAACATCTTATTTGCTAACATTATGTTAAAACTCTAAGGTTCTACAGAGAATGTCATTGAATCAATGACTTATTCTCTACTTTGAACTTAGATGCAATTTATACAATGTTTACAATACAATGGAGGTGCTTATTATTCCTTTTCCCCTTATATTTCACATTCTGTTGTATATTTAATAGGGAAGTATAATTTTCCACTATTTACTTTTTTGCCCTGTTACCGTTTTTCCGTATATTCTCCAATTTGCTTCATGTCTCTTTTAATCACTTTAACCTACTTTTTTTCTAAATATTTTCCTGCTTTCTCCATATATTCATTTGATCTTGTATGAAAAATCTTCCTAACTTTTAGCTCTATTGGTAAATTTTCCTATTTCTCTATTATCAAATTCTCTCTTCCTTTATTCCTGTCCTCGCATTCCAGAATATAATGGCAATTATCATGCAGTCCATTACATTTAGTACATTTCTTGTTTCTGTTAGACCACTTAAATTCATTACACCTGTCCTCATCCATGTATACCCCATTCTAGCCTCTTTGTGGCATACTTCGATGTATCTTTATTTTCCATTCCGTTTTAAAGTATTTATAATCTATTAATAACCTTTTTTCCTTGAAACTACTTTAATTTCTTGCTTTTCAATATCCTCCACTCTTGTTCTAATTTCTTTCCAGAAACTCTTACTTTTGTTTCTTTCTGTCCATGTTTCCCCCATTCCTATTTCTTCCAACGTTGACTGTATCTTGTGCATCCAATTTCTTTTCCCCCCATTTCTCCTGTACAACCAGCATTGCTTTAGTGTCTCATTTTCCTCTAGTAGCTTTATTCTGAACCAATATTTGATTGCCCTTTCTACCATTTTGCCTTTAGCTCCCACCCTCCCTAGGAGAATGTTAGTTATCATCTTGTTAATGTCAAAGGCAGGTGCGAACGACAGCTTTCGAGAAGGCAGTAAATCTGACGGCTTCTGAACGCTCTGATCACTTTTGTATACACATGCAGTGTTCTGTTTCAGTAGCAGACAACTACTTCACAGTTCGCAGACAATTGCCCTGTGATTTTCCTGTTGTTTGAGGTTAGAACCGCGGTGTCAACTGAAAAATCTAGGCACAGAGGAACTAATGAAACTTTCGTCGTTCGAAAAGGAGTTATTATAGAACTGGTTGAGGAATTGTCGAGAGCGAAAATGCCGACGGACTTAAAGGTAAGGACGCAGCCTATGAGAAAATCCACGAGGAATTTCATTGCAATGCACGCGTTTCTCCCAGGTCCAGTAAGGAACTGCGGCAGTTTTATGCTAACGTAAAACGCAGCACCAAAAACGCCAGGTGGGAAGAGCGTTTATAACGGATTGAAACTAAATTGAAACCAAAGTGGGCAAAAGTCTTGTTATCACTGATTAAGGTTCAAGCAGACACCAACAAATATACTGTTCGCTTCTTGAAGCAAATGCTTCGTAAACCTTCCGCATTAACCCACAAACGGTAGCTTTGGAAATGCCAACATTATCACCTAGACACCTACCATTAAATGAAAAGTGCCAGTAGCACAAAATCTCAAGAATAATTAACATCTGTAGCATAGGAGAAAGAGGTCTGTTTTTGTTGGTAGTATTACTAACCTCTCGTATTTTTTATCAAACTATACCTACTCACGACCGCTTTGGAGAGTCTGTATCGCTATAAAAATTCCTCCTTTTGCAGATTTTCAAATTGATTACGAGGCTCGGCTCTTCTTCTGTTAGGAATAGCATTGAAAAACGCCAAATACAGCAAACTCGCATCAACAGCTTGGTTTGCCGGAGCCATTTTCCAACCTTAACATTTGTGAAACGCCGTCACACAAGGACAAGGGCATGTTGATTAACACTGAGTTTAACACAATGTTAAAACTAACATTGAAACAGAATTTGCGTTAACTTCAGTGTTAAATCACTTTAGCATTTTGTTAAAATTTAACATCGTTTGGTGAAATTGCACTCGGATTGCATCAACGGATTACCTTGTGATTGATAGACACTCCTTTCAGGCAATGCTGGAAGGCTCGTCATGTAGCTGACCTGAAATGATTGGTCCTCAGGAAAACAAGCCCTTCAGTAGGTGACCCAAAGGAGCGTGTGTCAGTCACAAGATAATTTCTCCTTCAATGCAGCTATGAGCAGTGGTATTTGATTGCATTGAAATGAAAATAGATAGCAAAGTACTGCATGAAGAAGTTAGCTATGAAACCCTTCACAAAATGGGACCTGTTAAAAACAATTTAATTAAATAAAAATCGGGACGCATCCAGGTGCAACTGGAACTAACCAGGCTAAATTTTATAGCAGAATCTGTCCAAATCTTAGACCATCATGCAATTTTTCTACGAAACATGGTAAATGTTTATGACCAGAGAGAGGATCATAAAAATTGAAATGATTGGAATTTTTCTCCGAAGTTGTTTTAGGAAAGCATTAAAAATTATAAATTTGCTGTGAATAAAATTTGGTAAGCGTATTTAATACTCTTATTAAAGTTTCAGTATCCCAGCAAAAGGAATCCTCAATTACGTATAGATATTTGCCCCTGACTGTTAAATCGCCATGTGAGCCAAATACTGATTACGGTTTAGGAAATGTTTATCTTGTGTTTGCACATCGAACATGTGATGTCAGGAGAATGCAAATATTAAAAGACTAGAGCGTTTTCAGGCCTATTTGCCAGAAACTTCATTTTAAGTGGCTTTTTTTCCTTTCTCTACTACGCATAGTAAGTAGGGGAAGTATTGCATTCCACCCAAAAATTCGATCCCGAGATTTCACCGGAAATACAAGTTTTGAGGCGCCCTGAATCCAAAAAAAAGGGTATTTTTGTAAACATGTCCGTATTGTGTCTGTGTGTCTATGAACACGATAACTCAAAAACGAAAAGTCGGATAAATGTCAAACTTGTTATGTAGGTTAAACATCTTCCGAAAATGCGATACGATGATTTTCAAGAAAATCTCCTACCCCAAACTACCCTTTACATGGAACATTTTTCGAAAATTTTTATTTTCTCAAAAATGGCTCTAACGATTTTGATTAAAGTACCATATGTTTAAGATATTTTATGGCAAATAAAATATACATCCTGAATTTTATAGGAATGTCCCCAAAAGTCCTCTTCATTCTGAATAATTTTGCATAACTGTAAAACGTAAGAGACAGAAAAAATATTGCTGCACAAAAAAATGTAGATCTTATTAAAACACACAATTTATGTCATATACAATTTTTTTTGTCGAGTGAACCATTTCCGAGATATTCCTTGTTATTTGTTTGAATTTTACAAAACATATTTTTTCTCAAATGTGAATTCGTTAATGGAATGGGAATAAAAAAATCTGATGTGTTACACTCACATGACTTTCTCTACTCTTGTACAATCTATTTTTACAAACGCCTATTCTCCATATGCTTCATGTTAATCGAGATATCGAGATGTCAATCTTATTGGTAATTTTCTTGTAGATGCAAGGGGAATATGGTAGCTTTTAAGCAATGGTCAAATATTTTAACGCTGGTTGCTATGCGGCGCATTCCATTCTCTTTGCATGTCCAGGACATAAAAGATTTGAGAAAAAGTATAAGTATTGAAATATTTAAGGAAATAACAAGCAATATCTCGAAAACGGTTCACTCAACAAAAGAAATGTATATGACATAAGTTGTGTATTTTAACGCGATCTACATTTTTTGTGTAGTAACATTTTGTCTATCTGTTATGGTTTACCAGTTATGCAAAAGTCGTTCACAATGAAGAATACTTTTGGAGACATTCCCAGAAAATTCAAGATATGCATTTCATTTCTCATGACATTATCTTAAACATATGATATTTTCATCAAAATCGTTAGAGCCATTTTTGAGAAAATTAAAATTTTCGAAAAATGTTCCATGTAAAGGGTAGTCTGAGGTGGGGGGATTTTCTTGAAAACCTTCGTGTCGCATCTCTGGAAGATACTGAACCTAAATACCAAGTTTGGTGTTTATCCGACTGTTCGTTTTTGAGTTATGCTGTTCACAGACACACACACACACAGACACACACACACACACACACGGACATGTTTCCAAAAATGCTTTTTTTGGATTCAGTGGGTCTCAAAACATGTATTTCCGGTGAAATCTCGGTATCGAATTTTTGGGTGGAATGCAATACTTCCCCTACTTACTATACGTAGTAGAGAAAGTAAAAAGAATGCGAAGTCGGAACAGGTGTAATAGGTGAAGTGAAGAAGTAGAATTCGTTGATCGGTTTTACTTTCCCTACTATGTGTAGTAAGTAGGGGAAGCATTGCATTCCACCCAAAAATTCGATACCGAGATTTCACCAGAAATATATGTTTTGAGACCCCCTGAATCCAAAAAGAGCATTTTTGGAAACATGTCCGTGTGTGTGTGTGTCTGTGTGTCTGTGTGTCTGTGAACAGCATAACTCAGAAAGGAACAGTCGGATAAACACCAAACTTGGTATTTAGGTTCAGTATCTTCCAGAGATGCGACACGAAGGTTTTCAAGAAAATCCCCCCACCCCAGACTACCCTTTACATGGAACAATTTTCGAAAATTTTAATTTTCTCAAAAACGGCTCTAACGATTTTGATTAAACTATCATATGTTTAAGATATTGTCATGACAAATAAAATTTATATCTCGAATTTTCTGGCAATGTCTCCAAAAGTGTTCTTCATTATGAACGACTTTTGCATAACTGGTAAACCATAAGAGATAGACAAAAGTTTACTACACGAAAAATGTAGATCGCGTTAAAATACACAATTTATATCATATACATTTCTTTTGTTGAGTGAACCGTTTGCGAGATATTGCTTGCTATTACCTTAAATTTTCCAATACTTATACTTTTTCTCAAATTCGTTATTCATTTTTTTATGTCCTGGACATACAAAGAGAATGGAATGCGCCACATAGTAACCAGCGTTAAAATATTTGACTATCGCTTAAAACTTACCATATTCCCCTTGCATCTACAAGAAAATTAGCAATAAGATTAACATCTCGATATCTCGATTAACATGAAGCATATGGAGAATAAGCGTTTGTAAAAATAGTTTGTACAAGAGTGGAGAAAGTCATGTGAGTGTAACACATCAGATGTTTTCAAAAATGGCTCTAACTATTTTGATTCAAATATCAGATGTTTAAGATATTTTCATGGCAAATGAAATGTATATCTTGAATTTCCTGGGAATGTCCCCAAAAGTCCTCTTTATTCTAAATGGCTTTCGCATAACTGGTAAACCGTAAGAGACAGCCACAATTTTACTGTACAAAAATGTAGATCGCATTAAAACACGCAATTTATGTTATATACATTTTTTTATGGAGTGAACGATTTCCGAGATATTTCTTGTTATTTGTTTGAATTCTCCAATACTTACTTTTTCTTAAAGTGTAACGGTATTGAGTATAATACCGTTTAGTTTCATATTTAAGTGTCACATTACTATACGACGCAGGGGTTGTGTTCATTAAGAAGATCTGTTTCTTCTGTAAAGAAAGAAAATAAATCGGGGGTATGTACAAGGCCGGGAACAGCCGGGCGAGTTTAACCGCGTGCGTGAGTCAAAGAAAAGGATTCAATACTTATGTGCTCGACCCCAGGTTGCCACGAGGTATGTTAGGGCAGTTAGCAATACAGTTGAAATTGTATAGACATAGGAAGTCAGTGGTAGTTACGTTGCTGTCGTAGTTACGGCGAAAACGACGTTAGCACGTTAAGTGAAGATTATTTGGTATACACGTGCCCAATTAAAGTACTATTTCATGTCGACGAAGAGGTTGTGTCCCCCCAGGAAGCGTCGTAGAAGAGCCAGTTGAAGAACTGGGAATTCTACTTGGAGAAGAACATGTGCGCAACACTAAAGGAATCGTATCAGAGGCACAATTTACAACATGTAATATATGGGAGAGAACTTGCTAAAAGGTTGCTGCATGCGAGGAGCTGACATTTGTTCAGTGCACTCCACCATGGTCGACCGGTAGCAGGCTGTATATGGGACATGGAAATGACAACTAAGAAAGGGTAAATCGTTCTGTTTAAATTATTTAAAAGTCAGATTAAAATTAGTAGTCCAGTTTTAAGTCTGGCATCTCGGAGTCATTCATATTGCCTGTAGTTTAAAGTGGTTTAAAGGGATTTTAAAATTTGTCAGGTAAATGCAAGTTACATTTTATTATATTGTTTGTTAGTTTATTTAGTACCACTGTGATCAACGCTCAAGGGACGTTGAACACGTCATACCATAATGAAATATGCAACATAACTAATAAACATACCCAGCACCAAGAACTTGTTTCTCATAACATGCCCAAGAACATTTCTCCCTCTCCTCTCTCTCTCTCTCTCTGCACACCATGCGTTATCCAAGAAATAAAAATTTGCAAACCATCACCATTCCAAGAGCAAACATCTCAACATGCATTACAGTAGGACAATAACAAATAAGTGTAAGTTACCATCATATGCCATCTGCCCTATGTATTGAATATTTATACAGTTTGCTGATGTATTACACTCACATGACTTTCTCTACTCTTGTACAAACTATTTTTACAAACGCTTGTTCTCCATATGCTTCATGTTAATCGAGATGTTAATCTTATTGGTAATTTTCTTGTAGATGCAAGGGGAATATGGTAGGTTTTAAGTGATAGTCAAATCTTTTAAGAACTGGTTGTTATGTGGCGCATTCCATTCTCTTTGCACGTCCAGGACATAGAAAAAATGAATAACTAATTTGAGAAAAGGTATAAGTATTGGAAAATTTAAGGGAATAACAAGCACTCGCTCAACAACAACAACAAAAACTGTATACGACATAAATTGTGTGTTTTAACACGATCTACATTTTTTATGTAGTACAATTTTGTATATCTCTTATGGTTTACCAGTTATGCAAAAGTCGTTCACAATGAAGAATACTTTGGGAGACATTCCCAGAAAATTCGAGATATACATTTCATTTGTCATGAAAATATCTTAAACATATGATATTTTAATCAAAATGTTAGAGCCATTTTTGAGAAAATTAAAATTTTCGAAAAATCTTCCATGTAAAGGGTAATCTGGGGTGGGGGATTTTCTCGAAAACCTTCGTGTCGCACTCTGGAAGATTCTAAACCTAAGTACCAAGTTTGGTGTTTATCCGACTGTTCGTTTCTGAGTTATGCTGTTCAGACACACACACACAGACATGTTTCCAAAAGTGCTTTTTTTTGGACTCAGGGGGTCTCAAAACGTGTATTTCCGGTGAAATATCGGTATCGAATTTTTGGGTGGAATACAATACTTCCCCTACTTACTATACGTAGTAGAGAAAGTCTATATTTATAATAAATTGCCTTATTTTAAATTTAACTTCAAGCCAAGTAATGGTAGTAGTAGTATTACATTAAAGCGTTAATCATTTTCCAAATATTACACTACATGTCACGTAACGCTCTCGCAGTGGTGTTGTACAATCATGTTACAAATATTATAATGCCATCTGCAAGAAAATAGGACTGGGAAGGGGCGTCACGAATGGGAATTCGTTATTCTTTTTCCTCTCTTTTTTTTATGTCTCCTGTACATGCAAACAGAATGAGGTGCTCGACATAGCAACCAGCTCTTAAAATACTTGACTATCGCTTAAAGTCTACCATATTCCCTTTGCCCCTAAAAGAAAATTAGCAATAAGATAGTTTCTGCAAATGTTTATCTCGATTAACACGAATTAGATGCATAATAAGCGTTTGTAAAAGTAGTTTGCACAAGATTTAGACAGTCATATGAGTGCAACACATCAAATTTTTAGAAAAAGGTCCGTGTGTGCGTGTGCGTGTGTGTGCGCGCGTGTGCATAATAACGAAATTTCGGATAAATATAACATTTTGTATTTGAGTTCAGTATCGTTCAAAGATGTGACACGAGCATTTTAAAGAAAATCGCCCTTTAGATGGAAAATGTTTTAACTTTTATTTCCTCAAAAATGCCTGTAACAATGTTAATTCAAATACCGTATAAGGTATAGATATAAGATATTTAAATGACCGTGAAAGTCGGTGTTAAATTTTCTGAAAATATAAAGTCGTATGGAATTTTGTATAATTTCGTACATCTGGTAAACCATAACGAGTTAGATAGAAAGTTACTGCGCAAAAATGTGGATCCCATTAACACACACGATTTTGTTTCAAATAACTTTACTGTGGCCTTCAATTGTTTCCCGCGATGTCGCGGAATGAGCATGAAATTTCAAGATCAGCTTGTAACGATCCGCTTTAAACATTTGATTATCGTTATACCCTTTTTACCCATAACGAAATATGCAGTAAAGCTATTTATATCAGTTAATTTCAAGTCGATAGAACTATAAGCTTTCGCAAGGATAGTTTGTAGAAGCTATATGGAAGTAAACGGTAGTGGGTAGAGAAATACATATGAATGTAATGCATAAGATATTTTTGCTCTGTAAAGGGTACACCAAAATTAAATCTTAATATTTGTTTTGTACTCTGACATTTTTCCTTCACTTATTGGTAAAAGGAGATGATTTCTTGATTTTATAATTACCCATGCTGTCTCTTACCGCCTTCCTGTACAGACCTTAAAACAATGCAGTATGCAGTTTTCGAGTAAAGCATCATCCGTTGAAATGACTGTAGGTGCAACAGTTTAGGAATTAAATTAAGAATTAAATTGAATGTTATTTATGAATGATTAACTACTATGGTTCTTAGCGTCCCATTCTATATTGGGCGTGAAGGACCGATAATTTTGCTCAGAGGCCTCTTTATCGGGCTTGAGGTTCTTTTACGTGCTGTAAATCTACGACAACACGGGACCACCGGCTTTACTTCTCTTCCGAAGAAAGCCATGCTAAGGATTTTTACTTCCGAAAAAATCCATCGCCCTCCACCGGGTTTGAAGCCGCGACCTCGGGAACCAGAGGCTAACATAGTACCCCTAGATCACGGAGTACGACAACAGTTTAGCAATGATGTACTAATTGCAACCTTTGGTTCAGTCAGACATCCCTTCTGCATTGAACAAACGCTTTTGCTAAATTTAAGTTTAAATATGAAGTGACGTTGATACGAAGCTAATCCGCTCTTATGTGTCCTGCTAAGCTCGTAATGATGAAAATACATTTTGCATGATTAATAAAACATTAAGCTTCAGATGCATAAGCAGAAGTTAATTTGAACATAAAGTAACGACCTCAAATGTTACCGCCATTATATTTGCAAATAAGGTGCACCGGCGTTAACCGGTATTATTTTAACACGCGTCTCTGGCAGTCAGTAATCACTTCTCATTAGCCAATTATTTCGCACTGGGTGGGAAGTCCAACCAAAGAGTTTGTACAAGAGGAGTAGAGAAGGGTTTAGTCACGTACCAGTTTTGAGAAGTCATTATTGCGTGGTTTAGTTAATTGACCAACAATTTGCTCTGCACATTGGTGAGAAGACTGCCAAGAAGCGAAATAATGTTCTGCTTTTGAGGTTTTCATGAACACAAGAAGTTTTGAGACTTAGGTAAATTCCCAAGTGCTATTGTTTAAGCACAAGACTCAGACTGCTATTGACTACTTCAGAAATAAAATCGGTATATGTAACGCTGTTATTGTTACAAAATATACATGTGTATAATAATACCATTCCATTTAAAAATAAATCTCCATATTGGGGCGTACCATTAGTACCAATTTTGAACTGTCAAACCTAAGTTAATGTAAAATGTTAAACTAATATTATAAACATGCATACTCTTTGGAAGAATAAAATTTATTTTCAGAACAAACTAATTGTATGAGTAGAACTGAAAGCTACTATGTTGTATTCATTTTTGCGAACCGGAAACAAGTGATAGACGATATTCGCTAATAAAAATGTATTTAACATGGAGGTGACGTAATTGTTGGATGAATAGGGCGACTGATTGATATCAAAAATGTTCTTAAAATCTATTCGCCCAGTTAGTATTTACGTCATACTAATGAAATAGTTTTGAAAACAAAAGTATGCGCATTTTAAACAGAGTTTTTAATAGGATCATTAGTCACAGCCAAAGTTGTATATATTACAGAAATTTTATATTAAAATTTAAAAAATCCTAATAAATTAGTTATAGCATTCTGATTAACATTACTGTATTTGCATTATAAATTTACACACGCACACGCACATACACAAGGTGGACCATTTAAGTTGAGACTGTACAATATCTCCAAAACTAAACGTTGTAGAAAGAAATATATTTAATAAAAGTTGCTTGGTATTATGGGGGAAAGTAAATACCATTATTCGTGTTTTATTTGGAGGACGTTATGATGGTAATTTTAGGGTCAATTTAAATTGACACTAATTGTAGGTTCCCATTTAAAAAATTAAATTGACCCTAAAATGACCATCATAACGTCCTCTAAACAAAACACAACTTTACTTTACCCTAGAATATCAAGCAACTTTTATTCAACACGTTTCTTTCTACAACGCTTACTTTTGGAGAGAGTGTAGTCTCAGCATAAATGGTCCACCGCGCGCGTACGCGTGTCTGCGTGTGCGTGTCACTCTCTTTCCACCTGGCTATTAGGGTTCGGAATGCACTTATTCCAAGTTTTCTCTCGTTTCCCTTATAGGGGTAAAGTATATTATTATTTCATGTTAGGACCGCAGAGTTAACAGAACATAGTTTAATTTAGATGTGGGCCACGCGATTAACCTTGGAGGGCAAACAATTGTTGTATTAGAAGGAATTTAAATTTCTTGACTGATAATTATTTGTATTAACTTTAGAAGTTAAATAAATTTATTTACATCGCTTGAAACAGGTCATTTTTCTGGATTATTTATCGAATGGTTTCATAATGTTAAATTAAAGCTATTTTCGTCAGTTTGTGTACATCAGAGAAGGGAAAAAGAAACGAGAGGAAAAGTTAAGACTGCATATAATTTTGTGATATAAGACTTCTCTATCGACTGAGTTACAAATATAGCACAAGGTATTCTTCTAGCCTCTTAGCATGATCTCACATCAACTGAACTGCTATAGAGGCTATAGAACGAACGCTTTTAACAAATTAGCAGAGCCAGTAACTTTTAATTCCTCTAGAGACCCTGCATTTTGTTGCTTCTTGTTGTGGACCTAAGCCTTTGGAGAACAATTTTTATATACACATCTACTTTATTTCGATTTCTCAGCAGTAATGTGCGATTTCGAAAGTGTATCTTAACTTCGAACTTTGGCAAGAATATAAATTGACATTTAGTTTTATTTATGGACGCTCTTTAACTGCTATGGTCCCTAGCGTCCCATTCTATATTGAGAGTGAAAGATCGATAATTTTGCCCAGAGACGTCTTTATCAGGCTTTAGGTTCTTTTACGTTCCGTAAATCTACGACACGGGACCACCGGCTTTCCCTTCCGAAGGAAGCCATGCTAAGGATTTTTACGTCCGAAAAATTCCATCGCCCTCTGTTGGGTTTGAACCCGAAACCTCGGGACCTAGAGGCTAGCATGTTAACCACTACACCATGGAGGACGACTTGGCAAAGTCTCAAAGTTTTTATCTAGCTACCTCCACAGTCATTGCGATCGTTTCGGTTGAATTCTCGGACACTGTTTAAAGGGTTTTTGTTCCTGGCTTTATGCCTCGCGTGGTAACCATTGATCACAATGTATCTGAAGAAATACAATAGCATTTTTCTCTAAGTCACCGATTTTTTATTCATTTTCAAATTAATAAATGATATTTGAAGGTGAATATACAGCCTTCGCTGATTAATATACGTTTTTGTTCTGGAATAGCTGACAAAACTTGTAAAATTAAGTTGCAGCGGTTCAAATCTGAAAAAATCTTATGTGTTACACTCGCATGACTTTCTCTACTCTTGTACAAACTATTTTTACAGACTCTTACTCCATCTATTTCATATTAATTGAGATAAACATTTGCAGAAACGATCTTTTGACATGCAAAGAAAATTACATTTTACACATAGAAACCAGTTCTAAAAATATTTGACTATCGCTTAAGGCCTACTATGTTCTCCTTGCTTTGTATTTGCAAGGGCAATATAGAAATACAGTAGCCTTTAAGCATATACATATCTCTTAATAGCTGGTTGCTAGGTGCAGCACCATTCTCTTTGCCACAGATTAATACTCTTTGCATATCCAAGACAAAAAAAAATGAATAACGAATTCCCATTTGAGAAAATAAGTATTGAAAAATTTAAGGGAATAACAAGCAATATCTCGAAAATGGTTCACTCAACAACAAAAAATGTATATGACATAAACTGTGTATTCTAACGCGATCTACATTTTTTGTGTAGTAAAATTTTGTCTATCTCTTATGGTTTACCAGTTATGCAAAAGTCGTTTACAATGAAGAATACTTTTGGAGACATTCCCAGAAAATTCGAGATATACATTTCATTTGTCATGAAAATATCTTAAACATATGATATTTTAATCAAAATGTTAGAGCCATTTTTGAGAAAATTAAAATTTTCGAAAAATCTTCCATGTAAAGGGTAATCTGGGGTGGAGGGATTTTCTCGAAAACCTTTGTGTCGCATCTCTGGAAGATTCTAAACCTAAATACCAAGTTTGGTGTTTATCCGACTGTTCGTTTGAGTTATGCTGTTCAGACGCACACACGGACATGTTTCCAAAACGGCTTTTTTTGGACTCAGGGGGTCTCAAAACATGTATTTCCGGTGAAATCTCGGTATGGAATTTTTGGGTGGAATACAATACTTCCCCTACTTACTATATGTAGTAGAGAAAGTAAAAAAACATTCGAAGTCTACATCAAGTTATAGGTACCCACGGAATTTAATTTGTTACTGATCCGAATATATTTTCTTTGTTACAGACGAACCATCCGTCGACTATTGGAGGCGGAGTGAGTGTGACAAAACCTACCGCCTACAACCACCTGCTGTCAAGTCCTGCAGGCCATGTGAGTAACAAAAATTCATGTTATATGCTTAATATGATTCCTCGAACCAGCATTGGAAGTCTGGAGAAACGGCGAGCAAAACATGTGAAAAGAAACATGTGTGGCAGTTTTCCTTAGGCTGACATTCTTCACCTTCAGTATCAGGTGGTTCAGATGCGTCGTGGTTTGCTTCCAGCAGACATAAAATTAGAAAGGCTTGACGTACGAGCAATATTTCGTACCAGAGTCAACTCAATGGAATATGATGGTCCGGTGGAGACTCTGCATAGTGGAACTACCTTAATTAATTTTAAGTACAAGGTGATCCAAACACTACGAACCGCCGCGTGGTGTTTTTCTTGTCCGCGTCCTCGGCGCTCGTTGCCGTCTTTCTCCATCATAGAAAGGCGCGGCTGAAACCATACAACATTTTTGTAACTACTTATAAAGCCTTTACTTACCAACTTTATGAAAGGAAATGCGAAACTGTCCATCGTCTTAGTCCATACATTTTTGGCACCTCTTTAGGAAACTATCGATCATGTATAGTGATGTTTAGTTTCCTAAAGAGGTGCCAAAAATGTTGTACTCAACACATTTTTTCGCGGAGCTATGAAGCATTCATGTGGTCATGGCTTGTCCAAACTCCAATGTTTGGTTACCTCGTAACATGCCATTGCGACCCTCAGTCAACGAGTGAGTGAAGGGGAAATGCTTCATAACACAAAACAAAGGAGATGTGGTAAGGCGACATTATGACATCATTAGCTCATAAGAGATAAGGCTGGGCTTCACTGCCCTAGACATTGGTTGCAAGAACTTCATAGCCCTTCATAAAAGCGCGTAATTTGCTGTCATTATTTTCTCTAGATCACCACGACTTTACGAAAGATGTGCTGATGCCACTTAACCTTTGCTAGTGTCTAAAAGGCCAAAATTGCAAATACTACGGGATAATACTTATGATAATGTTTTAAATCGCCGCCGCTTAGTCACAGAATAACTATTAAGGGGACAAAATACAGGACGGAGATTTTTACATATCTTAGTATTTCTTGCCATTTTAAACCAATAACTCAAGTCTGTTTTACATACTTCATAAAGACTTAGGAATTAAATTTGTGTTTTTAGGGCATTCTGTGCCATGGAACATGTATTAATGTGCGTCTGTCCTTCTACGCTTAGAAACCTACTCGCAAGCCACTGCTCGTGCGGAATTATAATTTGATATTAAGAGTTCCAAGAAAATGTGTGAATGGATTTCTGTGATACGGGCACAGAATGATGTGTAATAATACGAAGTATCTGCTAAGAATTTATTATTGAAGTGCTAAAGAAATTAAAGTTCAATGTTTTTTTTTTTAAATGGTGCAAAGTTCAGGCTAATTAATATAGAATACCTTTACGAATTTTAGCATTATTTCCCTAAACATCTACAATAATACATTTTACCAATCCGTGATGAAATGCGAAGGTGCGAAACTGAAATTTAAAGCTAAGCGTGGATATACAATAGTGTGTTAATATTTGCATAATACGATGACATTAATATAATTTTTTCTTGAACATCTTTAAACCACTTCTTTATCAAAATGCTTACTACCAGAAAATGCTTCCAGTTGAATAAATAAATAAAAATCCCTTGGTGGCAACTCAGGACTATGAAGTGGTTGCTCAAATAGTTCCCAAACATATTGAATAAAGTTTTTCAGTCGTGTGTTGACTTCTTTTTAATTTATGGACGCTCTTTAACTGTGTGGTCTTTAGCGCCCCGTTCTATATTGGGCGTGAAAGACAGGTAATTATGCTCAGAGGCCTCTTTATCAGGCTTGAGGTTCTTTTACGTGCCACAAATCCAGGACACGGGACTACCGGCTTTACTTCCCTTCCGGAGGAAGCCATGCTAAGGATTTTTACGCCCGAAAAAAATCCATCGCCCTCCGCCGGGTTTGAACCCGCGACCTCGGGAACTAGAGGCTAGCATGGTAACCACTACACCACGGAGGACGACAGTCGTGTGTTGTCTTGCACAGCTCGGCAGCTATAGATAATTTTTCTCCAAAAGCAGTTCTTTAGCCAACCGATGCCTGTGTTTGCAGTCAATAGTGGCTGTCTAATCGCATAGTCATAATATTTAGTTTATCTCAAAATAGCCGGTCAATTTGCTTGCTCTGACAATGGATATCTTCAGATTGAACACTCGAGAACAGATGAAACCTGGCTCACCTTAACACAAAGTCATGTAACATATAACAGCACCACAGAAACCACATGAGTGGCCTGCACTGTGTTGGCTCTGAACTCGGTCAATTAAAAGAACTAAATGTTAGATGGAAAGTGTAAGCTATGTGTAAATACATCTTGTATGAATGGCCAGCTAAAAGTTACTGTGCAAATTATTTGTACACCTTGTATAAACGGCGTAGCTATCGCCCCCATATGCTTTATACATTTCCCCCACCAGCATACTTGTCCAGTCGACAAAGAAGGCTATCGATCATGCCCGGTAATGCTGAACAATCGCCAATACTCAGCCAAGACTTGTGCTTCTTGAGGTGTTCCGGATAAACTTCATATCATAGTTTGTACTTGTGTTCTGCTATTGCACAATGGCCTCTTCTCGGTTTGAGACTTACCTAATCCAAACAACCCTTGGAGCTATGCAGGCAACCATTACAAAACATAGTTTTCCTGAATCAAATCAAATGTTCTGGCTGTGGTATGTCATTCCCAAGGTTAGCTCATTAGCCATCATCAGTATTCTTACATTGGCATTACGAATTCAAGGTTTGTGGGTATTTCATTTCTGAATGACATCTCTCCAATTTCAAATTCAGACTCTTGCTTTGAGCATAGATTCAGATTTGAAGTTGAGTTTTTATTTATGGACGCTCTTTAACTGAGGCGGCGCCGCGGCCGAGTGTTTAGACCGCTCGCCTCCCATTAAGGCGACCAGGGTTCGATCCCAAGGACCCGCGTGTGAGATTTGTGGTGGACACAATGGCATCTGTGTGGGTTTTCTCAGGTTTCCCCTGCCTTTCATCATTCCACCGATGCTCCAGCTTCACCTTTCCTGTCATTCATCTCTCGCATATTCTCTTATCTCCTTAGCTCTCATCCCGAGCTTTGGGCTGATTCATAGACCATCAGCTCCCCGACAGCATCTGACCACAGGCATTGGCTTGCAAGTCCTACGAAGGTGAGGGTAATCAGAGATTGCTTTGTTGTTTTTGCCTTGCTCTTTAACTGCTATGCTTTTAGCGTCCCAGGCTATATTGGACGTGAAATACCGGACATTTTTCTCAGAGGTCTCTATCTGCCTTGAAGTTCTTTTACGTTCCGTAGATCTACGACACAAGACCACCGGCTTTACTTCCCTTTCGAAGGAAGCCATGCTATGGATTTTTACGCCCCAAAAAATCAATCGCCCTCCGCCGGGTTTGAACCCGCGACCTCTGGAACTTGTATGGTACTCCTAGACACAGAGGATGAGGTAGATTCAGACGATGGCATATTTTTGCTCATAATTGATTACGGAATACTGCTTTATGTTGAAGTCCTATCCTCAAGCTTGCTCTGGTTACGATATAGTCTGTCTCTCAAAATCTTCTGAAATAAACCTTTAATTGCACACAGAGGCTGAACGTAACAGCTAATGTTCTACGCTAACATCATTCCTTTTTCAACTGGACAAGGATCAAAGGACCCAAGCCTTGAAGAACAGGAAGAAGAGACGTTTGCATGCATTTTCTACCACGTGAACCCCAAAGTACTTCTATGGTGCCAGAATATCGCCCACCTGCTAAAAGTAGACCACCTATAAAGGAAATGTAATATTTTAGACGGTGGTGTTTCACTTACTTCGCATTTTCTTTTTGCACCTTGTGCCAATATGGGTGGTCCTACATATTTAGTTGCTGACGAAGCAAAAGCTTCATATACAAGTATTCGGTCAGTTTGTGCAGACATCTGAGTGAGTGCTGACTTGTGCATTCGTTGGATACCAGCCTAATAGCTAAACGTTGTTCTAGCTGCAGCAGTAGCACCGGACTTCTCATGTTCACCTTGTACACAATTCTGCACTTACTGTACACTGTAGTGGTTCACAAGTGCCCGGCTGCTGGTCTTCTTGCACAATGACTTTCCGATGAGAAATTAAAAGGATATTTACTTAAGTGAACAGATAGAATTAAGATACAATAATTGGTGGTTCGAGGGAAGATAATTAACTCTGTCTGTAAATGTAAATTCAAGTGTAATCTTATCTTCCGTAACGGATGGTAGTCGGCACCGATCCATGCACAAGGAGGCGTCCCCGGGAGGTAGAATGAGAGGAAACTCCGGTCGGCCGGAACCAGGAGTGATGGCACAGCAATGACACCTCCTTACACTTTCCAGACTGAGACACCCCGACAGTCGGACAGGCACACAGGTGAGCCCACCTACACAGAGGGGTCCATTGCCCCCTTAGTTCAGATACCCCGGCAACCAGCCGAGGGCCGGAGAAATGTCTACAGAAAGCATCTTTTTTCCTTGCCACACCGCACCCAAGCACCATTGTTGACACTCCAACGGAGTGAAGGAAGAATTAAATGATGAATGGAGCGAAATGGAGGGACAAGAAATTCGGGGCTGAGAGATACCATTTCACCATTCGCCTGACGACCCGGACAAACACCCGAAAAGAAACCCATAGGTCAGAGCAGGTCATCGGGGATCGAACCCGGGAGCTCCCGAATGCAGGCCATAGACGATACCGCCTGTGACATTCCGCTCGGTAACCTTACTATAAACTTAAACTCTGAATGTAAATTTAAGTTTAGTATTTACGTCATACTAAAATATCACTTCTAAAGATTATTTAGAAAAATCTAATGTTACACATTCACCTGACTTTCTCTACTGTCTATCGTTTATTATTGCCTACACAAATTATTCTTACTCAAGCTTATTTTTCTATCTACTACATTTTAATCCAAATAAACCTATGCAGAAATAGCTACATTGCGCATTTCTTTATAGATACAAAGGGAACAGCGATAGTCAAATGTTTAAGAACTGGACGCTGGCCTTAAAATTCCATACTGTTTCCATGCAATCGCGAGAAACAACTGAATGTTGACGGAACTTTAAGAGGGTGACCAAGAAATGAACAGTTCGAACCATTAATAACGGATATTTCAGAAACGACTTATGCCACAAAAAAAACTTATTTTAAATTGTGTGTTTTAAAGAGGTCTACATTTTTTGTGTACGACGTTTTCGTCTATCGCTTAACGTTTACCAGTTATACAAGATTATACAATGAAGAGAACTTAAGAGGCTATTCCCAGACAATTCCAGATATACGCTTTGTCATGTAAATATATTTCATATATGGTATTTTAATCAAAATCGTTAGTAATGTTTTACAACACAAAAACTTTGATAAATGTTCCATATAAAGTGGGGTGGGGGATTTTGTTGAATCTTTGTGTTGTATATTTCGAAGATATTGAACCTAAATATCAAGTTTGGTATTCATTCGACTTTTCGTTTTTACGTTATGCTGTTCAGTCATGCAGACACTCATAAGGACATGCTTTATTTGGATTCAGGCGGCCTCAAAATATGTATTTCCGGTAAAATTTCGATATCGAATTTTTGGGTGGAATGCAATACTTCGCCTACTTACTATACGTAGTAGAAAAATGTCACTTCGGTACAGAGAAGGAAATGTCAATTATGGTGTTTTTTTTATTTTCAGTTTATAGTCGCTTTAAAAGATTAGTCATATCGCAACTTTAAAACTTTTTATAAAACAAGTATTTAAGAATAAAACAATGGCAATGAGGTTATTTAATATACTGGCAGTTTTAAACCATTACTAGTATAAAATTGTGGCACTAAAACTAATCAAATTGATTGAATATTATATACTTTATATAAATTTATGCTTTCAAAAAAATTCAACTATCTTAGGGTACATCGAATAGTAGTGCTGTTTGTAGGTCATTGGATATCTGGTAGTGTTGTCTCCATTGATGGTATTGTGGACATTCCACGATTATGTTTTTCGTCAGTAACAATATCTTACACTGGCGACAGATGGGTGATTGGTCCTTTGAAAGAAAATAACTGTGATCTTGTTATGGCCCATTCTCAGTCGGGATATTAAAACCTGCTCTTGTCTGGAAAGAAAATTACTGAAAAGATGTGTTGGAAAACTCGATGTTATATCACGGAGTTTGCTTCTCGTGGAGTCAAGCCATCCTGGCTCTACGAGGAGCAAGTTATGGTTATTCCAAGGTTTACTTATTCATTGAATATTATGCATCTCCACCCAGTACGCAGAGAAAGGTGACAAAGATGCTGAACTTAAATACCAAATTTGGTATTTATCCGACGTTTCTGGGTAATGCGATTCATACACCCACATGGGTTTCTTTTTCTGAAAATGCTTTTTTTGGGGGGGAGGAAGGGTACAGAAGACCTCGAAACATGTAAAAATATCTATATGAAATGTTTAGGTAGAGTATAATGTTTTTTCTACCTACCATAGGAATAGTAAGTTAAACGCAAGTGTGACAGAGTAAATAAAAATCCATTTTATCAAAGTTCCTAGTCGGCAATTCAATTTGCAATTTGCATATCTATACAAAAGGACTTGGTGTCACCCATAGGCACTCTATGCAAAGCTAAGTTCAACCGATGTTTACTGTACAGAATCCTTACTTTGATGATGATGATTATTATTATTATTATTATTATTATCATCATGTTTTAGGGATTTCTAACCACTTAGAACGTTTCATATCCATTAAAATGCCGCTTTTTACTTTCTCTATCACGTACATAATAGGTAGAGAAGCTATTGCTTTCCACTTCAAAATTCGATACAGAAATAGATACTTTGAGGCTCTGAATAAAAAAAAAGGCATTTTTGGAAAAAAAGGTGTGCGTGCGTGCGCGCGCATCACTCATAAAAAACAAAAGTAGGATAAATACCAAACTTGGTATTTAGGTTGAGACTGTTTTAAGTGCCAAACAGTGCCATATCAATGCATTATTAAGAAGCTTGTAAATATGGTGTATTCTTGGTGTAAAAACATGGGTATCATATTTGTCTGTTATTTTACTATTTGTTAGATATATTTTCTTGCACAAGACGCAAAACATTTCCAATGGACACGAATTTTATTAGTGAGAGCTCGTCTCACAAAGGCGAGGGGAACTTTCGAAAAATTACAAAGACCTGTTATAAACCTTACACGCTAGAAAGGCACAAGTGAGTTACGCTGGTGGAACACCCGACAGATTCATAAGCCGGGGATTTCACCGTTGGCCTAAGTCATGTGACTTTGGAGGAACCAGTAGGAAGGAACTAAAAACAAAGTAAATTTCGGACCGCTAGACTCTTAGACTATATAAGCTAAGGTCCGGGAAGCAAATTGAGTCTTCTGTTGAACTCGCTTGCGGGCATAACCTGCGACACTCCGCGAAACCATTCCGCGCCAACTTTTCAGTATAAAATGTAAAACAAGGAGATGCCGTGTGCTCGACGGTAGCAAGTAAAATTAAAGTATTCAGGTGAACTCACTTGCCGCTAGAAACTAAGGCCGTCAGAGAAACAATTCCGCGCTAAGTATTAAGTGCGTGGTAAGAAACAATGAAATGCCGTGTGCGCGAAGTGAGAAAACTTCCAGTAAGGTGTTAAGTGCAAGTGAACAAGTAAGTCGACGCAGTATTGTGTGCGCGAAGTAATCTCCGAAAGTCCAGTATAGTGGAAATGCGTCAATCATTACTACACTAACCTTTGTGAAATGCTATTGTTATTAATCTCAACATTTACATCTGAAACTTACCTACGTAAATACTACAAATTCAAGCTTAACCAGTGTCTTCATTTTTAGTAAGTCTTCTTATAAGGCACGCCCTTGAGGTATCCATATCCAATCTCATGCTCAACAATAATCAGCAGCCGAGACTCCGAAAACTTCAAATGCAGCTTACTAACATATGGAGACACGCCCTCAACCAGTAAAATTACTATTACCTCACTTCGAGCCGACCCAGCACACTAACGACTCTCATGTGGGTATTAGTTTGAGTCGAGCAAATATGTGGTTCTGTTTATGCACCACTAACGTTGCATAACTAATAAGAAATCACAACCGACGAGAAGCATAAACATGGAAGGTTCAGTGTGGTTCCAAAGATGCGCCAAGAAAATCCCCACCCCAAACTACCCTTTACATGGGAAATTTCTCCAAACTATTTATCTTCCTAAAATGGCTCTTAAACATTTTGATTAACATACCATGTATTAAGGATATTTATATGATAAAAAAAATGCATATCTTGCATTTTCTGGAAATAGTGTGAAGTTCACTTCATTCGGAAGGAATTTTATGCAATCTTGTATAATTCCTAAATGTTAAGCGATAGACGAAAATTTACTACACAAAGAATGTATATCTCTTCAAAATGTACAGTTTATTTCAAATAACTTTTTTGTGTCACCAGCCATTTCTGAGACATCCATTTTTAATGATTCGAATTGTTCATTACTTTTGAAGAAGTTTGTATTGAAGGAGTTGTATTGTAGTTCAACTGTTGGGGAGCCGAACTTGAAGTTCATTGCAACCGCACGTATATTACCCGCTTTCCGGTAGCCTTCGCCCCAAATGTACTTTCTGGTGGCCTTTGACCCAAAAATGTTTAAAAATATTTTAACTTTGTAATTTTTTTCACTGTTTCTTTAAATATTACATATTTATGTATTTATTTTTGGAGACATGAATGTCTTAGTAGGGCGTAGTGCGGCTAAGAATGTAGTCTTACACAGATTATCATTTTTAATTCACTCCTTTTTATTAATTCTTGACACGATTTAAATAACACTTCACTGATATAGAGAGCAGTGAGATTCTTTTTTTAATTACTTGCACTTTTTGACACGTAAACTATTTTTGTCTCACACAAAATACATATTAAATTTCTCGAGGACACATCTCGCATCAGGAACACTGTCTACAACCAACGCGTCCAGTTATGAGCACTGTCTACAAGCAACCGACTTCTAGATTTGTAAATTTTGCTATATTTCAAGTCTCTGATTGGCTATTCCTAATCCAATAGAATACTTTTATTTAACTTAAGCTTTTTTCTGGTTGATTGGCTATTTTATAAACTGTCTCAAAAATTACATTATTGCTTCCAAGAATCACAAGTAGTATTGTTAAACTTTCAAATTCATTATTGCCTCAAGGTTACCTCATTGTTAGCAACTTTTAACCTATTATTCTCACAGCTCCTACATTATTAAATTAGTAATACATTCACATAACATTATTACACATGTATACAGTAATATAAACACATACAATGACTGTAATATACACTTTTTATACATTGTTACATACACATATTGCTTTAAGGCGGGCTGTTATTGAATTTATACATTATATATATATATATATATAATTAGAGTGAAATCATTTAAGTGTTAAAAATACTGCCTCACTTTTTCGTTCTTTTTATGTTCTTTCGGTATTCAGTTGTCCATCGCGATTGCGAGCAAAGAGCATGGAATGTTTAGGCCAACACATAGCGTCCAGTACTTAAACATTTGACTATCGGCATTCCCTTTGTATCTATAACTAAATGGGTAATGCAGCTATTTCCGGAAAGGTTTATCTCGATTAAAATGAAGTAGATATGAAAATATTCTTTCGTAAGAATAATTTGTATATCGCTAATAAGCGATAGAGGGTAGAGAAAGCCATGTGAAGTAACACATCAGGTTGTTTTGTTGTTCCATTTGTACAGAGCCCCCTTTAACTTTTATGGTCACATCCGCGGCTTTCACTTTAGAAACGACTGATGGTGCTTGTAATTCGTTGAGCTGCAATTCTTTTAAAGTTTTTATTTATTTTTGCTGGAAATGCACTCACGTCTATATTTTCAGACTCTGCAGAAACAGGGTAATTCCCCAAACGGAAATCGAATCCTGGTCTACTGAGCACTCACGTGATATTCATCAACCTATTCGTCCATTCCTCCATTCTATGCAGTTTACTTTACGCTCTAACTTCTAAATGCATATATGAAGTGATGTCCAATCGTGACGTGTGATTTTCCCAAGGCTACTTACATATATCTTTAATATCATCATTACCATCACACCTGCTTTTCCTCTTCCCCATACACGATTAGCGTCTTGTGGGCTGTACCATCTCCAGTATTCAATTACTCTTACCTCCGCTTCTATGAGCTACCAACTGATCTTAAATCCTTTCCTGCTAGTACGTCCTCCCTGATTGAGCTTTCCTGTCGTCATAACTGGCAAATGCTGGAGAGATGCCCTGAACTTAGGCCTGGAACGTTTCCTTCCCAAATTTCCTTTCTCAGTTATTTGATTTCATGTATCAGTATCTACCGTCTATGGTGTCATATGTAGCAAAAGCGGGCCCTAAACACTATTTTAAAAAATCTGATGTTACACTAACATGACTTTCTCTACTCTTGTACAAATTATTTTTACAAACGCTTATTTTCATCTACTTTATGTTAATCGAGATAAACATATTGCTAATTTTCTTGTAGGTGCAAGAGGAATATGGTAGGCTTTAAGCGATAGTCAAATCTTTTAAGAGCTGGTTGCTATGTGGGGCATTCCATTCTCTTTGTGTCCACGACATAAAAAAAAAACGAATAACGACAATTCCCATTTGAGAAAAAGTATTGGAAAATTCAAACAAATAACAAGGAATATCTCGGAAATGGTTCACTTGACAAAAAAATTGTATATTACATAAATTGTGTTTTAACGATATCTACATATTTTTTGTAGAAAACTCTCGTCTATCTCTTACGGTTTACCAGTTTTGCAAAATTCATTCAGAATGAAGAGGACTTTCGAGGACTTCCCAGAAAATTCAAGATACACATTTCATTGTCCATGAAAGTATCTAAACATGTGATATTTTAATCAAAATCGTTAGAACAATTTTTGAGAAAATCAAAATCTTCGAAAAGTGCTCCATGTAAAAGGTAGTCTGGGGTGGGGGATTTTCTTGAAAATCTTCGCGTCGCATCTTTCAGAGATACTGGAGCTATATGCCAAGTTTGGTATTTATCCGGCGTTTCGTTTTTAAGTTATTCTGTACACAGACACACACGGACCTTCGTCAAAAAATGTCTTTTTTTGACTCGGGGGCTTCAAAACATGTACGAGTATTTCTGGTGAAATATCGATATCGAATTTTTGGGTGGAATGCAATACTTTCCCTACTTATACGTAGTAGAGAAAGTAAAAATCCTTTTAGTCTCATTTTCATTCGTATACAGGCAATGTGGAGCTACTCAAGTGTACTAAGAGCAATACAATAAATACAGCGCGCCATACAACCGCTTTCATCTCTGAGGTGATGAGTGGTCGTTACGCTTTAGAGGTCTGCACGGGCTCGGGATAAACCCTGGGGCATAGACCCGGTCCGGGGGTTCGGGCTTGAAAATGAATACGAAAAAGATTAATGTACTTACATTCCAATATGCATTTTATTTGTCGTGTCAATATATTTAGACATATGGTATTTTGATTAGGGCAGCGCCGTGGCGGAGTGGTTAGACCGCTCGCCTCTAACCGAGGCGACCCGGGTTCAATCCCAGGGATCCGCATGTGGGATTTGTGGTGGACAAAGCGGCGTTTGGGCGGGTTTTCTCCAGGTTCTCCGGTTCTCGCCATTCATTCCACAAACTGCTCCATCACCTTTCCTTTCATCATCCTTCCTCCCATACCAGACATCGGGCTGATCACCCATCCTGGATATTCTGTCTGCTCCATGAGTGTCTGTCTGCTCCTTGACGGGCCTCTGACCCCAGGCACCCGCCTGTAAGTCCTGGGGGATGTAAGTCCTACATAAGAGGAGGTTAAACAAAGAAAGAAAAAGTATTTTGATCAAAATGCCATATGAGGAAATACCATTTGGGGGGGGGGGAACTTTGCCATTTAAAGAGAAAATAAACACCAAAAAATTAATTTATCAGATTCTTTTTTGGGCCGCGATGTTGAAATGCCCAGAATAGCAGAATTATTACGTGTACACATTCATAAGAGTATTAATACTAGTAATAATAAATAAATGTGAATAATGTTCAACAGCATGACAGCTGCAAATTCCACCTCCCTCCGTCCCAGGAGATCCTGGACAGAGTGCAGTAATAGGGCAGCATGTGGTCAATAAGACAGTATGACGTCAACATACCGCTTACTGCATGTGGATTCCAGGATCGCAGCCGCCACTATTTCTGTTAAGTGGCTTCTCATTTGGCCCCAAAGTCGTCCTCCGTGGTGTAATGGTTACCATGCTAACCTATAGTTCCCGAGGTCGCGAGTTCAAACCCGGCGGAGGGCGATGGAATTTTTTTCAGCGTAAAATTCCTTAGCATAACTTCCTTCTAAGGGAAGTAAAGCCGGTGGTCCCGTGTCGTAGATTTACGGCACATAAAAGAACCTCAAGCCTGATAAAGAGGCCTCTGAGCAAAATTACCAGTCTTTCATGCGCAGTGTAGAATGGGACGCTAAGGACCACAACAGTTAAGGAGCGTCCAGAAATAAAACTCAATTTAATTTGGTCCCAATGACGTGAGTGCATATCTTATCAGGACCCCAGTAGGGGAAAAAATTCCCATGTCGGTAACGGAAATCGAACCCGAGTCCCTTCGCACCACTGGTAGCAATGCTTCGTGGAGTGGTGGCGGGGGGGAGGGTTGATAGTAAATAACTGCAAAATAACTATTTAAAACAAAATCGCACCGAACCGAGCTGGGTGGGGTGGTACAGTATAACCTACTCTTGGACTCGAGCTCGGTTTAGACCGGGCCGGGCATAAAATCTGAGGCCCACGCAAACCGCTATGAGGCATATCGTTATGGGTATCTATCATTCTCAACTAAGCACAACAGATTAGAGTTAGAAAGTAGCAGTTATTTTGGAATGGTTACGAGAAAACGGACCATTCCAAAAATACTTAACTATAAGTCAAGTTATACAGTTGCAAAATAAGTCCTCCAATTTGCACTAACATGCTCATTCGAGTGTTTTATACTCTGTTCCAAAAGTAACGCTGTGATGCAGAGAATACGTTAATTGAATAAACGGTTACAAACATGTATCTGATGCAAGATCTTCGAACCATCCCCTGCTTTAAAGTTCCAATAGAGGGTAACATCCACTTGAAATTTTCCTGCCAATTAGATTTAATTACATTATTGAGCTCGCTACAAAAAGATAACTGCCTAATATTCGGGTTAGAACTAGGGGAAACTGTTACATAATGGTTATCATGATGAACATTCCTCTAACCACTTGGGTTAAGTGACTAATATAACTCATAATTATTATTGTAAACAGTAAGTGATAAATTCGCACTTAAACTGGTGGAAGGGAGGGCATAGTGCCTTCCGATACTCTTTGTAAACTGAACGAAGAATCACGACTCAAGGAGGAAGAATCCAAGTAAAAATGGACCAATAGTATCTTACTTTACAATTATGTCTAAATGTTCTGGACGTACTTGGCCGTTACTTCTGAACTGATATTTGGACCCCAACACGTTTTTAGTGGAATGGTCGGAACTCTTATTGAAAAATAATCATTTTCTCCACCTTTTATGCAGGTTTAAGTCAAACTTCTTTGTCTTCAGGCTACTCAAATGCAAGAATGCGTTTCTGGTATTTTGTTTACACATGCTCTGATTACCTGTATTGCTTGTTTCCCCTTTACTAATTGCGTTGCTTGAAAGGATATATAGCATAGTGGTGGAAGCAAGGGTGTTATACGCAGCAGAGATATGGGGGCCGGAAAAAGGATGGAAAAATGCATACATAGGAATTTTTGCAAAATAAGCCTGGGATTTTCTTCTATTCTCCCCAATCCCCCGCGTAGTGAGCCTTACTCCTAGATAGTCAATTATCCTCGCTACTTCCAGCTCCGTTCCTTCCCAATACCAGTCTTTCTTAGTTTATATCCTTTAACACAAAATGAAGAGGGACTGAAATAACATAGTTAATCTCGACCTCCAGATGTCCCATATTGTCTGTCATCAGCATGCAATCCTGCCCTGTTGATGTTTTATTGGCACAGCTAATCCTTCGCGGCTTTGTTCACAGAAGCCTAGATGTAAAGGTCAACCGGTCTTGGCATTAATGCTGCGGGTGAAAGGGTCGCAAGATATGGATGATTGGTGCTCGTTCACATACAGGGGAAGTATTTCTGGCCAAGCATCAAGTCCATCATTACCGTTATAAGATATGGGTACCGCTAGAAGATGTAACAGAGAAAGGTCACTGAGGTTACCATTAGAGTTGGGTTTCCATAAATATACCGCTTTGAAATTCCTCAGTCCTGCGCCATGGGTAGTGCATGCGAAACCTTTGCTCTCATAAATCAGGCTTTATAATAAAGTCGTTGCCTGTCTGCAGTGAAGAGTAATTGCAATTCAGTGGCGGCTCGTGGGTAAGTAATTAACTCAGACGTGATAAACGAAATGTAGACAATTTTATTAAGCAGGACTGTTTAAAACAGTTACAATTACACAAAGTTACTCCTATGCAACATTTTCATGCACAGCTTCATACACTTAAACAGATTGATAAGAATTTACCGTATTTTCATTTCTCTCTCGTTATTGGAAGAAATTTATGGCTAAATTATGAATTAAACACCAATTGCGTTTTTTGTTTAATTTAACTGAAGAAATGTCAAACATGAAACTGTTCACAGTATTTATTTTTCTGTAATTGCAACCTCTAGACGCCTGAAAAGATACTCTACAAGCCGGAGTCCGCCTGTCTGCCTCGAGCATATTTTAGTAGTCATAAACAAAATTGTAAAATGATGCATCTATAGTAGAGCTTTCGGCCTTCAGAGGTCCCGGAATCGATTTCTGGCTTGGACGAAGGAATTTTTATTTAAGTATAAACATCTCCAAATCTCCATAGTGCCTGGAAGTGTGGATGTGCAAGCGAATGTTACTATGTTTGATACAAAAATTTATGAAATAAAAGTAAACCTACACTTCAGCGATAATAACACCATGAGTTGTCTCCCCGATATAATCGCAAAAGTTAAAGGGGTCTGTACAAATGAAACCATTAAAAATAATTAAAAATACAGGTGATGAGAACTGATAGGATTGAAACACGCAAGAAAATCCGCCCAGAATCACTAAGTTGGCTCAACTTGTAAATGAAATGGAAAATAAGCCACACGTCTTACATATGCCGTATAATTAGCCGCCCTTATTTGGATGTATGCAGCCTTAAGCAGAAAATGTTTTTAAATTTGTTTATTTTTATTGAAGTCCATCGAGCGGGAAGACTCAGGCGGTAACGTCTATGGCGGAGGTTCCGGGTTCAAACCCCCTGGGCCGACAATCTGAGCGAAGGTTTCTTCGTGGTTTTCCTCAGTAGCTAGGTGAATGCTGCGTTGGATACTTTGATCCGCAAATTTTCTTATCATCCCTTTCATCACTGCATTTCATTTCTTCTTCACTGCCATAGCAGGCATTGGGCTGATCACCCATCCTGAATATGCTATGATCCAGAGTTTGCTTGCTCCTCGACAGACTACTGAGCCAAGTTATTGGCTTGAAAATTAGGAATAAATTACATGTAACACTTCTATGTCCTGTTGTAATTTATAGGAAGTGTTAGTGGTGTTTCCTCGGCCTAATTGAGACAGATTTTAACACAAAATATGATTTTAGGGCTCTAGGTTAATACGTTAATAATTAGATCAGCTATTCTTTTTGTTAAGTTTGATAACTTGATTAAAAATGGATAACCGAAAGGATATCTCACACCACCAGTTTCGAACTATGGATACAGAACATTATTTGAACTTTTAATCAATCATGAAGAACCTCTTCTAGGCGGGTACTCTTCTAGAAACATTTCTATGTTCAGATATACGTCTATATGTCTTGAAGACCTCAGTATTTTTTCTATGTCTGAGCATAATAATAAGTTCTAGATATGCACATGGATGAATAAATATGCTACACAACATTTAGCTATAGAAGACTTGGAAAGGTAATGGCCTAAAGATCTACGGCTTACATAGGGGTGAATGATGTAGTATAGATTCATTAAGTAAATACTTATAAGAAAAGAACACAATGTGAAGAATATTAGGGATTAACTACCTCTGAAGTTAGGTAAGCTAGCATGAGCAAAAATTCGTTGTATGACCTTGGTTCTACCAATTGCATAACTGAAGAGCTGCCATAAATCACACCCATACACCCACGGAATAAAAATTACCACTCTGATGAATAGCACTTCAAATCCATTTCTGTTTTGCAATGTCAAAATCTTTAGGTACACAGATGTCAAGCTGTTGGAGCAACAAGAAGCTTGGAGGCAACTTTTGTTTATATAGGGTCTTTCAACAAGTGTCCTATCTTTTAAATTAAATAAAACACGTTCTATAAATGATAGAGGTTTATTTCTTTTTTTATTTTGGAGCATAATTAATGTCATTACGCGTGGAAGAGAACATCAGTTAAGTGACCGCCGCGACTTCGTTGAGTTGCGCGTATACGGTTGACCCAATTTTCAATGAGAGAAGAACGTAATTTAGGTGCAACTTCACGAATAACACGCGTGATGTTATTCATAATATCATTTACTGTTTCTGGCTTGTTGACATAAACTCGAGATTTAACATAACCCCACAAGAACTAACCCATCTGCGTTAAATCACATGACTTCGGGGGCCAGTTAACATCACCGCCACGGGAAATGATGAAGCCTCTGAACTTCTTAAAAAGATAGATTGTTTCGAGAGCAGTATGACATGTGGCACCATCTTGCTGGAACCAGGTGTTTCTGAGATCCATACCATCCAATTGAGACCAAAAATAGTCCTTATAAGAGCCCGGTATCTTTCTCCATTGACAGTTAAAGCTTCTCCATCTTCATCTTGGAAAAAATATGGAGCAATGATTCCACCATAGCAAAATCCACACCACACAGTAACCTTTTTGGGATGAAGTGGTCGTTCTTGAATCTGCATTGGATTGTGATTGCTCCAATAGCGGCAATTTTGTTTATTAACCCATCCATCCATCCAAAAACTGGGCTTCGTCGCTGAAGATGATTTTTCGACAAAATTCCGGGGCATCTTCCAAGTGCTCCATAGCCCAGTCAGCGAATACATGGCGCAACCTATGGTCGTTGGGCTTTAGTTATTGAGTTAACATCATTTTGTAAGCGTTAAATCTCAAGTCCAGATGCAGAATTCGCCAAGTTGTGGTCGGCAAAAACCCCTATTCTTGCGCTCGATGAGCAATTGGTTTGTTTCCGTTCTAGCGTACACTCTCACGAACGGCGCCTATGTTTTCGTTGGAGCGCTTACGTCGATTACGTACAGGCGTTCTTTGACGCTGACAAAACCGCTTCTTTCAAATTTATCGATCAAACGCCGAATCGTTCTCTCGCAGGGACGATTATGGTCACTCCATGCAATACACGGAAGGTTTGGCGATAAATTGATCATAAATTTTCACAGTTTCTACGCGTTGCTGAATGCTGTAACGTTCCATGGCTATTTGTGAATAACAACTGTAACCACATGAAAAAAATCACTGTCATAACTCAATAACAACGGCAGCTGTCACATGTTAAAGATAGGACACTCTTGTTGAAAGACCCTATACTTCGTCCTCACACCTCTGCATTTGTTGCTTCTTCAAAGAGCCGCAAATAGAAAATTGAGGTCAGACTCTAAGGTCCTAGAAGTGATATAATGTTTTTGGATCACTTTAAAAATTAGCGGCGCATTAGAAAAGAAAGAATACACCCAACTTCCTTCATTTAAATAGCCGCCACTGAGCTATTATCATTATCATCTGCAGCTCATTGGCAAGTATATGCATGAAGTTGGTATGCAACTTGTGTAACGTTTCTCTGAAATGCTAGAGAAAGCTTGGGAAGATACTCCCACGCCAATCGCTGGCCCTTCACCCGACCATGGATCGTAAACTGCTTGATGACCTCAGGTAATGCATGGTAAATCCAGTATTAGAATAATGTGCTAGCCAAGAGTTGGTTTCAATTTTGCCAAAGCTGCATCTCTGCTCGCCTTATTGCGGTAATTGTGGATGCACTTCTGTTTTCCTCCCTCACTTTCTCCCTATAGAGCCCTTCTTGTCGTCCATCCGCTTCTTCGCTCTTGCCACCAATTTTCCAATCTCGCACAGTTTACATGTACAAGTTGCAAAATTAAATTTTCTGGAGTATAAATGATGATAAATACGTAACCAAGAGCTAGCAATGTGATCGGAACTATATTCCTGGTAACCGGTTTACGTATACAAATAACATCGAAAATGTGTAACTTTGTTTTCGAAATTTTGGTATTAACAAAACTTGTCACTAACATTATGGTATTACTTCTGTTACCTAAAATTTCTCAAATGCCTAATATAAGTCAGATATTTGGCGTTTTTGTAACCAATTACAAGCCCCTGCCCCTTTGGGTAAAGTAAATACGATGTCTTATAGCCCACTTTGTAGGTAAGGCCTAAGGTATGTTACACTTAAAGTTTCAATACACTCATGTTGGCAGGACCATTCTTGCGCGCGCGCGCGCACACACACACACACACACACACACATATACACAGAGCTGTTATTTATCCAAAAAGGAAACATTTGGGTTAACAGTTGTACTATATTTTGTATAAATGTATTGCTTAGGCACGAATTAGGTCCACAGCTGCTAATATCTTCCTTGACTTTAGTATTTCTTACTCCCGTGTGGACCGAAAGGATTTACCAAGCTAACACATTAAAAACAAATTATACTTTCAATCACCTTAGTTTATCAACATTTTGGAAAACGTTTATCAACATTCTATTAGGTTTAATCACGGTGATTAAATGGATCCCTGATGGTGAGACTGCCTGTTGTAAATCCTGCTTCATCCTTTTCGTTTACACAGATTATAGCGTTTAATACACAGAATGTTAATGGAAATGAGGCTAGGTATGTAATTTTGGTTAATTTAGGACCATTTAATTTGAAAATGATATTAAAATTACTAGCTTAGCTTAGTTTTCGCTCTAATCAGCCCTAATATGGCCTGATTTTATAGTTTGCCATTAAATATTGGGTCCCCACATACAGGCACATTGTTGACAGCACGATTCTCACGGCAGGGTGCTATTGGCTATTCTGTGTTCTCTTGTGTGCTGGTCATGTCATTAGTTATATTTTCGACTGGATGACCTTTCATTTCCTATGAAGTAGTGAATGAAAGTGCTTCAAAGAATTGTAATTTCATCTGACATTCTAACCTTAGAGACAAGTAGAAAAATGCCCTGGAGATGTAAAAGTAATCCTGATAACTTCTTTTACATATGCGGAAAAGTGACATTTGCTCCGAGGAAGTGCTTAATTACATAAAAGAGTATGTTTGTTATATTTCGGATGAATACCAGGGCATGGTACCTACTTTTTCATCCAAATTTAATATGTAAACTACCGTGCATTAAAAGTGGCCTATTCCCCTAGATCACAATAGTGTATTTCCCCCCATAGGGTTTGCTCCTTCAGGTAACCAATGCTTGACTCCACCCGGCACTAACAGTTCTCTATGTGATTGACCTGAAAAACAATTCAAATACATAAAAAAGAACCAATAAACTATGTTATCATTGTGAAATGAAGAAGTGGCTCGGATACCGTCTCTATGAAAGACTTTCGCTACGATTGGTACAAAAGAAAACGTTAGTCAAATACGACCTAACTCGGCCTTCTATAGGAAGCGTGAAGAATTATTTGCGCGTGTTGTTAAACTGAAAAACAGCTACAACAAAGTGTTTCATGTTTATCTAAAGTTTTTATTATATTTTAGTTGCGCTTAAGCTCAACGAAGCTTTGTCTTAATGGTACTCCGCTAGTGACAACATAGCATGTAATGTTACTCTTTGGCAGTTCGGCCATATTTTGGGGGAGTGAAAGTACCCTGCCAATCCAGCGGCTAGTAGTAATGCTCAAGAAACAGAACAGCAAAGGGTGGGACTAATTTGTTACCAGGCAGAGGGGTTTTAGTAAGTAAACCATTAGGCTAGGAACGCATCGAGGGTTGGTGGCGAGAGAAGGTGGAAGTGCTCGTGACCTTGCAGTGTTCTCTGTAAACAAATGTGATGTACAGTTTGAAGGTAAAACGCCCTACTTCGATAGCAGGTAGACTAGAATTAAGTAGTATTAGAAGGGGGAAAATGCATGTTTGGCTTTGATAGTGTTCAATAAAGGCGACGTATGTTGGCAGGCTGAGGGCAGCCCGAAGAAGTGTTGTGAGTGTACCTACCCTAGTTAGGGTTTAGGTAGGATAAGGTTTTGCAGGATGGCGGTAGAAACTGAGGTTGTGGGGGTGAAAGGAGGTAGCAGAGAGCTCCTCGACGACTGCAGGTCAGGGTGCAACAACCCTAGTGCTGGTGGAAGGTTTTATCGAAAATTGTTTGGTTATGTTTTGAATTTACCAAGCAACTCGTGGTAGGACTATAAAGGAGCTCAGCTTTTGTTGCTGGTTGGATGTTCAATAAAGTTACCTCTTGATTTAATTAAGGCATTAATATACAGAAATCCTGTGTATTGTTTTTTCTTTTACATCAAAAGCTGTACATTTTTAAAGCAATTTAAGTCGGTTTTTTTCGTGGTTTCCCTTAATCGCCAAGGTAAATACGGATTGGATACTTAATACCACGACCCATATTCCCACTTTAAGTCTAAAACAATAGTAAACATGAAAAGTAGATGGTAAAACCAATTCTCTGCCATCTATCCACAGGTAATAAAAGCAGATAGATCGAACGGTACCCTGATACCATCTGCCGGCACGTGCGGGACCAGGAGGTCGTCCTCCGTGGTGTAGTGGTTATTATGCTAGCCTCTAATTCCCAAGGTCGCGGGTTCAAACCCGGCGGATTTTCTCGGGCGTAAAAATCCTTAGCGTGGCTTCCTTCGGAAGGAAAGTAAAGCCGGTGGTCCCGTGTCGTAGATTTACGGCACGTAAAAGAACCTCAAGCCTGATAAAGAGGCCTCTGAGCAAAATTACCGGTCTTTCACGCCTAATATAGAATGGGACGCTAAGAGTCATAGCAGTTAAAGAGCGCCCATAAATAAAAACTCAATTTAATTTATTTGAAAGTAGATGTGCAGTTGCTGTACACATGCCTTTGTGGACACGTGTTGAGGTCACCGTTTGCGCGTAAGAAAGCAGAGGTACAGTTGCTGTACACATGCGTCTAGACACCTGACGAAATAAGATGGCATGGTACAGACATGGGACCTGCTAATTGTCCGCCACACACCGATCTACAAGGTATCTCCTGACAGATCCGTCGCGATATAACCACGTAGTTAAAGCGATGTAAAATAATAAATAGAGAAAAAAGTCCCTAAATACGTACCTAACTGTTATTGCTGCTTTTACATCCGCAATTTGTGTGGTTATTAAAAGGTAGATTATATCAGTAACGAGAGTCTAACGGGTGTTTACTCGTTTTTATTTCTTGATATCTAGATGTAAAGCAGATTGTCCAGAAAAGCAAATTGCGCAATGAGCTCTACTTGGCTGCTGAACATCTGGCGTCTTCAACTTGGATGTGTCTCGTGGTTTCGTTTTGACATTGCATTTACCATTGCTTGGCACAGAGATGTTCCATTAACTGTACATGCAAGAGTTGTAACGGATACCAGTGCGCTTTTGGAGGTATTAAGAAAAGCAAGGTTGGTTAGTAATCGGGGGCTGTCTCTTTTGCTCTTTGAAGATATTAGTCATGAAGTGCAAATGACGAATACAAATATTGTCCGTGTTTTTGTAGAGTCTATAAGTCGACATATAGAACTATATTAAGTATCCAGCAATTATTGTTATTTCACGCTGGCCACGTGTAGCCTAAGTTTGGAAAGTTCAGTCTCGCAAATTTCAATATCACGGCTAGCTGCTTAGTTATTAAGGGGATCCGGAATTACCTTATCTCTCCAATATTAAATGACATAAAATGAATTAATTTTCATAAAGCATTTGGAGAATGGAAGTGAAATAATTTGAGGTTATTTTGGAAGGTCAGCCTTCACTTTCATGCAGAGATTTTATGATATACATATTATTTCATTTGATAAATATAACTTTTTCTTTCATAATAGATGTCCTATTTCATATATTAATTTAAAAATAAGATGTGTTACATTCACAAAATTCTCCATTCACTATCATTTCTTTTATATCTCTTCTAACTAATCTTGCAACAGCGTATCTGTTTCATGTTAAGAGGTAAGCGTTGCAGAAAAGGTTTCATTATACATTTCGTTGGTTATTGCACATGGCATGTTGATGTGTATATTCAACTCGGGGAACAGAGTCTAACAAAGAGATAAGATTTGTATAGGTAAATACGCTCTTAAGCTTTGGGACCTATTCGATATAGTTAGCGTTGAATGAAACAAAATTACAAACGATGTGCGCTTGTAATGTTGGGCAGAATCATTATTGCATAATTTTGAGAATTCTCAACTCGAATGGGCCTGTTCTCTTAATACTTTTGCTGAATAAAACGATAAATTATACTTCTGTCATCTTCTAGGGTGGTAATGCAAAAATACTACCCCTAATGGGAGTAGGGATTGAAAATTGTTCAATGGGAAACAGTTTAGAGGATTTTCAGTATGAATGGGGTATTTAACACATATAATCATTAGGACAGGAGTAAAAGTACTCTGGGGTGCTATCACAAAAACCGTCTCCAACAAAAGAGGGCTGGAAAATGTTCGGTGGGAGGCACTTTTGAGGAATTCCATCTCGAATGGATCTGCTTTCTCAATACCTTTGCTAAATAAAAAGATGTGTTTCTGCCGTTATTCTTTTAGGGGGTGTTGCAGAAAAGGGAGATGGGCTTAAAACTGTTGGGTGGGAGGCAGTTGGAATTTTCAGTATGAAAATTTCTAGCAGTATGGATGGGAAATTTGATACGTACCTATTATGTTCTTTCGGACAAGAGTAAAAATACTGTGGGGATTTTGTCACAAAAGATCCTCAACCGAAGAATGGATGAAACATTTTTGGCCGATAACGATTTTAGGATTCTTAGCACGAGTCTGTTTTCTTGTATTTACTAAATAAACGCATAAATGCTAGTCCAAGAAACCACCCCAATGGGACATGGGGTTGAAAATTGTTCGATAGAAGGCACTTGGGAGGATTGCACGAACGGGAAATTAACACGCATATTCTTTAGAACTAGAGTAAAAATACTGTGGAGGTGTCATCACAAAGTCTTCCCTTACGGAAGAGGGGGCGGAAAGTATTCGGCGGGAACTAATTTTGAGGTTTTCCAGATTGAATTGGCCTATTTTCCCAATACTTTTGTGGGATAAAATATTTTAGGAGTGGTATAACAAACACTACAAACGAGAGAGGAGTTGGAAAATGTTGTGGCAATTTTGAGAATATTCAGCACAAATATTGCTTTCTCAACAGTAAAAGGATATAATGTTGGCCTCTGCATTCTCTTAGGTAATGCGAAAAACCACCCTTATGGGAAATGGGGTTGTAAAATGTTGGATGGGAGACAATTTAGAGGATTTTGAGCACTATGGGAAATTTGCCACAATGAAGTTGAGGTGATCAAATTAAAGGAACTGAAAGCCTGCAACAGTGTAATAATTGCTTTAATTCATTTACCTACGTGTAAATAAACAAATATTTGTAAAATTGATGCCCGTGAAACGCCGGATATTTCTGCCAGTTTGGCATAAAATTAAAGAACTGTTATTCAGAATTAATTTGTTTTATAAGTTAAACGCTGGCTGAAAATGCTATTATGTCATACGCATGTTAGGAGTATTTTTTCCACGATCGGAGCTAAATGTCTGTTTATAGGCTACCAAAAATGGGAGAGAAATATCACATTCTCTCTAGGTAGAGAACTTAATACTTTTTCCCTAAAGGAGAGAAATATTGGCTAAGAATGAAAATATCACATATCAACGTTCTCACATTAACATTAACTGCGAAGTAGAATGCGTACAGTTATTAAAGTTAAGCTGGGAAATTCCATTACTTGATAAAATGGCATTATTACTTTTATCTAATATATTTTTGGAAGTTCTTGGGCCTTGTAAGACTTAATGAGCAATGCTAATTTTATTTGTAACATAATTCTCTACGTATTTCTTAGTCACAACTGTACATTATTTAGTAAGCACCATTTTTTAAAACGAGTGTACGCTTAACTAACGACACAAGTTATATGTTTTGGTACTTCAAAATTATCTATTTTGCACTTAAATTCAAATGCAAACAATGCAATCTATATAAACAATGACAACGTTGCTACGCATTTCCTTTCAATCGCCCTCTATCCCTTGTCAAAAATTCCAAAGCACCTCAATGAAATGGCTCCAGCGAAATTCAATAAAAATAAATGAAGTGCGACAATTTAGCTCCGGTCGTGGAAAAAAATAGTGATAATAGACCAGAAGATCGGAATAGAAAATCACCTGTTTCTCTCCTTTGATGTATATTATACTATTATTTTGCTCG